>BSBM01000539.1:13462500-14207500 GCA_027924585.1 Larix kaempferi
TCCAAGGTCATTTTTTCAGTTTTGTTTGAAGGCCTTTGTTCAATTTCTTGATTAGAATCAGTTATTAGGCTCTGTTTGACCCTCCTTGGCTCTTACAGACCCTTCCTAGCCCTTACATACCCTTACTGGCTCAGGTGTGGGGGGTTTTAACCCTATTTTTTCAACTTTTCCCACATGTGCGCTACTGTAGTGAAGCACAGTAGCGCATTCCCCTATTTGGGCACTGGCATTCCTCATATATAGTAGTGCACACATCTTGGAACTAAGTTTTTTGGGTTTTGACCTGTTTGGGGGGGGCTATGGATGCATTTTTTGGGGTCCTTAATGACCCTAGGTCTGAGTTAAACCACTGTAAGTGGTATCCTATCCTTGTACTGATCCTATGTTCATGATTTGGACCCTCTTTGATCAATTTGGGTTTGTTTGGAAAGTTTTGGGGTTTGTTGACCCAAGTTGGGGGGTTGTGGACTAGTTTGGTGTTTTGTACCCCGATTTGAGTCCGACTGAATCTACTTGCTCCATTTCCACTGGATTTGAAACCTATTGAGTCTACTTGACCCTGTTTGTATCTATTTGAGTGAAATTTCTCTTTAGATTGGTTTCTTATTCGCCCTTATGCTTTTAGTTTTCTTTTTGTAGTGAAAGCTGAAGTGTCTTTTCTGCTATTAAGGACCTGGACTGCACTGTTTATGTGCATACCCGACTTTACCAAACCATACTTCTTTGTAAGTCATTTTCTTTGTTTGGGTCTAAAAGTAGGTTTCGTACGTTTTTCCTAATGGTTGGCATGCTTACATCAATTAGAATCTGAAAGTCATATTGGTAGCTTTTACTGTTTCAATAAGGAAACCTGAAAGTTCTTTGCTTTTGCTTTGATAGTAGGTTACCTTCAATTTCAGTTTTGTTTCTCACCTTTGAAAAGCATTAAATTTTTTTTGAGTTATTTTCTGAGTAGAGTACCTTGCAAGTGGCTTAAAGGATTTAAGAGTGCTTTGCATAAAAAAGAAGAAGTTTTCTTTTGCATACTTATTTGTTTGAGTAGCCGCATTCTTAGGTTTTGAGTTTAATTTTGGTACATTTAGACTTTATTTTTATCTTTTTGCATTCGAAAAGACTAAAAATTGCATTTGCACATGCATTTTAGATCGTATCTTTAGGACTTGCATTGAAAAGAAAAGATTTGTTTAGTGGTAAACATTTCATTTTCAGTATTCTGTCTCTGTTAGAACCACTCTCACACACCCACTACCTTTTTGAGTAAGCAAGTAACCTTTAAAATGAACCATAATAAAATGTACTAGTAACATTTTCTTTTCTAGGTTACACTATTCACCAACTAGTCTTGATTAGGATCTTGGGTTTAAAACACCTTAAACCACCCAAGATCACACAATACGCAAAAATCGTAGTTCGACTATCACAGGTAAACCCATCTCATTCAAAACTTGCCTGGGATCTATATAGTAGGTCTTCTGAGATCAGATTGTTGGGAATAAACCTCCTACTTTCTGTTTCGAGCATATACCAGGATCGGATCGCGTTTGGGGACTCTTTTGAGTTTCGGGCTTAGTTACCCTGCCCATGCCTTCTGATTCGACCAACGACTATTCCCCCAGGAGTTTTCGGTGTGGTGGTATCTTTAGTATCTGACCATAGGATTATACACAGGTGATGGCAGAGGGTTATATATGTTGTACCTAGGACAGACGTGGGAGGAAATTCCTTGCGGGTCTTTGGGAGGGCAGTTGGGTGATTCCAGCGCTTGCACCCTTAGTCATTGTATTGTGGACCCCGGGTAACTATCCTTCTTCCTTCGTTGATCTGTTTTGGGCCCTCATCATCCCAGACTCTTCTCCGGAAGGCATCTGTATGCCTGGTTTGATTTGCTTAGGGCCTTTTTTAGTGGTGTTCTCTTTGTGCTACCTGTCTTAGTTTTCCTTAGAGAACTTCTTGCTCATTTGAGTAGGAAACTATGTCTAGCATTCCGGTGAGCGCCAATCAAGGTACCCCTGTTCCGGGGGATCCTTGTGCTGTTCCATTAATTGGAACCATTGGTACTCCCTTAATGGCTCTTTGAATCTTCCTTGATTCACTATAGGGCTGCCGGTTTGGTTGTTCTCCATTCCGAATGCCTTGCATGCTCTTGACGCTTCTTTTGTAAGCACCTCAAATCAAGAGCATCAGAATCCTGTGCCTTCTTTGCCAGTAACATCTTCTCCTCCTCTTTCTATCTCATGTGGCGAAAGTAGCAATACTAGTAACCAGCAGTCTAAAAGGAATAGACGAAGGAAGAATAGGAAGAAGATGCCAAAACAAGGGGGCAGCAACCCAGCCTTTGTAAGTCATGCTAGGGGAAAGCACCCTGCCTCTGCAAATCATGCAGGGGTCACCTACCCAGCCTCTGGAGGTCATGCTGGGAGAAAACTTTTAGTCACTGAAAGTTTGTCTTCAGCCACTGTCAGTCATGTTGAGGACACGTCATTGATCACTGCTAGTCATATTAATGACAAGTCTCCAGTTCCTATGAGTCATACTGGAGACACCAGATCAGCCGCTGCAAGTCATGCTGAGGAGTTGACATTGTCGACAAACCCAATAAATAGAAGTATAAGTTCCCAAGCAAGTTTTGTGAGGGAGACCACCTTACTTACATGTGCCCTGTACTTCCATAAGTGCAAAAAGTGTGGTTCTTAGTTCAAAAGTCTTCTGCTTCTAAGCAAGCAGCCACTGCAAGTCATGCTAGGGGAAAACTGTCAGCCAATGCTAGTCATGCTGAGAGTACTGACGTTGTAAAGGAGTCTCAACCTATAGGACAGAAACCAAAGTTTTCTTGTAAAATTTGTAAGGGAGATCACCTTACTCACCAATGCCCTACCATTCCAGAGGTACGAAGAGTGTGGTCCATGTCAGAAGGAATCTCTGTTCCTGATTTGTCTATAGATTCCCTACAGTCAGATCAACCTTTGGTTGATAAAGTGGTTGAAGCAATGCAATCTTTGGTCAACCCCACTTTTCCTTCGGAGAGTGAAGTGATCGAGTCGATGCAATCTTCGACTGATCCCATTAGTCCTGCAAAGATTGATGCACCTACTGCGGAAGTCTTCTGCATTTCCAGTTTGGATGTTCCTGAAAAAGGGGACACTTCATCTTTTCCATGTAAACCCATACAAAGCCCTAGGATCGTTTCCTTTGATTGGAATAGTCTAGCCAAGCTTCGTCTTCCTCCTTCGACACCTTTCCAGATAAAGGTTGATATCGGGAACCATACGGTTGATCGATGCATTGTATATGAAGGAGCTTCTGTTAGTATCTTATCCGCTTATGCTTGGAGAGATTTGGGTTTCCCTAATGTTATTCCAGCTGTTAATTGGCCGTTGACCTTCGATAGAAGACCTAGTGAACCGATCGGATTCCTCCGTCAGGTACCTGTTACTTTGGGTGGAAAAATAGTCTTAGTTGATTTTATGGTTTTAAAGGACCGTATGGAATTTGATATGATCCTCGGGCATGATTATGTTTATGCTATGCATGCTGTGGTGTCTACGCTCTTTCGTGTGATGCATTTTCCTTATAACGAAAGCATCGTCATTATCGACCAGCTTGCATTCGTTGATCCTCCTTATTACCCAACTGTAGAGCAGTTAGATCCCTCGTCATTAGGAAATACTATGTCACATGGGACTTATGTGGCATATTGTTCCTTGAGTTCAACTGCTATTGAGAAGAAGTCTCTGAGTTCATGCTCACATTCTGAGGACTTAGTCCCAGCTTTTGACCAAGTGACACCTCCATCCGAATGTTTAGATATGTGTTCTATCTGGGATGATATAATTCCTTCCGATGAAGTTTTCCTAGAGTCCATAGTACATTCTGCCATTCATTTGGATGTTGATCCAGTCGCAGTTATGTCTAGCCACGGTTTGACCTTAAAGTCTGATCTTCCTACTGTTGAGTCTTTGGACTCTCCTATAGATCCGCAAATCGGTGTTCCTGCTGAGTTTGATTCTGCTTCTAGAATTTTCAACTCCCGTGATGATGAATTTGTTTCTGCAGGTTCCATCATGTCCTTCAACTTTGATCTTCATCCTGAAGTCAATCTTGTTGATTGTAAGTCCTTGGGCTTGGGTACCATAGAGTCTTCATTTGAAAACTCTGCCTTTTTTATACCTGATGTTGATGATAGTGAAGTTGAAATTAGTTCTACCACAGTGACTTGTATCGGGTCTTTCTTTACATATGTTTTGGATATGATCTTGGTACTAATGTTTCTTGGAGACTGGATTCTTAGCTGGATTTATACTTGCTTACTGGTCCTTTTCGACACCTTGTGCGACCATGTCAGGTATATTCGGAACCTTGCATATAGGTTTAGGCTTCCCCGTTGTTATGTTGCATTTGAACCTTTTGCCATCTGAATTCTCCATAGGGTCGAACTTGTTGGATATTGGTGTGTTAACCATCTCTTTATGCATTGTGCACTAGTCCGACAACAGAGCCTACCTAACATGGGTCACCCTAGTCAGCACCCTTATGCCATTTTGGTGCCCATGCTGAGTTTTTCTCATAGGGTCGGGAGCCTTTTTAGATTTACCATGACTTTGAGAAGAAGCCTCATATCTTTCTTCCTCATACATTTATGGCCATCCTTGATAAGGCTCCCATCTTTGTGTTCAAGTTGCATATGCAACTGTTATGATCTCGCTTGCGCTAATGAGCTTGATGCCAGCTTCCATGCTTTTAGCTCGTTGTACAAGCCTCCATCTCTGATCTCATTTCCGCTAAACCCTGTATGTTTTTGCCTTCACAATTTGACACCTTTTACCTGGAGGAGACACACCCTGAGTGTCCCTATCTTGCTCGTGTTCCTTGCATTAGGCATAGCTTTGTTCCATGCGCTTGGAGCTAGTTTCACATGTCCCTGACACTCGTCTCCTCCTATTACGAGCATTCTTCTAACTTTACTTCGAGCTCGTTAAAAACAGTAAGTAGGTTACGATCATTCTTCTACCTTTAATTTGAGCTCGTTAAAAACAGTAAGTAGGTTACGAGCATTCTTCTACCTTTACTTCGAGCTCGTTAAAAACAGTAAGTAGGTTTTGATCATTTCTTCCATCTTCACTTCGAGCTCATTAAAAACAGTAAGGAAGTTATGTGCATTTTTCTGTATCTCCTTTGAGCTCGTTAAAAACAGTAAGGAGGTCACGAGTTTACTTTTTTGGGCTCATTAAACCTTTACGGAAAATATCCCTATGGAGTTCTTTTATGCCCTTTTCAGACTCCTTAAATAGGAAAAGTTTGCCGAGCATAGTTTTCTTTTCGGGCTCGTTAAAATAACTAAACCGACATCCACTTAGGTATAAAATTACCCATTTTCTGGGCCTTGGTGGATAATTTACGGAAAAGGTATACTCTAGGTATACTCTAGTATGCGTTAGAAGAGTTCTTCTTCCATTATTTTACACTTTGTCGGGGAAGGAGACTAACTTTACGAAAAAGGACCTTTGGAGTCGTCTTTAGAGTTTTCAGACTCTCAAAATGTGAAAGCACCAAGCGAGCATTCACCTACTCGGGATCGATGTGAAATCCATGAGATGGTTGATAGAGGACTGTTTAATTTTTTCAACTCTATAAGCAAGAAAACACCGCCAAGCACAGACCAATCCGGGCTCGATATAAAATCCACAGATAGGTGTATGGAGTTTTCTTCTAGGTTTATTCAGACTCCTTAAATATGAAAATATTGTCGAGCATGCTTTAGTTCTTTTTCAAGCTCATTGAAAAATGAAAAAGGAAAGGGAAGGGAAGAATGTTAAAATATCTTTCAATATGATGGTAGCAAGTCAACTATCTTCTTGAACAAAGCACTTGTTTTGAGTCTATCAAACAAGTTGGGTTCTAGTGTTGGCCTTAGGATAAACCCGATCTCAGAGTTCTTACTCCTCCGTTTGGTTAGTCTTCCCATCATATGGAGAATCTGTTAATGTCTCCTACATTGCAGATTTGTATCGTGGTCTCTTTGTGTTAAAATCTGCCTAAGTCACTCTTGTGTCGTGCTCACTGTTCAAGGATATAACCTGTGTCGGCCATTCTGCAGTTGCCTTGACCTCATGCGTCGGCCATTCCTTGGTGTCAGTATGTTTCATCATGTGTTCAGTCCTACTCCAAATCCACTCATACTTGTTGAGTGTCCCTCGTGTTGGATGATGGAGGGTTCCTTAAGGCCTCCCTTCCAAGGGACTTCTTCCCATCGACTTCAACTCATTATGCTCTGGGAATGATGTTTAGAGTTTCGGTTAGTACCTTGGGGATTGCAGTCATTAGTGGAAGTTTCCCTCGCTATTGGATAGATGGGAATACATCAATGTCTCCTATCCGATAGGTTCTTCAAGTGTTCGACAACAATACCACTTATTCGCACTTTTTTGAATGTACTAGGTACCTTGGGTTCCATTTTCATTATTGGTGGACACCCTCGCGTTTGTTAACGGTATACATCAATGACCGATAATCAAATGATACCTCCCATGTTCGACATCAACTCATTTATTCGCATGGATAGATTTGTACCTTGGGTTGTTTTTGGATGAAGACCTTGGGATCCTCGATATCATCACCTTATTTATGTTATCACCCAAGTTGCGCAAGACTGAGCCACACTCTTTTTGGCTCTTGATGAGACATAGATCCAGCTTGTTCTCTATGGCTATGTTCTCCAGTTTTGACATAGATCCACCTTGTATTTATGTGGCTATGTTTACACTTATGTTCCTCATCGATCCACACTCGTATTCTAGTGGCCATGATATATGCATCAGTATTTGGTTCAGTATTGTATCCTCTTGGAGGTCATGTTCCACTATTTGAACATGGACAGTTACCCCAAGGATGAGATTGTCTGACATTGCCTTTGCTTTCAGGTACTTCATTTGAGCGTATGATTCTTGGTTTCTCCGGTTACTCCGCTTCCATGATTCAACTCTTTATTATTTATAATGTATTTCGGCCATCGTTTCCCTTACTCCCTCTGACCTCATACATTAGGGGGCATCTGTTATAGTTTAAAATGACACTTCTCCATCCATGATGACACTTGCATCGCTTGGTCGCATGACGACACTTCTTGAGATCAAGTTTAGTCACACAACAGAACACTTGTGGATTGATGGGTCATTTGGGACACTTAAAATGGTTGAAATTACCTCACTCTTGGTCTATTTGATGGTCATGACCCTTAGGAACACTTTTCCAGACCAAACCATCTCCTGAAAATCATTAGAAAACCCTGGTTTTGGCCATTTTTTCACAAAAATGCTGGTATCCTATGCATAGAGTAGGGCATACTAGGATGTGTGCGCTAATCTTATGCCTTTGGAGTAGCGCACACCTTGAAAAATGCAATGGTTTGCAGGAGGAAGAGTAGGGAATTTTCCTGAATTAGTCAAAATCTCAAATTTTGGTCGAATTGAGTTAGTTTGGGAACTTCCTAATCGGTTATAACTACTTTTCCTCTCCTTGATTGACTATATAAGGAGGGTAGAAGGGCCATGTGAGGGGACCAAGCCCATAAAAATGTGATGCTGGAGGAATGGAGACCCTCATCCCCCTCTCTTGTGCCTCAGTTTCTGATAAACCCTAGCACAACTGATTAGAGTTTGGGATCCTTGGAGAACAGAAGCAGGAGACCTTGAATATAGGTTTCGTGAAGTGCCAAGCTTGAAGGAAGGTATAACTTTATATACTTGCTTCATTCATTAATAAAGATCAGACGTTCTTCCCTTTCCAAATATGACCTATTCATGTGTGTCTTAGATTTGATTACAGTTTGCTTATAGTTTGATGTCTTTTACTGTCATGAATATCAGTCTTATATATGTAGTCAAATGTATTTGAGAAATGTATGAAGTTGTTTTGCAGGTGTGGGCATTGCGATACTGGATAAAATGGAAGAGCAAGGAAGAGGAAGACCGGGATCAACCTTCTTAATAAGGTACTCATCTTTCCAACCTTAAATATCTTTGCTTACTAGTTGTACTTGTAGAACATTTGTAGGTGTATTTTTCATCCCTGTAAGTTGGTAGTTTCTCCCCTGAACTATAGGTGTATTTCCCTCACAACAGGGGGATAGGCTCTAATGCCTCCTTCCTTCTCCTAATAGTGTCACTTTTGTAAATCCTTCAATCCTATCCCAAATTGTTCTTAAGGGGGGATGTTAGGATATTTAGACACTTAGGAGTTAGTTAAGGTCAACTTGTGTAATATATCCATTAGGAAAGTGTGTTTCTTTAGTATGCATTTGTAAATATTTAATTCGACGGTCACGATATGTTGTGATCCGATGACTCAACTTCTCTTAGATCACACCTAACCTTGATCCGTGGCTTAACACCCGATTGGTCCATGATCTCTATTTAAAGAGCATGGATGGTCATTGTTTAGTTGATCGATTATGAGAAGCTCATTTGTAACTTTCTTTCTTTGCATAATAAATTGCTCCGTAGAAGCTATTTGGCCGGGGCCGTGGAGTGTTTCCCTCTCAAGGATTTAAACCACATCAAAACATCGGTGTATCGATCTGTGATCTGTTTGTGTGAAGTGGTTTCTATAGGTGTTCGATCTTTTGGGAGTACCCTGTGTACCCGAACAATGGACTCCAAGGGATCAGAAGGTCTCTAAAATAACAACTGCAGTAAAGAAGCGATGTATGATATCTGTCAAGGATTGCTACAACATTCAAATTGTACATGACATCGAAATATCCCTACAATCATCAACATCCTCCAGGTTCATCTCCACCATGAAGAAAAAGAAGACACAACTACCTAGATTCCAAGTAATGTGAGTTACATAGTAATGTCTACAACAGTGATGGTATGTTTGCTTAGTATTCTTTACACAATGACATATACGCAGCAATGAATGCAAGATATATATACTCAGTGATCCAGTGATATGCTTAGTGATGACATATGTGCTAAGAGGTACACAATGATATGCTTAGCAACATTTATACAGTGATGTGCTAGAGATGATTATACAATGATGTGTTAGAGATGTTTACACAGTGATATGCACAATAAAACATATATTCTTAGTGATGATAGTACACAATGAGATATATAATATACTAAGTGATGTATTCAGGATTATATATGCTCATATATATAGAAACAATGATGCAATGATGACAATGATGAAATGATAAACAATGTTAATGAGCAGCGAGTACATTGATTCAGTCGAGTAGATTACATGGGCAGATTCCTTAACTCAATTTGGCTGAGTTGTATGAGTAGTTGGTTTGAATCAGGTGGACTGAGTCTCAGATTGACTGAGTCAGATGATGTGTGCAAATGGATTGGTACAACTTGATTGATACAACCAAATTGGACAGGTTGATTGTATATATTGACCAGCCTAGATCCAAATCCTAGGCTCTATCGAGCGCTGAGATGGATCAAATCTCCCGAGGTGCATTATTTACTTTGTATTATTCTTTTTACTTTGTTTTATGTTGTATTGTTTTTTAATTCTTTTTACCTTGTATTACTTTGTATGTTTGTCCAAAACTCTTGTATTAATACTTTTTACTTTGTATTATTCTTTTTTACTTTGTTTTATGTTGTATTGTTTTTTTATTCTTTTTACTTTGTATGTTTGTTCATTTTTTTTTACTTTTTACTTTGTATTATTATTTTTTGTTTATGGCCGACAATATGGACAAACGTTACAAGATCTCCCTCATATTTACTTTTTACTTTGTATTATTCTTTTCTATTTATGGCCGACAATAAGGACAAACATGCATAACGTTACAAGATCTCCCTCATATTTACTTTTTACTTTGTATTATTCGTTTTTGTTTATGGCCGACAATAAGGACAAACGTGGAAAAATGTTACAAGATCTCCCTTATACTGGGATGTAGAGCACCTCTCGGCACAATGAGCAGTGTGATACAGTTGATGAGAAATAGTCAGAGTGACAACAGTGACAGTTGTTGTGCAGTGTGGTACAAGTGTTGGTCAGCAGGTCCGCAGGATCAGTGCGGTTGTGGTTCAGTAGTTACTTCTTCATATTAGGGTGGTAGGATGGGGCAAGGAAATCTAGGGAGATAGGGATTCCTTCAGGTTGTAGTCTGGAAATAAGGGGGATGTATCCTCCTTCGATTTGTAGATGGAGAATTGAAGTCATTGTAACAAGGGGTTTGTTGCCTCCTTCTAGTTGTTGCTGGAAAACTATTATTATAAAGGCTTCCGTGGTTTTTCCCCTAGGAATTGGGTTTCCATGTAAAAATCTTGTGTACTCTGTTTTGCTGTGATGATATGTGATGATGAGCTATAATTGTTGATATAATGATAAATTTTACTCTGCATAATATTGAATAAGCTGCTGATGATTGTTAAAGTTGAAAAAATAATAAAAGCTATACACATTGTTCACCCCCCCCTTTCAGTGTGCTCGATGTGTCAAACAATAAACACATGTGATAAGTTACAAGGCATGAATATATGCAATAATAATAATTTTTTAAGATATCAAGGATGCATTGAAGCAAGAGAGTACTTAGTGGTGCAGATGCAATTGGAATGTAAAATTCTATTGTTTTATTTTATAAGCTTGAAATGTGTAAAATGAGACATGCAAGTTTTATGTGGATAACAAAAAAATGATAATTTTGTATTATAAGGTAGATCTACAATAAGAGCTTAGCAGTGGGTTCTATTGTGACACTCTTCTTGCACGACACCAAAATTGCAATTTTAGAGAATTGAGGCAATAACCACAAATAAACAACCATGACCATTCATGGTTGAGAGCAGACTTGACATAAAATCCATGGGCATTCACTCCCAAGGATTATATGGAGTGGGTAGATGACATTGTATAGTACTTGCTTCTTGATTGTGAATTTAGTATTGGCACATGCAATCCACGGCTTGGTATATTTGCAAACGTCCTACTTGAGCTTTGGCTAGAGGAAGTGAATTTGTAAGTGACTGTGATTGCCTTATCCATGCCAAAGCATCCGTTTACCCAACTATAATGCACATAAAAATTTGACTTCTCATGCTTTCTTGAGGGAGCACATAGATGGTCCAAAGGATGCAATAGTCCATCTTGGAGGTGAAAGTTTGACACTTGCTTACTTGGGACTAGTGTTTGAAATGTAGCAACAAATGTAGGATTATTGGTATATAGTTGGGGCCACTTTTATGTCTACTATCCACATGAATTTGGGATCATGGCTAGTGTTATAATAGGTCAGTAGAGACAATATGCAACTTGATTGGTACTATCATTATTGTAGTTGATATTTAGGGGGAATTATTGAAGTTACATGGATCACTTTTGGTTCTAGTGGCGCTCCTTGTTATATTGATGAGTATATGCAAATCATGTTAGAGATTCTCATTATACTAGGTCGCTGCATGTCCAAACTGAGTGAGGATTACACCAACAACATAATCCAAGGCTTCTCTCTTACTTTGAAATGGTTGTTGCAAATTTGGTAGAATGAGGATTGACGCTAAGAAAGGGTGATACTTAAGCTCCATGAATTCTCTTTGTTGTGCCTCGACTCAAACAAAATTGGGCTTCGGCTCTACCCTTGGTCACTTGGCTCTTTGGTCAAAAAATATGAGAGAACCTCAATTGTTAAATTTTAAGTGTAGTAACAATAAGGATCACTGAAATATAAACAAGCATAGCATAGACAATAGTGCACAATAAATTTATCCTGGAAAAACCCTCTCAGGGTAGAAAAACCCAACAAACTTCTTCTATATAGATTCGTCAGAATGTACAATAGTATTCCTCGTGCAAAGACCCAAAACAAGAAAACTCCAAAAGAAACTATTCACTTGACTCTATCTCTCCTACTCATGTGAACTCAATGAGTGAGAGTGGTGACCAAATGAGGAGGTCAAACTCATTTATACTAATCAACTGACTTGGCCTTTTACCAAATAGGGCCGACTTAACTCTCCTAATTAGGCCAACTTGTACAATTCACAATAAAATATTATTTTCTAGATATTTCCAAGCCGACCTAACAGTTAGGGTTTACATTGACTCTATCAATGACTTTTACATGATCAATTACATCAATAATAATCCCCATAGGGTGCAAAATACAAATGATACAAATAATACAAATAAGAATATCTTCTGAAGTTACATTCTTCAACACTCCCTCTTAACAAGGAAGGTATTCTTCTGACATCATCCCCATCGTATTCCAAATAATGCACTTCTTGTACTCTAACTATTGACATCCGACATCTCCCAAATCTATGTATCATAAGAAGTTTCACAGAGCCATCCCTTTTTAATGTTGGATGTTCCTTGCAGTTCCAACCCTTTTTCATGCTACTGGATGTGACCTAGATCCAATCTAGGACTTTAACATCCACGTTGGGATCTTCCCTTGGTGATACGAACAATCATACTCGGATCTACCCTTGGAGATATAGCCAACCACACTGGGATCTAGCCTTGGAGATATGGCCAACCATACTAGGATATTTCATTAGTGATACTACCAGTCAAACATGAACCTGCTCAATCCAGTCCGTTAGAGAGTCTACTGCACTAGTTCAACCCAGTCCGTCGGGGAACCTAAACTGGGATCTCCCCTTGGTGATACTACCAACCATGTTGGGATCTACCATTGGAGATATGACCAGTAACTTAGAGATACAACCAGCCAAGATCACGGGGGGTTCACTAGTGAGGCAATATCATATCACGTCCATTCATATTGGGGGGTTGAATACTCTTAAAAACCTAAAAAATATATTGCCCTGTATTAAGGGGTTAAGGGGTGTTTTTAATTTCACATAGTAATATAAATATTGGGGGTTATTTTATTTGGGTGTGCTGAGGAATAACCTCCAAATCGTGGGATGAATTCATACCTCCAAATCACAGGCTCAATTCATACCCACCTAAACCTTAAGTACCTTCCATTTTTATTTGATATTGCTTATGATCCCAAGTTTTGCATAAATATGATAATAGTGTACCAATGATAATATCGATAGAAGTCTCTTTGGATTATTGGCCTTGAGCAATCCTCATTTAATAGATTGTTTAGGCTTGGTTTGAATTGATGTTATATTGTTTTTCATCTTTAAGGTAAGAGATGTAGTTAATCGAGAGTTCCATACTTGAACAATTGTATTTTATTTTTGTGGGCATTCAAGTAAAAGATTTAACTCTTCATTTTTTAGGTTAGGGTTTAGGTGGGCACTCATATTCAATTAAACCTTTCTCCACGACAACTAAGAAAAGTGAGATCAATCATTCTTGGCTCACTAGAACCGAGAAAAGTTAGATCAATGTTTCTTCAAATAATTATTTCTTTCAACTTTTTGTATTCTTCTTTAATATTTTCACATTGCTGGTTAGGAATACTTGTTATATTGAGTTATATTTGGCACAGTCATAATTGTAATTTCAATTCTTATATGCAAGGCATCTATCTTAATATTGTATTGGAATTAACATGATTCACATAGGTGAAAATCTAAATCCTTATTTACATACCCTATGTGTTATCATTACCATGAAATGTTATCATATAAGTTTCACCATCTATGTATATTTATAACTATTGCATGGTTGAAACCTAACAATGGAGATATTTCCCTATCCTTTAAAGATTAAAAAAACTAGGTACAACCCAAGAAAAGGTAACTAATTTTGTTAATTCGCTTGATTGCAAGAATAAATGTAGAGGAAGTGGAGGCAATTCATTGGATCTTGTGAATGACCCAAATACAAGCTTTGCACATGATCATATGGTGTTATTGAAAAGTAAAAGGAATTTTTCTATGTTCATCTGGGTTCAAACATCAATGATGTTTGTTTTTATAGGAAGGTAGGGGCATCCATCACAAAAGGGTTTCAATTTTGAATTTTTATGGAGTTTAATTTATTAAGCTTATAGAAAACGTGAGTTCGCTATGGCTATATTCATATTTATATGATATAAAATTGGTATATTGGTAGGTTGTGGTGTGAAACATCTGCAATTTTCATATTTTCTAAGCATTGCACTAACAATTGGACTATAAATATTTTACATTCTTTGTTATGTTGATCTCTTGACTAGGTTGCGTTTTACGCATTTTGGCTTCCCTAGTACTATTTCTTCGGGTGTTCCACTATCCAATGCTACAAATTGATCAGCCAACCCCGCAATCCTAGTGGGATCATTATTAGCATTATACTATTATTGTATTTAGCATCTTGTTTGCTTATACTAAGATGTGTTAGGGCTCCTTTTCGTTGCAACTTGATAATATGATATAAAGGGGGTGTTAAAAATGGGTTGATAAAAATGGATACCTACAATATCTAGTGAAACTAGGGGTTTTCTTAATTGGAAAGGAATATAGGGAGGGGGGTTCAACAATACAATTTTATGATGCATTTTCCAATATTTAGTTAAATTAGGGGTATTCTTTAATATCATGTGAACGATCGTGCTATTTAACAAGTTCACTGGGTGAACCCCCCGTGGCCAAGATGGGATCATCCCATACAGTGACCAGTCCTTTTTCATACTGAGTGTACTCGTACAGTGACTAGTGTTTTTTCATACTGAGTGCACACCACTACAGAGACAATCTTTCTTCATACTAGATTTAGATATCCTGCATAGCCAGTCCTTTTTCATACTGGATGTACACCACTACAGAGCTAGCCCTTTTTCATACTAGATATAGATATCCTGCAGAGTTGGTCCTGTTTCATACCAGATGCAACTTTCTTCTTCCACGAACCGAGAAAGACATCTGGTGGGTCCATCCCAGGAGATCCATTACATTGCAAATCGAAAATACTTGTGTTACCTCACCGCTCGTCCAGATCCTCTTGTAGCCTAGGAGACTCAATTACGTCACATGACCCGTGACTACCTGCTACCTCATCCGAGATCATCACTCCCTCTTGATATGGACCACTCTAAGATTGTCCTTGAAGTACTCTAACTTCACATTCGACAGAGGCTTGGTCAACACATCAACTATCTGCTCCTCTGTTGCTATATACTAGAGTCTCACTGCTCCCTTCTACACCATATACCAGATATAGTGATACCTTATCTCGATGTGCTTCGACTTGTCATGAAACACTGGGTTCTTAGACAACTTCACACAACTTTGGTTGTCACAAAAGACACAAGTCGCCTCTAACTTGAGATCAACAATCCTGATAGCAATTTCCGAAGCCACACTACCTCGCAACTTTCTAAATAGGCTTCCATATACTTGGCTTTGGATGTACTGAGTGTCACACTAGTCTGCTTCCTATTGAACTATGAGATCATACCCGATCCCAAGTTGAAGCAACACCCTGATGTGCTCTTTCTATCCGTGACACTCCCGACGCAATCCACATCAACATAATCTTGTAGGTTAATATTTTGATCCGATGCATACCCGAGGCCATAATCAATCGTACCCTTCAGGTACCTCAACACATGATTTGTCACAGCCAGGTGAGCATGTTTGAGATCTACCATATACTGACTCAGAGTGTTCACTGCAAAGCATAAGTTTATCCTCGTGTTCGTTAAGTACATCATTGAACCAATCATCTGCCTATATACTGTGGCATCCACCAGTTCTGAAGAAGTATCACTCAACAACTTCAGATTCTATGCCATAGGTGTGGCCATAGCCTTGCAATCCATCATACCGAATCTCTTCGAGATCTCTACCGCATACTTTCCTTGACTCAAGAAAAGTTCATCTGGATTCTGCCACACCTCAATACCTAAGAAGTAATGCATCATACCTAGATCTTTCATCTGAAACTCCACGTTAAGCTTCCTCTTCATTTCTGCCATGAGCTTCTCTTCACCTATAAAAAAAGTCATCTACATACAATAGTAGAATCATAGGATTTCCCTCTTCAACCTTGTAGTAAAGGTTGGAATATGCTTTACTCTTGATAAAGCCAAAGCTTGTTAGAAATCTATCTATCTTGCCAAATTATGTTCCGGGTACCTGTCTCAAACTGCACCACATATACTTCCTCTTTGTGAGGGGGAGACATTCAATATCACTCTAAGCATATCCCTGAGATACCAAGGAAAACAACCTTTTCCACAAATCGAGGATAAGTGATAATGTCTCTCAATCTGTGCGGTAGTGAATCCCTCTAAAGTAGAGCTTTCCTGCTCCCTCTATAATTGAGCACTATCCTCCCTCTGCATCTTGTACTCTGCATCGGTACATTCTGCACTGGAGTTACTGGTAGCCTTCTCTTCTGTTGATATTCTGTGTATGCATCTATGTCATCTCTCTAGGTCACTGGATACCAAGACCTTGAACTCTCTTGCACCCATCTATGAGCTCCCCATATTCAACCTTGTAGCAAAGGTTGATATCTCATCACTCCGGGTGATCCTCAAGCTCATCATGATATCCCATGGGTGCCTTATGAGCTCGTACAAATCCTTCTTCAATATGCACACATGTGGTTCTCTGTAGAGAATCCCGAATCCTGGAGGTTGCTCGATATACACTTCTACTTCGATCACACCATTTATCTAGTGTAATATCCACCATTAAGGAAGTGTGTGTGGCCACTAGAGCAATGTCTGATCATATTCAACTCCCTCTTTTTGAGAGAACCCTCGCTTTGTACTTTTGTAGTATGGTTGATTTCATAAATCTTCTTGAATGTCATAGCTGAACCGTCGTCACTTGTTCTTTGGAATTGCTATTTTTTCATACAATTATAGCATTATAATTCAATTGCACAAGATCAATAGGATCACTAGAAGAAAGACAAAGCACATAAACAAAGAACATGAGAATTTATCCTGGGAAACCCAATAGGGAGAAAACACAACAACCTTCGTATAGAGATGAACAATTCTGAGAACATAGTACAATATCAAGAGAGAGAAAGTGGAAGAACTCTTCAAGATGAAACCCCAAAATATCCTTCTCCCAGCTGCAGAAGCGAATTTCTCTCCAAGTGATGCGAACTTGCTTGGTTGAGTGAGTGACCAAATGAGGTTAACTACCTCTCTATTTATACATGTGCCAAACTGGCTTTTTCCTCAACAGGGCCGACTTGTCAAACTGTCTGGGCCGACTAGTCTTGGGGAATATAAAAATACATTTAATAATTATTTTTCTTTACTTAATTTTCTCCCCAAGGTTTACATTGATTCTTTCAAGGGTTTACATGATTAATTACATCAAGATCATCTCCCATAGGAGGTACAAATAATTACAATACAATATAATAAGAATAACTTCTGAAGTTGCACAAATTTCGTCACTCCCTCTCAACAAGGAAGGTATTCTTCAGATATGGTCATCATTAGCACCACGATCATATGGGTTCCATTTGTACAACTATATTGTCTCAATCATCTCTATACATACCGAAGGTTGTCGACACAATCTCATTCCTTTGAGAAGTGTCATCATGCATCAACTTCACCAGTCCTTCAGTGAGTCCAAAAGTAGCCTCTCCATCCTACCTGGATGTTCGAGAGATAAGATTTACCATCTTCTTTACTATCTTCTACCTGTCTATCTCATCTTCCAATGGGATTGTCCCATACTTGGATGAGAACCTGGACTAGAAGAGGTGCACGACTATCTACTACCTGTTCATTTCATCTGCCGATGGGATACTCCCATACATGGTAGAGAACCTGAATGAGTAGAGGTACCCATGCAAGCATCACACGACCATCTACTACCTGTCCATCTCATCTACCGACGGGGTACTCCCATACCTGGTTGAGAACCTGGACGAGTAGAGTTACCTAGGTGAAAGCAAGGTAAACATCTCCATGTCATCTTTCCCTCTCAAGGAGGGAAACATTCTCTTCCACTCCAAGTATTCCATGAAAGTATTCAAAATTTATCCCAGGAAGAGGTTTGGTGAGAACATCTGTAGTATGATCATTTGTCGGAACATATTGTAACTCGACTACACCTTTCTGCACCATATCACGAATGAAGTGATACTGAATCTCTATATGCTTTGACTTGTCATGGAATACATGATTCACTAACATCTGCACACAACTCTGATTTTAACAATGAATCACAGTTGGATCTAGAATCTGGCCAAACAATCCTTCAAGGAGTTTCCAAATCCATACTGCTTCTCTGGCTGCTATTCTAACAGCCACATACTCGGCCTCTGCAGTACTGAGTGCTACTGAGTTCTGCTTCCTGTTGCACCAAGAAATCACCGCAGAACCCAAAATGAAGCAATATTCAGAAGTACTCTTCCTATCTGCAACACATCCGACCCAATCTGAGTTTGAAAATACTTGCAATATAATGTTACACTCTGAAGCATATCTTAGGCCATATCCCACAGTGCCACGCAAGTATCTGATCACATGTTTTGCAACAACCTAGTGAATCTGCCTCATTTCACACGAACTGACTGAGAGCATTCACAACAAAACATATATTTGGTCTAGTGTTTGTCAGATACATCAAGGATCCAACCAACTGGCGATACATAGTGGGATCAATCAAATTTGAATCTAAAGCATAATCCCTCATCTTCTTCAAATTTGCATCCATCGGAGTGGCCATGGAATTGCAGTCCAACATTTTGAATCTCTTCGAAATATCTATGGTGTATTTTCCCCGACTTAGGAAAATATCCTTCTGCCTCTGTGATACTTCTAATCCCAAGAAGTAATGCATCAATCCTAGATCCTTCATTTCAAACTCAGAGGCAATTTTCTTCTTATACCATATGATAAGTTTCTCATTTCTAGTGAGAAACAGGTCATCAACATAAAGGACCAAAATCGGTGGCTCATCATCCACAACCTTGTAGTAAAGGTTGGGATCTGCATCACTCTTGGTGAATCCCAGACTCAACAAGCATCCGTTTATCCGTCCATACCAAGCACGAGGTGCTTTCTTGAGTCCATATAGGGCCTTTTTCAGCTTGCATATGTGAGACTACTTTCCATGGACAGCAAACCCTTCTGTTTTTTCAATATATACTTCTTCCTCAATAACACCATTGAGAAATGTAGTCTTGACATCCATTTGATGAAACTTCCATCCCATAGATGAAGAAATAGCAATGATCGATCTGATGGAAGTATATCGAGCCACATGAGAAAATGTCTCATCATAATCGACTCCCTCTTTCTGAGAGAATCCTTTGGCAACAAATCTAGCCTTGTGGTTTTCAATACTGCCATCTACCCAATGCTTGATTTTGTATAGCCACTTGGAATTCATTGCTGACTTCCCCTCAGGTCTTGGTACAACCTCCCACACATCATTCTTCATAATGGATTGGTATTCTTCCAAACTTGGTGTCTGGATGCTTCTTCATAAGTGGTAGGTTCTGAGTCAATGATGTGACTCATCAATGCTACATAACTAGAGAACCTCTGAGGTATTTTACTTTCTTGGAAAGTACCACGTGGAGCTTCATGCCCCTCTACATCCTGCAAAGTCTGTTGTTCCCATCTAGGCCTCTTCCGGCCTACTACAATACCTCTGGGAACATCAATTGGCTCAATTGGATCAATGGGATCAATGGGTTCATCCTTCTTTGCTAACTCCCTCTAAATTGGAGGGGAATATGATCTCATCTCCTTTGGGTCTAGCATCTCCTCATCATCAATATCCATGTCTGATCCTTTGCCTTTTCTGATAGCCATCTCTTCTTCAAAGGAAACATCCCCCTTGACTTCGATCTGTCTAGATCCTGGGATATAAATCCTGTAAGCCTTTGAAGATTCACTGTATCCCAAGAAGGTTCCCTTCTTTCCTAAAGGTTCTAATTTCGTTCTCTTCTGGTTGGGCACATGTATGTAGACCTGAAAACCACAGATCTGTAGGTGGCCCACTTCTTGTTTGATTCCCGTGAAAGCTTCTTCCAGAGTCATGTTCTGCACAATATTATGTGGGAATCTGCTTTGTACATATACAACTGTTTTGGATGCTTGTTCCCAATGCCCATTAGAACATCAGTAGGATCTGGTCATGTATCATGGCTTTGGCTACCTGTTCTTTCTTTCCGCAACCCCATTTTGTTGAGGGTTGTAGGGAAATGTGAGCTTTCTCTTAATTCCTGCTTCCTTGCAGAAGTCATTGAAATCAATAGAGGTATATTCTCCACCATTATCGGATCTCAAGATATTGATCCTCTTTACCGTCATCTTCTCAACTTGTGCTTTGAACTTTTTGAATTTGCTGAGCACTTCCTTGGATTTCTTGGTCTTGAGAAAGTATATCCAAGTCTTTCGTGAGTATACGTCAATAAATGTCACATAATAATTATAGCCGCCCAGTGAAGAAATAGTCATGGGCCCACACAAGTCAGAGTGCACTAGATCCAAAATTCCTTTAGATATGTTTTCACTATTTGGGAAAGATCTCTTGGCATTCTTTCCAAGTGCACATCCTCTACATGTTCCATCATGGTCCACCTGAAGTACTAGTATACCTGTTACTATATTCTTTAATGTTGGGAGAGTTTTATAATTAAGATGAGCTAGTCTTCTGTGCCATAGTTCACCCATGTTAGTAGAGTCATGAACTAGGGCTTGCGTTGGTGGAGTGCTTAATTGGTACAAGTTCTCCTCTCTCACACCAATTACTTTGGATGTATCCATGCTTGAGTTCTTGCGCCAAGCAAGCACTTTCCCATCTAAAAATGCAACTTTATATCCCTTGTCCTCCAAGGATGATATGGAGACAAGATTTATTTTCATACCAGGTACATAAAGAAAATCAGTCAAGTGTAATGTGTCACTAGACTCTAGTTGAACGGAGGTAGCCCCAGATCCCTTCACAGTATAATTTGCATCATCTCCAAGTACAACACAGAGATGGGATTCTTTCTCAACTATTTCTGAAAGATTTTATTTATAACCTGTCATATGTCTAGAAGCACCACTATCTATGAGCCAAGTATCACTAGTAGTGGGAATAGTACCTGATAATGGTGATATGAAGAAGAATTATGTATGATCTTCATTCCTTTGCTTCTTGTGATGGTGATCTTCCTCTACATCAATAGTTGAGGATTCATGCTTCCTTTTGTTTGAACTTAGAAAATTATTGGCTTAATGGCCATATGTCTTGCACCTGTAGCATTGTATCTGAGATAAATCCTTCTTCTTCTTCTTCTGATCATGAGGAGGACTTGATCTCCTACCTTGGTGCTTGTGATTGTAAAAATTTCTTCCCCTTCCCTTTATTTTCTTGGCATGGGACATGAATAATTGATTCTCCTCAGGTTGAGTGCCATGAAGTCTTTTCCTTGCTTCTATCCTTGTTTCTTCCTGAGTGCAATCTTCCCATAACTTGTCAAATTTGGGCATCTTGGTTCAACCGCTTATACTTTTGAATGAATGAATCCCAAAATGGTGGGAGACCATTTAGAGTAGTAATGAAAAGCTCCTTATCATCAGCGGGGTCTCCATTGGTACTAAGCTTGTCCCTTAGTTCTGTGATCCTCATGAAGTATGAGGCTATGGATTATGACTTGGACATCTTCATATTTGATAATTGGTTCCTCAATGTGAGAGTCACATTGATACTATTATGTTCAAATAGTTTCTTTAGGGTTTTGAACATCCTTCTAGTAGTATTATTTCCTGATATTTGAGGAACCAAGTGGTCTCTAACTAAGTCCACCAAGATTCTTCTTGCTCTAGCATCATTCTTCCTCCAGTGAGATTTGTCTTCTTCAGCTTCTAGTTATGGGACCTTCTTATTGACAAACTGCAAGATATCATTATACTCTAGTAAGAGAAGAACCCTAGACTTCCAAGAGATGAAGTTGGAATCCCCTTCCAGACGATTTTCAAGCTTCATTCCAATCATCTTGGCTGCAAATCTGAAGCAAAAACCCTAATAGGAGCTAGGTCAAAAATGAAAGTTGAATTCTTGAGAAGCTGACTCCACAGGAGGATGCACCCTAGAAAGGTGAGTTGAGGAAAGGTATGGTCGAACCAAATCTGTGGAGGGAGTAGGTCAAAACTTGAAACCCTAATTTCTGCAGTAACTATAGCTGCAAAATTAGGTCAAAACGAAAATTCTCAAAATTGGATTCTGCCTTCACCAAAATATGAGACCTTCCTAGAGCGAAGTTTCTAAGGCTCTTTTTATGCCAAAGTGATGAGTGAAGGCCTCAAAATATGAAACCCTACCTTCTGACAATGGCTACTTCTAGTACTGCTCTGATACCATGTTAGTTTTTCATACAATTATAACATTATAATTCAATTGCATAAGATCAATAGGATCACTGGAAGAAAGACAAAGCACATAAACAAAGAACAAAACCCAATAGGGAGTGTTACACTGTATTTTGCCACCTTGTGAGCATTAGCACTCATTGGCCTCCATTATCCATTTATGGACTCAGAACCACTTTTTGTCCTCCTGGAACCCTTGTTTCCCTATTTTTTCTCCTATACGCGAGCTGCTTCAATGAAACTCACGCATACGCAGGCTGCACCATTATAGCCCGCGCACATCGAGTTAATTGGTGAAAATGAGTAAAATCTCACTTTTTCACTCCAAAAAGCCGGCCATTGTGACCTTTGGCCCTCCATGTATCTCGAAACGACTCGATCTGACCTTTCACTTGCCTTTGGAAGGTTATATATTGAGCTATTATGCATGGAAGGAGGGAGGAAGAAAGAGAAGAGCATCGAAACTCTATTCGAATTTTTCCATAGCTTGAGCTATCATCCATTGATCCTAGTTGTTGTGAACCTCTTATGTTCACCTACCAAACTCTTCCATATCTTGTGAGGGATTTTATCCTTTACTCATGAGTTTTCCATTGCATGAGGGATTGAAGTGGTGGAGGAACAAGTGGAGGGGACCTAGTTCTTGGTTCAGATGAGTTGCCACAAGGAGGTTGTATCTTGTACTTCTTGTTCATATTAATAGAAATACTCTTTTTCTCATCCAATTGGTATTGTGAATAATTGTTTATTATCATTGGGTACATTTAATTTTCTATATCATGGACTATGCTAACATCTTTCATATATGATATGCACTTGCTTGTGTTTATTGTTGAGACTAAGTTGCAGGTTCAAGTGTGTTGATTTGAAAGCTCAACGAGGATCTTCATCGAATGTCTACATTGCGGTTGGTCTTTTATTCCACTTATTAGCATTTACATTTATATAGCATACATTGGGAAATGAATTTGATTCCTATTAATATGAACAAGAAGTACAAGATACAACCTCCTTGCGGCAACTCATCTGAACCAAGAACTAGGTCCCTCCACTTGTGCCTCCACACTTCAATCCCCCATGCAATGGAAAACTCACGAGTAAAGGAGAAAATCCCTCACAAGATATGGAAGATTTTGGTAGGTGAACATAAGAGGTTCACAACAACTAGGATCAATGGATGATGGCTCAAGCTATGGCAAAATTCCAATAGAGTTTCGATGCTCTTCTCTTTCTTCTTCCCTACTTCCATGCATAATGAATCAATATATAACCTTCCAAAGGAAAGTGAAAGGTCAGATTGAGTTGTTTTGAGATACATGGAGGGCCAAAGGTCACAATGGTTGGATTTTTGGAGTGAAAAAGTGATATTTTACTCATTTTGACCAATTAACTCGATGTCAGAAACTCGTAAGTAAAATCTCACTTTGGCAAACTCGACTCCACTAGAGAGAAGCCTCCATTTGAGTTTTTTGGGCATTTTTCCTTATTTTGAGTCTCTGTTATGTCGAGTTTCTGTGTCATTGGTAGGTTTTCAGGTACTTATAGAGAAATCTTGAGTTTTTTGGCCTGTTCACTCAATTTTTGGGTCACCTATCTTTCCCTGTACGTGAGTCAACCGTGTTTAGCCCGCGTGTACATGCCAATATTAGTTGACTAGCCTACGTACATATGCAACTCTTCACCGAACAGTCATGTAAAAGTCCGGTTTAATCTTGTTCTTGGTGATTGGTTGATGCTGGGTGATTTTTGGGTGTTCCTGAGTCTTTCTGGGCCTATGTCCTGACTGTTCCTTGCCCTTTTAGCGACTGGAAGGTCCTCTTTCTTTAGTTTTTGAGAAATTGGTTTTCAACCATTTTTTATTTTTATAGCTCATTGGCTTAACTGAGGCTTGCTTTTTGGGGTTTGTTGGGTTATCTGCACTGCATTCTCTGCATTCTTTTATGAAAAGTACTGATTCTTTAGTTGCATTTTTATTTATTTTGAAAATACAAAAAATTGTTGCATTTTCATTCATTTTATAGTGAAAATACAAAAAACAAATTTCTTTATGTATTTGCATTTTGCATTAGAGTGTTTGTGCTTTCATTAGGGCTTGTTTGTGCATGAAATTATAAAGAGATTGCATTTTATTTCCGAAAAAGAAATGTTGGTTTGATTGTCATTTATTGGCATATTTTCCCATTGATAGAAGAGTCTAGTGTTTTTTGGATGTGCATTTATTGAGTCATCTCACATCATTAGTTTCACAACCATATCCCTTTGAGTAATAAGAACCATTAAAATTAACGCTTAACTAAAGAATTGATTAGAACATTTTCTTTTCTAGGGTGCACCAACTAATATAGGTATAGAGTCTTGGAATAGATCACTGTGAGTTAACAATCCAAGACTATTAAAAAAAAATTATGTGTCTGACCAGGGTGTGGTGAAACCCATGGTATACATCGGTGTTCTCAAGACACTCTACTCAAACTAGAGTTAAGCACGAGGTCATGGGAGGTTGGTTGCGGAGATAGCCCTCCAATACTTGCTGAACGTGGGAGATATTTCCAGGATTTGTTCGTATCTGGGGATTCTTGGGGGATTTGACCCTCTTGAGTTTTGGGCTTAGCTACCCTACCCATACGACGAATCCCACCTGCGACTGTTCTCCTGAGCATTGGTTATACGTGGTGGCCATAGTTGCTTTACCTAGGTATCACATAGGGTACTTGCAGCAATTATTCTGTGAGTGTCTTGAGTCATATAGGGGTTGGACAACACAATTGTGTTCACACAGTGAAGACTGAGGGCCCTTATAACTGATTATGTTACCTCTAGTTATAGTTTTGGAGTCTCAAGCCTCTCCTAGGCGAGACATACTGGCTGTAGTGTCGGGAGGTCCCTTGAGCCAGTCCCCTGTTGTGTGCATTTGGATGTAGTTTCTTTTATGTGTGTGCTCTGTGACGATCTAGTATGCCATTAGGAGACGTTTATTTGCTGAATTTTTGAAGTCATCGTGGATCGAGATCTGCCTCTCCGCCGATATCGTCGGTTGGTTGGTTTACCAGCTAGCGATCCGTCACAGTCTCTTTGCAAGAGACGTAGGAGGACTATCGTTGCTCCTTTATTCACATCTCACGAGCTTCAGAGAGCTCCCATTATGAGTTCCGCATCTGGCATGACGGGAGTCCCAGTGACTCCGTTCGGTGGCACAATGAGAAACTCCCCTCCATGCACTCCAAGGGGTGGATGGGGAGGAGGTTCATCACATAACACTCCTCCTAGGTTTGGGACATCCCAACCGACGAGTACGAACCCGTTAGATGAGACATGGTCATCAGGTTTTATCTATGGTTAATCTATGGGTATGTCAGGTTTTGGTTCTACATCCGTCTCTACGACCTCAAACCCTTTTTCATTGGGTATGCCCAGTTTTATGCTGACTATTACTTCCACCATGTCTAGTAGTCATGCTAGCTCTAGCATTGGGATTAGGGGAAATATACCCCCTTATACGGCTTATCAGTTTGGGGGTGGTCACATCCCTCCATCTTCTTCGAATGTTGGAGGAGGACCTCCTCCTTCATCAACCCCTATTGTTAGCGTGAACCCTTTCTCGAGTGGAGGTTTCACGATAGGTATCGGATCTATGACTTACATTCCATCTGTTCACCCGAATGCCTCTACATATATGCCTATACCGACAAATGCTTATATGATCCCGCAACATCCTCCTCCTTCTAGCTCCTCGATTCCGTGGAGTGGGCACATACCATTTTCTTATGGACCTTATTCGACTAGTTTTCCTATGTCGAGTAGTTATATGGGACCCCATTCTTATGGGGGTAATTTTCATGGTTATTCAACTGGTCCTAACCATTATCCCTTTCCATCCTATGGAATCCCTTCAATGCACATACCTGTGTATCCTTATATGGGTCAGTTTGGAGGAGGATATAATCCTTTTGGTCATGGTCATGGTTTCTATAAGAGTTCATCGTCACCTCATGTGTCGGCTACAATGAACACAGTCTCACCTTCGCAGAGTTAGTCTCTTTTGGGAGCTTATAATCAAGCTTCACAGCCTCAGCTGCCATTCCTTGCTAGGTTAAATTTTCCTGACCTTTCGTAGCTCACGAATGATTCGGTGTGTCATGACCCTACATGGCCCCCAATCCCCACCAAGCTCCCTTCCGATGTTCCAAAGTTCGAGGGGAAGAAGGGTGAGGATCCAGGTGATCACGTCACCAAATTCTATTTATGGTGCTCCTCGAATTCCTTGAACCACGATTCTATCCGTTTGAGGCTATTTCAACGCACCCTTATGGGGTTTGCCACGAAATGGTATGTCGAGCTGCCTGGGGGCACATATAGGAGTTTCAACGATTTGGATTTGGTATTTCTAGATCACTTTTAGTTATCGGTTTTTTACGATACTGGTACCGAAATCTTATCTACCTTCTTCCAGGATAAGGCCACACATATCTCTGATCATATTCAAGAGTGGTGCCAACGGAAAAGGCTAGTGAAAGCCAACATTCCTCCAGAGTTTCTCTTGGAATGGTTCCTTAAGTCTTTACTCCCATATATTTCAAAGGACGTTTCATTGTCCGGAATTATGACCGAGGAACAAGCCATATTCAAATCCCAGCAGTTAGACCTAGTCTATGTTCAGTCTCAGATTTTGCATGACATTATACCTGATGCGCAACGATCACGACATGATCCCAAGCCCATTCCTGGACCGCATGCCAATGGCATTGTTGGTTCCGTAAGCGCTCGCTCCATGGACATGGTTATGAATCAGATGCACAATCTATCTATGAACCAATCTACTTCTAGAGAGGCTCCTGCCTCATTCGTTTCCACCCAGTCGCCCGATGTACATTCTGTGCAATCGACGAACACATCCGGTAACTAGTAACCTAGTGGGAAAAAGAAGGGGAAGAATAATCGTAGGGGTGGTAACAATAGGAATAACCCTAAGAAAGAGAACGCCAACACTCCTTGGGATGACGGAAATGCTGGTGGGGATCGCAAGCCTAAGCGTAAGGTAAAGTTTCCTTGTAAGCTTTGCTCGGAATATCACCTTACACATTTCTGTCCTCGTATGGAGGAAGCATCGAAGCACATTGCACAGAGCCCAACTGTGCTAAAGGATCCCCTTCCTCATTATCAGAATATGGCTTCTGGTGCTTCCACCGCCGGTCATGGGACTAATGAAACTTCGACTTCTTCTACCTATGACGACGCTTTTGGATGCGTAAACATGGTTAAATATGAGGTTTTGGTTGCTACACGCTCACGTGATTATGGAGCTCCACAACCTTCTTTGGGGAATGAGCCCCCTCCACCCAAGACTCCTTTGCATATTGAGATGCCCAATTTTATGCCGCGGGTACCGAAAGGTGTACTTAAGCGCTCGACGCATAATCCTAATGCCAGAGCCACCCAGAAGTACTCAATTGTGGAATATTTTGGCCAAACCCCATATGCTATGTCGGTACTCGAACTACTTCAGGCTTGTCCTTCTCAAAGGAACGCCCTTTTATCTGCTTTAGGAGCGCTCGATTCTGATAGACCGAATGTCATCAAGTTTGACACTACTAACGTTCAACCTCGTTTACCCTATCATGTAGCTTTCCAAGTTCATGTTAGGTTCCTTGAGATGATCGTTAAACGTACCGTCGTTGATGAAGGTGCGTCTACTTCAATAATGTCTCTATCTTGTTGGAAGGATCTCGGCTCACCCCCGTTGTCGAAGTCTATGACCTTGCTTACAACATTTGACGGTAGGTCTTTCATTAGAGAGATTTTGAGGTCAAAAAATAGCCTCCTAAGAGATGTACTAAGAAAGTATGAGATATATTAAAATATTATGAGTTAGGGGTTTTATGGGGTAGGTATATATGACAAGTCACCTCCTACACTATTTTCTATGCACAATATAAGTAACGATGGTTGAGTTACTTTTCAAAATTCACTAGAAATAAAATTAATAAAATAACTCTACATTGATGTGACTAAAATTCATTGTAAATTCCCAAAAAAATATTGCCCTTTAGCATTTTTTTGTCTTGAACTTGCAAATGAAATTAAATAATAAAAAACATTTTTTAAAAGTTATTTTTTTAATTTATGTTGACTTTTTATATTTAGTGCTTTTCTCATCAATTTAATATAATGTGATTTAATTGAAAATTTATTTACATGTAAAATGTTAATATTATTATTATAATCCACATTGCATTATTATTATTATTCTTTATTCATTAAATCTATATTGGTAAATTAATATCAAAATCATAATTTTTTTGGGGATATTTATTTTATTGTATAACTAACATACCTCTTTCATATAACTATCATTCATGAATTTAATTTATATGCATAACTAATATACATTTTTCATATTAATATCATTCATGAATTTAATTTATTTTAAAAGTACAAGGATATATATGCTTATAAATTAATTTGGCATTATAATATTAAATAAAATGGAGTGAATATATAATTAAAAATTAAAAATTAAAAATACAAAAATGATAAAAATATTATTTTATGAAAAAAGTGAAAAGAATATATATATAATAATAATAATAATAATAATAATAAATTAGTTTGGCATTATGATATTAAATATAATGGAGTGAATATATAATTTAAAATTAAAAAAACATGAAAATGACAATATATTATTTTATAAAAAAACGTGAAAAGGACATTCTTTATCAATTATGAGTACTTTACTTGAAAATGACAATAATATTATTTTATGAAAAAAATGTTAAAGGACTTTTATTATGAGTACTTTACTTTATGACTTAAAAGTACTTATACCACTACCTAGGTTAACTTGGGTTTTCATCCACCATAGAAAATTTGACAAATAAGCATTCTTAACTCATGCAATGCCACCTCAACCATGGGGGATGATGTCATCTACTAGAATGTGATTGGTTGATTTTTATAGTACATTTTCTTTGTTTTGAGGCCCATTTTTTACCTCAAAATTTCTCTAATGCAAGCCGCATGGTATTCTTCCCTCCCTTGAGTTCCACTTTGGTGGGAAATCCATGCCTATTGAGGTCGAGGTGGTTGATGCGCCCATCGACTATAACCTTTTACTGGGTCTGAATTGGATTTATGCTATGAAAGCGATTGTATCCTCTGTTTTCAGAGTTATTTGCTTTCCCCATGAAGGCAAGATTGTAACGATCGATCAACTGTCCTTTAATTCCGTAGCATCCCAAGGGTCTGTCATCCCTCAAATTGAAAATTCTCAACCGACAATTGGGAATGTTGGTGTAGGATTGTATCCTTCTTTGATGGCATCTTTCGATTTTTCCGCACCAATCTCCTTTATAGTATTCATTTCCGATGATAACCCTTCGTCATTGACTCCCATACCATTTTGGACATCATATTTTGGTGATTCATGGACCTTACCTTCCATGAATCCCACGTTGGGAGATACTTCACACATTATAATGGTTATGCCCTTATCTGCAGTCGAACTTTCTTATCATGATAATAAACAAGTCACTAAATAGCTGTATCTCTCTTCTTCATGGACAGAGGAAGAAGATCCCGTTACGCTGCTCGCATGGGAAGTCGACTCATCTTGTTCGCATGATTTCCTTGATGATATTTTACCATCAGATGAAGCCATCATCGTGGCCATGAATGGAAATGACAAGCCTTGGGAGGACCTACATCATAGATCTTATTTCCTTCCATCCCTTGATCTTATTGAGTAAGATGAGTTTAGATAAACTCTAGTCGAGAAGGTTGGTCACCCTGTGGTTCCATTGGAATCACATGGCATTTATGTAGAGGGGAATATGGCTAATATTTATCCTACCATCGCAATCAACATTTCTCGCACTCTCGAAAAAATTGAGAATGTATATATCAGTGCAGATTTCTCCCCTGAAGAGATCCGTATTTACACCGATCTATTTAAAGAATTTCGGGATGTGTTTTCTTGGTCATATGAGGAGATGCCAGGTATTGACCCTAGTATTTTTGAGCATGAAATTAAGACTTACCCCAATGTTAAGCCTATTCGACAACACCTCCATTCCGTCAATCCTAGGAAGGCAGTCGCCATTAAGGCAGAGGTGGAAAAATTGCTCAAGGCTAGTTTCATCTACCCGGTTCCCCTTACCGAATGGGTATCCAACCCCATTCCTATGGATAAGAAGCAGGGAACCATCCGTGTGTGCACCGCTTTTCATGATTTGAACAGAGCATGTCCTAAGGATAACTTCCCCACCCCATTCATAGACCAAATCTTGGATGAGTGTGTAGGAAGCGAAGTTTTTTCATTTATGGATAGTTTTTCAGGATACAACCAGATCCAAATTAAACCCGAGGACCAGCATAAAACTACATTTATATGTCCTCGGGGAACCTTTGCATATCAAAAAATTCCCTTCACCCTTAAAAACGCCAGAGCTACGTTTCAATGGGTTATGACCTATGCGTTTCACGATTTAAAAGTATAATGGAAGTTTTCTTGGATGATCTTACTGCTCACTCTTGTAGTAGGATAGATCACCTGGGTCACCTCCATCTTGTTTTCGAAAGATTTCGCTGCTATAATATTCATTTGAATCCAAACAAGTGCATCTTTTGCGTCAGAACTGGTCGCCTTCTAGGGTTCATAGTATCAAAGGAAGGTATTAGAGTCGATCCATTAAAGGTTGAGGCAATACTTCAGTTGCTTCCCCCGTGCAATTTGGTTCAACTTCAGAGATTCCAAGGGAGGGATACTTTCATACGTCATTTCATTGTAAACTATGCCAGTCTTACCAAGGGTTTCACGTGATTATTGAAGGACACCCCTTTTATCTGGGATGAGCGAGCCCCATAGTCTTTCGACACCCTTAAGAAAGCCTTGGTATCAGCCCCTCTTCTTAGTCCACTAGACTAGGCAAGAGATTTTTTTCTTTATGTGGTCTCTTATCAAGACACGATTGGTATGGTCTTGGTTTAGGTGGACAATGTGCTTCAAGAGCATGTTGTCTATTATCTTAGTCGAAACCTAGTAGACGGTGAACTGAGATATTCTCACATGGAGAAATTGGCCCTTGTGACTGTTCATGCAGTCCAACGATTACGACAATATATTTTTCTTAGGAAAACCACAGTTATAGCGCATGTCAATCCATTTCAGTTCGTGCTCTCACGATGCCTAATTGGGGGGAAATATAATAAATGGATTGTCATCCTTCAGTTATTTGATCTTGATTTTGCTTTGGTGAAGTCGACGAAGTTGTTAACACCTAAAAAGTGCTCATTACTTCATCTCTCTCACCACATGACTCATTTGTCTATTTTTCCCACCATATTTGCCTCCAAAACCTCAAAAACCATTAAATGGCCACCAAAAGGCCAAAAAACCCCCTTTTCCCCCTCCAAATAATTAAATTTCCTCAAAAGATAGCAAAAACCCTTTAAAAAGGCTCTGAATTTCCAAAAATCAAGTAAAAGGGAATAAAAAATATAAAAAAGAGGAAAAAGAGGGAAAAATGAAGCAAAAACCCTAAAACAATTGACTTAAACCATATGGTGCCAAAAACCATGGGTCAACACTCCACCACTAAAAAACCTATAAATAGGTGATGGAGGCTCCCCATTTCATATCCACAATCTATCTTATCCTCACTCTGCCAAAATAACTCGTGAAACCTATGCTCACCATTTGAGCTTATTTTCCCATTTGAGTGCCCCTTTTGGCCCATCATCCAAGCACCTTGGAGAAGGAGAAGGAACCCATTGGAGCACGGAAGCAGCCCTCCTGGACTATTGCAAGAGCTCCACCAACCTCCACATTTGAGGTAAATGTAATTTTGGTTATACCCTAATACAAAAGAAGATTTTCCATTATATTGTTATTGTTTTTCTATTTCTGTTGATGCACATGTTAGCTTAGATTTTACCTTGTTTTGCTGTCAAGTTTTACTGTTTTATTGAACTACTACTAAGGACGCCCTTCTCCTTAGTAGGTGCTCATTTGCATAAGCTAGGGTGAAAACCCTAGCTACAGAAGTCCTTGGTTTTCACGGATCTAATGTCGAATTTTTTGAGACTTGATGAGGAAGTAGTCCACGAAGACTCATTTGTTGATGAGCATTTGTTCGTTATCTCGTCGACGGACCCTTGGTATGGAGATATCATTATATATATTCAGAATCTGAAGTTCCCTTCACATTATTCGTGAGATGATTGACGACGTGTGAGACACCATGCCAAAGATTATGTTATCGTCGGTGAGACTTTGTATCGCTGAGGAAAATACTCTCTCTTGTGTCGTTGCTTAACTCATGAAGAAGCGGAGCTAGTGCTTAATGACTGCCATAGTGGAGCGTGTGGTGGTCACTTATCCGAGATTGCGACAGGCCAACGTATCTTGCGAGTGAGCTATTTTTTCCCTACGATATTTAAATATTGTGTTAATTATGTGAAGAGATGTCACCCTTGTCAAGTGTTTGCTCAGAACATGCGCTTGCATCTTGCTCCATTACATCCGATCATCACCGTCGGTCCCTTCACCAAGTGGGGTGTTGATTTCATGGATTGCAACCCAACTTCAGCTGGGGGGCATCATCACATCATAGTGGCCGTTGATTAATTCACCAAATGGGCTGAGGCCATGCCAACCATTAAATTCGACGGTGCAACAACAACCCACTTCGTATTCAATAAAATTATAGCTCGATTCGGTATCCCGAAGGAGATTGTCACTAATCATGGAAGTCACTTTCAAAACAAGATGATGGCAGAATTATCACTTAAGCTTGGTTTTAGATAAGATCACTCATATTCATATTATCCCCAAGAGAATGGCCAGGTCTAGGTAGTAAATAAGTCCGTTAAGGCCATTCTCCAAAGGACCATCCGACAAAGCAAGAGTAATTGGAATATTATGTTGTATCTTGATTTGTGGGCGTATCAAACCGCAGTAAATACTTCCACCGATTTCTCAGTAATTGGAATATTATGTTGTATCTTGATTTGTGGGCGTATCAAACCGCAGTAAATACTTCCACCGATTTCTCACCATTTCAGTTAGTTCATGTTGTGGAGTCTATCTTACCAATTGAATGAGAAATCCCTTCATTGAAACTAGCCATATAATTCCTACCTGACACTTCATAAGTAGAGCAATGTTTAGTCTACCTCGAGCAACTTGACGAGCAACGTCGAGATGCCGCTGTAGAAATTGATGCAAACAAATGTCGTGTTAGGGTTCAGTACGATAGGTCTGTCCATCCCCAGAAATATGCTGAAGGTGACTTGGTCCTCCTTTATGACCAAGCTAAGGAACCCCTGGGGGGCAGGAAAGTTTAACCCAATGTGGCACAGTCCTTACGTCGTAAGGCGTGTCCTTGAGAAATGAGCCTATGAGTTAGAGGATTACGAGGGGAACGCCTTGAAGGAGCCTAGAAACGGGCTCTACCTCAAGCGGTATTATGCTTGAGCTTCTAGCTTGAGCTGATACTTTTGTATACTATTGTATAGTTTTTCTGTACATAGTTTAGCTTTCCTTTGATTTTTCGAGTCTGCTGATTCACTTCCGTTTGGTTGACAGATGTGAGTGGAATCTCCAATGTTCTTAGGATTTGCGGATGGGTCTAGCCGTCATATGTAGAGACTAGCTTCTGCTGCGTGGGTTATTTACTCACCCGACCATCAGATTGTGTCTTTAGGAGGTGCTTGTCTCGGTCCTATATCGAACAATGTGTCTGAGTACAACGCTGTTATCAAGTTACTTCGCAATGCCATTTCGCATGGTATCCAGTCTTTAGAAGTCTGTCTGGATTCAAAACTGGTTGTGTCTCAGTTGAACGGCCAGTACCGTGTGAGGGATCCTACGTTACTAAGGAGGTTCTTACGGGTAAGACTCTTGGAGCGTCAATTTGTTTTCATTACATACATTCATGTTTCGAGACATTTTAATCATGTAACTGGTGCATATGATAATTATGTCCTAGATTGGCATTTGTCACATCAATAAAAGAAGCACAAAAATAACACTCATTCATACATTTGTACATACATAATAGTAGAGCCGAAAAATCATAGTTTTTTCATTATCAAAATAATATGTCCAAAATGTGGTGTCATAGTACAAAACTGGAGCTCGTAGCTCTCAAATATACAATCCGATACAAAAAATAGTGAGCCCCATGACATCTAAGCCCTACGGGGAGGCCTCGCTACCTCAACAAGATGTGTCTGTATGTAATAATGCACAACGTTAGCTATGTGCCGGAGTAATCACACCCATGTTCCAGGTACCTCTATTGCGTGTCTCTGCATCGTCTCTGGGAGATGCTCTACCTCTATCACTGGTACCCTAGTAGTCATACGGGTCAGGTTGACCCGTACGGTCTCTAATGTGCGCTCTGCTGCTGCGCCAACTACCTCACAACCCTTGCCCCTATATCGATTTCATGGGAAGCCTTGTGATATCTGTGGGCCCAAGTCTGCGAGAAAATAGTCAAACATAAATACATGATACCACACCAAAAATATTTTTGCTTTCACTTAAATAAAAAAATACGAAAAAAATTGAATATGCAAAACTTAAAAAGAGTATCTTACCAATGTCTCCAAATGCGGCCCCTGGTGGGAGCGGCATGTCTCGGTCCCCTCGGTAGTCAATCCCCTCATAGGGATAGTCATCGATGGCGATCACCTGTCGCCGCCACCAGTGGAAAAACTCATCAGTGTATGGGGAATCCTATCGGCCACCCCCCTGCCATGTCAATATCTCCTCCCACTGGGTCTGGGCAAGATTTGAGAGACTATGTGGAGGGACTTCAACCCTTGGACTCAAGCCCGAAACCCTCTCAAAGAAGAAGCTGCATAATATGCTACCAAAACCAAAGTTTTTGGTCCGCCCTAGTTTGCAATCCGTCAACAGGTTCTTCATGGTACCCAACAACTTTGTGCACCAGTCATACACAGTCGGTCTCAGGCACTCGGTCATATAGAACATCACTAGCCTTGAATCCCGATGTAGAGAATATGACCTTGTTATTCTCCCGAGCGTGAGAATGATTATCTTCATGCTTCGACTTGCATTAGCCTCGATAGGGATTTGGATACCCACTTTCTGGGTGCCAGCAATGTAGTACATGTCTATATAGTCACTAATAGTGACTCCACCCCCCACAATGCGAGATCGAAGGCTTGCTATCTCGCCTCGGCGAGACAAACCTGTGATGAAATATATGTCTTCCACCTCCAGATGAAGTGGTTGACCATCCAAGTCAAAGTGTTGTGCTTCTGCATCCCAGTAACTGACCAACTGAATGAGCAATCGGTTTTGGGCCCTCAAACTCCCGATGCTCCAAAATTTGTATAACCCACAAGCTTGCAATGCTTGTTGGGCGGCCAAGTCTTCACAAACTTGCTGATCAATGGGGTCATGCTCCCTTTCTCTCCATTCCAAAACCATCCTGGAAGAAAACAAAATTTTTTTTAGTGCCCATGTGTGTAAAAAACACCACCCCCAGTGCTGTATGTGAGCTAATTCATGGACAGTCGTGGGTACATGAGAGCTAATGTAGGTTTGCTTGCGCACACCCAGCCCTACACGCGACCCGCATAGTTGTATCCCACATATAGCGTCAAATGGGTGTATATCGATGGAAATATTAAAATTTGACCATTAAAAACAAAATTAAAAACCATAGAATTGAAGAGGAAGTTGAGAGCTCTTACCTGGTCCAGACGGCTCGTGATTCCGACGCTCATAGCTCCCGGAATCGTCAATTGAAGATCAGAGGCAAAAAATACCGAAATGCATTATGTGGAGTGAAAAGTGAAAATGATGGGGTAAAAACAATTCTTTTTAATATTTATCAATTTTTCAAACCCACTTTTATATAGTTTTTTCCATTTTTGAAGCTTTTTGGACTAAAATGTCGTTATAAAGTGCCTTTTTGAGTAGTTTTTCCAATGAGAGTGGATTTTTCAACCTTTTCGCGCCTTCGGTAGGTATGTTCTTCAACTGACATATAGGTTAGGATGACATTTCGCTTGCATTCTTGCATCGACCTTATGACCACATTCATATACTTTAGGTGTGACCCCGCTTTTTAACTGACATAGAATCTCTATGCTGCTTTAGAAGTGTCGTTTGTTGGCGGTAGGGCTTGTACGACCATGGGTGCCCTAGTTAGATCATTTTTATGTCTTTCAGCGCCCATGTAGTTGTTTCTCCTTAGGATTGGGAGTCCTTTGTATTCACGCCATGACATTGCGGTGAAGACTCATACTCTACTTCATTTTTTTATTCTGGCCATCTCCCATAAGGACTCCCTGTTGTGTCGAGTTGTGAATGCATTGCATCATCCTGCTTTCTTTTTGAGCCTTATGCTTACTCTCGCTTTTATCAATTATTAGTAATGTGCTTGAGCACTTAGCCTTTCAATCCAAGCATAGCTATAATTTATCCTTTGCAGCTTGATGACACTTACCTTGAGGGAACACCCCCCTGAGTGTCCACATCTTGCACATGCTTCCTTGCATTGAGCATAGGTATGTTCCACTTACTGGAACTAGTTTTCTTTCCCATGACACTCATTCCCTCACTTGTTGTACTATAAGCAATTTTATTCTTTTTCAAGCTTTCATAATATGAAAAACACCAAAAAAATCATATAATTGAAAAAGCCGGAAGGGAAAGTTGTTACTACCTTCTATTGGTAGTTGTCGTGTCGCCTTTGAACATAACACTCATCTCCACTCCATATATCATGAGTCGGGACATTAGTATGACCTTAGGAAGCTATACTCATTTCTCAGATCATACTCCATCCATTGGTTAAGCTTCCAGTAATTATGGAGCCTATGTTGATGCCTCATGCATCGCAAAGTATTATCAGTATCTAGTAGGTGAGTCTATGCTTCCTAAGTCGTTTTCATCTGCTCATGCTCTTGTTCAAATTAAGTATTGAACCCAGAGTCGGCCACTCCTCAGATCTCTTGACTATTGAATGCCTTCCATCCCTTATGAGTCCAATTCGATCACGTTCTTCCAAATCTTTCAGCCTAGCTGCTACCTCGTGCTCATTGATGGGGGATCCATTAATTCCCTCCTTCGAGCGAATCTCATTCCATCGAATCCAACTCATTTATTCTGGAATTGAGATTTAGAGTCCTATTGAGTACCTTGAGACTTTCATTAATTAGTGGTAGGTCCTCTCGCCATCAACAATTGGGAATTCATCAATGTCCCCTGATCGATGGATTCGTCAGAGTGTTCGACCTCAACACCTTTATTCACACTTTGATGAATGTACTCATTGCCTTGATGCCCATTTTCATTATTGGTGGGTTATCTCACGTCTGTTAACAGTATACATAAATGATTGGTAATCATACGATGTCACATCAGGTTCAACATCAGTACCCTTATTCACTTGATGGGGCATGCACTATAGACGGTTTGTGTAGAAGACCCCAGACTTCAGTGGCATTCAATATGCCACTTGTGATTGCGATTGTACGTATGGTAGATTATTATCATACATCAACAATTTGTACCATTAGTCTGCACCAGTTATTTCCTCTTCAGCAGGAGACCATATCTTACTGTTTATGGGTCATGCCTATGACCATTCATGACATGTATTCATTATATACTGCCTATTCATGGCCATTGTATCAGATTGCTATGTATTGTATCGATATGTATACAGAGACATCATTGTATTATGATGAGTGGGATACTCCTGCCATTTGTGCCTCCATCATTCCACTTCTGAGATTTATAATGTATTTCGTCCATCGTAGTACCTTCTCTGACCTTACACATTAGGGGGCATCTGTTACACCGTATTTTGCCACCTTGTGAGTATTAGCACTCATTGGCCTCCATTATCCATTTATGGACTCATAACCACTTTTTGTCCTCCTAGAGCCCTTGTTTCCCTATTTTTTCTCCTATACACGAGCTGCTTCAATGCAACTCGCGCATATGTAGGCTGCACCATTATAGCCCGCGTACATCGAGTTAATTGGTAAAAATGAGTAAAATCTCACTTTTTCACTCCATAAAGTCGGCCATTGTGACCTTTGGCCCTCCATGTATCTTGAAACGACTTGATCCGACCTTTCACTTGCCTTTGGAAGGTTATATATTGAGCCATTATGCATGGAAGGAGGGAGGAAGAAAGAGAAGAGCATCCAAACTCTATTGGAATTTTTCCATAGCTTGAGCCATCATCCATTGATCCTAGTTGTTGTGAACCTCTTATGTTCACCTACCAAAATATTCCATATCTTGTGAGGGATTTTCTCCTTTACTCGTGAGTTTTCCATTGCATTGGGGATTGAAGTGGTGGAGGCACAAGTGGAGGGACCTAGTTAGTTGTTTAGATGAGTTGCCGCAAGGAGGTCGTATCTTGTACTTCTTGCTCATATTAATAGAAATCAAATTCATTTCCCAATGTATGCTATATAAATGTAAATGCTAAGAAGTGGAATAAAATACCAACCTCAATGCGGACGTTCGATGAAGATCCCCGTTGAGCTTTCAAATCAACACACTTGAACCTGCAGCTTAGTCTCAACAATAACCACAAGCAAGTGCATATGATATATGAAATATGTTAGCATAAACAATAGCATAGTCCATGATATATAAAAGTAAATGTACCCAATGATAATAAACTATTATTCACAATAACAATTGGATGAGAAAATGAGTATTTCTATTAATATGAACAAGAAGTACAAGATACAACCTCCTTGTGGCAACTCATATGAACCAAGAACTAGGTCCTTCCACTTGTGCCTCCACCACTTCAATCCCCCATGCAATGGAAAACTCACGACTAAAGGAGAAAATCCCTCACAAGATATGGAAGAGTTTGGTAGGTGAACATAAGAGGTTCACAACAACTAGGATCAATGGATGATGGCTCAAGCTATGGAAAAATTCGAATAGAGTTTCGATGCTCTTCTCTTTCTTCCTCCCTCCTTCCATGCATAATGGCTTAATATATAACCTTCCAAAGGCAAGTGAAAGGCCTGATCGATTCCTTTCGAGATACATGGAGGGACAAAGGTCACAATGGCCGGCTTTGTGGAGTGAAAAAGTGAGATTTTACTCATTTTTACCAATTAACTCGAAGTAAAAATGAGTAAAATATCACTTTTTCACTCCAAAAAGCCAACCATTGTGACCTTTGTCCCTCCATGTATCTAGAAAGGAATCGATCAGGCCTTTCACTTGCCTTTGGAAGGTTATATATTGAGCCATTATGCATGGAAGGAGGGAGGAAGAAAGAGAAGAACATCGAAACTCTATTGGGATTTTGCCATAGCTTGAGCTACCATCCATTGATCCTAGTTGTTGTGAACCTCTTATGTTCACCTACCAAACTCTTCCATATGTTGTGATGGATTTGCTCCTTTAGTCGTGAGTTTTCCATGGAATGGGGGATTGAATTGGTGGAGGCACAACTGGAGGGACCTAGTTCTTGGTTCAGATGAGTTGCCGCAAGGAGATTTTATCTTGTACTTCTTGTTCATATTAATAGAAATACTAATTTTCTCCTCCAATTGGTATTGTGAATAATTGTTTATTATCATTGGGTACATTTACTTTTATATATCATGGACTATGCTATTGTTTATGCTAACATCTTTAATATATCATATGCACTTGCTTGTGTTTATTGTTGAGACTAAGCTGCAGGTTCAAGAGTGTTGATTTGAAATCTCAATGGGGATCTTCATCGAATGTCTGCATTGAGGTTGGTGTTTTATTCCACTTCTTAGCATTTACATTTGTATAGCATACATTGGGAAATGAATTTGATTTCTATTAATATGAACAAGAAGTACAAGATACAACCTCCTTGCGGCAACTCATCTGAACCAAGAACTAGGTCCCTCCACTTGTGCCTCCACCACTTCAATCCCCCATGCAATGGAAAACTCACGAGTAAAGGAGAAAATCCCTCACAAGATATGGAAGAGTTTGGTAGGTGAACATAAGAGGTTCAAAACAACTAGGATCAATGGATGATGTCTCAAGCTATGGAAAAATTCCAATAGAGTTTCGATGCTCTTCTCTTTCTTCCTCCTTCCTTCCATGCATAATGGCTCAATATATAACCTTCCAAAGGAAAGTGAAAGGTCGGATCGAGTCATTTCAATATACATGGAGGGCCAAACGTCACAATGGCTGGTTTTTGGAGTGAAAAAGTGAGATTTTACTCATTTTTACCAATTAAATCGATGTACATGGGCTATAATGGTGCAGCCTGAGTATGTGCGAGTTGCATTGAAGCAGATCGCATATAGGAGAAAAAATAGGGAAACAAGGGTTCCAAGAGGAAAAAAAGTTGTTCTGAGTCCATATATGGATAATGGAGGCCAATGAGTGCTAATGCTCACAAGGTGGAAAAATACGGTGTAACAGGGAGAAAACCCAACAACCTTCATATAGAGATGAACAATTATGAGAACATAGTACAATATCAAGATAGAGAAAGTGGAAGAAATATTCAAGATGAAACCCCAAAATATCATTCTCCTAGCTGCAGATGCGAATCTCTCTCCAAGTGATGCGAACTTGCTTGGTTGAGCGAGTGACCAAATGAGGTGAACTACCTCTCTATTTATACATGTGCCAAACTGGATTTTTCCTCAATAGGGCCGACTTGTCAAACTATCTGGGCCGACTAGTCTTGGGGGAATATAATAATACATTTACTAATTCTTTTTCTTTACTTAATTTTATCCCCAAGGTTTACATTTATTCTTTCAAGGGTTTACATGATTAATTACATCAAGATAATTTCCCATAGGAGGTACAAATAATTACAATAAAATATAATAAGAATAACTTCCAAAGTTGCACAAATTCCAATAGGAAAAAGTCTCATCATTATTCTCTTATAGGTCATGGTACACGATATTTCCTATAAGTCAATTTTGTTAATTTTTCAATAGAGTTGGGGTTTTATGCAGAAGAATAACAATTCAATAAACTTTAATACAAAAAATAGTTAAATAAGTACAGAAACTAAATATGAAATAGTACAACCGCAACTTCTAACATAATTTTCATCTCTTTCAACTTCACACCTTTAACACTACCCAATTGGTCACTGTGTTAAGGTAATCTTAATTAACATGTAATAATAAAGTAATAAACTTGTTTAATTAGCAATAAAAGAGATAGGTGAAGATACTTACTCGAGTGTGGAACCTTTCCTGTAATATACTCAGAAATGTTACTTTCAGAAAAGGCTTTGTCTCTCAGAGGCCAATCAACACTAGGAACCAAGTGACCCTATTAAAGGGTTAGTACAAACCTGAGAAGAGAGAGAGAGAGAGAGAGAGAGAGAGAGAGAGAGAGAGAGATGAAAGGAAGTAGTACAATCAAGCAAAGAAGGTCAATCCCAAAAACGACTCGGTACAAGATCTAATCCCAACAAGGTCACCGCCCAGTAGATATGACTAGGACTTAGTCTCAACACATTAGCACACAACTTTTACCATAAAAAAACTCAACACACAGATCTGGTTCAAGATTAGGTCTTCAACAATATAGATCAGATCTCAGCAGTATAGGTTAAACCTCATGATCCAGATGGATATCAGTGGCCACCCACCTATTCCACTGGCTCAAAACAATTTCCCATTTTGCCAATTTTCTAGTAATTTTTCTATAGTTTTTCAAGTCCCAAACTTCCGGGGCCCTTTTGAGGCCCTAAACGATGTTTTTTGGGAAATTTTGGTTCAACAGAGCCTATCTATTTTACGAGCCTCAACGTAGTCCTCAGATAGATCATATGGGCTACCGAGCGCCCCAAACGGAGATCATATGCAAAAGTTATGACCCTGGGAAGTTGACTGTTCAACTAACCACCTTGGGGCCGCAAAATTTATGACAGTTCATCTTCTAGGGTTAGGTTTTTGGATGTTTGGGATTCTTTCCCTCATGCTTATGATAAATAGTCCCTTCGGCCTCTCTTTGTATTCATCTTGGCATACCTTGCGCACAAAGCTAGGTATCAAGGACTCCAAGAGACACCTAGTACTGAAATATCGCAGTGTCCTACACTGATACATATGAACAGAGATGGATTTCCTGAAAATCTCTTCACTCGGATCCGCCTATCGATATGCTGTCAAAATTGAGCAAACATTTCAGCAAAAGAACAAGCATGACTTCGGACCTGCGCAAAAGCAGGGCAAGGGAAACTCTGGCTCAAAGAACACGGGGCAGGGAAAGGACAACCAGTCCCAACCATAAGCGAAGAAGGGTAATGAAAAGACAAAGAAGGAAATCAGGAAGTGGTGCGAGTTCCAAAAAATCCCCTGGCACAACACTGATGAATGTCGCTCAAAACAGTCATTGGTGGCTGAGATCAAATCTTCAGAATCAGATCCCAGTTCTAATTCTGACTCAAAACCTAATTTCACAACCACGCAAAAAGGGAAGAAGATCATTGATGCAGAACCCAGTGCTGTTGTTTCCACCACACAGATTCAACCATAGGAACCTGAAGAGTTAGAGGCAGAGGAGCACCTTTTCCACTCACAGATGTGGGTGAAGGGAATTCCCCTACACTTTGTTGTGGACAACGGCAGCCAAAAGAACCTGATCTCAACAGAAGTCATCAAGAAATTGGAGCTACCAATAACACCACACCCGCAACCATACACGATTGGTTGGCTGAGCCAAGGACGAGGGATCCGCGTCAATCATCATTTTCTCCTACCACACGGTATCAAGCCCTTCAAAGATGAGGCATTGTGTGATGTGGCCCCACTTGAAGTATGCGATGTTCTTTTAGGATAACCATATATCTGAAAGCATCATGCTGTATATGAATCACAACCTCGTAGTGTCATTGTCACTATGGGGGACAACTATATCGGATACCAAAGACATTTTCACCTACCTCGACCAAGAAGGGTAGGAAGATAATCTCGCACACTGGGAAATTTTCCCTATTCGCAATTTCCACTAAAGGAGAACATCAGATCGCAGAGACATCCACAACCTCCGCCCATTATCCCTCTACTCAACAGAAACAAGAAAAACAGAAATTCAGTGCAGCATCGCCTATTCGAGTAGCTCTGCAGTGCAAGGCCACGCATTCAAGGTGCTCCTCCAAAAATAAACCATCCACACCAATGCATACCAAGATACCACAACAACCAAAACTGTTGAACAGCTCCAGCGCATCCAACAACAACAATTACAACCCTCTGAAGATTTCAAAGAAAGGCAACCTTTTTGCTTCAGCAAACGCTGCACTAGGAGCTCAACTCAACACACAGCTCGAAATATGATAAGGGATTTGACGCAATGGAGACCATTGCTTCCTAAGGGGGGAGGATTGATCCAGATGGATATCGGTGGCCACGCACCTATTCCACTGGCTCAAAACAGTTTCCAATTTTGCCAATTTTCTAGTAATGTTTCTACAGTTTTTCGAGTCCCAAACTTCCAGGGCCGTTTTGAGTCCCTCAACGATGTATTATGGGAAATATTGGTCCAACAGAGCCCATCTATTTTAGGATCCTCAGTACAGTCCTCTGATAGATCTTTCCAACGGGCTATCGAGCGCCCCAAACAGAGATCGTATGCAAAAGTTATGACCTCGGGAAGTTGACTGTTCAACTAACCACCTCGGGGCCGCAAACTTTATGATGGTTCATCTTCTAGGGCTAGGTTTTTGGATGTTTGAGATTCTTTCCCTCATGCTTATGGTAAATAGGCCCTTTCGGCCTCTCTTTGTATTCATCTTGGCACGAATGAGCACAGCGGCCACATCTCTTCTCAGAGATAGCTACTACCATTCTAGCTGTTGTATTTACAATCTGTTCTATTTTCGATATTTAATAGAATATGTGTTTACTGTATCGCTGTGTTTCTTGCCATATATATGTGTATGTGAATATATATCTCTGTATATGCTATCTTTTGTTTCGTTACCACACAAATACAGATCACCTCAGCAATAGATCAGATATAGAACAGTCAACAAGAGGGTTTGGATAAATCAAAACCAGACAACAAACCTCTGTTGAGTTACAACCACAAATAAACTCTCAGTCATGATAAAATAAACAACATGGGTCAAATCCTTCTTGAATATGCTCTCAACATATCAAATCAGACTTCCTGGGCACACGGCCTCCACAAGTCAACCCTCAACAAGCTAAAAATAAACCCCAGTAAACAGATCGATCACCACATAGGAAGATCGGGCCCTTAGGCAAGTAGATAAAAACTCAAAGCAGCAGATCAGACCTTTAGGCAAGCAGATCGGGACCCATAGCAGCAGAACAGACCTCAGACAAGAAAATGAAACTCCACAAGCTCACGGGTTAGCAGAATAGGGCTCACAGCTAGGTTAACTAGATCACAACTGTCATGGCCTTCCTCAACCAGATCACAGGTTAGCAAAATGGATCATGGTTTAGTCATAGATAAAACCTTGGATGCATAATAACTTAAAGTCAACCTTCAACAAACATCAAAACCAAATCTGAAATGTTCAGCAGGAGGGTGACCTTCAAGCATGGGTGAGCAACATTAAAACCTTGACGTCAAGCATACGGATCAGAGCTGAGATGTGATCACGAGATGATAATAAATGAGTAAACATTGACTCCAATAAATAGAACAATAAAGACTTCTAGAATAATCATAATTAATTCTTTATGGTTCCATTAATTTAGGAAGGTACCACTTAAAAATAAAAATCATAAAATAAAAAATAAAAATAAAATAAGAATAAAATAAAAGATAAAAAATAAAAGTAAAAAGTAAAAAATAAAAATAAGAGTCACATAAAACATAAGTAGGGTACAAGTCAAAACCATATAAACAAGAGTGGGTAGCTTGACCCATAACCCCTAGGACCAAAAGGTAAACCTTAAATGTGGTCAAGCAACCATAGTACCCATAAGACCAAAAAAGTGGTAAAATTCAAAAGATAACTCAAAGTGGGTAATTGACCCTATTACCCACAAGGTACCACAAGACAAATAATAAAAAAGGTGTAAGGACCAAAAGTCAATCAATCAAGGTGGGGCACAACCAATCATCTCTCTCTCAAATGTACAAATGTTCCAAATAACAGAAAGTTCATCATCATTGTATAAGGAAGGGTCAACATGGATGATGTGATCATGTGGTCCTCTAGATTGCTCCTAAGGTCAAATGTTAGTGGCTTCATCAAGGGGTGGCCAGTCCCTTGAGAATACCATCGAACTCAACCATCTCGAGGGCCTAGGAGAAGAGGAAATCACACATCATCATCTTGGTAATTGACCAAGAACCTCCATTCTCAAGGAATGGCTCTCAGCCCAAAGCCGAGCTTCAGTCCCAGACCGAGTCATGTTGATCAACCCTCTGGTCCTTGACTAGGTCCTCCATTCTCCCAGAGAATGGTCCTCATCCTCAACCAGAGATTTCAGTCCTAGAATGAATGTTGATCAACCACCTGTATGATCTACTTGGTCCTCGACCAAGAATATTCCTGGTCCTAGACCAGAATACCCTAGAGACAAATAGGGGCCCTAGCCACATGCTAGGGACTTTTCCATGGTATCAACTTGCTTGGTCCCCTGAATAAGAACCCCAGGAGACAGCTGGGGGCCCTAGGGTACCTTATAGGGTCTTACTCTTTACTTTTCCTGGTTAACATAACTAGGAGCCCTAGTTAACTGACTAGGGTACCATTCTCTCTAAGAATGGTTCTCGCAACTGTACTAAAAAATTAACAAAATTCAGTTGCATGATTAGAAACATGTCATAACTTTCAAGACAAATTCTTATGCATAAAGACATAGGTCACGGAGTCATGCAACTATCTTAGCCAATGCTTCAACACGACATTCATCAATATCCCACGTTCATATGATAACTTTCTAAATGCCTTCCATCTCTACCATAACAATATTAAGAGCGTGCACTACTCCCAGTATGTCAGCAATGAGGTTTCATTCTAGATAAGTAGCAATGGAATGTTGTACAACACTATAGGTCACTCACCCATCACATGCATATTAGTAGTATACTGTTCATCGATGCAAACACTCTAACATGCGTAATACACTTCCTAAATCTAGGAGCATAAATATGTACACAACTGAACAATATCATTTAAGCAATTAAATATACAGGAAATGACAATTCAAATAGTTATCTTTGTTTGTTTGGTAGGATCCCTCTTGATCCTTGATTCCATGTAGGAATTACTGGAGTCTATGATAGTGTGCTCTACTCCATCATCTGATTATGATGACCTGTGCCTTTCTTGCTTATGATCGACAATGCGGAGAAAATATTCTACACCATAGATCACATGGAACTATGTACTGGTGTTGAATCTGTGTGTCCCTTCTTCTTCATCACCATTCACAACTACATCCCTTCTTACCCAATGCTGAAATGGAGGTTCTTCCATCTTCCTGGTTTGAATTATTCTAGATCAAAATACATATTCCTCATCACTGAAGGAATCTTATTTAGCCTTCTTCCTAGCTGGTTCATCATCCTCTGCAGCATGATCATGATGTATTTTCTTGTTTCCTTTCATCTTGGGACAATTCCTAGCAATGTGTCCCATCTCATCACAATGGTAGCATCTGAAACTTGAATAGTGTTTAGGAGGTCTTCCATCCTTGTGTGGTCTCTTGTGATGATGATATTATTTCTTGCCTCTCTTGACATGAGTTGCTGGAGCTTGATTGTCTTCATCACCTAGCTTTTCTTCTTTGGCTGCAATCCTTGCTTCCTCCTGAGTGCAAGATTCCAAAAGTGCACTAAACAAGATAAGTTTCTTCCTGGAGCATATTCCTTGAATATATGACTCCCATGATCTTGGAAGACCATTTAGGGTAGTCATTAGTAGTTCTGCATTTTCAACCTCGTCTCCAATGGAACTTAATTGATCTATGATGTTGGAGACCCTTGTGAAGTAAGATTGGATAATTTCATCGCTTTGCATCTTCACAGCCTTAAGTTGAGTCCTCAAGGTCATCTTCCTATTGGTGTTGGTTCCTTCAAACATTCCTGTCAGTGCATCAAACATATCTCTCATAGTCTTTAGAGATGAGTTGTGTGGGATCAAGTGATCCTTGATGGAGTCATCTATGATCCTCTTGGATTTTATTAGGTTCTTCTTGTGTTTTTCTTTGGCCTAATCTCCCTTTATCTCCACAACTACTTCTATGACCTACTTGTCCAATTCATGCTCTTCTAGGATGAGCATCACCCTATACTTCCATGCTCAGAAGTTATCCTCCCCTTCAACCTTATCCTCAATCTTGGTATGATTTGTCGTTTTGATAAACTTAATAACTGAGAACCTCAAATAGAAATAGAGAGAGTATAACTTACCAAATGAGATGTTCCAACCAAAAGTTGATTTATGAGATCTGGCTATAGGGTGACCTAGGGTTTCTTAGAGAAACCCTAATTTATCAACTTCGGGATCTTGAAGATCTGAGAGGAAGAAAATATGTGCCTCCCCAAGGTGAGCTGAGCAAAGGTACTTTTCTTCTGATTTTGTGGACAGATCCTCCAAAAAATTGATGCCCTAGTTTCCCAAGCTGCAATGGTGGGCTCAAAAATGAAAATCCTCGAATTGAGATTCTACTTCGATAGAAATATGTGCCCTAGTGAGGCGATTTACTTGGACCCTCCTTTCCATCTGATCTATGGATACTTCTTCCGGAAATAGAAACCCTAGTTTATGTAGTTGCAGTAGCTGCACAATGTTTTCTTTTAGGTTAGCTCTAATACCATGTTAAATTTTAAGTGCAGTAAAAATAAGGATCACCGAAAGATAAACAAGCACAACATATAAAATAGTACACAATAAATTTATCATGTGAAAACGCTCTCGGGGCAGAAAAACCCAACAAAATTCGTCTATATATCTTCGTCAGAATGTATAATAGTATTCCTCATGCAAAGACCCAAAACAAGGAGACTCCAAAAGCAACTATTCACTTGACTCTATCTCTCCTACTCATGCGAACTCAATGGGTGAGAGTGGTGACCAAATGAGGAGGTCAAACTCCTCATTTATACTAATCAACTGACTTGGTATTTTACCAAACATGGCCGACTTGACTCTCCTAACTGGGCCAACTTGTACAATTCACAATAAAATATTCTTTTCTAGATATTTCCAAGACAACCTAACAGTTAGGGTTTACATTGAATCTTTCAATGACTTTTACATGATTCAATTACATCAATAATAATCCCCGTAGGGTGTATAATACAAATGATAAAAATAATGCAAATAAGAATATCTTCCGAAGTTACATTCTTCAACATCCACATCAACCCGTGGCAATATAAATGCCCAAGAAGCTATGAAGCTATGTTAACATCTTCAGGGTTAGACAATCACAAATGGCTTGGATCTTCACTTTATCTATATGCACACCTTTATCATCCATGGTGTACCCCATTTATTGAATTCTTTGCATGTCAAATGATCACTTCTCTAGGTTGGTATATAACTCATATTACCCCATGGAGCTCAATGCTTGTATAATGTGCTTCATATGCTCTTCCTTGGTTCCACTGAAGGTGAGGATGATATCTAAGGATAAAACCAAAAAATAATTGGTGGATGGCCAAATATTATCACCCAACATCCTCATGAATGTTTACCGGTGCGTTAAGAGACCTCTTGTAGAATTGGTTGTCTTCGACACATTAGTTGGATTGATTGACACCTATTGATAATTTACATTAAGATCAATTTTGTTGAAAAACATGACACCTTTGAGTTGCTTGAATTTATCACCAATTTGAGGAATGGGGTATCGATTCTTGTTTTCAGTGTTTTTAAGAATTTGTAGTCAATATCGAGTCACCATGCCTCATCATTCTTCTAAACTATCATAATTGGGCTCTTGTAGGGTGAGGAGCTAGGTTGAGTGTATCCCTTATGCAATAGATCTTGAATATGGTGTTTGATCTTCTCATTATCTAAAAAAGAGTCTCTATACACAGGGTCATTGGGTATAGGGGCACTTGACATCAAATAAATTACATTCTTTACTTGACAATGTAGAGGTAGCCCTATAGGTGAGGTGAATATATATCCATACTATTCCACCAACTGACCTACCGAATTCCGATGTATAAAGGAACCCTTGCAAATGCCTTAGTATTTGTGGTGACATACATTGCTCCCTTTGATCAAACTATGGAAAGGACAAATCTCATAGTGTGAGATATTATCTTCTTGCTTTGTTTAGCAATGATTAGAGAGATTGTAGTAGTTTGGGATATTTGGTATCCTATAGAGTTGATCTCCCAAGGTAATAATAATAATATGAGCCCTATATTAACAAACATCATGGAAGTTGACTATATGGGAGTTCTAAAAGAACATGGAATTTTCAAGTGGGGCAATGCCACACTATACCTCATCTTTGAAGGGTTCGATGATGTATTGCATGCAAAATTTTTCACTGACATGGATGTATAGTTCCTGAATTAGCTAACTGATGGTATACTACTAGGGGTATGACATTATTGGTAGCTTCATATTATTGAAAACCTTTTCTAAGATCAAGTTATTATGGTTACCATTGTTAACAATGAAACACGATGTTGTCCTCTTCATTCACATTTGTGAGTGGAAGAGGTGTTCAAGTTCCTTAGGCTCATTTGGTTCTTCTGGTTGGATGTTTGTGATGAATATAGTAACATTAGTTTCGAAATTGATGCACTGTTCCCCTTATCCATGAGATCTAGGAGTGTTAGGGTTGAACAAGACTTCGAGCCTTTTACTCGATGCACAACCATTGTCTAGAATGAAATTCATCATTGTTGTGTCGATGGATTTATGGGTGTGGCACTATTTCCTCGTGTCCTTTCAATTCTCATTCTTCTTTGCATGTTGCTTTGATTGGCTATGTTGATGTTGGTTATCCTTTCTCTATCATTTGTTTTGAGACTTACCTTTACTCTTATTCTATTGTGGCATATTTCCAACCCCAAACTCTTTCTTATCCTTATACCAAAAACTTCCCTCAATCTCAATGACATAATGATAAGCAACGTCCAAAGAATCCATTCTTGTTTGGATGTATCTATGTAGGCCACTATGGTATTTTAGAACCTAGTGCTTCTTGAAGTCCTTGATACCTAACTTTGTTCAGAAGGTATGCAAGACATTGGAGTACTCCAATATAGGCTGGTCTTTACCTTGGCACACAGTTGTCCATTTGGTGTAGTGGTCTTCATATTGTTCCATAGGGTGATATTCCTCCTTGAAGGGATCAATAAAAGCTCCCTAGGTGGGTATGATGTCCAATGCATTTTAGAAGCATATCTGACTTTAGGAGTGATGAAGTTAATCTTCTCATTGTTGGAAACTGTTGTGAATAGAGGAATTCCCTTGTAGTTGGTCTAACAATTTGTCCAATTCTTTTGCATCTATCTTTCTTTCAAAGCTAGGGATATTGAATTGACTTGTAATTTGAATGGTGTTTGTTCCTTTGAATTCATTTCTTGTCAAAAATATCTTTGTCATTGTTGGGAGTTATTGAAGGATCTAGGCGAAATGATCCACTATCTTGTTCCTCAATTGCTTGAAAGAATCTTGGAGAAACAAGTTGAGAGGATCTCCTTCTTCGTAATATTTCTTTTTGTTCTCTATGTGAGGCCACTTGGGTTGGTGGGGAATATCTTTAATAGGATCAATTAGCTCGAGCCCCAACACCTTGTACCTTGACCTCGTGGGGGACATGCATGAATAAACAAGAAATACTAGATTACACAATAGAGCCCCTATACTACAATTACTGACCATTTTAAGGCTTGGATCAACCTACGAATGAAATATCTATAGATAGGTGCTGGATTAGAACGAATAATATACATATTAGTGAATACATCAAAAGTCATTGCACTACAACGATTCACTTATTAAACAAAACTTGATAATATTTACTTACATATTAGTGGATACTTTAGATGAGTCACCTGTAAACATCATTAGTTATACTAACGCTTGCTTAGCGAAAAATACTTGTGTGTTCAGTGAAGCCCCAAGTCTCGATCCATAGCACTTTGATTCATGGATCTAACAACTGATTGATAGTTTCTTTCTTTAATCTTGAGGTGCCTTGTGGACATATTGAAAGGTAAAAGTAAGTAAGAACCGAAATAACATACATAATGACATGGAATAGCATAATGAACACAAGTGTGTAGGTAGGCCAAGTGAGATATTGTTTTTTTAGCAAAGTAAGATCCAACATATTAGCTAGAGTTTGTGGGATGGGCATCTTTCAACCAAAATTATTTTTTTCTCATGGGTTGGTTGTCTTCCTACTATGCTTGGTGTTATTGTGCTAATAAGCTATGGAGTGCATCTTGTCTTCCTATTATCTATTCTTGAACATGATGAGAACACTATGAAAAACATCATAAAAAAAAATAAAAAACATAGATGAATAATGAAAACTAAATTTTATTAATGAAACAACGGTGAAAAGAACCATGCAAGTACAATGGCTAGAATAATGACATTATCTCTGAAAATAGATGTATCTACTATGTTCATTTGCAAAAATCCCATCACAAGATTATGAAATTACATTTTATAATAATTACAAAAGCTCAAGAGGAAAAAAAACTTAAGATGTAAGAACTCTAACCCAGTATGAAGTTAGGGTTGAGTGTGTGGTGTTAAGTTGGATTAAGTTGCACTATACAAAAACAAGTGGAGTTTTTTTACGACCACAATTTTTTGCTCATTGCTCGGTTTTTAGTATTCTTTAGGTTGTTGGAAGAGAATTTGAACATTGGGCTAGAGGCCCTTTTGTAGGCATAAAATATTAATAACACATCAGGATGCCTCGTGAAATGCATCACAATTTTATGCCTAAAAATGATCAATTTTAGGATCATTTTTGAGATGGTTGTGGGTGACGAATTGGATCACTTGATTAGAAGGTAAAAAAGTCTTATCAATTAATATCCAAATCATATTATTTGAATAAATTTTTTCTTATCAGTGTTGTGTACAATAACATAGACAGAATCCCTTGAGGAAGCATTGATTGGGTTACATTAGTGTAAGTCAAATTATAAGGTAATAATTTCTTTTACATTTATCATAAATATGAGTTTGTAAACTTATGACGTGAGAGGAAAAATATATGCAGAGATAAATCCTAAAGTGCTTCAAAAGCTATGAAATCAACTCACCAATCATCACATAACTTATTAATCATACATTTTTGGACTTGTCACTAACTAGTTCGTGAATCACTAAGGTAGAATTGCAGGTCTAGTACATATCTTGTACTGGACATTACTCTATAGATTTCACTTGATTGAACTATTTGGGAAACAAAACCCATAAATGAGACTATTGAGAGAAAATATTGCAAGTAGAAAGCAACTTAATTCATCCTAATATATCATTCAAGATTGACTACATTCCATTAGGATCTCCTAAGGTAGAAATGCAGGCTAATCATATATCCTAATGATCAACAATATTCTATGAGTACCATTTTAATAGAGTAGATCAATGCTTAGAAAACAATATCGTTATGCCATATCTAAAAAACAACAAATAACTACAATCATTAACCCTTGAGATCAGTACTATCTAGCTATGAACTTTTAAAGTAGAAATACAGGTCATCATGCATAGCCAACAATACTCTGCAAGTTTCTCTTTTAGTTGATATTAATTTAGGAATGCATGAAGTAAAAATATTAATTCACCACACCAAATCATATATTGATTCTATCACTATCAAAAGAAGTTATGTCATATCACAAGAACGATACTCTACATGAATTTTGTGTTGCAAGAATTACAAGCTACAGAAAACATACATTACAGAAACAAAGCATATTGTTTACAAAGATCTATAACACACTCACACATAGGAAATAATATTGCACACACACACACACACCACTATGTAAATAAATAACAAAAACTTAAGGGCGTTGTTTCTGAGAGGAAGGGGGCCTTGCCTTCTCCCATAAACATTCCCACTAAGTTCTAATTAAAAATAAGAACTAACATTCAGGAATGCATAAGAAATCGGCTCAATTATGTTGAAATTTCACTTATAACTTTCCTCAAACACTTTGAAAACTCTGATTTCAACCCCCAATAAAATTCAATAGTGTTTTATGAGAAGAAATACAAATACTGAGCAATCTAAAATATATCAACAAAAATGAATGAACAACAGACAACATTCAATCACACATTTGACAAGTAGATATTTGAGCCAAGCCCTCGGAAAACCCCGAAGGGAAAACCAACTAAGAGAGATATTTTTTTGAGCTCACAGAGAAATATTTCAGAGTTTACAACAACAAAAACTACATAGTACTTATCTCACAAACCCAACATAGCTACTCCTTGAAATTTGTGTCAAACTGCCTTGGAAAATGTGATACTATTGTACAGCCTGTATGACCCAGTATAGTCAGTAAGACAACTAGAGAACCTTTATATTTGTGCCCAAATTTGCTATACTACGACCCTCTTATGTACGAACTTATCTCCAGTAGTAAATGCCCTCAAATTGCCTTGAAATCTATGTTGTACATGCCTCGATTCCCATGTAGTCAAAACAACAATATGGACCTCAAAATCCATACTATAAAAATCCTTCTCTTTGTTGTATGGACCAACATTTAATGTTGAACTCTTTCTTGGAGTGTGTTTCCTCTCCTCCTTGCTATATGCACCTCCTCTCAAGCTGCTACTTCTTCTCGTCTTGTTCTTAACTCTCATTCTCTCTTGGAATGCATGCCCCCTCTCTTCAAACTTGTCTTTTATAAACTCATTAATGACAAGAAACCTAACCTTTCATCTTCTACGACCAAGATTAAATATTGTCCCACTAGATCAATAGATGTGATTTAATCTTAAGTTGACATGACTTAAATCACTTAAGCCATAAAACTATATAAAAATCGCTTATTTTCTTAAAAGGTAACTTTTGTCATTAAATAAAAAAAAGACCCACTTTAACTTTATAAAACTCACTTTTATAAAGTCAAGTCATTTAAAGAGATACTTTCTCGGTATCTTATTCATGCTAGGCATGGGAAATGCATAAGTACCCTTGAGCTACAAAAATCTAACACTCCCTCTTAGCGAGGGAGGTAATTATGGAACCTCCCCCTGGATCTGTCTCCAACTCCTTCATCCCATCTACTGCTATAGATTCTCCCTCTGAACTAGAAATACTCTCTGCCACCTGCACTAGATCCTGTGCTGAATATTGGTTCCTTCAAAATATGCACTAGCGAGTCTCCTTGAACTCCTGATCACCCAGCTGAGTCATCTCGTACCAGTTGACTCTTCTGCCAATACTGAAAGAATCCACACAACCAACTATCCTAGATACTGGCACATAACCTGAATCCAATATCCCCTTGTACCCATCCACATGTTATCCCTGTAACATCGATCTCATTCTCGTCATATGGTGAGATGTGTCACTGTCCACAACCCATGATCCACTATCCTCATACCTTGCACTAGAACTCCTTGAAAAACAAGAGACCATATAATTTTTTTTCTCAAACTTCTTTATGAAGTCTCAATATCAACTGATGTTGTTGTCTTTGTCTCATTCTTTCCCTTCTTCTTTTTGTTTGGACATTGACTCACATAGTGGCCATTCTTGTGACATGCAAAGCATATCACTTTTATCATGTCCTTCTTCTTTCTTTTTCCCTTTCCCACAAGAGAAAATTTCTCCTCATTAGCACCATCCTTTTCCTTCTCTTCTCTACTTTGATACCCCTCCTGGATATTCAGCTGAGTAAAATCATCCCATATTTTCTCCCAAGATGGAAAGTTTTCTTTTCCCACCATGAACATCACGAACATGTCCCACTCTTTGGTGAAACTTTTCAGGGATATGCACACCAAATATTATTCTAGAACAATCTCACCAACAACAGTCAACTCATCCTTCACCTACGTAATCCTGGTGAGACAAGAGACAAATTTCCTCCCTTGGCCATCTTAGTGCTATGGATCTTGCCCCTCAAGGCCATAAAGCTGTTTTCGTAAAAGATTTTTTGGTGCATCCCACATTTCCTTGTTTGTTTTCTTCTCATCCAAATGCGGAACCAAGTGTTCCCTCATTCCATCAAGGAGTATTCTCTGTATCCTTGCTTCCTTTAAATCATGGAGGTCTAAAGAAATGGTATCTGCTGAAGGCTCTACCACTATGGTACTAACAAATTGCCACAACTTGTTCTCCCTAAGAACAACTGCAATCCTATCCTTCCACTGTAGGTAGTTGGAGATGCCTTCCAACCTATCCACATACCATATACTAGAAGTCATCCTTGTCCAACTGAAAAAGATCTCTTTTCCCAAGCAAATACCCTTGCAAACACTGCAATCTAAGTTCCAAATCTGTATCAAGCTGTACCAACCAATAAAACACTTGCTCAAAAGTTGTACCACAACTATCCAATAAACCTTAGAACCCTAGCTATGATACCATGTTTAAATTTCACATATAACTTTAATCAAATACTTAGAAAATATGATTTCAACCTCCAATAAACTTCAATAGTAATTCAATAAGCTTAACTCTCATTCAATAGTGGTTTATGAGAAGAAATAGAAATACTAAGCAATTTGAAATATAACAACATAAATGAATGAACAATAGACAACATTCAATCACACATTTTACACGTAGATATTTAGGACAATCCCCCAGAAAAAACCCAAAGGGAAAACCAACCAAGAGAGATATTTTATTGAGCTCACAGAGAAATATTTCAGAGTTTACAGTAGAAAAAATTACAGAGTACTTATCTCACAAACCCAACAAAACTACTCCTTGAAATTTGTGTCAAACTTCCTTGTAAAATGTGCTTTTGTTGTATGGCATGTACTACTTAGTACAATCAGCAATACAACTACAGAACCTTGATATTTGTGCCCATATTTGCTGCAGTATGGCCCTCTTCTTTATGGACTTTTCTCCAACAGTAAATGCCCCCAAACTGCCTGGAAATTTGTGTTGTAAATGCATCATTTTCTGTGTAGTCAAAACAACAATACGACCCTCAAAATCCATACTATACATCTCCTTCTCTTTACTGTATGGACCATCAATTAAGGATGAACTCTTTCTTGGAGTGCATGCTCTCTCCTCCTTTAGATACGTGTTTCCTCTCAAGCTGCCACTTCTTCTCCTCTAGCTCTTCACTCTCATTCTCCCTTGGAATGCATGCCCCCTCTCTTCAAACTTGTATTTTATAAACTCATTAATGATAAGAACCCTAACCCTTCATCTTCTATGGTCAAGATTAAATCTTGACCCACTAGATCAATGGACGTGATTTAATCTCAAGTTGACATGGATTAAATAACTTAATTCATAAAACTATATAAAAATCACTTACTTTCCAAAAAATTAACTTTTGTCATTAAATAATAAAAATACCCACTTTAAATTTATAAAACTCACTTTTATAAATTCAAGTCATTTAAATAGAGACTTGCTCGGTATCTTCTGCATGCTAGGCACGAGCAATGCAGAAGTGCCCCCAAGCTACAAAAAGAAAACAAATTATTCATAATGAAAGAGTACAATAAGTCTGACTCACTATAATGTCCCTTGTTAGGAATTTTATTAAAATGACAATTTTTCACTTTTTTCCCTAGTTAGACCTTTGGCTAGTTTTGAGCTCTAGGTCCCCAAATTGCTCCAATTGATCCCAAATCATCTGCGAAGGTATATGGATGATGTTAGAACATAAATATGTGTTTTATAGATGCTTTTGTACCTTTAAAATACTTCTTCAAATCCTCTTTCAATTCTGGCCAATGCAGGGAACTTTATTAGTACTTTGCCTTTGACTAGTATTGGTCTCTAGGTCTCAAATTGACTCCAAATGCCTTCAAATATTCAAGGAAGGTGTATGAATGATATTAGGAATTGAATATGATGTTCAGGGATGATATATGGCCACCAAAATACAAAGCTAGATCAAGCATGTTGAAGAACCTGCTTTCTGTATAATTCTTTGAAGTTGCCATTGAATTGCCCAACCTTGAGTCTTTGAGTTTCCATGAAGATTTTAGAGAGGAACCACCATGCTTGCTGCTGCACTACTCTGATAAAAATCACTTTATTAAGTGGGAAATCCATCCCCCATACTGCTTGTTTCCCCAAGAAATTTGAAACCAATGAGATAAATATTATTCCAGGGTCCCATTGCTTGTATTGCACCCCAATAATTAAGAGTGCTCTCCAACCCATACCATCAGATAAGAGGATTCCTGGATCCCATTTTCTTGTATGCATTCTTACAAACATCATGAGTACAAAATATGTATCATCAAAGTACATAACACCATAATGAAAATGTACATCAAGGAGATGTTTCATCAAAGAGTCATGAAAGTGCTTATACCTCAAAGCAAGTAGACCACCATTTTCCAAGTGCATACACTCTTCAAGTGACCCATCAAATCTGCTCCAATCACATAGGTGAGGATCTGATGTCCTATAATGCTGCTCCAAAAGGATGTGATATGCATCAAAATATTCATCCATGTATTCTTTCATCCAAGAAGTGAATGAAGAATCTCCACTAAAATATGAACCAAATAATGAGCAGAAAAAACAAGGAGACTTCAAAGGACTCAAAGAAGTCTCACCCATACATCCATGAAGGTGAGAATAATAAATATATATCAAATTATGTGGCTTCCAACAAAAATTTTCTCCAATCATAAATTTATTCACCCAAGTGTTGGATGAAGTTCCTCCAACATCAAATGAACCAAGTGTTGAGCAAGAAAACCATGAGTCTTCACGTGACTCAAATGCATATCATAGGTGCATCCATGTAGATGTGCATCATCATAACGTAACAAAGGATGCTGCTGCAAATGTGAATAAGAATGTGCTCCAAGCATGTCACCATAAAAAGTAAATCTAGGAGTTCCATACTCCTCATGTGGCACCATAAAAAAGAACACTTTCACCCATACTTCATTGAGATTAATGCTGCAAAGCATGTAATTGTAAGATGTAGGAGAATGAACTAACTCACCCAAATGATAAAAAAGTGCAGAAGTTTCATCATAGGAAGGATCCATATGGGTAGTATCATGCAGCTCCAAAAGTGTGAAACCTTTGTCATAGATTGGTTCCAATGTAGAGGAATCATGCTCTTCTTTAAAAATTGTATAACCTTCATCAAGAGACAATTCAAGTTCCTCTTCCACCACATCAAGTGTTTGGATCTCTTCAAGTTCATGTTCAAACACATCAAGAACATTCAAATTTCCACATTTCTCATGATCCACCATGTCATGAGAATCCTCCAAACAATCTACCATTTGACAATCTGAAACATAGGAGGAAAAATAAGTATCTTGCAACTTTTCAAGAAGTTTCTCATTTTTAATTGTGAGCTTATGATTATCCTCATTATTCTTCAAGTATGCATCATGTAACAATTCATTAAGCTCAAACAAATGGTTTCTATCAAAAATCAAAGACATGAAATTACCTTTGATGTGGCACATTGCTCTTTGAATCTTCTCCATGTCTTCAAGGAAGGATGTTTCCTCCAATGAAGTAGCTCTCCAGTAAGAATTTGACACCAATGCTTGAGTGTCATGGAGAATGCTGATGGAATCTTGGATCTTCTTTTTATTCATCTTTAAGGACCCTTCAAGAAAATGAGGCTCTTGCAAATGAACCTCCTCATCTTCTTCATTTTTTCCTGGACCAACTTCATGAAGCTCAAGTGGTGATGGGGAAGTTGATCTTGGTTCTTCTTCAACTGCTACAAGGTCTTCATTATAATGCTTAATGGAACTTGGTGTTGCAGTAACACTTTCAAAAGTTATCTCTATGTCACCAACATAGAGGTGTGAGCACCCATCAGTAGGTACTCCTTCATAGTTTAAGCATCCATCACTAGATGCTCTTTGGTTCATGTCTAAGCTAGAAGGTGTCTCGAAATGATCTTCCATATTTCCAATAGAATCTTCTTCATGCTCTTGTGATGTCTCTTCCTTTTGCTCCATCAAGCAAGTTGATGCATTTTGCCCCTTGTTTTCCTTAGGATCAATATCTTTGGAATCATTTTTTGAAGAATTCCCAAAAGCTCTCCTCAAGTAGGACATCATTTCATTCACACATGTATGATACTCACTCCAAGGTTTTTTACAAGAAGGGCATAAAATTTTCTTTACTAACTCCACATATTCATGTTTGGTCCTATTTGCAAAAAACGCATGAGCATAGTCTTCAAAAGACATGGCCTTTTGTGTATCTTCCTTCGAGGCAAGATATTCTTGATATTTTTTATATTGTTGGGGCAAGGTTTTATATGTTGCTCTCCATCTTTGTAACTCATTCATATAATATCCTTTGGTGGTGTGACATACTAATATTTATCATACATAGGGTCATAATCATATTCATAATCTTCATTCCTCCTTAAATTGTAAGAAGTGTTGCATGATGGCACCTCTTCCTCAAACCATTCACATTCTGCTTCATATTGCTCATAAGCATCTGCATATTCCTCATAAGAATTGTACTCATAGGATTCCTCATAATAGTAAGACATGGATACAACTTATTCTTCAATGTATGATATTAATTCATAGGTGCAAGGACCATGCTCTGATACCACTGTAATGTCCCTTGTTAGAAATTTTATTAAAATGACAATTTTTCACTTTTTGCCTTAGTTAGACCTTTGACTAGTTTTGAGCTTTAGGTCCTCAAACTGCTCCAATTGCTCCCAAATATTCTGAGAAGGTATATGGATGATGTTAGAACATAAATATGTGTTTCATGGATTCTTTTGTACCTTTAAAATACTTATACAAATCCTCTTTCAATTCTGGCCAATGTAGGGAACTTTATTAGTAATTTCCCTTTGACTAGTATGGGTCTCTAGGTCTCAAATTGACTCCAAATGCCTTCAAATATTCAAGGAAGGTGTATGAATGATGTTAGGAATTGAATATGATTTTTATGGATGAGATATGGACACCAAAATACCTCTGCAAACTCTCTTAATATTTTGGACCAAGTATGCAATTTTACTAGTAATTTGGGGTTCAAATCCCCCTGGGGTAAATACTGAAAATGGCTTCCCAAATGCCTCCAAACCCACTCAAATTTATGAACATAGGTAGGGTATGTATCAAGGATTTTATTAAGGTCCCAAATTCACCATTATTTAGTTATTAATTCTGTTCCAAACCTCTCCCAAACAACAACAAAAATCAATAGTTCGACCCTTGGGGAAATGGCACCAAATCTTCTCCAAATGTAAATAAACTGAGTAAAATGACTTCAAATGTTTGATAACTGAACATGAAACTTGTATAATACATCAATAAAATTCCATTCATCAATAAAACATCATTATTTTACTTATCCATTCGAATCCATCAACTTTACATTGGTTCACAACAAGGTAGTGGGGAAATGGCATTGTTCTTTCATTAAAACTGAGATTTATACATTTCTACTTGGAATTTCGACCTGAAAATTTCTGGAGATTAATAAAAGAGTATTTAATTCATATTAAAAAGTAAATGGGGCATTAGAAGCTCCCCCAAACAGTACAGTAGCTCACCAAAAATGCCCTCCCTCAAGGATCAAGAATATGCCAACAAAACTGGAAATGGTTGAAGGAGTGAGTTGCAATAGAAGAAACCATGAGCTGACCTGTATCTTACACCTACAAATAAATACTCCATTAAAGTTCCAAATGAAAAGTCTGAATGGCCTTTCCAATTACCAACTTTGATGGGAATCTTTCACCCTCGAAATTGGCTAAGGCAAGAAACTAGTCATCCACTAGCTCTCCCTTTTCACAAATGCAATTGCAAATTCTACAAATGATAAAAAAATAGTTTAATTATTTTTTCTTGACATTTATAAAGTTCTAATGTCCTCCATGGGTCGAATTCCTTCCAAGAGACTCATGCCAACTCAAGTTGGGAAGAGATTCCAAAGAACACCACTTGTACAACAATTCCTAGTCTCCCACTTCCACCAAATCACATGTGGAAGCATATTAGCTGCCCTAACAACCTTGAGCACCCTCTTGGAGTATAGTTTTAGCCCTTACATGTCATATATGTCATATGTCAGCCTTCAGGTCTGATTTGTGTCACAGGTGTAATAGCATCTTCATCATTGTTGTCATAGAGCTAGGGAATCTAGCCCAAGTGTCTCACTAGCTCCAAATTGCCTCTTCCTCTTCCATGGGAGTTAGTCTTCCTCTATATTTCGACCTCATTGACTCATGCCAAGTATTATTGACCTTATAAATCATCCCAAGAACATTAGGCTTCCCATGGATTCAAAATTGCAAGAAGATGATGCCATGTGGCACATAAATTCTAGCTTGTGTGGGTCCCACTTCCTCCATGTGTCTTCATGATCAAATTCCACTTTGATTTTCACTTGTATATATTTATTTATCTCCTTTTTAAATATTTATGCCATCCTAATGTTCCAACATCATTTATTATCCCCATTATTCCATATCCCAAAGCTTCCACCCCAGACCTAGGAAACTAGTAATTTTCCTCCTTGGCAATTATTTGACCTTTAGCATAAATTTGACAAACTCTAATGAATAGGGCCAATTTTCTTAGGACATTGTGACCCAATGCCAAATTTGGGACATGAAACTCACCGCTCATGTCTTAAAATCACCTCTTGAAATGAACTAGGCCAGAGAATTTGATAAAAATATGAACTTGCACACTTGCAAAGAATTCTGCATGCTAGTACAAATTGTTGAAAGTCTTCTTCACCCCCCAGTGTACAATACTATTCACATGAATATATTTGCTTGCAATCAAACATAGAGAGGACTCATTGGATTACTGACCATTGAAAAATGTTGTTAACCAATGCAAGTCTTCTCACCAATAATATCAATGAGAGCCAAGTTACTTTGATGCATCCTTGTAGGCGCGAATAAATGTGTTATTGTCGAGTTACTTGTAGGATCTAACAATCAAGAGGCATTGATGCATCCTCACTGCTGTTAACAAGGAATATTGTCATTGAGGCATACAAGCTTCAAGACATCATTAGATCTCTGATCTTGGACCCAGATAATGAGCTGGAGTCAATGGGCCAAGATTGTTTGAAGGAAGGGCTTACAGAATCCTCCATCAATCCAATAAAAGTATTGCAAAATTTGAAAGATTTATGAAAAAAAACTACCGAAAACAAATGGGGAACCTTACCAACCAGAAACTTGGTTTTCAAGTAGGGTTCCAGTTCTTCCATGTCGGAAATTCTGGTTTTCACAATAGAGAATTATTTTTTCTTTACTTCTATTTTTTTTCTTTTTTCCTTTTTATTTTATCAGTAATAAAAGAAAACTAAGATGAGGAAGAATAAGCATAGGAAATATCCCCCTTTCTTATCATCTCTAATTCAACTTGTTCCATGATACCTTTGAAAAACCCATCCTTAGATTTAGGTTTCTGATATAGTTTTAGTCGGTGTCCATTGACCAAGAAGGAAACCTTTTCATCATCAATCATTCTAATCTTGACAGATCCATTATCATAATCAGCTCAAGCTTCATAAGGACCAAGCCAATGTGTGTTAAAATTTCCCTTAAAATTTTTGAACTTTGTATTGAAAATAAGTGTCTAGTCTCCTACCTTGAACTACTTATTTTTAATAAACCTGTTGTTCCATTTTCTCCTCTGCTGCTGGATGAGATCAGTGTGTTGGAAGGATTCCCGGTGCATTTCATCGAACTCATTTAGTTGTACAACTCTCTAATTCTGTGATTTAGTTAAACCATGCCTAATTCTACTTCCATCTTGTAAGTATTGATTTGAAATTCTGTTGGAAAAAGGACATGTTTCCCATAAACCAACTCATATGGAGAGAAGCCAGTAATACTTCTCCATGTTCTCAAGCTGGAGGATTCTTGGTAACAATTTGAATAAATATGGAAAACACATCACCATCTTGACACAATTTCCTATGAGATCCATGTTTACCTTTTGGTTCATAATGATCGGAGGTACTCTAACCAACGAGGGTGTTACCATAAAAGGACCATTGTTGTCGGTACCAACTACAGGAACATGATCCTTTAACCTCATCAACCATACAACTTAATATTCAATTGATCCAAAATAAATAAAGAAATTATGAACATAGGCAAAGTTTTGTACCTTTGAACTCGAGATGACACTTAGGAAAATGTGGAATATTAGGCTATTAGAGGTGGAAAAATAGGGTAGTTTATAGGAAAAATGACCAAAATAAGGGTCCACAGATACCCCCAGAAATGTCAAAACAAGGACCCTACATCTCCCCCATGCACGAGTCTTTGCATGTCCTCATGCAAAAAGAAAATAAATTTCTTCATACTGCAACTTCAAAAATGTAAGACCCTTTCTTTGTGTTGATGCAAATATAACTTAGTTCTGAGTGGACACATGTACAAGTACATCCATATTGGATTAAGGCTAAGGCTTCGTGCATTTAATCTAAATTTTCTGGTTTCTTAAGTGGAGCTTCTTAGCCTCTTGTACCATCTCTTTTCCATTCTGATAGAATTTTGACCTTCATCCTTCAGTTGCTTAATTTCCTCCTGGAATTTAGGACTAGAGTCTCTTGAAAAGGAATTCTCAGTTTTGATGTGCCTTTCTATTACAATCGTTTCCCCAATCCTTTTTTTTAACTTTTTGATTTCTTTGTCTTCCTTAGATTGCTTCACATTACTAATGACTGGTAGTTCCTCAGCTTGTGCATCTTCTAGAATTTCAATCCTACGAGGGGGATCCTCAAATTATGCTTCTTTTATAGGATCCCATAAGCTAGGGTCATCGTGCATTTGGTCAAAACCATTTGGTTCTTCTCGAGTATCTACAATTTAAAGAGAAGCTCTAGTCCTCTTTTTCCTAGGAAGGTTTTCAAATGTTTCTTCATTCCTATTTTCTTGAGGAAGGTTGTCAAAATTTACCTCATATTCTTCTTATTCAGGAGTTGGTTTGGATTCCTCTTCTATTTTGGTTGATCGACTCCTTGTTACTCTCTTCCCTGGTGGTGACTTTGGATCCCGTGAAACCCTTTTTGTTGAGCATTTCCTCGATTGCTGCTTCATAGGTGTAGGAATTATTTGGACATCATGATAGTCTCCTATTTTTTCATTATCTCCATGCTCTTCACCTACTTCTAAATTAACTACATGATCCTCAACATTTCCTTCGTGTCCTTCAACCATTTTAGTGTCAGCTTGATGTTCAACCTTTAGCATCAGGATTTTCCTATGCCTTCTGCGACCCCACAATCCATTCATCTACAAATTGAGTACCAAGAAATGACCCCAATGGTCTTGTCTCTTCTTCAACTCTTCCATAACCAACAACTTGATAAGGTTGTGATGATAGAGATTTTGCTCCATGTTCTTGGTCCTTCGTTTTGCATCATTTTCCATTTTTAACAATTATTTCAATAAGAAATATGGTAAATTCAACCTCTGTTCTTTAAATTGCCCCAATAAGCGAATATGATAGAGGAATGCTAACCCATATTGACCCTTGCAGGTTATATGCTTATGAAGAATCATAAGAATTTGTTTGTACTTCTTCTTTAAACAAGTTCTCAACAACCCCTTTGAGTAGTCAGGATTTTTTCATGAATCAACCAAAAAGGGCATCCACACTTCTTTCTCTATTGGTTATTCTTAAGCCAACATTCTCCATCACGGGGTAGCTTTGTTGCTTCTGCAATTGACTATTCCAAGACCTGAAATTCTATATCCCCCACTCTGTCCCCATCAAAACTTCATGCAAAGGCCAATGCTACTTTACTGTTATGCCCGCAGAACTTCGAAAAGAATGATAGCCATCCCGTCTTTCAAATATTCTTCTTACATTTTGGATAATTGTCTAGGATCCCATCCCCTTCTGGCTCATACCTGATCACGACTCTCATTAATTCTATCTCTAGTAAGGGGAACCGTGAGCTCTATCTTTACACACTTAAATTGAATGTCTACAATCATAAAAGGTATAATGGTTTTAAATATAGATGGAACAACGCTTGAGAGGCGGAAACAAAAATGGAAAGAGAATCATGATCATGATGATTACTTGTCATGGTACGATTAGTGTATGCGACAAATTTAACAGGACGAGGTGTCTTTAAAATGATTAGAATTTGGGAGGATTGACTTGACAATCTACTACGGAAACGAAAATAATTTGTACTTAAAATGATGATTTTCATACCCTCGACCATGGAAGATTCAAATTACATCCGCAAAACCTTGGAAGGATTACCTTAGTGCCACATTCCAATAAATATCATGGGATGGTTTCAAGAGATCGATGTCATTTGAATCAAACCTCATCATACTTCTCATAATTTGATGCAATCCTTTGTTAAAGAAGTGTAAGATCCCTGCTCGATGTTTTGGCTCATATCATTAGGTCAAAAGCAGCTTGGTGCAAGTGAAAGGGAATGGATATAATTGTATGATGATTTATGCAAAGGGACATGATCTTAAGATCATGTCTTAAAGGAATCGTGATCATGATGACGTCATGATCCGATTCAGTGTGTACGAAATATCGAGGATTATAAACGAGAAGGTTCAGAAAATGACTAAGGGCCTATGTGAGGATTTCATGTTGAATTTTAATGGGCTTTCCAACAATGATTATAAGTTTGAAATGATTATAAGTTTAGGAGGTATAAGATTGGATGATAGGTTTGTTAAGTAATGATTTAGGATAGAAGTGCAAGGCCATCAAAAACTATAGTTCCAAAGGGTAATAAAATTAATCATTCCAATTGTTCAAGAGGCTGCCTAAGTGTCATGATTCTTCATTACTTTGAATAAAATGAAAATAAAGTAAATTGTCCGTGGTTTCAGTTACTTGATCCTTCTAAAATATTGTAGGATATATTCAAGCACAAAGTATACATGTTGCCATAGAGAGTGCTTATTGATGCTGCCTAAGATGGATAAAGGAAAATAACTCTGATTTCTATGCAAGCTTCTCTAATAGATACCACTACACGAACATGACTTTAAATTCCTAGTTTCTTTGTTGTATGAACATAGATCATTGTTGAAAGATAGAACCCTTGTTCCTTTTTATTTTGAAAATCACCTATTGAAATGAACTAGGCCGAATAATTTGATTAAAAATATGAACCTGCACACTTGCTAAGAATTCTGCATGCTACTACAAATTGCTGAAAGTATTCTTCACCTCCCCAATGTACAGTCCTGTTCACATGAATAAATTTACTTGCAATCAAACATGGAGAGGACTCGTTGGATTACCGACCATTGAAAAATGTCGTTAACCAATGCGAGGCTTCTCACCAATAATGTCAATGAGAGCCAAGTTACTTTGATTCATCCTTACAAGCACAAATAAATGTGTTGTTGTCAAGGTACTTGTAGGATCTAATAGTAAAGAGGAATTGATGCATCCTCACCGCTGTTAGCAAGAAATATTGTCATTGAGGCATAAAAGGATTCAAGACATCATTAGATCTCTGATCTTGGACCCAGATAATGAGTTGGAGTCAATGGGGCAAGATTGTTGGAAGGAAGGCCTTACGAAATCCTCCATCAATCCCATAAAAGCATTGCAAAATTTGAAATATTTATGAAACAAAACCACTGAAAACTAATGGGGAACCTTACCTACCAAAAACTTGGTTTTCAAGTAGGGTTCCAGTTCTCCTGTGCCATAAATTTTGGTTTTCACAATAGATAATTATTTTTTCTTTACTTCTAATTTATAAATTTTCTTCTTCTTTTTTATTTTTATTTTATCAGTAATCAAAGAAAACTAAGATGAGGAAGAAGAAGCATAGGAAATATCCCCCTTTCTTATCATATCTAATTCAATTTGTTCCATGATATCTTTGACAAACTCGTCCTTAGATTTAGGTTTCTGTTATAGTTTAAGTCGGTGTCCATTGGCGAAGAAGGAAACCTTTTCATCATCAATATTTCTAATCTTGACAGATCCATTATCATAAGCAACTTCAGCTTCATAAGGACCAAGCCAACATGTGTTAAACTTTCCCTTGAAATTTTTGAACTTTGAATAAAAAAGAAGTGCTACCTTGAATTGCTTCTTTTTAATAAATCTGTTGTGCCATTTCCCCCCCTGTTGCTGGATGGGATCAATGTGTTGGAATAATTCCTGATGCATTTCATCTAGATCATTCAGCTGTACAACTCTCTACTTCCGTGCTTCAGTGAAATCCATGCCTAATTCTGCTTCCATCATGAAAGTCTTGATTTGAAATTCTAATGGAAAAATGACATGCTTCCCATAAACCAACTCATATGGAGAGAATCCAGCAGTACTTCTCCATGATGTTCTGTATCTCCATAAGGCCTCTGGAAGCATCTTATACCAATCCTCTTTTTGCAGATGCACTCTCTTTTTCAAGATAGCTTCCAGGACTTTATTTGTTGACTCCACTTTCCCATTGGTTTGTGGATGATATGGAGTAGATTTTTCGTGTGTATTTGATATCTTTGAGTAATTTCCTACATCAACTTAGATGTAAACTAAGCACCTCGGTCAATAACAATATCCTTAGGTTCTCCAAAATGAACAAAAATATCACCAAACAAGAAATGTAGTACTACCTTCTCTATTGCTCTAGGTAAGGATATTGATTTCACCCACTTAGTAACATAGTCTATACGAACCAAAATATACTTTTTACCTTTGGATAAGGGTTTTATAGGTCCTAAAAAGTATAGGGCCCATTTTTCAAAGCGACATAACCTGAGGCTGGAGTGGCATATCATCTGTTGGAGTTGGACGAGCCATCCTTTGGTAGCTATCACATGCCCGAACATATTTCATTGCATCTTGGAAGAAATGGGCCAATAATAACCCAAATGGAGGATTTTATAAGTTGTTCTTTTATCTGGAAAATCCCCCCCCACAAGGTTATCATGACATGCCTTCAAGACGTCGAACATTTTTTCTTCTCTTGCAAAGCTACGAATAATCAAATCATGACCCGTATAAAAGAGATTTACCTTGATATAGGAGTATGGAGCACTCATCTGAACAACCCTCTTCTTTTCCTTAAGTGAAAAGTGGGGTGGTAGTTTTCTTATAGCAAGATAGTTGGCTATTTCTGCAAAGCATGGAGAGTTAGTGGTTATAACAAATAGTTTTTAATTGGGAAAACTGTCATCAACATGAACATTCTCACCTTTATTATCGAGTCTAGAGTTTTCCCTTCCCAATCTGTCTAGAATAGTGATGTTAAATTCCCAGAGTAGCAACAACCACCTAGTAATCCTTCCATTTGTGATTGGGTTGTTCATAAGATACTTGATGGTAGAGTGGTCACTATGGATACAAAATTCATACCCTTTGATGTAATGTCTACATTTGTTTATTGCATAAACCAGTGCACGAAACTCTTTCTTAGTTTCAGTGTAATTCAATTCAGTAGAGCTATATTTTTGCTTATGAAATAAATAGCATAGGTTAACAGATTCTCCTTTTGTCCTAAAAGAACTCGTATGGACGAGTCTGATGCGTTAGTAGAGATATAGAAAGGAAGAATCCAATTCCGACCTCTCAATACTAGGGCCGCGAAAAGATTTTCCTTGAGTACATCAAAGGTGTGTTGGCATCCATTATTCCAACATAAATCAACTTCTTTTGCTAATAATTTGAACAGTCGAAAGGATATCTTAGTGAAATTTTCTATGAATCATTGGTAGTAGTCTGCATGGGACAAAAAACTCCAGACCCCTTTTTAGTTGGTTGGGGATGGAATTGTAGCAATCACTTCTATCTTGGAGGGATCTACCTGTATTCTTGTAGCAAACACATGATGACCCAATACAATCCCTTCATTCAATATCATGAAACTTTTTTGATTTCTAAGTGCCAAATTTGATTCTCTACACCTTTTTAGAACTTTCTTGAGTTAAAGCTTCATAAAAAAAATCACCAAATGTAGTAAGATAATCCATATACACTTCCATACGATCATGTAGCAAGTAAAAAAAAATACCAAGTATCACTCGTTGAAAATTAGTTGGTGTGTTACATAAGCCAAATGGTAATACCTTGTATGCACAAGTTCCCAATGGGTAAGTAAAGGTTTTCTTGTCCTTCTCCTCAAGAGAAATCCAGATCTGATTATAGACACTAAATCCATTAAGAAAGAAGATTATTTCTTTCCTGCTAATGTGTCCAAAAGCTGATCTATAAAAGGTAGGGGAAAGTAATCTTTCAAGGTTGACTTATTCAGTTCCCTATAGTCGATGTATACTCACCATTTTGCATTCTTTTTAGGAACAATCACTAAAGGAGATACCCATTGAATGTTAGAAATGGGGTAAATGAAATCAAAATTTAGTAATTTATGCAATTCTTCTTTTACTATTTCCCTCAGGTCTGGATCCATTGTTCTTTGTGGTTGTCTAATTGGTTTGAAATTTTATTGAATGTAAATATGATGAGTGCAAGTATCCGAGTGGATGCCTTTCACATTAGTATATTCTCATGCAAAAGTGTTAGAATATTCCCTCAAAACCCGAATCAATAGTTCTTCCTGTAGGATCTAAGGCATAATTAATATTTAGATTTTTCCTAGGAAATATTTCTACACTTTTACTACCACAGTAAAAAATTGAGTAAGTGGGAAATGTTGATAGAAAAGCACAATCCATTTCTTTTGGGGTACATGTTTCTTGAAAGTCTTGTTCTAAGAGATGATCCATAGAGGTTTGAGATTGAGAGGATGACTACCCGTCAAAATACTATGGAAAATACGGATTAGAAATATAGTGGTTAATTGGATTTTCGCTAGTATTTTCATTAAGGATCATGGCTTGTGCAATTTGAAATGCTTCTTCATAGTTATTGTCCTCATTAATCCACTGTGCATATTCTATAGGTTCAGATGTAGTCTTGGCGGGGTGATAAAGTGTAAATTATTTGGTCTTTGTGCCATGTGTAATCATCATGTTTATCGACCTACAATTGATGAAATCATCTGCTATGCCCAACTAGGGCCTTCCTAAAATCAAAGGGTGTCCACCTAAATTAGATTTAGGTTACAAGACATAGAAATCTGCTGGATACTCCTACGAGTCAAGTGATATAGTAACATCTTCTAATACATATTCAGGCCTGATTTTTGAGCGGTCAACCAATTCACCACTATGGGGGTAGATGAAATATTATAATGTCCCAATCAAGTGAGAGTTTCCAAGGTCATCACGTTTATCATTGCTCCCAAGTCAATTAAGGTATTTCCAATAGGGAGATTATTGATAAAAATGGTGACTACAAGATTCCCCGGGTCTACATAGACTTGAGCATACATGAGAATCACTAATTTTCCTATGACTTTTATAGTTGGTGGCTCTCTTTTTTGTCTTCCTGGGTTTTTAATGCACAATTCCCTAATCATTTTAGCATAAAACGACATGTCTTTCAAATCCTATAGTAAGGGAATTTTTGCACAAATAATTTTAAGTTCCACATTGAAATCAAAGTCAAGGGGAGTGATACTTTTTTCTACTTGTAGCCTATATGGGAAAGGAGGTTGGTTGGATTGTGGTGATTCTACCTCCTAAATGTTTGATTGTAAGGATGATTGAGATGACTGGTTTTGAGATTGGAGCTGTGATTTTTTATTGGTATTGATTTCAGATTGGGGAGGAGTCTCCTCTTCCTCATTTTCTTGAATGACTACTGAAGTTTTATGATTAAGAACCTTCACAAACCTTAATGAATTTGCTGTAGCGGTACAAGCATGCATATGTGGGAAATTTTTGAATGTTAGCATTGTAGTTATGTTGAATTTTTTATTGTTGTTTGGAGTTAGAATGGGTTGGGAAGGGATTTATGTTGGTTGTGGTATTTTGAGGGGTAGGAATTTGTAATTGTGGTGGTTAACTAACTTCTTGTTGACAAACTTGTGGAGGATTTGTAGGATAAGAGTGTGATGCAGGAAACGTTTGTGTTGAAGGATGAGGAAAATAAGTCATGCAATGATAATATGGCCCACACCAACCTTGATTCCAAGGTTGTTGTGGAGCGAGATAAGGAGGCCAAGGATTCCATGGCATAGGAGTGTTCCACATTTGATTATAAGAATAAGGAAATTGTGAAACATAATTTTGCACCATACTTGAAGATCGAGGTTGTCATGACCGTTGAGATGCCATGCATAGACTCAACTTCTAGCCTCTTGATTTCCTCATTATGCTTCTTTTATACCTGGAAAGGAGGGAAAATTTTTAGTAGGATGATCTAGATCACAAATTCCATAGAATTCAATTTTATCCAACGAACAATCTCTCAAAGGACATGTTTTCCTTGCATTTTGGGAAAAACATGCCCAAGGATTTCTCCGATTCATCCCTTTTTTGTTTAACTTGCAAAACATATAGTTGAGAAATCAAGGATATAATAATATTATCTTTAAAATTTTCAAGCAAAGTATTGGTTTCAGTTCTTGTAACTCTTGTTACTGTAGTAGATTTAATAGATATGGAGGTGACATGCCTAGAATTCCTTCCAGTCTTTGGATTTTCTCTAGAGTATCTCCTGCATAAGTCACATATTTCATCATATGATTGTTGAGAGACATATCTTGATCCCATTATATTTAATACTTCTAAAGATTCATATCGGATCCCTTTGAGCAAGATTTTTCTCAAGGTTTCTTTACCCAACTATCCTTGTCTTGATTTTTGAAGATTATATTGAAATCATTCCATGCAGTCCTCCAAACATTCGTCTTCCTTCTGCATCATCTGAAAGATTTATTCCCTGAGATATTTGGGCTTGTAGTACTCTTGGTATTTTCTCAAACACACCTTTTTCACATCCTCCCAAGTTTGAATACAATTCCCACCGATGCACATAAACCATCAGAGTGCTGCACCTTTCAAGGTAGAAAGGAACAACTTAATTTTCTGACCATTATTACAATAAGCATAACTCCTATAAAGCACATCAAATTTAAATAAGAATGCATCTGGATCTTCACTTTCCATCCCAAGAAAGTTTGGTAGAGTAGATGGAGGAATATTCTTCATGTGTGCTATCCCACTAGGATCCGTAGTAGGGAACTCAAAGGTGAATGTTTCCTCTTGAGTAGAGCTTGTACCCTCTTCGTCTACCATTTATTCTCCTCTAGAAAAATTGAACACTATGTTGAGTGATGTAGAATTTGGTTCAACAACTATCTTGAATCCTTCCTCTAATTTCCCCTCTGGTTCACTAACAATAACTGATTATGTCATAGGTTCTATTGGATGAATTAGAGGCTCCACAATTGCAGTAGTAGTAATCTTGTGCACACTTAAATATATGGAAGTAGACTTCCTTTCAAGCCCTCACACAAGAGTCCTTCCTACAGATGCCCTTACAGATGTTTCTTTCATATGTTTCCATGCCAACGAGTTAGTATATGTGCGAGTTTTCACAATTCTACCAAAAGCAAATTTTCGAACTTATTTTTTCTTCAGAAACCTACCCTGACAATCTTTGTCCCTATTCATATTGTGCTATCATATTTCAAAATGAAATGAATAAAACATTCTTCAAAATAATTGCAAATTCTTACCTTCCCGTTTTGTCGTATCTAATATGATGGCACTACAAAAATAAAAAATAAAAGTCATTATGAAAACAATTAAACTAAAAACAAAACATACCAACATTACAATATCTTGGGAAAACCCACTAAAGTGAATGCATCAGGATGTCACACCACATAAATTCCATGGTGAGGTCATCTTTGTGTCTTATTGTTTCTCCTTCTCCGAGTTTGAAATGTCGCACTACTGCAAAACAACAAGAAAAAATTCACACTTTGGTACTATCCCTTTAACACTTCCCTAGTGATGATGGCAAAATGTTAGTCAAATTATAAGGTAATATTTTTTGTTATATTTATCAACAATATGAGTTTGTAAACTTACGAGGTGCAAGGGAAAGTGTATGTAGAGATAAGTCCTAAAGTGCTTCAAAAACTATGAAATCAACTCACCAATAATTACACAACTTACTACTGATATACATTTCTAGACTTGCCACTAACCCGTTTGTGAATCACTAAGGTAGAATTGCAGGTCTAGTACATATCTTGTACTATATAGTACTCTATAGATTTCACTTGATTGAACTATTTGGGAAACATAATTCATAAATGTAACTATTTGAGAGCAAATCTTGCAAATATAAAGCAACTTAATTCATGCTAAGATATCATTCAAGATTGACTACATTTCGTTATGAGATCCCAAGGTAGAAATGCAGGCTAATCATATATCCTGATGATCAACAGTACTTTGTAAGTCCCATTTTAATGGAGTAGATCAATGCTTATAAAAACACCTCATTATACCAATTCTAAAAAAAAACAAATAACTACAATCATGAACCCCTATGATCAAGACTTTTCAACTACGAACTTTTAAAGTGGAAATCCATATTAGCATGCATAGCCAACAATCCTCTACAAGTTTCTCTTTTAGCTGATATTAATTTAGGAATGCATGAAGTAAAACTCTTAAATCACCACACCAAATCAGATATCGATTCTATCACTATCAAAAGTAAAGCTTATGTCAAATCAGAAGAACAATACTCTACAGGAAATATGTGTTGCAAGAACTACAAGCTACACAAAACCTATATTACAGAAACTGGGAATACGTTTATAGACATCTATAACACACTCACACATAGGAAATAAGCTTATACACACACACCCACACACACACACACAAACCACTCTGTAAATAAATAACAAACAGACAAGGAAGCTATTTATGAGAGGAAGGGGGCCCTTCCTTCTCCCAAAAACATGCCCACTATTTCTAATTAAAACTCAGAAGTAATAGTCAGGAATGCATACGAAACCGAGTTCAATTAATCATCATGAAAGAGTAAAATAAATTTGAAAAATTTCTCTTGTTTGGTCTCCAAGTTAATAGATTAAACTCCCACTAACAGATCTATTTGAATTTATACATGTTACATTGCACAAATAGCATGCTATAGAATCAGCATTGAAGGAACGGTTACATGAATTATGTTGCTAGATTACAATGCAAAACTACGTTGAGCTAACTTTGGAGTAAAAGGTTACATCCGAGTATCATTCTAGATAAACATAACAAACACAAATGGTTCATCAAGTTCGTCATGAGATTTCATGACCGAAGGCATGAAATCTCTCTTCGATATCTTGCGTTGTAGGAACAATTGATCGAACCATAGTTCTCGAACTGGAGGGATATTGGTAATGATTTGAGCATATTTGGCCAACACATCACCATCTTGACTTGATTTCCTATGAGATCCATGTTTCCCTTTTGGTGCATAATGATTAGAGGTACTCTAACCAACAAGGGTTACCGGAAATGGATCGCTCTTTCCGGAACCTGATCTTGCAACCTCCTCAACCATAACAAATTAATATTCAATTTGTGCAAATATGCAAGGTTTTGTACCTCTAAACCCGAGATAACACTTCTTAGGAAAAATGTGGAATAATGGGGCAATTAGAGGTGGATAAATATGGTAGTTTATAGAAAAAATGGCCAAAATAAGTGCCAATAGATACTCCCAAAAACATCAAAGAGGGACTCTACAATTAGGAGAAGTGGAAAGAAGTTGTGAATATTCCTTGACGAAGAGTGGCACATGAGAATTCACTTCCACCTAGATGTAAACAGTGGTAGCTAATGTATTTACTAAGGCACATATGTGAAGTTTTAGTCTCTTTGAGGTAATCCGAATAAGAAAGTATTTATAAGTATAACTGAAGTGGTAAGGTTAATTGGATATGCTATTTACATAGGCATCCACACATGATAACAATTGTCTACTATTGTCAACCTATGTGAAGTTTTAATCTCTTTAAGGTAATCCAAATAAGAAATTATATGTATGATCCAGATGGATATCGGTGGCCACCCACCTATTCCACTGGCTCAAAACAATTTCCCATTTCGACAACTTTCTAGTGCTTTTTCTACGGTTTTTCGGGTTCTAAACTTCCGGGGCCGTTTTGAGGCCCTAAACGACCTTTTTTGGCGATTTGGGGGGTCAAATGGTTTCCAACAACATGTAGTTGTTTCTAGTCGAAAGTTGTAAATATCGGATAGACCTTTCCAATGGGCTACCGAGCGCCCCAAACGGAAATCGTATGCAGAAGTTATGACCCTGGGAAGTTGACTGTTCAACTAACCACCTTGGGGCCGCAAACTTTATGACGGTTCATCTTCTAGGGTTAGGTTTTTGGATGTTTGGGATTCTTTCCCTCATGCTTATGATAAATAGGCCCTTTCGACCTCTCTTTGTATTCAGCTTGGCACGAATGAGCATAGCGGCCACATCTCTTCTCAGAGATAGCTACTACCATTCTAGCTACTTTTATTTTACAGTCTGTTCTATTTCCGCTATTTAATAGAATATGTGTTCTTTGCAATATATCTATGTATATGATTATGTATCTGCTCTTTCATTTCATTCCCACATAAATCCGGATCAATGTAAGTAATATATATAACTAAAATGGTAAAGTTAAGTGGATATGTTATTTACATAGGCATCCACACATGATAACAATTGTCTACTATTATCAACCTATGTAATACTCAAAACCTTTTTGTAATTATACATTTGAATGCTTTGTTTGGAAATCATTCCTAATAATCTCTCAAGTTTTTGTTGTCAAAATATTAAAAAGCACACTAAATGATGGTCCTCACCTCTTGGCTACAATGACATTCCTTCTCATTATGCGTGTTAAACAGTTTACAGTGACAACATGTGAACTTGTTTAGAGGTTAGTATTGTGATCAAAGATACACAACAAATCATTCCAAAATAAAGATTATCCAACTAGACATTTTGATGGATCCATGATTGTTTGGTCGATATCTTCAATTAAACGTATTTGAGTAAGATTTTATTATAGGTAAATATTTCTTTTTGCATTTGACATGCATGCCATTCATTTATCTGCAACAATTTCTCATCTGTTGAAACATATTGTTACGAGATATATTATTTTTTCTATCATTTCATTTTTTACACTCGTATTCCACTCACTTGCTTTGGGAAAACAAATTTGAATGCTTATGTGCACTTGTTAATAAGCCTAATGTAGCCTTAATTTGATACATTATATTAAGCAAACTCCATGTTTTTAAGAGGAAATTGATGTTAAATATACGAATTTAAAATTGCTGAAATGATCATTTTTATAATTTATTAGGACTTACACAACCCTGCCCCTTCTCTCTCCGTAGTAAAGTATATCATTTAATTTTTGAAAAAAATTCAATCATAAAATCAATTTTAAAATTTCAAAAATTCTAAGCATAAAATCAATTTAAAAATGATATTGCTTCATATATTATTGTCACAATCTTTCAATTTTGGTGATGTTAATGTATATGATAATGGAAAAAATTCTAAGCATAAAATCAATTTTAAAATGATATTGCTTCATATATTATTGTCACAATCTTTCAATTTTGGTGATGTTAATGTATATGATAATGGTTTGAGTTGAGATTGATTTTTCGAAATTGTATTAATAGTTGAAGTTGTATTAATAGTTGGAAAAGTTAACATGTAAACTATATTAGAAGTTATACATTTATTTCATCAAATTATATAGTAAGGAATATACAAATAAAATATTTCATTCCATTTTGTGTGGAAGAGCATGATAGTGATTTTTTGTATTAATTACATATACTAAGCTTATAGACTTTCATTTTAAAGTGTTGAGCCTTGATAAGTTGTAAATGGAGAGCATTAGAGATATCATAAAACTTTTTTTAGTCAAATGATTATGTAATAAAATGTGTAGTTGTATATGTCTAAATGTTAATTTTTATGATGTTATTATTTTCAAACTGCATTAATATATCAATCTAATAAGTACATAATAATTACTCCAAATTATATATGTTAAAACTGAGTAGTGAAGTTTCATTGACCATGTAAACTTATACTTGCACATAAATGAAGCAAGTATTGAGAATGAGAACATAGTTGAAAATCCCCGATGTATATGCATTTAATGGACTTTCTAAAGTACATAATTGTTGATAGCCTTTATCCTAACAAAATGTGCACCCAAATTAGTCTTCAAAGCCTATATTTGCATATTCTCATAAGAGTTTTTAGTACTTTAGGCTTCTTGTCTAGTCTCATAGAATGGATTACTGGGACATAATGTTCCTTCCTACAAACCCATTTGCATCTCTTCATGCTTGGATTGTCAACGAAAAAGGTAACATATTCACATTTAGCAAGTGTCTAAACCATTCTATTTCAGGAGCTAATTTTGAATCTTCATATTTAGATTTTTTTTCTTTCAAGTAAGTATCCACGGGGATTTGAATTTGTGACCTTCCATTTACATCTTCTCATCTCAATTACTCATTACCAGTTACTTTACACCCTATGTGTATACTTAAATTTTCAATAAATAAAGTAAACTATTAATTTTTTTAATTATGATATTCATCCTTAATCCCAAAAATATATTCTAATGATTTAATATTTATAATGAAAACTACATTTAAAAAAACACTTGTTGATGCCCATTTTGATTAGGTGAGTTAAAATATATGAGCATTATATGTGTCATGTGCCAATTAAAGGCACATGTATCTAGTTAGTAAATGATGTTGTGAGTAGTCATACAAGGATCCATAAAGGCTATGCATGATCTTGAAGTTAAAGTCATTCCTTACATATCCTTACATTTACTAAATATCGTTGTGTAGATTGAGTGACCATGCATCGACGCGAATGATTCATGTCATATTTGTGTATTTTGTTCTTAGTCCCATGCCCCTATGTCGTCATCTGGTATCATGTTTAAGGGTTTATAGCATCTAGGGGTTAGTGACATATCTAAGCTTTGTGAATATTTTTTTTTGACAAAATATCATATACTTTCTTGTGAGATTTATGCTTAAAGTTTGTAGATTTGATTGTGTACACTATGTAGATTATATTTATGTCGGTAAAGACTCCCAATATATGCATTTTGTAAACAAAACATGTTTCAAGGAAAAGTGTGAAATGAGTTGTCGAGAGCATGTGTGAGAAATACTTGTAAAAATCCTTGTACTTTTTACTTTGCGTGGATGAGCTTTGTATAGTGTATCCCTCTACTTGAATATTTAATGTTTCACTATGTGAGAGTGATAAAAACACGATAAAAATGCACGATATCTAGTTGGAAATGGGAAGGGTAATTACATGTTTTTGAATTTCTCATTTGAATATATTGAGTTTGAAGCTAGGGTCTAATTGCTACATAGGCATGGACTTTAAGTTTTGATGAGACACTTTATAATTTTTTTTTTGTGTGTGTGTTAAGCATGGTATGCAACAACCTCAACCTTGGGGAGACATTCATTATGTATAGAGAACATGATTGATAAAAATGAAAATGGTAGTGGGTGTGAGTGGATGTTTTTCAACACCTTCTCTCATGGGTTATGTAAGTTTGAGGTATGAAAATGGGTGATATCGTCCCATCCAATCAAACCTGTGTGTGCTAACCCTTGCAAAGCTGAACCTAGGTTAACAAAATGTTGTCCCATACAAAATGGTCTAAAAACATAGTTGTCCTAGTGAAACTGTGTACCGTTAAACAAGGGTCTTTTAGCACATCACCCTCCAAGCAGAGCAATAAAAAGGTAGAACCATCTCATGCATGGTGAAGCTAGCTAGTGAGAATGATTATTATTCTAAACTAATACATTAGTCCCGCCCTTAAGTGTAACGTCCCCATCTTGACCCCATTACATTCGAATGTAAATGATGTAATATTGTTGTAAAATCATGGTGAGGAGCTCAAGGCTAAGGCCCCGCCATCGATTTATTGATGCATATGGTTCGCGTGCTAGCCAAGCACGGTGGAATTGTAAATATCATGTAAATATGCATTTTAATAAAATACCCACAACTAGCTATGCAATGCAACAAGAGATGGGGGCATGATTTTTACAAGGAATTGGGAGGGAAAACATTCAAACCCTTGGATCCAATCAAGTCAAGCCAAGTGTCGATGAGAGAACCAATCAAACCCTCAACTACCCATGTTGACTTTTGTACCCAATCATTCATTTCTCCCAAGAGTTGGTTGAGGTAGTTAATGCCTTGGGGAATGAGAGGTATGGCTGTCCAAATTCGGATATGGGTAAGCCACCCTGCATGGAAAATCACGTTTTGCTTCTTGGGCAAGAAAAGAGCCATGAATTGCTCCCTAAGCCATGATCCATCAACCAGTTTTCCTCCCTCACGAGTTTGGAGCTACTTGGGCGTTTTCTAGCCATGTTTTTATGTGTTTTCCTTGATCTTCAGCTGGGAGAAGGGCGTTTTTGTGTGGTATACCAGTGGGGAAGAAGGGGAATCCAATTGGGGTTCCATAGAGACCGTTTGGGCTGCTGAATGCTTAGATACTTGGGGGAGAAATCGTTTTCCTCCTTGTGAATGTTTTTCCCCATCCCACAATTCGTTTTTGGTTGGAAACAATTTGGGGAAAACCCATGGCCATCCTGTTTGTAAATCCCATTGTTAAACATGTGTATCCATGCCCAATGATTGTGTTTTGTTGTGTGTGTAAAGAGTATGTTGGGGTATGGGTATGGGAATCCATTGATTTGGCTTGAACTTGAGTGCAAGCATCCAGGGTCCAGATGTAACCTGATAAACCCAACTGTGGACTGGCTTGGCTGAGATGAGATGATTAATTGACTGTGCATGAGCTTGAATGTCCCATTTTCCTTGTAAGAATCATGCCTAGCTCGGGGGTGGCAGTTGTGTTGAGATATTGATGAACACAAATGGCCTATGGTTGGGTGGAATGTTGCAACGACATAGCTAGTTGTCTGGGACAATTGCACAATGAAGATAAGCGTTTTTCTGTCTATGTATTTACTTCTGCAATGTTTAAATTGATGATTGTTTTGATATGCTGCATGCATATGATATGTGTGTGGATGAGTTTCAATTCCCCTATGCATATTGCTTAATTTGCATTTGCACACTTTTGAATTTATGTGTATGAATCTAATGAATTGGGTTGAGTTTTATGAAAAGCCCCATAGATTGTTAGCATGTTCCCTTCCTCGAATTGGGTCCGTGGGAGGGTACGTTACATTAAGGCGGATTGTGAGGAAATCACTTCGGGATAATTGTAGTATATATTGTTTCCTTATGCAATGCGATGGAATAGATATTACATATGGGAGATATATTAATTCTATATGGGATTAAAAAAAATTATATTGATTTGACCCAGTAATATGGATGAGACACTTTATAATGTTTTTTTGTGTGTTAAGCATGGTATGCAACAACCTCAACCTTGGGGGAGACATTCACTATGTATAGATAACATGATTGATAAAAATGAAAATGGTAGTGAGTGTGAGTGGATGTTTATCAACACCTTCTCTCATGGGTTGTGTAAGTTTGAAGTCTGAAAAACTAGTGGTTTATGAATGAAAGTTTGACACTAAAACAATGCTTCATATTGATGGTCATACAATTGAATATCCACAGTAGGTAGCATGGATTAAATGAATTGATATTTCTCAAGGAATTTTGTAAATTTTTTATTTTTTTTTAATGTTCTTAAAAATCAACTATAATGATTTGGTTTTAAAGTTCATACCTTCAAGCTTGAGGTTAGAAAATTTACGCTTTCATAGTGTGTTATAAAGGGATGAGAATGCATGTAAATCAAACAAATATTCAAATCATTATAAAAAAAAAACAATCTACACAACAATCATATAACAAAAGGTAGAGAAGGTAGAGATTAGAGAAAATATAAAACTATTAAAGAATCTAGATATCACTGTACAATTAAAAAAAACTTGCTTTCTTAATCTTTGGACTTAAGACATCAGAAAGAACATAACCAAAAGAGTATACGATACATATTTAATCTTTGGACTTAAGACATCAGAAAGAACATAACCAAAAGAGTATACGATACATATTTAATCTTTGGACTTAAGACATCAGAAAAAACATAACCAAAAGAGTATACGATACATATTTTATCATCATCACCAGTTAATATCTTACCTTATGCATATGATGTATAACTTCCCTTCTCACTTAATCCTACACGTAACACATTGTTGCACAACACTCATATTCTTGTATCCATTTTGTGCTATTATTTTTTTCTTGATATATCCAACACTCCCCCATACAAGCACCTTAAAATTAATTAGTACTCCCTTTTACATGCTGTCCAATAAGACTCTATTCCTATGGTTTTGCGTGAATCATCTAAAGACTAGAGATATCACTTTTCATGTGTCGTCAATATTGAGTATAATGTATGCATGACTATATATGGTGTACAACTACATACATCATTTAAAAATTTAAATAAGGTGATAAATACCATGTAGCCAAACTATATTTATAGTTGTGTCACAATTGCCTTGGTACTTTAATTATGCTATCACTCATGACACTCCTTCAATCAGCCCCTTCAAGGCCATTCATGATAGTTTGGATGGGTTTAGATAGATGCATGCAGATTCAAGTCTTTCACTTCAAGGTTTGGTTTTAGAAATCAATTTTTTTTTGGTCCAAAGAATTTGCAAACATAGTTTCTACCCTCTTATGCTATTATTCTCATTGATATCTTTTCAACAACATAGAGTGAACTTGATTTCGAGGTCATATGCACAAGTTATGGCATTAACAAGTTGATTATCGATTGTACACCTCAACGTTCTTGACTTCCTTGACACTTGGTATTTCTTTTGCCTCGTCTCTTCATTTTATTGGATTTTGAATTTTTTATTATATTTGGAAATAATGGATTCACCCACTTGTATGACACTTTTTGTACATGAGCATATCATGCATCTCCTTGCAAAGGTTGCTACTACCATGTATCTCAATCAATTTTGAATGTCATGGTATTTATTTACTTTTTTGATACGTGTATTGTCCAGCTTATTATCAATAAATCGAGATTAGTGGAATCAAATCCCTTCTCTCTCTAATGGATGTCACCTCTAATGCAAGCAAGGTACAATCCATTTGTTCTATTGATATGTGACCCATATAAATACCTTCCTTTTCAATATGTACACTCTTAGATGGTGGAATAAGATGGAGTAGGATATCCTATAAAGTGACTTCTCAATGAAGCCCTCAAGAAGCAAATAAATGATATGTTAATCAATTTGCAAATTCTGTACTGAATTTCCATCATTACAATCACATTTTCTTTGGGTGCATCTTCTTTGACATGCTATACTTTAAAAAGGAAAAATACTATTCAATGCACATGCAATATTTTACATTCCCCAAATTAAAGGAAAGATATATGAAGGCACCCTACGAAAATGGCTCAATCTAATAGAAAGGTACTTCAATATGAATATTTGTTTAGATAAAGAAAACTACATTTTCTTTTTTGAAGTTATCCATCCATATTAAATATTGATGGGATAGTTATTGTTCACAAGTTTAAGAGGATTGATATGGAATTCCTTGGTTGATCATTATGAAAGAACTTAGTTAGGGGAATTCATGGATGCCCTCCAAGCCAGATACCACATCATGGAAAATTATGGTGAATAATACACTAAGTGGATGCAACTCCTCCATGGTTGGGACCAGTTTGGGTAAGAGTACATAGATGCCTTTTATGCCTTGTCAAAAAAACTTGGCATGAAGAGAGGAATTGGGTCCTCAAGCATTATAAAGGTCTATGGAAGTACATCTACAACAAGAAGGAATTTTTAGATATCTGGTCACTAGGAATTTTTAGATATCTGGTCACTAGGAGTGGCCTACATATATCTAGTCAAAAGAGAAGAAAATTTCAAGCATGTAACAACCCAACCCAACGTGAATATATTGGGAGGATTGTTACATGATGGACATTTCCTCCAAGATATTTACAAAATTTTAGAATCAAAACCAAATACAATTTAGTGACATACTTATCATGTACTTGAAATTTCTCACCTTGATTAAGATTAACTACTAGTGCAACCTAGTGCTCTAGTGAAAAACTATCAATATGAGGGAAATCACACCTAAGGGTTGATTTCCCACCCACCCAATTCAACACTTGGAACTAGGTGATACTCTATGACTAGGGTTGAAGCTAAATCATAATATAGGGAAACACTCCCTAAGTGCACTACTCAAATCAACTCACTTTTCCCTACAAATAATTGTTAGAAATGTTGATGTATATGTAACTTCGGAATGTATTTCATATATGTATATTGTACCCCTACAGAGAGGTTATTATTCCTCTATAGGGAAGTGTCGTCATTTGTATTTACAAGTGTCGTAACTTATACTTGATGGGTTATTAGACCACATTGATGGGGTCAGCCCTGTATGAGTCTTGTGGGTTAAAGGGTTATTAGACCACCCTAGTGGGGTTGGCCCAGTTAGTATTATGTTAAGTGGTTAATTTGGGGCCGACCTAGTTAGAGTTAAAAGGCAAGTCAAGTTGTGTATAAATAGAGTGAGGGTGTCACTCTATTTGATCATTCACTTATTCTTCTATCTCTCTCATTGAGTGATGCGCACTAGTGGAGGAGGAGAAGCTGCTAGGAGTCTATCTCTTATGCTTGGGTTATTGTATCATTGCTATATCTATCTCTAAGGAAGTTATTGGGGTTTTTCACCTTCTTGGTTTTCCCCAAGGAAACTCTGTGTCTATTGTCTCTTGTGATTGATATACTGTGCTTGTTATTCTCTCAGTTAAGATCCTAGCTCATATTGAATTGATGCCGAAAATTAACATGGTATTAGAGCTAACCTAAGAAGAAGACACTGTGCAGTTGTGGAAGCTAGGGATTGTTGTTTTTTGCGATTCTCTCCATAGATATTGAAAGGAAGGAGGCTAGATTGACTCTCCTCAGCAAGGTGCATCTTTCTATCCAATCATAATTCAATTCTGAGCATTTTTAGTTTTGGCCCTAAAAATTAGGGTTTCCACAAAAAGTGGAATTTCTGAAATCTGAGACCATGGATGGAAGATCATTGGAAAAATCGAAGTTTAGAGCTTTGGATTGAAATTTTTGGTTGGGTGAAGCTCCAGGAAAATCAAACCCTAGTTTGGGGTCCTCTGTAGTGAAGCCAAAAATTAGGGCTTCTACAAAAATTGGAATTTCTGAAATTTGAGACCATGGCTGGAAGCTCCTCTGAAAAATCAAAGTTTAGAGCTTTGGATTGAACCTTTTGGTTGGGTGAAGCTCTGGTAAACTCAAACCCTAATTCAGGGTCCTCCTTAGTGAATTTGAAAATCTAAAAGGCAATTTTGAGGGGTGAAACTTTGCAGTTTTCAAATTCTAAGTATACCAGCTTGATCAACTCATCAAGGCACATCTTTCTATCCTTTCAGAAGTTTGAATTTTTAGGGTTTCTCTGACAAACCCTAATCCAGCTCCAGATCCATTTTTCTACAAATCAAGTGGTAAGACCTAAATCTTTTATTTTCATTTTAAGTTTCTCATTAAAAATGTCTCACCACACCAAGCTTGAGGATAAGCGTGAAGGGGCTGATAACATCCAAGCCTGGAAGTACAGGATTGGGTTAATTCTAGAAGAGAGTGAGTTGGACACCTACATAAGTGAAGGGGTTCGTATCCCAGAGGGAGAAGAGACTAAGGCCTTACACAAGAGGAACTTAGTCAAGGCTAAAAGGATCATTGTTGATTCTATCAAAAACCATCTCATGCCACATGTGTCATCTCTGAAGACACCTAAGGAGATGTTTGATTCCTTGACCAAGTTATTTGAAGGGAAGAATATAAATCGGAAGATGACCTTGAGGAATCAATTGAAGAATATCAAGTTCCAGAATGCGGAGACGATGTAGTCTTATTTCTCAAGGGTCTACCAGATAAAAGAACAACTTGAAGCTATGAGAAAAGTTATAGAGAATGGAGAAGTGGTAATGACCACTCTTAATGGCCTTCTTAGGTCATGGGATTCCTTCATCCAAGGAATTTGTGCTAGGAAGAAACTTATCTCTTTCAGTAAGCTGTGGGAAGAATGCTCATAGGAAGAAGCTCGGATTGTAGCTCGAGAAGAGAAGATGGGGGATGAAGATCAAGATCTTATAGCACATACTAAGAAGAGGACACTTTTCCTCTGATTTTCCTAAGAACAAAATGAACAATAACAACAACTACTACAAGCAATCTGACAGGTATGATTTACAGGTATGTTTTGAAATTTGTTCATGATTAAGTTTATAATATGATTGTCTTCATGTTATTGAGTTTAGTAACAATCTTGTTTAATTCTTGACTTGTCTTATCACCCTAGTAAAAGTATGAATGCATGATAGAATACATTCATTGATTAGGGTTATGACACTTATGATTGTATTATGATTGTACTAATGCACTGTGGTGTTGTATGAGGAGAATGTTATTCGCTAACATGAAGAAACAAATCAAGTCCTAGATCAAGACCATAGTGACATGAAGACAAAGACTCATCCACAGTCATGGATCACATAGAGGTATGTATAATTTGTTTCTACAATGGTTAACTTATGAGTTATGGAGGTCATTGAAGAGAACAAGAAAAAATTACTAGACATAACTAGCAAATATGATGACCAGGTATGTTTTCCTATATCAAGTTAGAATCCTACTCTATGTTAGGATCTTATACTTTTGTATATGATTATTCATGAATTCAGAAATTTAAGTAATCAAGGGTTTATGCATATTATGTCTCTTACCTTGATTGATGATATGACTAACCAGAAGAGTTCTATGGTCAAATATGAATATGCATGAGTAAGAGAAGTCTTCCCTGAAGCTTTGAATGCTAATACTTATTATCTGTGTTTTACATAGCATTAATATTATACTAATGAATATATGATTATGTATGAGATCTCGAGGATAACACAATGGTGATACTAGTAAGCATGCATAGTGGTTCAGGATGAATATAAGTTCAAGGACAGGTAATCCAGGAAGCAAAGATCAATAGGGAGCACACTCCAATAGTTTCTGCAAGGAAGCAAAGATTGAGAGGGAGTCCACACAACAAACAAACAAAGCTAAGTATTTGAATTGGCATTTCTTATTGTTTAAATAATATTGTTCAATGATGTATATGCTTATGTTCCTAGACTTAGGTTGTGTATTATGCATATTAGAATAATTGCATTAATGAACAGTATACTACTAATATGCATGTAATGGGTAAGTGGCCTATGGCATTGTACAACATTCCATTGCTAATTATCTAGAATAAAACCTCTTTGCCGACATGTTGGGAGTTGTGCACAATCTTAACAATGTTCTGGTAGAGATTGGAAGGCATCTAGAAAGTTACGGGATCTGGATAAATGTTGTATTGAAGCATTGGCTAAATTAATTGCATGATTGTATGACATATTTCTTTATGTGTAAGAATTTGTTCTGAAAACTATGAGATGTTTCTAATCATGCAATTTAACTTGTCTTGTAGGAAATATCGTATACCATCACCTACAAAAGAAGGACTACAACATTTACTCCAGCAACAAAGCTAGCTATTGAAGAATCTAAAGTTCCCAGGATCCAGGATGAAGTAATGATCGAAGAGTACCAGTCGATCATGAAGAATGATGTTTGGGATGTGGTCCCAAGACTTGAAGGGAAGTCTGTTGTGACTTCCAAGTGGATCTATAAGATCAAGCATGCTGCAGTTGGTAGCATAGAGAAATCCAAAGTGATATTTGTAGCTCGTGGCTTCTCCTAGAAAGAGAGAATAGACTATGAAGAGACTTTTTCTCCTGTAGCTAGATACACTTCCATCAAATCAGTACTTGCTCTGGCCGCAGTGATGAAATGGAAGATACACTAGATGGATGTCAAGATAGCTTTCTTGAATGGTGTGGTCGAGGAGGAAGTGTATGTGGAGAAGCCACTCAGGTTTGAGACACATGACAGAGGGACTCATGTGTGCAAACTAATTGAAAGCCTTGTATGGTTTGAAATAGGCACCCAGGACCTGGTACAACAAGATAGATGGATTCCTATCTAGTTTGGGCTTTACTAAGAGTAAAGTGGACTCCAACCTTTACTACAAGGTTGAGGAAGGCAATCCAGTGATACTACTTCTGTATGTGGATGACCTGTTTGTTACAGGTGAGGATAGATTGATTGTCGATACGAAGAGGAAGCTTGCTGCCGAGTTCGAGATGGAGGACTTGGGTATGCTGCAATACTTTCTAGGTATGGAGGTGTGGCAGAGCAAAGATGGAATCTTCCTTGGAAAAGGGAAGTATGCAGTAGAGATCCTGAAAAGGTTCGGGATGATGGAATGCAAGGCCATGGCCACACCTATGGCATCAAACTTGAAGCTTCTGTGTGATGCTTCATCTGAGCCATTCTAACATGGTGGTAGGTGTGTCCTCCCATGGTGCAGATATAAGGGCTAGGGCCATTCCGACATGGTTGAAGTGTGTCTTCCCATGGTCGTTGATGTAAGAGTTGTGCAATTCGAGCATGGTTGAAGTGTGTCTTCCCATGGCTACGATATAAGTGTTGTGCCATTCGAGCATGGTTGAAGTGTGTCTTCCCATGGCTGTGATATAAGTGCTATGCCATTCGAGCATGGTTGAAGTGTGTCTTCCCATGGCTGCGATATAAGTGATGTGCCATTCGAGCATGGTTGAAGTGTGTCTTCCCATGGCTGTGATATAAGTGCTGTGCCATTCTTAGCATGGTTGAAGTGTGTCTTCCCATGGATATGGATATAAGTGCTGAGCCTTTCACGGATGGTTGAAGTGTGTCTTCCCATGCCGGTGAATTTAAGTGCTATGTGATGTGCATCTGGGTTGTGCTCCATGGAATATGAGGTGATCTGAAGACGATGAGGTGACAATATGGTACACAGGTTTTGCAGAGGCATATAATCAGTCCTGAGATGCTCTTGCAGGTTTTGCAGAGGCAGTGTAATCAGTCCTGAGGTGTACTTACTTGATGGCTTGCTTGCAGAGATGATGAAGACCTACATGGAGGCTAGGCCTACAACCAGCATGAAAAAGAGCTGGCTTTGTAGAACTTCCTATGACGAGTAGATTGGAGATTGATTGAGATAGCAGCAGTGATGATGACGATGACACGATGAGGATGATCCAATGACGATGATCTGATGATCCAGAGAAGAAGACTTGTGCTAGAAGACCTGTGTCGAGAAATACCTTCCTAGTTAAGAGGGAGTGTTGATGTATATGTAACTTCAGAATGCATTTCATATATATATATTGTACCCCTACAGAGAGGTTATTATTCCTTTGTACGGAAGTGTCATCATTTGTATTTACAAGTGTCGTAACTTATACTTGATGGGTTATTAGACCACCTTGATGGGGTCGGCCCTATATGAGTTTGTGGGTTAAAGGGTTATTAGACCACCCTAGTGGGGTCGGCCCAGTTAGTATTATGTTAAGGGGTTAAGTTGGGGCCGACCTAGTTAGAGTTAAAAATAAAGTCAAGTTGTGTATAAATAGAGTGAGGGTGTCACTCTATTTGATCATTCACTTATTCATCTATCTCTCTCATTGAGTGATGCGCACTAGTGGAGGAGGAGAAGCTGCTAGGAGTCTATCTCTTATGCTTGGGTTATTGTATCATTTCTCTATCTATCTCTGAGGAAGTTATTGGGGTTTTTCACCTTCTTGGTTTTCCCCAAGGAAACTTTGTGTCTATTGTCTCTTGTGATTGATATACTGTGCTTGTTATTCTCTCAGTTAAGATCCTAGATCATATTGAATTGATGCTCAAAATTAACAAGAAAAACAGGATCGCATAACAATAACAATAAACATGATGCAAATATAAAACACATAATCACAATACATGAGATACAACAATATACGTGGTTCACCCAATCTGGGCTACATCCACAGAGAAATTTATAGTCATTTTATTATTATACCGTCCAACAAATGAAGGGATACAATCCGCAGCACATCCACTGCAACTTCCTCTTCACTCTCTCACAGTATCTCTCACACAGTCATAGAGATATTTACAATAATACAATAAACAACCGTATTAAAATGAATTCATTTTATAGAGCGATTACCATGGTAAAATGCCATGGGATACCCAATACCATGGGCCCATAAATCACCCATTATTGACCAAGTCATGACTATGAAATTACAACATTTTACAAGGAATTTTTCCCAAAATTTTTGCTACTGGGGCATTTCCCCCAAATCCCCACCAAGAGGGATCCTAAAATGTAGTTGTCGCCCCACCCCGTAGACCCCCCTATATGTGGTGTACAACTACATACATCATTTAAAAATTTAAATAAGGTGATAAATACCATGTAGCCAAACTATATTTATAGTTGTGTTACAATTGCCTTGGTACTTTAATGATGCTATCACTCATGACACTCCTTCAATCAGCCCCTTCAAGGCCATTCATGATAGTTTGGATGGGTTTAGATAGATGCATGCAGATTCAAGTCTTTCACTTCAAGGTTTGGTTTTAGAAATCATTTTTTTTTGTCCAAAGAATTTGCAAACATAGTTTCTACCCCCTCGTGCTATTATTCTCATTGATATCTTTTCAACAACATAGAGTGAACTTGATTTCGAGGTCATATGCACAAGTTATGGCATTAACAAGTTGATTATCGATTTTACACCTCAACGTTCTTGACTTCCTTGACACTTGGTATTTCTTTTGCCTCGTCTCTTCATTTTATTGGCTTTTGAATTTTTTATTATATTTGGAAATAATGGATTCACCCACTTGTATGACACTTTTTGTACATGAACATATCATGCATCTCCTTGCACAGGTTGCTACTACCATGTATCTCAATCAATTTTGAATGTCATGGTATTTATTTACTTTTTTGATACAACACATTTAATTATGCTATACGTGTATTGTCTAACTTATTATCAATAAATCGAGATTAGTGGAATCAAATCCTTTCTCTCTCTCTCTGATGGATGTCACCTCTAATGCAAGCAACGTACAATCCATTTGTTCCACTGATGTGTGACCCATATAAATACCTTCCTTTTCAATATGTACACTCTTAGATGGTGGAATAAGATGGAGTAGGATATCCTATAAAGTGACTTCTCAATGAAGCCCTCAAGAAGCAAATAAATGATATGTTAATCAATTTGCAAATTCTATACTGAATTTCCATCATTACAATCACATTTTCTTTGGGTGCATCTTCTTTGACATGCTATACTTTAAAAAGGAAAACTACTATTCAATGCACATGCAATATTTTACATTCCCCAAATTAAAAGAAAAGATATATGAAGGCACCCTACGAAAATGGCTCAATCTAATAGAAAGGTACTTCAATATGAATATTTGTTTAGATAAAGAAAACTACATTTTCTTTTTTGAAGTTATCCATCCATATTAAATATTGATGGGATAGTTATTGTTCACAAGTTTAAGAGGATTGATATGGAATTCCTTGGTTGATCATTATGAAAGAACTTAGTTAGGGGAATTCATGGATGCCCTCCGAGCCAGATACCACATCATGGAAAATTATGGTGAATAATACACTAAGTGGATGCAACTCCTCCATGGTTGGGACCAGTTTGGGTAAGAGTACATAGATGCCTTCTATGCCTTGTCAAAAAAACTTGGCATTAAGAGAGGAATTGGGTCTTTAAGCATTATAAAGGTTTATGGAAGTACATCTACAACAAGAACGAATTTTTAGATATCTAGTCACTACGAGTGGCCTACATATATCTAATCAAAAGAGAAGAAAATTTCAAGCATGTAACAACCCAACCCAACGTGAATATATTGGGAGGATTGTTACATGATGGACATTTCCTCCAAGATATTTACAAAATTTTAGAATCAAAACCAAATACAATTTTATGACATACTTACCATGTACTTGAAATTTCTCACCTTGATTAAGATTAACTACTAGTGCAACCTAGTGCTCTAGTGAAAAACTCTCAATATGAGGGAAATCACACCTAAGGGTTGATTTCCCACCCACCCAATTCAACACTTGGAACTAGGTGATACTCTATGACTAGGGTTGAAGCTAAATCATAATATAGGGAAACACTCCCTAAGTGCACTACTCAAATCAACTCACTTTTCCCAACAAATAATTGTTAGAAATGTTGATGTATATGTAACTTCGGAATATATTTCATATATGTATATTGTACCCCTATAAAGAGGTTATTATTCCTCTGTACGGAAGTGTCATCATTTGTATTTACAAGTGTCGTAACTTATACTTGATGGGTTATTAGACCACATTGATGGGGTTGGCCCTGTATGAGTCTTGTGGGTTAAAGGGTTATTAGACCACCCTAGTGGGGTTGGCCCAGTTAGTATTATGTTAAGTGGTTAAGTTGGGGCTGACCTAGTTAGAGTTAAAAGGAAAGTCAAGTTGTGTATAAATAGAGTGAGGGTGTCACTCTATTTGATCATTCACTTATTCATCTATCTCGCTCATTGAGTGATGCGCACTAGTGGAGGAGGAGAAGCTGCTAGGAGTCTATCTCTTATGCTTGGGTTATTGTATCCTTGCTATATCTATCTATGAGGAAGTTATTGGGGTTTTTCACCTTCTTGGTTTTCCCCAAGGAAACTCTGTGTCTATTGTCCCTTGTGATTGATATACTGTGCTTGTTATTCTCTCAGTTAAGATCCTAGATCATATTGAATTGATGCTCAAAATTAACATGGTATCAGAGCTAACCTGAGAAGAAGACACTGTGCAGTTGCGGAAGCTAGGGATTCTTGTTTTTTGGGCTTCTCTCCACAGATATTGAAAGGCAGGAGGCTAGATTGACTCTCCTCAGCAAGGTGCATCTTTCTGTCCAATCATAATTCAATTCTGAGCATTTTCAGTTTTGGCCCTAAAAATTAGGGTTTCCACAAAAAGTGGAATTTCTGAAATCTGAGACCATGGCTGGAAGATCATTGGAAAAATCAAAGTTTAGAGATTTGGATCAAAATTTTTGGTTGGGTGAAGCTCTAGGAAAATCAAACCCTAGTTTGGGGTCCTCTTTAGTGAAGCCGAAAATTAGGGCTTCTACAAAAGTTGGAATTTTTCAAATTTGAGACCATGGCTGGAAGCTCCTCTGAAAAATCGAAGTTTAGAGCTTTGGATTGAACCTTTTGGTTGGGTGAAGCTCTGGTAAACTCAAACCCTAATTCAGGGTCCTCCCTAGTGAATCTGAAAATCTAAAAGGCAATTTTGAGGGGTGAAACTTTGCAGTTTTCAAATTCTATGTATACCAGCTTGGTCAGCTCATCAAGGCACATCTTTCTATCATTTCAGAATTTTGATTTTTTAGGGTTTCTCTGACAAACCCTAATCTAACTCCAGATCCATTTTTAAGCAAATCAAGTAATAAGACCTAAATCTTTTATTTTCATTTTAAGTTTCTCATTGAAAATGTCTCAGCACACCAAGCTTGAGGATAAGCTTGAAGGGGCTGATAACTTCCAAGCCTGGAAGTACAGGATTGGGTTAACTCTAGAAGAGAGTGAGTTGGACACCTACATAAGTGAAGGGGTTCGTATCCCAGAGGGAGAAGAGACTAAGGCCTTACACAAGAGGAACTTAGTCAAGGCTAAAAGGATCATTGTTGATTCTATCAAAAACCATCTTATGCCACATATGTCATCTCTGAAGACACCTAAGGAGATGTTTGATTCCTTGACCAAGCTATTTCAAGGGAAGAATATAAATCGGAAGATGACCTTGAGGAATTAATTGAAGAATATCAAGTTCCAGAATGCAGAGACCATGCAGTCTTATTTCTCAAGGGTCTACCAGATAAAAGAACAACTTGAAGCTGTGAGAAAAGTTATAGAGAATGGAGAAGTGGTAATGATCACTCTTAATGGCCTTCCTAGGTCATGGGATTCCTTCATCCAAGGAATTTGTGCTAGGAAGAAACTTATCTCTTTCAGTAAGCTGTGGGAAGAATGCTCATAGGAAGAAGCTCGGATTGTAGCTCGAGAAGAGAAGATGGGGGATGAAGATCAAGATCTCACAACACATGCTAAGAAGAGGACACTTTTCCTCTGATTGTCCTAAGAACAAAAGGAACAATAACAACAACTACTACAAGCAATCTAACAGGTATGATTTACAGGTATGTTTTGAAATTTGTTCATGATTAAGTTTATAATATGATTGTCTTCATGTTATTGAGTTTAGTAACAATCTTGTTTAATTCTTGACTTGTCTTATCACCCTAGTAAAAGTATGAATGCATGATAGAATACATTCATTGATTAGGGTTATGACACTTATGATTGTACTAATGCACTGTGGTGTTGTATGAGGAGAATGTTATTCGCTAACATGAAGGAACAAATCAAGTCCTAGATCAAGACCATAGTGACATGAAGACAAAGACATCCATAGTCATGGATCACATAGAGGTATGTATAATTTAGTTCTACAATAGTTAACTTATGAGTTATGTAGGTCATTGAAGAGAACAAGAAAACATTGCTAGACATAACTAGAAAATATGATGACCAGGTATGTTTTCCTATATCAAGTTAGAATCCTACTCTATGTTAGGATCTTATACTTTTGTATATGATTACTCATGAAGTTAGAAATTTAAGTAATCAAGGGTTTATGCATATTATGTCTCTTACCTTGATTGATGATATGACTAACCAGAAGAGTTCTATAGTCAAATATGAATATGCATGAGTAAGAGAAGTCTTCCCTGAAGCTTTGAATGCTAATGCTTACTATCTGTGTTTTACATAGCATTAATATTATACTAATGAATGTATGATTATGTATGAGATATCGAGGATAACACAATGGTGATACTAGTAAGCATGCATAGTGGTTCAGGATGAATATAAGTTCAAGGACAGGTAATCCAGGAAGCAAAGATCAAGAGGGAGCACACTCCAATAGTTCCTGCAAGGAAGCAAAGATTGAGAGGGAGTCCATGCAACAAACAAACAAAGATAAGTATTTGAATTGGCATTTCTTATTGTTTAAATAATATTGTTCAATGATGTATATGCTTATGTTCCTAGACTTAGGTTGTGTATTATGCATATTAGAATAATTGCATTAATGAACAGTATACTACTAATATGCATGTAATGGGTAAGTGGCCTATGGAATTGTACAACATTCCATTGCTAATTATCTAAAATGAAACCTCTTTGCCGACATGTTGGGAGTTGTGCACACTCTTAACAATGTTCTGGTAGAGATTGGAAGGCATCTAGAAAGTTACGGGATATGGATAAATGTTGTATTGAAGCATTGGCTAAATTAATTGCATGACTGTATGACATATTTCTTTATGTGTAAGAATTTGTTCTGAAAACTATGAGATGTTTCTAATCATGCAATTTAACTTGTCTTGTAGGAAAGATCGTATACCATCACCTACAAAAGAAGGACTACAACATTTATTCCAGCAACAAAGCTATCTATTGAAGAATCTAAAGTTCCCAGAATCCGGGATGAAGTAATGATCGAAGAGTACCAGTTGATCATGAAGAATGATGTTTGGGATGTGATCCCAAGACCTGAAGGGAAGTCTGTTGTGACTTCCAAGTGGATCTATAAGATCAAGCATGCTGCAGTTGGTAGCATAGAGAAATACAAAGTGAGATGTGTAGCTCGTGGCTGCTCCCAGAAAGAGAGAATAGACTATGAAGAGACTTTTTCTCCTATAGCTAGATACACTTCCATCAAATCAGTACTTGCTCTAGCCACAGTGATGAAATGGAAGATACACCAGATGGATGTCAAGATAGCTTTCTTGAATGGTGTAGTCGAGGAGGAAGTGTATGTGGAGAAGCCACTCGGGTTTGAGACACATTACAGAGGGACTCATGTGTGCAAACTGAAGAAATCCTTGTATGGTTTGAAATAGGCACCTAGGACCTGGTATGGAAAGATAGATGGCTTCCTATCCAGTTTGGGATTTACTAAGAGTAAAGCGGACTCCAACCTTTACGACAAGGTTGAGGAAGGCAATCCAGTGATACTACTTCTGTATGTGGATGACCTGTTTGTTACAGGTGAGGATAGATTGATTGTCGATACAAAGAGGAAGCTTGCTGCTGAGTTCAAGATGGAGGACTTGGGTATGATGCACTACTTTCTAGGTATGGAGGTGTGGCAGAGCACAGATGGAATCTTCCTTGGACAAGGGAAGAATGTAGTAGAGATCCTGAAAAAGGTTCGGGATGATGGACTGCAAGACCATGGCCACACGTATGGCATCAAACTTGAAGCTTCTGTGTGATGCTTCATCTGAGCCATTCTCACATGGTGGTAGGTGTGTCCTCCCATGGTGCAGATATAAGGGCTAGGGCCATTCCGCATGGTTGAAGTGTGTCTTCCCATGGTCATTGATGTAAGAGCTATGCAATTCGAGCATGGTTGAAGTGTGTCTTCCCATGGCTATGATATAAGTGTTGTTCCATTCGAGCATGGTTGAAGTGTGTCTTCCCATGGCTGTGATATAAGTGTTGTGCCATTCAAGCATGGTTGAAGTGTGTATTCCCATGGCTGCGATATAAGTGCTGTGCCATTCGAGCATGGTTGAAGTGTGTCTTCCCATGGTTGTGATATAAGTGTTGTGCCATTCTTAGCATGGTTGAAGTGTGTCTTCCCATGGCTATAGATATAAGTGCTGAGCCTTTCACGGATGGTTGAAGTGTGTCTTCCCATGCCGGTGAATGTAAGTGTTGTGTGATGTGCATCTGGGTTGTGCTACGTGGACTATGAGGTGATCTAAAGATGATGAGGTGACAATATGGTACACAGGTTTTGCAAAGGCATATAATTAGTCCTGAGATGCTCTTGCAGGTTTTGCAGAGGCAGTGTAATCAGTCCTAAGGTGTACTTACTTGATGGCTTGCTTGCAGAGATGATGAAGACCTACATGGAGGCTAGGCCTACAACCAGCATGAAAAAGGGCTGGCTCTGTAGAACTTCCTATGACGAGTAGATTGGAGATTGATTGAGATAACAGCAGTGATGATGACGATGATGATCTGATGATCCAGAGAAGAAGACTTGTGCTATAAGACCTGTGTCGAGAAATACCTTCCTAGTTAAGAGGGAGTGTTGATGTATATGTAACTTCGGAATGTATTTCATATATGTATATTGTACCCCTACAGAGAGGTTATTATTCCTTTGTACGGAAGTGTCGTCATTTGTATTTACAAGTGTCGTAACTTATACTTGATGGGTTATTAGACCACCCTGATGGGGTCGGCCCTATATGAGTTTGTGGGTTAAAGGGTTATTAGACCACCCTAGTGGGGTTGGCCTAGTTAGTATTATGTTAAGGGGTTAAGTTGGGGCCGACCTAGTTAGAGTTAAAAATAAATTCAAGTTGTGTATAGATAGAGTGAGGGTGTCACTCTATTTGATCATTCACTTATTCATCTATCTCTCTCATTGAGTGATGCGCAGTAGTGGAGGAGGAGAAGCTGCTAGGAGTCTATCTCTTATGCTTGGGTTATTGTATCATTTCTCTATCTATCTCTGAGGAATTTATTGGGGTTTTTCACCTTCTTGGTTTTCCCCAAGGAAACTCTGTGTCTATTGTCTCTTGTGATTGATATATTGTGCTTGTTATTCTCTTAGTTAATATCCTAGATCATATTGAATTGATGCTCAAAATTAACAAGAAAAACAAGATCGCATAACAATAACAATAAACATGATGCAAATATAAAACACATAATCATAATACATGAGATACACCGATATACGTGGTTCACCCAATCTGGGCTACATCCACAGAGAAATTTATAGTCATTTTATTATTATACCATCCAACAAATGAAGGGATACAATCCGCAGCACATCCGCTGCAACTTCCTCTTCACTCTCTCATAGTCTCTCTCACACAATCATAGAGATATTTACAATAATACAATAAACAACCATATTAAAATGAATTCATTTTATAGAGCGATTACCATGGTAAAATACCATGGGCCCATAAATCACCCATTATTGACCAAGTCATGACTATGAAATTACAACATTTTTCAAGGAATTGTTTCCAAAATTTTCGCTGCTGGGGCGTTTCCCCCAAACCCCCACCAGGAGGGATCCTAAAATGTAGTCGTCGCCCCACCCCGTAGATCCCCCATGGAAACTATAGTGGGGGGGAAATACCCCAAACACCCCCTCGTCATGGGATGATATCCAAACATGACTGAAACATGATATCTGAATAAGGAAGATCAAGCTCCATAACAAACAATAATATACATGGATAATAAATTCAAATAAATACAACTATTGTGTGGTAGAGAGGCATTTGACTTACGAAACCTCCATACCTCTCAAGGTTATGGTTTGTAGGAAATATTTCACTTGTGCTCTTGGTGCTATAGTACATTTAGTAGTGTGGAATAATAGTGGATTTTTCCCCTCAATTAATGCCATTTTGAATGTTAAACCTTATTACGCGCCTTAAGTTGGATACACCCGAGCATCCTTTTTCCAGAAAAAGCTGCAGTTGTTTTTATTTTGCTCCCACAAATCATAGATCAATAATAATTTCTTCTTTATCAAGGAAGAAACCAAAAAATATTTATCCCCCTCACTTGAGTTATTCCTTGTCTTTCCCATCCCCCCCAAATAAGTAACAACTCTTTCCCATTAAAGTTTCTTGATTTTCCCATCCCCCTTTTTAACATTATTTACCACACTTGAATATGATTGGGGAAAAATTGGAGTTAGGGGTAAATGCATTGAGGTCATAAACTAGATTTTTCTTAAATCAACTTCGGAACCATATTTAATGTGTTCTAGATCAATACTTCACTTCTTGAGTCTCACAAGGTACTATCCTCTTGTTTGGCTATACTCGTTGAGAAGAAGTATTTTCCGACATATATGAATTCAATCACATCGCTAGAAATATTATGTGCTAATCCCAACATTTGACCTGGTTTAGTATGGGTCTCTAGAATCATAACTCTACAAAAAATTGCTAGTTTCTCAAAAGAGCATCACATCACTTCATTGAACCATTTAGTGATGGAAAAACATGTATCATAACCATAATCAATATATTATATATTTCAATCACTGGAGATAAAAATCATAATAAGGCATGGTTCTTAATTATAAATGATACATTAGAATAACAACCCATATGTGAGTACATACCATCAATCTATGCTGAACTTTGATTGTCATTGATGTCAAAGGGGACTCAATATCCTTATGCTAGTTTGAAGAAGTATATGAAATCCAGTTTTAAGAAGTACATCCAGATTGTAGAATTACATCAAGCTTGAAGAAGTACATCCAGATTGTAGAAGTACATCCAGTTTGAAGTACATAAGAGAAAATTTGAAGAAGTACATAATACTATGTGTGCAAGTCCCAATCCATCTAGTCGTGATACTTCAAAGGTAATGTCAAAGAGGTGGTTGGGAAAGTATCGGGAGTGCACAAGAAGCTAAGGAGAAAGAAGTGGTTGGACATGTATGCAAGTATGAGAAGTGCACAAGACCCACTAAATGAAATAAGTATACAAGTATCAGAAGCGCAAAAGAGTCTTGGAAGAAGAAGTGGTTGGACAATTCAAGTGCACATGACCCACCAAGTGATGGTACTTCAAGTGTGAAAGACCCACCAAGTGATGGTACTTCAATGGCAGAAGACCCAATGGGTAGTGGTTCCCAAGTGCACGAGACCCACTATGCTAAGAACCAAGTGTGCACAAGACCCACAAGGCATGATACCTCAGTTGGGAATATCATGACAAGTGGTGGATGCGTGAGTAAGCTTGATCGTGAAGCAATGAAGAAGGGATGCTATGACCAACTTGTGGACATATGATCTGCACAAGTCAAGTATAAATAAGAAGCCAAGTTGGAGAGTGACATGTAAGCTTGAAGATGTGAAAGTAGTAGTATTCTGATTTCGAAAGGTTCAAATTATTGGGGTATCGATGACTTGTTGAACCATAACAACATAATCTAACAGAGAGCCACATGTGCAAAGACATAAATGCAACACAACATATAATGTGCATAATGATGTGATTTATCTAAAGAAGATGCACAAAGATAGAAGTGAATCACAACATATGATGAGTAGGATGGTGTAGTATATGGGCCAAGTGCGTGAGAATAGAAATTTAGTATCACGGATGGTACACAAAAGGTCATAGTTTATTTGAGACAGACGCGCAAGAACATAACAACAACACAACAGACAATGCGCAAGATGATGTTGTTTATCTGATACACATGTGCAAGAAAAGAACTGTAGAACAATGGAAGATGCACAATATTAGTTGATTATGTAGATGCGTAGAACTAGAACATTATGTTGAAACAATGCGCAGATTGCAAAAGGTTATGAAATATGAGAATCGGTGTACAATATTGATGCCTTGATGTGTAGTGGTGAAATAATGATACAATATAACAATTGGAATATTAGAGTATATAGCAGGTGCGCAAAAAGGAATTTATTGCAGTGAATCTAAAGAGTGCATAGATCAATAGAAAGAAAAGAAGATTTTTCTATAGTCATATCAGGGCAGTAGGATGGGGCAAGGAATAGGGAGCCGTTGCTTCCTTTAGGCCGGACCCTGTAAATCCAGGGGGTCGGTGCCTCCTTCCATTTGGTCCTAGTAAACCAGGGAGTTAGTTCTTCCTTCAGGTTGTAGCCTGTAAATTAGGGGGTTGTAGCCTCCTTCCATTTGGTGCTGGAGAACTATGGAAGTTGGTGCTTCCCTGCATGAATGCAATCTTTATAAGATAAGAAAGCATTATGTGGTTTTCTCCCAATTGGGTTTCCACGTCAAATATTTGTGTTCTCTATTTATGCATGTGTTGATGAATGATATTGTTTATGGTGAATGCATAATATAAATACAGTTTGAATTTGGAAAAAGTGAAAATTGTTCATAACTAGACATAATACCGATTCACCCCCCCTCTCAAAAATTAATAAGATTTCCAATAATTGGTATCAGAGCGGGTGTATTCATTAACAATTTAAAAACTGGAATATAGATCTTTATGCAAATATGGACAAGCAAGAAGGAATCTCCACCAACAAAGCACACAGATTTGATGGCTCCAACTACACTTTCTGGAGGATAAGAATGGAGCTGGTATATCTGCATTCCCTTGGTGCTGATGTCTGGTAGTCGATTTAAAATGGCTATAATGTTCCCACAACTACACCAATTGATCCAGTTGAAATAATATAGTATGAATGCAATGCAAGGGAAAGGAATGCACTGTTATGTGGATTAGCATACTCTAAATTCACCAAGGTCATGCATTGTACCTCGGCAAAAGAAGTATGGGACAAACTCAAGAAAATATACGAAGGAGATGAAAAAGTCAAGAAGGAAAAACTGCGGACTTATTCTGTTTTATTTGAGTGCTTGAAGATGAAAGAAGAAGAAAACATTGCATCATGCTTTCTTAGAGTCGATGAGATAGTCAATGCCATAAAAGGTCTTGGAGTTTCACTAACCAAAGAATTGATTGTGCAAAAAATACTAAGAACTTTGCCCCCGAGATTTGACTCAATGGTGTTGGTGTTAGAAGACATAACTGATCTTGAAAATTTAACAAAAGATGAGATTCATGGGATCCTCATTGCATATCATATGAGAACTGAAAAGGAAAATCCCACTAGGAAATAAGAATCCTTCAAATCCACCAAGAAAGTAAAGCACGAGCATTACAAAAGCTCTTCTAATGAATCAGATGAGGAAGAGGAAAAATTTGTAAGGAAATTAAAAAGAGGGTGTGGCAAGTACAAGGGTAAATTACGCTTCAAATGATTTAAATTTGGTAGAGTAGGCCATTTTGCTTCAAAGTGTCCTTACAAAGAATATTGATATAGTGAAAGTGAAGAAGATGCTCATTATGAAGAACAAAGGATGACAAACTAGAAGGACAAATCTGAGAACAGAAAGAAGTTCCCTAAACAGGGGAAGAGTTTGTACTTCCTGGAAGACATCAGTTCATCTGAAGAAGGTGATTGTGATGATAGCCCTAGAGAAGTGATTTTCATGGCATTTCTAGAAGATGAAGGCGCATAAAAAAATAAAAAATGTTGTTCCTCTACCAAGAAATAAAAATCAAATACATATAGTCAATCAGGAACTCTAGATAAGTAATTTTTTAGTGGAACCTTTAATTCACCTCCAAAACATGTCACGAAAATTGGATCAGACAGTCGGTATGAAGAGGAAGAAGCTACACAAGTCAAATGGGAGGGTGAACTGGTTATTGCCTTGGAAGAATTAAAGAAGTCAAGAAATAAGAGAAAACGTTTGTAGGATCAACTTTCAAAATATGAAGAATAGGTCAAGAACGCTAAGGCCATTCAAGAATCACTTGAAAAGAAGGTGAGTGGAAAAGAAATGGATCTTGAGAAACAACTAAACTGCACAACAAACAAAATCAGGAAGCTTGAAGAAGAGGGATCTGTATTAAAGATATATCTAGAAGAATCAAAGCAGAAAAATGAACCGTTGACAAGTCAACTTGAGCAAAGGAATATAGATATCTCTCACTTAAAAGAGGAACTGAATGAGATTGAAAAAGAAGAACAGGCTTAAAGACTTTTCATGATTGATACCCCAAACTGCGCAAATCTAGGAAATGAAAAGATTGTTGAATATTGTAACTTCTAAGAATATTATATTTATACATTATTTATTCCGGAGATGTTCCATCCCTCTGAGGTGATTTTATTATGTATCCGGAGATGTTTATTCCTCCGAGAAGTTGTGGTAACTAGGGTTATTAGACCCACCATGTGGGGGTCGGCCCAGTCAGTTATAATAGGGTATTTAACCTAATGGTTAAATACGAGCCTACATGTACTTGTGTAAAATATATGTCAGAGTAGTGTATAAATAGAGGAGGTGTGTTCCTCATTTGATACACTCACTCACTTATTAAAAGTGGCGCACTTGTCTGGGAGATTTTCTAAGGAGGATTAGAAGGAGGGAGCACATCTTGTATTTTGGTTTATCATCTTATTGAGGAAAGCTTTGCTGGGTTTTCTACCCCATGAGGGTTTCCCAGGATAAATTTGTGTCTCTTGTGTTTATGCTATGCTTGTTGTTTCTTCAGTGATCCTGTATATGCTATTATTGTGAAATGGAATGTAATGCTTCTATTTTCTGTCTTAGCATATTGAATTTTAACATGTTATCAGAGCTAACCTGAAGGAAGGCAATTTATGGCACTTACGACACTTGCTTCTCTTGCGACAATTTGAAGGTTAGGGTTTTATATAGCAAAAACCAGTCATCGTGGAACTTTCACTATAAATCCATTTATGCAAAGTTTCAGGATCTGAAACGTTTACAGGTCGTAGATAACATCCCCAGGTACCTTTTGTCCAAAGGGAACCCTCAGATTCGTTGTACTTTGTGAGTTATGATCAGTACAAGTTAGGGTTTCTGCCTCTTCCAGATCTCAGTCAAAATCAGGTGACCTAGGAAAAAAGGTCATAACTTGGGATAGGAAGATCCAAATGAAATTTTGTAAAAAGTGAAAGGTAGTACACAGACTGTAATATCTCAGGAAACTTTTGCAGAGGCTGAAACGGAACCAGTGACACGTGGCACTCCGTACAAGTTCGCTCTCCTGTTTTATTCCATAAACAGGTCACGTTGCGACACTTGGAATAACTCTCTCTCAGAGAGTCCAATTGAGGTCAGACCTATCAGGATGGAAATATAATAGGGCGAGATATCTCAGGAAAAGGTTTCAGAGGCCGAAATTCAAACAGTGACACGTGGCACGCTGTACAAGTTCGCTCTCATGTTTTATCCCATAAACAGGTCACGTTGCGACACTTGGCATAACTCTCTCTCAGAGAGTCCAATTGAGGTCAGACCTGTCAGGATGGAAAGATAACATGCCAGTATATCTCAGGAAACTGTTTCAGACCTTGTGGATCCAAAAATGCAGAGTTACAGCAGAAACAATCAGGTACATATTTCTGTCAAAACAAAATTATTTTTTTGAGCACATTCATTCATGGCTTTCGGAATTTAGGGTTTTGGAGAAAGTTGGAATTTTTGGAATCGGAGTCCACGGCTGAATGCTACTCAGGAAAATTGAAATTTAGAGACCACGATCAAATTTTTTGGTTGAGTAGAAGACCGGGCTTGATCAAACCCTAGTTCGGGATTTTGATCAGAAAGATGGAAAATTAGGGCTTCAACAAAAGTTGGAATTTTTGAAGTCTGTAACCACGGCTGGAAGCTCCTCAGAAAAATAAGAGTTTAGAGCCTTGGATCGAACCTTTTGATTGGACAGAAGGGTGGGATTCATCAATCCCTAGTTCGGGTTCTTGTCCAGAAGATCCAGAAATTTTGAAGGCAATTTTGAGGGGTCAAATTTTGGAAATTTCAAAATTGAAGTATGCTAGTTTGATCAGCTCAGCAAGATACATCCTTCCATCTATTCAGAAGTATGAAAGTCAAAGATTGAATTTTTAGGGTTTCTCTAGCAAACCCTAATCAAGCTCCAGATCAAGTTTCATGGGGAGTTGAGGCTAAGGCCTTACATAAGAAGACTAAAAGAAGTCTTGACAGGTATGACTTAAGGAGGTTCAGGTACATCACAAAAGACAAATCAAGTTCCATGACCATGACAACATGAAGACAAAGACTCATCCACTTACGAGTGGTACAGAATGAATAGAAGTTCAGAAGACATACAGAAGATCAAGCGGGAGGCAACCACACAAACATAAAAGATAAGTATTTGAGTTGTTATTAGAAATAGTAAATGATATTGCTTGTATGCATATTTGTATTCCTAGAATATATCATGCTACTAATATGCATATGATTTGTAAGTTGGACAAACATTCCATTGTTGCTTGTCTAGAATGAAACCTCTTTGCTGACATGCTGAGAGCTGTGCAGACTCTCGATAGTATGTTCTGGTAGAGATGGAAGGCATCTAGATAGCCACTGTATGCATACAGGATATGGGAAAGTGTTGTGCCAAAGTATTGGTCAAAATAGTTGCATAACTATGTAAATGATATATGTATGCATAATAGGTTATCATGTCAATATGATTTGATGATTATGAAGTATTACTAATCATGTACTTAATTTTGATTTTTAGGAAAGATCATGATGAATGATGAACACTGAACAAGCGATGGATGTTCAACAAAAGTTTTACAAATCAAACACAATATAGAAGGCTTGTGGCTAGAAGATTCTCTCAGAAAGAGGAAGAGAATCATGATGAGATGTTTTGCTCCAAGTGGCTAGATAAGACCATTCTCTTAATGGTGTAATTAAAGAAGAAGTGTGAATCAGGTTCTATATGGGTACCCAGGATTGGTAGTCAATTGATGAGCTTAATGATCATCATGGGTAATGTGGATCTAAACCTTTGCTACAAGGTTGAATATGGCTTCTATACACATATGACATGGATGCAAGAAGGAACTCACCGCAGAGTTCGAATGATTTTGAGGCTCATATTAGTAGACCCATCTGACGAGAGATGGCACAGATAGATATGCAGAAGATCACTCAATGCAGAGTGTGAATAATGGACAATTGATAGCTTCATGACAAAGCTTGGGCTTTACCAGAAGTAAAGTTGATCCTAACCTTTACCTTAAGGTTGTGGATGATGAACCTATCATAGCATTATTGTATGATGATGATCTCTTTCTGACAAGGAATGAGAAACAGATCATGAAAATGGCTGCAGAAATGAAAATGAAAGATCTCGGATTAATGCACTACTTCTTAGGTCTAGAAGTATGGCAAGATCCAAAAAGGAATCTTTTAAATCAAGGTAAGCATGCTGTGAAGTTTCTAAAAAGATTTGATATGTTGGAGTATAAATCCATGGCCACTCCCATGGACTCCAACTTGAAGTTATTATTTAATGACTCATCGGATTTAGTGGACCTAACCCTATATAGACAAATCATTGGGTCATTGATGTATTTAACAAATACTAGGCCAGATATATGCTTTGTTGCAAATACCCTAAGTCAGTATCGAGTAGAACCTAGAAAGGTTCACTTAATAGTTACAAAGCATGTAGTGAGGTACCTAAAAGGTACATTAGATTTTGGTCTATATTATCTTGGAGGTCATGAACTCCGTTTACATGGTTACTCAGATTCTGATTGGGCAGGAAGTGCCTCAGACAGAAAGAGTACATCAGGTGGATGTTATAGTCTTGAATCTGCCATGATCTCATGGTTCAGCAAGAAACAATCTAGTGTGGCCCTCAGTACTGCTGAAGCAGAATATATGTAGCTGTATGCTCTGCCAGCTGTGAAGCAGTGTGGCTTCAGAAACTATTATATGGAGTGTTTGACTTAGAAATCGATTCCACTATGATTATGTGTGACATTCAAAACTGCATCAAGATAGAAAATCTTGTATTCCACGATAAGTCAAAAACACATAGAGATCCGATACTTCTATATACGAGATATGGTGCAGAGAGGAGCTATCAAGATCGAGTATATAAGCACTGAGGATCAGATTGCTGATATCTTGACTAAACCTCTGTCTCGAGTAAAGTTTGAATACTTCCGAGACAAGCTTGGTATAGTCCAGAAGGACCCTCCTCGAAAGGGGGAGTAGCATAGTATCTGATAACAAGTCTGTCTCATCAATGATGAGGTTACCTATTTACTACACCTAGTTACTTAGAATTATTTAGATTTAGGAATCTTATATTTTTTCTTTTGATGATAGATGTATACATGCTTTTGATGATAGATGTCATGCATGTTTTGATGATGAGGATACATGTTTTGATGATGAGGATACATGTTTTGTTATACATGTTTTGATGATGAGGATACATGATTGACACATGTTTTGATGAAGTTCATGGTGAACATGTGAGGGGATTGGATCATCCCTGGATTTCAGTCTGAAAGAAGAGCCGTAGACGTATGTCTTCGAGAATGAAGTTCTTGGTGAACATGTGAGGGGATTGGATCATCCCTGGACTTTAGTCCGAAAGAAGAGCCGTAGACGTATGTCTTCGTGAATGAAGTTCTTGGTGAACATGTGAGGGGATTGGATCATCCCTAGACTTCAGTCCGAAAGAAGAGTCGTAGACGTATGTCTTCGAGAATGAAGTTCTTGGTGAACATGTGAGGGGATTGGATCATCCCTAGACTTCAGTCCGAAAGAAGAGCCGTAGACGTATGTCTTTGTGAATGAAGCTCTTGGTGAACATGTGAGGGGATTGGATCATCCCTGGACTTTAGTTCGAAAGAAGAGCCGTAGACGTATGTCTTCGTGAATGAAGTTCTTGGTGAACATGTGAGGGGATTGGATCATCCCTGGACTTCAGTCCAAAAGAAGAGCCGTAGACGTATGTCTTCGAGAATGAATTTCTTGGTGAACATGTGAGGGGATTGGATCATCCCTGGACTTCAGTCCGAAAGAAGAGCCGTAGACGTATGTATTCGTGAATGAAGTTCTTGGTGAACATGTGAGGGGATTGGATCATCCCTGGACTTCAGTCCAAAAGAAGAGCCGTAGATGTATGTCTTCGTGAATGAAGTTCTTGGTGAACATGTGAGGGGATTGGATCATCCCTGGACTTCAGTCCGAAAGAAGAGCCGTAGACATATGTCTTCGAGAATGAAGTTCTTGGTGAACATGTGAGGGGATTGGATCATCCCTGGACTTCAGTCTGAAAGAAGAGCCGTAGACGTATGTCTTCGAGAATGAAGTTCTTGGTGAACATGTGAGGGGATTGGATCATCCCTGGACTTCAGTCCGAAAGAAGAGTCGTAGATGTATGTCTTCGAGAATGAAGTCCTTGGTGGACAGTTGAGGATTAAGTCATCCTTGGACGTAGTCCTAAATGTACGGTTGAGGATTAAGTCATCCTTGGACGTAGTCCTAAATGTACGGTTGAGGATTAAGTCATCCTTGGACGTAGTACTAAATGTACGGTTGAGGATTAAGTCATCCTTGGACGTAGTCCTAAATGTACGGTTGAGGGTTAAGTCATCCTTGGACGTAGTCCTAAATGTACGATGGAGGATTAAGTCATCCTTGGACGTGGTCCTAAATGTACAGTTGAGGATTAAGTCATCCTTGGACGTAGTCCTAAATGTACGGTTGAGGATTAAGTCATCCTTGGACGTAGTCCTAAATGTACGGTGGAGGATTAAGTCATCCTTGGACGTGGTCCTAAATGTACGGTGGAGGATTAAGTCATCCTTGGACGTGGTCCTAAATGTACGGTGGAGGATTAAGTCATCCTTGGACGTGGTCCTAAATGTACGGTTGAGGATTAAGTCATCCTTGGACGTGGTCCTAAATGTACGGTTGAGGATTAAGTCATCCTTGGACGTGGTCCTAAATGTACGGTGGAGGATTAATTCATCCTTGGACGTAGTCCTAAATGTACTGTGGAGGATTAAGTCATCCTTGGACGTAGTCCTAAATGTACGGTGGAGGATTAAGTCATCCTTGGACGTGGTCCTAAATGTACGGTGGAGGATTAAGTCATCCTTGGACATGGTCCTAAATGTACGGGGGAGGATTAAGTCATCCTTGGACATAGTCCTAAATGTACAGTGGAGGATTAAGTCATCCTTGGATGTAATCCTAAATGTATGGTTGAGGATTAAGTCATCCTTGGACGTGGTCCTAAATGTACGGTAAGGATTGGATCATCCTTGGACATAGGTCCTAAAGAGAATTGGATTGATCGTGTGATGACGATGCTGATGACGATGCTGCTGATCGTGTGATAACGATGCTGTTGATCGTATGATGACGATGCTGATGATGATGCTGATGATTGTGTGATGACGATGCTGCTGATCGTATGATGATGATGTTGATTATGATGCTGATGATCGTGTGATGACGATGCTGCTGATCGTGTGATAACGATGCTGCTGATCGTATGATGACGATGCTGATTATGATGCTGATGATCGTGTGATGACAATGCTGATGACGATGCTGATGATCGTATGATGACGATGCTGTTGATCGTGTGATGACGATGCTGATGATTGAGTACTATCAACTCTGATGATGTTGATGTTCCAGTAACAAGTTAAGTTACTAATGATGATGAATTGAAGAAAGCTTCCTATGATATATAGATGATGTAATGAATGACTCCTTGCTCCTGCAGATGTTGTTATAATATCCTTCTCGTTAAGGGGGAGTGTTGAATATTGTAACTTCTAAGAATATTATATTTATACATTATTTATTCCAGAGATGTTCCATCCCTCCGAGGTGATTTTATTATGTATCCGGAGATGTTTATTCCTCCGAGAAGTTGTGGTAACTAGGGTTATTAGACCCACCATGTGGGGGTCGGCCCAGTCAGTTATAATAGGGTATTTAACCTAATGGTTAAATACGAGCCTACATGTACTTGTGTAAAATATATGTCAGAGTAGTGTATAAATAGAGGAGGTGTGTTCCTCATTTGATACACTCACTCACTTATTAAAAGTGGCGCACTTGTCTGGGAGATTTGCTAAGGAGGATTAGAAGGAGGGAGCACATCTTGTATTTTGGTTTATCATCTTATTGAGGAAAGCTTTGCTGGGTTTTCTACCCCATGAGGGTTTCCCAGGATAAATCTGTGTCTCTTGTGTTTATGCTATGCTTGTTGTTTCTTCAGTGATCCTGTATATGCTATTATTGTGAAATGGAATGTAATGCTGCTATTTTCTGTCTTAGCATATTGAATTTTAACAAAGATTTGTCTTGAAACGGAAATGGAGAGCAAATTCAATAATAGTACATCAATCCTAGACAAGATATTGAATGATCAAATATCACTAGCAGACAAATCAGGACTTGGCTATGACATAACAACTAAGAAGATTTGCGATAGCAAGTACAGTTCAAATCAAATGAAGTGATTTCAATCTAGTTATGTCAATTCCTTCAATGATTATAAATTATTTCATTACACTAATAAAAGAAGGTTCAATACATTGAAGTGCGGGAGGTGCAACTACAATGGACATATAACAAAATATTGTCATACTATGAGATGTTATACTTGTGATGTTTTGGACACAAGGATCAATATTGTCGAAGAACAATAAATCGTCCAGATAGAAATATTTTACATGACATCAAAAACAACATATGGATTGAAAAGGAAAGCATTCAGGTGCAGTACCAAAAGGGGTGTGTGCACATGAAGAAACGGGTAAAGAAAATTCCTCAAGCTTGTATAGTTGAAAAAAATAATCCAAGTACGTCTCAAGCAGTAAGTGATTGCTTCCTATCTTGCTAATCTCTAAAAGGTTAAGTAAGATCATTGAATTCAACATGTTATTTATTAGGAATTCAAGGAAAGTATTAGTATGTATTGCAATGAGAATGCATTTCAATTTTGTTGTATAAAGTCGCACTGATGTAAATTTTAAAAGAAAATGCACATATATCCATGACAAATACTATCATAGTAATTATTTACAAAATATGCATTGAAGTAAAACTGTTGCACAAAGAATTCATACATGTGACCGTTGAAATAAGGGTAGAAATAGGTATTGCTAATGAAAAACAAAAGTTGTGCGTAGATGCAACATTCTTACATAATCTACATTTGTATTATATTCAAAAGTTTCTATTACATGAATAAAAAATTACATGAGACCTCTGTCACAAAAATTAGAGTCGAAGTATCAAGAAGAAGCATGATAAGGCCTAACAATGACTGAAGTACATTACAATGATGGGAGCTATGTTGAAAAAAATTGAGAATTACAAAATTGAGTTATAGCAGAAGCTCAAGGTCCATCTCTATGACATGACTGGTTGGTTGATTAGCCAAGTGAAGTTCGAGATCCAGTGGATTCTGCTCAACAAATTCAGAAGTCTGCAGAAGTGGACAAAGTTGTAGGGTTGAATAAGATGTGTTTGTGCTACACTTCTCCATTCGTATCAAATTCAACATGTCAATAATTTGCTTTTGTTGGTTCTCCAGGCATTCGATTCTCTTCTTCGGAATTGAAAATTCCTCTGAATGACTCTGGTTGACTTGAGACTACGTATACTAGTGCATGAAGTCAGATTCCTTCATTTGGGATTGCCAAATTTTTCTTGGGAATTCATACTGCTGCGACTAAACCAGTGAATGAAGACTATCAGATGAGTTGCTAAATATTTGAAAGTAAGAAGACATGGCGGATGAAGTCGGGACACTTAGAAAAATCTCGACGGGGAATGAACCAGGATGAAGAAATAGGCCATACACAACTAATATATATAGTTGGAAGGTGTTTTCCCCATGTGTGTGAAATAAATTGAAGAGAATTTGAGGTTAATTGAATTCATGACCATGTGATTTGAAGCTGACTGGGAAGACATCAAAATTTATTGCATGAATTAATAAGATAGGGAAAGAGGAAAAAAAGTGGAAATCCAACTCATTGTTCCATGTGATCGAAATGATGTCGTCTAAAGGGCTCAAGTACAATAACAACACATCATATATTTGCATGAGTTATCAATCACATCAACTTGTTGCCAAGTTGGCTAACAGATGGAAATATGTACGATATTAAGAAAGAATCTTTAGACGTTGTGGAAGGATGTGACAAAAGGAAGAACTAAATGTAGGAAGCAGTTGGCACAAAATATAATGTAAAAGAAGAAGCACAAGGAACTTGCAATTGCGCATGAAGAGAACTATGTTGTGATAAGAAGATGAATAAAGAATCATGAAAGCAGTTATATGCGACAAGAATAGAAGATCAATTTAAAAATCGACAACCGTACAGGGGGATCATATTCGAGACAACTACAGAGGTAGTGTTAAAGATACTAGTTGCAGGATGACTTGGTGTTGAGCAACAAATCCAACAATTGGAAAGAGAATAAAGCATGGAGCCATTGGGAGTAATCGAAGTGAGTAGCTACATGAAGGAAAGCACAAAACCAAAGAAAAGAGAACCCGAAATTGTGGATGAAAGAACCCCTTTTCCATTGATGTGAAAGAGGGATAAATACCATGAAGCATGCATAAGTGACAACGAAAAAATACCATGAAGCATATATCAATAATAAAGAATTGTGTAGAATTGAAAAACAACAGAGAAGTACTGATCGAAGGTTGCAAAAAGGAACAAAGGAGAAATATCATGAAGCATGTATCAAGAATAGTGAACTGCATAGAAAGGTACTAATAGTAGGTTGTGCATAAAAACAAAGGTTCAAACTGGAAAATAACATAGTGGGAGTATTGTGCTATGTGAAAACAAAACATAGGAACTCATGACCAGGAATAGAAAAACTTCATGAGGTGTTGAAATCAATGCCAAAGGGGGGGGGATGTTGACCTTTGGTTTCCATTGATTTCAAATGATGTCAAAGAGGACTCGATATCCTTGTGCCATTTTGAAGAAGTATATGAAATCCAATTTGCATAAGTACATCCAGATTATAGAAGTACATCAAGCTTGAATAAGTACATCCATATTGTAGAAGTACATAAAAGCAAGTTTGAAGAAGTACATTTAGTTTGAAGAAGTACATAAAAGCAAGTTTGAAGAAGTACATAAGACTATGTACATAAGTCCCAATCCATCTAGTCGTGATACTTCAAAGGTAATGTCAAATAGGTGGTTGGACAAGTCTTGAGAGTGTGCAATAAGCTCAAGAGAAAGAAGTGGCTGGACATGTATGCAATTCTCAGAAGTGTACAGGACCCACCAAATGAAAGAAGTATACAAGTCTCAGAAGCGCGCAAGAGTATTGGAAGCAAGAAGTGATTGGACAAGTCAAGTGTGCAATACCCACCAAGTGATGGTACTTCAAGTTCACAAGACACCAAATGATGGTACTTCAAGGGCGCAAGACCCAACAAGTAGTGGTTCTCTTGAATGTGTAAGACCCACTATGCTAAGAACCATGTGTGCGCAAGAACCACAAGGCATGATACCTCAGTTGCACAAATCATGACAAGTGGCAGATGTGTGAGTAAGCTTGATAGTTAAGTAAGGAAGAAGGGACACCATAACCAACTTGTGGACATATGATCTACACAAGTCAAGTATAAATAAGAATCCAAGTTGGAGAGTGACAAGTGATCTTGAAGATGCGAAAATGGTATTATTTTGATTTGGAAAGCTTCGAATTATTGGGGTATCAATGGCTCATTGAAACAGAACAACATAATCTAGCATAGATCTGGATGCAAAAAGACATAAATCCAGCACAATAGATGATGTGCATAATGATTTGATTTATCTAAGACATATGCAAAGACAGAAGTGAAGCACAACAGATGATGCTGAGCATGATGTAGTATATGAGCCAAGTGCATGAGAACATAAAGTTAGTATCGCAGATGGTATGCAGAAGGTCATAGTTTATCTAATACATATGCACAAGAACAGAACAACAACACAACAACAACACAACAACACAACAACCGATGCACAAGATGATGTGGTTTATTTGATACAGATGCGCAAGAACAAAACTATAAAACAATGGAAGATGCACAAACCCAGAATAGTATGTTGAAACAATGCGCATATTGCAGAAGGTTATGAAATATGAGAACCAATGTACAATATTGATGCATTGACGTGAAGTGGTGACCCGATGACACAGTAAAACAATTCCAATATCAAAGTATATAGAAGGTGCACACAAAGGAATGTATTGCAATAAATCTAAAGAGTGCATATATCAGTAGAAAGAAAAGAAGAATATTTTACAGTCATATTAGGGCGGTAGGATGGGGAAAGGATTAGGGATTTGGTGCTACTTCTTTCTTTAGGTTCGAGCTTTAAATATAGGGGGTCAGTGCCTCTTTCCAATTGGTACTGGTAAATCAAGGAGTCGTTGCTTCCTTCAAGTTGTATCCGTTAGGATATTTTAATACTCCATCCTTTTCCTACTTGCATTATTTACCATTTGCTAGCACTTAGTGATGTTATTTCCCCCCTAGTGGTGTGCATATGTCATCTAGGACCCATTAGCCACCTAATGCAGCCAACATGCATGATTTTAGGACCCTTAGAGGCAATTCCATATATTTTAGGATCCCACTCAGTGAATCGGTTCAGTCTAATTGAGTTACACATGAGTTGGTGACTCTAATTGGGAGTTTGAGCTCTGATCACCATTGATTGTGGCCTCACATGCCTTTTCTAATTGATTTGCATGAAAAACTCATGGATGCGCCCTCCTTGTTCAGTTAACTGACTGTATCATCAGTTCACTAAGATTTGGTTGAGTTTAACTGAGTTTGGGACTTCCAGAGCACTGATTGAGGTAACAATTACTATGCTAGACAGATTGTGACTCGAATTCTCCTAGGAGATTCAAATTCTCTCTATTGTATCATCATTGTTGACTATACTAATTATTGGATCATGTGACTTTATTCTATTCCTATTTGAATTCTCATGCATGATTAATTGTTTGCTGATTTTTATTTCAATTTTCACTGTAATGCATATTTTCTGCTCATTCTTTCTCTGTGAGGTATACTCAGCTCCATGATTTGCTGTGATTTAGAATTTAACATGGTATTAGAGCTTAGTGAGCGTAGGTTGAAAAACTACTTTCAGTAGTGCACCAAAAACCTCTAGTTTTCCACAGCAAATCCTGGTGCCATTGCAATTCATTGGAGAAATCCTTTGAGGTCTAACTAAGTGTGAAGGATCTGAAAAATGTGGCTATTGTCCTAAAGTAGTGCTCAATAGTAGTTTATCTCCAAAATTGAGAGTTTTTTGCAGGATTTTGAAATGTAGTAGTAGAAACAGTTCAATTGTATTTGCTTCAATAGTTCATATGGAGAATTCAAATGCTCCCTTGTATCCAATAATCCTAACACCCTTTAATTATCTTGATTGGAGGGATGATATGTAGATGGTATTGCAAAACAAGTCACTGTATAGGGTCACAATGGGAAAGGAGGTCAAACCTCAAGCAGCTATTGATAAGGCCAAGTATTTGAAAAGATTGGTTGAAGCATTTCGTTTCATGTGTATTCATATTTCCAAAGATATACTCTTCCACCTCGATGGATTGAAGACTCCAAGAGAGGTTTGGTTGAGGTTAGAGACCCTCTTCGGCAAACAAGATGAGCTAAGGGGCCATATTTTGGAGAATGATTTGATTTCTCTTCAACCTAGAAGTTTCAAAAACATCCAACAATTCTTTTCCAAATTCAAATCTTTGGTCATGCAATGAAAGCGGTGTGGCATTGAGAAGAAGGATGAGCAGTTGGTGCTATCCATTCTAAGAAATATTGGTCAGGATTTATCCATTTTTATTTATACATTCCATTCAGGGAGATTGTCAATCCCCAACTGGAAATTTCCCTCTCTAGATGCTTTCACCGAATCTCTCATCCATGAACAAGGAAAACTGATTCAGATGGGAACTTTGCAAGCCTCCAAAAATCAGGATCTTATGGTTGGGGAGTCAAAAATTACAAATTCCAAAGGGAGGAATAAGGGTAAAGAGAATAATCAATTTGAATCCAAGAAGAATGCAAAGTCTAAGCCATTGGAAGGAGCCTCCAACTCCAAGAAGGATAAGAAAAAGGGATTTGAGAAATCCAAGTGTTCATGTTGCAAGAAAGGAAACCATCTATAGAGTTCATGCATGGAGAAGAAGATAGATCAGGTGACCAAACTTCTTGAATAACACAACATTTCCCTCCCATATGGCGCAAGAGAGACTGATTCTAGAAATGACTCCGATGGTCATAAGAGATTCCATGCACTGAAGGCTGGATTTTCAAAATCACAATCCTTACTCAAAGATTTAGGAGCCTCCAACCACATGGTTTCCTCCAAAGAATCATTTTCTTCTCTAGATCTCAATGATTGTCCTAGTATTCACATGGGAGATGATTCTTAGATCTCAACTGAAGGGAAGGGCACAATACAATTAGAGCATGGAAAGTTAAAAAATGTTCTATTTGTGCCTTCTTTGTCAGCAAATTTGTTGTTTGTCTATCAGATGAATCAGATAGGTTCAACGAAGAAAGTGCTATTTGGTCCCAACAGAGTTGGGATTGCAGATATCTCTACTGGGAATATTATAGCAAAAGGGGTTGCAAACAATGCCTCAAAGGCATATGAATTATCTCACTTATTTCCATACTCTGCCTACTCCATTGGCATCTGATGAAGATCATAGTGATATCTCTTCTAATGAAGACGAGGCTCAATATCTTGATGTTGAGAATAAATTTCAAGGAGATCCAAATATAGATCTAACACCTGCTCCCAATCCATGGCCAAGGCCAATATGGGCTCAAAAAGTCCTTGTAGCTGCTAGGAACATAGTTGGAGATCCATCTGAGCATAGAACCACCAGATCTCAGTATCATGCAAACCTTGCACTATGTCATGTAGATCCACTTCTCTCAGAGAGGTGCTACATGATGGTGAGGTTTGATCCACAATCCCTTGAAGAGACTTTCCATGGGGGATCTACAACCAAGTACAAATATCGGTTGGTTGACAAAGGGCACTCAAAGGTTCATGATTTGGACTACAATGAGCCATTCACTCCAGTAGAAAGAAGGGTTCTTGGAAGTTTTTTTTTGGAAAATACAACTTCGACATAGTGGGAGGTGCATCAAAGGAGCAGATCCAGATCTAGATCTAGATTCAAAAACTGCATTTCTATCCTACATAGGAGCATATTGCCTACATTTTTACAAAGGATTTCACTCATGAAATTTTTTCCTTCTCTTCTTAGTGTGAAGGTTATTTGAATCCCCTACTGCTGTCCTATTTTTTAGGGGGGTTCCCATGAGGTTTTCCCCATTACCTTGTTGCATGGAAAATTATTTCCTTTTTATCATTTATTTGATTGTATGGGTGACCTATGGTCTCAGTAACTAGGGCCCAAGATTCCAAGTTTGGATTAAGGGGGAATGTTAGGATATTTTAATATTCCATCCTTGTCCTACTTACATTATTTACCATTTGCTAGCACTTAGTGATGTTATTTCCCCCTAGTGGTGTGCAGATGTCATCTAGGAACCATTAGCCACCTAATGCTCCATGCATGATTTTAGGACCCTCGGAGGTAGTTCCCTATATTTTAGGAGCCCACTTAGTGACTTATTTTAGTCTAATTGAGTTACACATGAGTTGGTGACTCTAATTGGGCATTTGAGCTCCGATCACCACTGATTGTGGCATCATGTGCCATTTTCTGATTGATTTGTATGAAAAACTCATGGATGCGCCCTCCTTGGTTAGTTAACTGAATATATCATTAGTTCACTGAGATTTGGTTGAGTTTAACTGAGTTTGGGACTTCCAGTGCACTGATTGAGGTGACAATTACTATGCTAGACAGACTGTGACTCGAATTCTCCTAGGAGATTTGAATTCTATCTATTGTATCATCACTGTTGACTATACTGATTATTGGATCATGTGACATTATTCTGTTCCTATCTGAGGTCTCATGCATGATTAATTGTTTGCTCATTTTTACTGCAATTTTCACTGTAATTCATTTGTTTTGCTTATTCTTTCTCTGTGAGGTATACTTAGCTCCATAATTTGCTGTGATTTATAATTTCACAATATCCTATAAATCAGGGGGTTGGAGCCTCCTTCCAGTTGGTGCTGGAGAAATTTGGAAGTTGGTGCTTCCCATGAATGTAATATTTATAATATAATAAAGCATTATGTGGTTTTCTACCAATTGGGTTTCCACGTCAAATATTTGTGTTCTTTGTTTATGCATGTGTTGATGAAAGATATTGTTTATGGTGAATGCATAATATAAATATAGTTTGAATTTGGTAAAAGTGAAAATTGTTCATAACTACACATAATACTGATTCACTCCCCTCTCAATATTAATAAGATTTCTAACAATCTATTCATTAGTTTAAGCAACAACTAGAATAATCTCATGAGATGAACATCGCCCTCAACATAAAGTTATAACTATTAACTTTTATAGAAAAATGATATTGTCCATAATAAAAAATAAGATCCTACAGATCATGAAGTAATAAGGAGATCGACCATCCAAGGTGATGAGAGAGTGAATAAGTAGGATGCACATAGATTGAGTATTACGACACTTCGCCCCTCAAAAGGGGAAACATATTCGGAGTTGAGTTATCATCAAATAGATAAGGGTAAAGTTATATCATTTATGATTTAAGTTCCCATGTATAATGATTCCTTGGATTAATGTTTCAATCACATCTTGAACCAATCAATGACTATGATCCATAGATGTTGTTGTTTAGTGCCTACAATAATTATGGGTTCAATATGGAACATTCTCCCTATTTCCCTTCATCTGTATAACATCAAAATCTAAAAAATGGATGGGATTAAGTGTTGATTTCTCAAGTAAGGACACATGGAAAACAATATGAATAGTCGTGGTGGTATGGCTAGTACTCAACTACACCAATATTTGCAAAAATATTGAAAGTTCCATGGTATCAAGGCACTAATTTCTGTCCATTACCCAAGCTCTAGGAAATCCTCTATGGATTAACTCCGAGAAACACTTTTTCTCCAAATTTAAAGATTTGTTTTGATATTTTTTGGGTGGGTTATATTATTTGGATGTAAATCAATGGTTGATGTTGATAACCAACTAGTAGCAAGTTGACTGGAGTTGGAGTCGATAGATGTTAGAAGTATGGTTGATGGGATGACAAGTATGGTCGTCTGGTCGGCAATTACAAATGGTTGAAAGGGAAGTCGACGAGCACAAAGTAAACATGGTTTCAATGAACACTTGAACGACAAGAGGCTCAATGGGCGATCGACTATGGTTAACTCAGTCAAGTCAACTATAACAAAATAACTTCATTCAGTTAGGAAGTTATGGATTTCCATTAATGAGTAGTTAGCTATAAGTAACTTGGGTATTATGAGCTAGTGTATATGCTGCATTTATAAATATGATGTAACGGAGAAGGCTATGTATGGGTGAAAGATAATATAACACTTGAAGAGGGTAGTAGAGTGTAAGTGAATTCACAGTTGAGGTATTGCGACCTAGTAAATCACTATTGTAAATGTTGGTAGAAAGTGTATTTAATGGATGAGTGGTTAAGCTCACTGGTTTGTTAGTTTTCTCCGGTAGAGGAGTTTTTAGGGTAATTTCTATGTACTATGTGTGACATTGTTTTGTGCCATTGTTAATTCTGTTATATGTTTAATTGTAAGAATAATTATGCATGCTCACTATAATAGGTGTTAAAACCCAACAATTGGTATCAGAGCTATATTTGTCTTCAAGGGGACAACTTTGTTGCTGATGGTTTGGATTGGTCTTGGATCTGGTGAATACCTAGTTTCAATGGGATTTCTAGAATGATTGATTCATTGTTGAGAAATCCCGACAGTTTGAGGATAGAAATTGAAAATTTTAATGGAAATAATTTTGAGATTTGGAAGCTTAAAATGGAGGATCTCCTTGTGGATCAAGAACAATAGGTTGTTGTCAACCCCAGAACCACTCCGACAGGAATGTTGAAGGAAGATTGGCAGAAGATTGACAGGAAAGCAAGGATTACAATTTGACTTTGTTTGGAAAATTCTTTATTGTTGAATGTCTTAGAAGAAGACACTACAAAGAAAATGTAGGAAAAATTGGGGAACTTTTACAAGTCGAAATATCTAGTTAACAAGTTGTTTCTTCGGAAGAGACTATATCCCCTAAGGATGAATAAGGGTGACTCAGTTACAAAGAAAATGAATTCCTTCAAAACTGTGATAAGTTAGTTTCTATTTGTGGATATTAAAATTACCGAGGAGGAGAAATTTATCAGTATATTGTGTTCTTTTCCAGACTCATGGGATAGCTTGTCGTGGATATTGGAAGCAATAATACCACACTAAAGATCAATGATGCAGTTTCATATCTATTGTCAAAGGAGATTAGATGAGAGAACATGGAATGTTCAACCCAAAATGCCTTGATGGTGAGAGGTTGATCGATCGACAGAGGAAAAGGTAAATCCTTTGGTAGAAGATCAAAGTTGAGGGGTAGATCTAAAACCAAATCGAAATCCCCTGGTCCAACGACGAGAAGATTCTGAAAATGCGTAGAATTCAGGCATTATAAGCAAGATTGTAGGTCAATGGAAGTCTAAAAAAGAAGAATATTTTAGGAAGCACAATCGACTAGAAGTAAGGTTTCGATTGAAGAAAAAGGGGATGTGTATTTGGCCTTGAAATGTACATAATCAAATCATGATTCTTGGTTGATCAATGATGGTACTCCATTTCATATAAAACCATGTAGATAATGGTTATGTGAATATGAGAAGTTCAATGATGGTGAAATTATTCTAGGATATGATTCACCAACCAAGATTTTCAGACAAGGTAAATTTTGACTGTTATGAAAACGATGGAAGGAGAGGAACTCTTCAAGGTTTGCTGCATATCCCAAGTTTGGATTGAAACTTGATTTCTATTAGTAATATGGGGAATGCAGGTGTACAATCTATATTTGAGAAACATACGTGCAAGATGGTGCAAGGAGTTATGGTACTAATGAAAGGATTCAGGATTGGAACACTGTACAAGCTACTGGGAGGAACAAATACCAATGGATGTGAGACTATAATCTTTCCCGAATCCAATGATATATATTCTTGTCTAGTAGACTCGACCATGTTGTGGCATCAATGGCTAGGACACATTGGTGGGAAAAGACTTCTTGCTATGTACCATAAAGGTATGGTTGAAGGTCTCCTTGATTGTCTTGAATAAGTAGACTTCTGTGAAAATTGCATTTATGGTAAACAAAGTCGTGTAAGTTTCTCATCTAGGGTTACTAGAGCCAAGGAAATACTAGAGTTAATACATAGTGATGTGTTTGGGCAAGTACTGGTCTCATCACTAGGAGGATCGCATTATTAAATCTCTTTCATATATGATTTTTCCATAATGACATGGTTGTATTTTCTGAGGAATAAATCTCAGGTCTTTGAGAAGTTTCAAGAGTTCAAAGCTATTATAGAAAATCATAATGGAATAAAAATCAAGGTGCCAAGAATCGATAACAAAGGAGAATTATATGGTAAGGCATTTGACTAGTTTCGTAGACAACACTATATAAATAAAAAAACACAACTCCATACACATCTCAAGAAAAATGGAGTTACTGAAAAAATGAATAGAACACTAATGGATAAATCAAGGAGCATGCTTAGTGGTGGAGGTATGACACAAGAATTCTTGGCGAAAGTAGCCGTCATGCCATGTTACTTGGTGAATAGCTTGATGATCGATGAATCTGGTAAAGAAGAGTCCATATGAGGCACAGGATGGTAAGAATACATCTCTTGCACATATTTGGGTCTTTGGGTGTGGTGCCTTTGTGCATGAATGTGAAAATAAGAAAACTTAGCAACTAGCTCAAGAGAAATGCATCTTCATCGGGTACAAGGATGGAGTGAAGGGGTATAAGTTGTGGAATCGAGTCATAAGGAAGGAAGTTTATAGTAGATATGTGATCTTTAGAGAATTCAGAGGTTCTTCCAGGATTGAAGAGGTCATGAGAGAAAAGGAACTAGAAAAGGGACATGGACGAAGAAATTGAGTCCTTGAGGAAGAATAAAACATGGGATCCAGTCACATTACCAAATGGAAGGAAACTCATTTGTATTAAGTGGGTATTTAAGAAAAAAATGAATGCAATAGAACAGGTCAAGAAGTACAAGGATTAATTGGTAGTAAATGGATATTCCCAAGTTGAGGGAGTTGACTTTGGTGATATTTTTTCTCTTATTGCAAAGTTAACTTCTATTAGGTTACTAATGTCTTTAGCTGCAACATTTTACCTTGAGATAAACTAGATGGATGTAAAGAAAACATTTCTTCATGGTGATATTGAAGGAGAAGTTAATATGATGTATCTTGAAGGATTCACCATGAAAGGAGAGGAGGAGATGGTATACAAGCTCAAGAATACTCTCTATGGTTTAAAGCAATCACTTGGGATGTGGTACCAAAAGTTTGATATGTATATCCAACACCTGGTTTTGTGAGAAGTCATGATAATCATTGTGTATATGAAAAGAAAGTCAATGATCATTTTATATGTCGATGACATGTTGTTGGTCGAAAATAACATGGATCTAATCAAGGGGGTGAAATTGCAACCGCCCTCCATGTTCAACATGAAGGATCTCGGTGTATCTTATTTCCTTCTTAATTTTTAAATAAAAAAGATATCAAGTAGATAGAAGGATCTGATTAAGTTAGAGTAAATATGTTGATACTCTTATGAAGCACTTCAACATGCAGGAGTGCAAACCGGTCAAGGTCCCTATTGCCATAGGAGTTAAGTTATCTACTGAATAATGTCCTAAGACACGTGAATAAATATAGTACATTACATATGTCCCCTATGCTAGTGTTGTTGATAGTATGATGTATGCAATGGTATGTACTCGACTTGATATTACACATGAAGTGGGACTATTGAGAAGATACATGTCAACACCTAGAAAGGAACACTAGATCGTAGTTAAGTGAGTTTTCAGGTATTTGTGTGGCACAACGGATTATGCAATATGTTACCAAGGAAAATCTGAAGCTTACAAGAAGATATTTGTACATGGTTTTGTTGACTTCGACTGGGCTGGAGATATCGACCATAGACTGTCAACCAATGGATAATATTTCAATTTATTTGGTTGAGCAGTCAGTTGCATGATTAGGAGGCAGTTGGTCGTTGCACTGTCAATTGCTGGGACTGAATACATTGTAGCCACTCATGCAAGCAAATAGAAAGTTTGGTTGCAAATATTGTGTTTAGAGGTTGGGTTTAAACAATAAGTTGTTAGGTTGGATTGTGATATTCAAAGTGTAATATTCCTGGCAAAGAACCTTGCATACCATTCAAATACAAAGAATATTTATGTGTAGGATCACTTTGTGAGACACATGGTGGAGAACCAAAAAGTGTTGTTGTAAAAGGTAGACACTCTGAAGAATATTGTAGACTCATTGAACAAGTCTATGAAAATTGAAAAGTTTACTTGCTATAGGGAATCAATGGGCTTGTTAGCCCTGCTTAAGTAAATTGAAGGTCTGAATCTCACGTGTTTGAAAAGAAACTAACAAGTGGGAGAATGTTGGGTGTGTTATATTCTTTGCATCTAAATTAAAAATCAAAGTCTGTAGTCGACTAGAATTGAATTTGACATACAACATAAGTCTGGTTGATGGGACAACTAGTATAGTTTACTATTTGTTGATTACGATTGGTCAATGAGCACAAACCAGGCATGGATTCAAAAAACACTTGGAAGACAAGAGGCTCAATGGGAAATTGAATATGGTTGAGTCAATCAAGTCGACTGTAATATAATAACCACATTGAGTTAGGAAGTTATGGATTTCCATTAATAAGCAGTTATCTCTAACTAACTCAGGTATCATGAGCTAGTGTATATGTTTCATATATAAATATGATGTAATGATAAAGGCTATGTATGAGTGAAAGAGAATACAATACTTGAAGAGAGTAGTAGAGTGTAAGTGAATTCACACTTGAAGTATTGTGATATAGTAAATAACTATTGTAAATGCTAGTAGAAAGTGTTTTTAATCGATGAGCGGTTAAGCTCACTGGTTTACTGGTTTTCCTCGGCAGAGGGGTTTCCAGGGCAATTTCTGTGTACTATGTGTGATTGTGTTTTCTTCCATTGTCAATTTCTTATATTTTTAACTGTAAGCATCAACATTCAATCTCAATGTAATAGGTATTAAAACTGAACACTTTTCCTATCCACAAAATTATTTTATTTGTCTTATGCAATCTTTAGACTTTGATGGACACGTTTCATTGTACTTTCCAATTATTCTAAGGTGCCACTCCCTTAAGTCAACCATGCTTCCAATTTGTCCCAATGACCTTGTGAATTACATTTCCATCCATATAGATCTTCAAATGAAATTTGCTTAAGAGAATGGTGCTAACCATTGTTATATGCAAATTCTAGCAGTGGAAGATAGTATTCCCAACATCCGGGTTGGTTTGTTACATACATTTGGAGTATGTATTCCAAGATTCAACTAACCCTTTATAATTATCCATCAATTTCTTGATGGTATGTTATACTAAAACTTAACCTTGTGTGCAATTCCTGGTATGTGCCTGGTATACGCTCTACCCAAATTTCCCAGTAACTTTGAGCCTCAATATGACACAATAACCTTTGGTACCTCATGTACTATTACTACTTGTAGGATAAATATTGAGGCTATGTCACATGCCTGATGAGTAGTCTTAACCATAATGAAATGTATTACCTTGATCAACTGATTGAATACCACTATTATAGAATCATTGGTCTTGGAATTCTTTATTAATTTAGAAATTAAACACATCATGATTTCTTCCCACCTCCAAGATTATATACTTAAGGATTCATCTACTTTCCATATGTTGATTGTCTTCTTTTATTTATTGACATTCAATACACTATTCTAACATGTTGTAGCATCCATGTAGATGATTTTCCCAAGGTGTTGAATTTCCTTTTAGAAGAACTCAAATTTAATTATATTCTCATAGCTTCTACAAAACTATAAAGAGTTTCTCTTGGTGCTCTTCCTCGTTTTGATAATATAATAGTATGCCATTAGTGTACATGCTGAGGTTAAAGAGATAGCTAGTTTCAATTATAATAGTGGAGATAAAAGGGTTCTACTTTAATCCAGGTTAGGTTTTCTTCTGAGTAAAGTCAGACTGTTACACATATGCTTAGATTAGAAATATTTCATTCCCATAGGTGTTGTGACAAATGTAGATGAAAATGATTTTATTGGAAGGAATATTTTGGGATCATTTTCATTTGGTGTGCTGGTGAAGGAGTTGGTATTTCCATGTGACAATTGCTCATCGAAGTTATAGCTTGATAGGCTTTTTTCTTGGCCAATAAAAAGAAAAAGACGGATTTTGATATATATTCAATCTTAAATGTTAAAATGATCAAAACATGCACCGAAAACAATATATAGATAATCATTTACAACGAGAAAATCATTCTATGTACAAAATACCCTACTTGAACCATGTTGTGATAAAGATTGCACAAGGGTGAATCCTTCCCACCTGGTAAGGGGAAACGCCTAGTAGGTTGCAACAAGGCTTTAGGATTAGGTGCCCTTGTTGTGTGGGTGAGTGCTCCAAGTGATCCTGCAAGTGGTTGTTAGTAAAAAGAGATAAAAAAGAAAATAAAAATGAAACAAAACAAAGAACAAAGGGGTAGGAATGAAAACTCCAACAACCAATAGATGCCAAACCACTTTTATATTTCCTAATGGTCAAGCATGGGAAACACATAGGGGATGTGAGCTCTAATGGAGAAAAAAAATCCCTCTCAGGGAGGTCTATCTTGTCAAATATTGGTGTTGGGTAGCTTGAAGAAAAAATGAGAAGAACACTTGCCCCTTAAAGGAAGGTGGCAAGGGAGCTTGGTAAATGCTAGACAAGAGGGAAGAGGTGAGCTATAAGGGATCTCAAGCACAATTCCAACATCATAACCTTGCTCTTAGTTTATCTCTTTATAAGCATTCCCATGGATTCATTTTATAAGACAAGAGGTGGACAAGAAATAACTAGCTCCCAATGTGAACTCCTTGATCCTATGATCTAGCTCCAAGATACACAAAAGAGGCCATTTAAGGAACCCAAGTGTGTGAGGGGACAAATTTGAATTTATGGAGGTAATGAAGCTTTCATGAGTCATTAATGCGCCACTGGTGGTTGAGATTCCATCATTTCTGTCATTCACGTGGATATTGAAGGATTATCCGCACTAATCGTGTAACATGCACATTAGCGCATATTAATAGAGATGTGGTTGCACGGTTGTAGTTTTGTCTGTTTTAGGGCATTTTTGGAATCATGCTACTTCTTGGATCGGATGAGGATTCCTTCAATGGGATGCATGCTATATGTTGATGATGCTTTAACATACAAACTGTATAAATGTCATATGCATGCGAGATTTGAGCATTAACAAATGCCTCTAGATGTATGAGGTTGGGAGGGTACTGTAGAGCCAATAATGCATCATTGTTTCTTTTGTGTTCTCTTTGTTTTTCTTGAGAGCATGTGAAACATAGGTGGATAAATAGAGCCTTCTTAAGAGAGAATGTTTCTTGTGGAGTTTCAACCAATAGTGTTTTTTTATATGAACGAGGTGATCATATCCACGCTCGTGAAAATATTGGGGTTTTGGTGTAATGGTTCATAACATTTGGTATCAGAGCTCTTTCCTCGGCACTGGGTTCTTCAAAAAGAGTCATCTTGGAATTTTTGCTATAATTTTTTTTATACAAGGAATAAAGGAGCGAGATTAAAAACCCACTTTTGAAACAGGCCAAAATATCTTGGTTCCGAAATTCAGGTCTTGACCCTTCACAGGTTCGGATATGTTAGGAACCCATGTCTTTACTTTGTTAGTATGTTATTGTTGGACGCATATGCTTTGTAAGTCGTCCCGTAGTATTTGTTAATCAATAGTTTGTGTTATTGTTGTTGGCGCATATGCTTTGTAAGCCACCCGTAGTATTGTTAATCCATAGTTTGTAACGGCCCATGGTGTTGACCCATAGTATTGGCGCCTAGAATTAGTATATAAGTGTGTGTTGAGACCTATGAAGGCACCATGAAGTTATTTGTATTGAGCTTTCTCGAAGGAGGTTGCCCCCTCGAAGTGGCCTGTGATCAATACAAAAGTGATTCTGAGTTCTGTCATTTCTGCTATTTCGCGTATTCTTGTTAATTAATTGTTGCAGGTGCCTCACATCTGGTATCAGAGCACTTTCTTGGGCTCGCTGGGTGAAATTTCTGCCAAAATTTTTTTTTCACATCTGTTGCAGGTTCGGATTTGGGAATAATCCCCATCCGCTTAACTGTGGGAAGTACTTGGGCATAAGCCCTAAAACTCATTGTGAGGAGTACCACAGGAACCCCGAAGTAGCTGGCCCATTGAGAGGACCTGCCAGCGAAAAGGGTAACGACCCCTACCTGATTGACTAGTTTCCACCCGTGAGGTAAACCAAGAGCTGTCGTTTGTGGAAAAGCGGTTATCAGTTTTACCTGAGCCGTGGAGTGAGGGGTATTTCCCCAATACGAAATCCGTCAGACAACATTGGTGGCCGAGTGAAACCCCTGAACTGTTAGGAAGCCGCACATACCTGGGGTCCATATCTACTTTCAGCTGAACTATTGTCGATCACTGCTGCACCGTTTCAGATCTATTTTGCAAGCCATTCCAGATTCAGCCGTTTTCAGTCCATTCGGTGCTGTTCCAGATTTCTTTCGAGCCGTAGCCGCTCCAGTCTGAGATAATAAAAATAAAAAAAAATTCAGTATTTTCTCCATATCTCCCTTATTTTTACTCTGTTTCCCTTGAAATTTTCGGGGAACCCCTGTCATCCCATTCTGCATATTTCAGTCCTGAGGACCCTATCCTCAATTCCCCTTCCCAAAGCCTGAAATCCCACATTTGTCTATTTTTAGGGTTTGCCATAACTTCCTCAGATTTCACCCAATCACCTTCAAATTTTACCACAAAGTTCCTTTCTGAATTCTACTTCTTTGTTCCCCTCTGCCAAATTTTCCCATTCTTTCACCCCGCTTCTGAAATCCTCATTTTTGCTTCCCTATCTATCCAACAGTGTCCAAAATTTAGTCAAACCCCAATTACCCTTCTGATTTTTTCCCAAATCCAAATTTTCCCTTACTGAAGTAGTTCCTGTTTTTGTTTTCCTACCCAGTCAGAGAAAAAAAAATAAAAAAAATCCTGGTTATGGTTGTCACCCGTGCAGGAGCAAAAACCATGGAGGAAGCACTTGCAGCCATCCAAGCCAAACTCCAGGATCTGGATGAAAAATTTCTCGGTCTCCATCTTGAACATTCAGCTATGAACAACAAACGGCAGTCCGAGTCTTCAGTAGACAATGGGTTCTCTGCTTCCAGCAATTTCCGTGGTCTGAAGCTTGATTTTCCTCGCTTCAATGGTACCGATCCAACTGGATGGATCTATCGTGCAGAACAGTATTTCAGTCTGCATAATACTTTTGATGCCAAAAAAGTTCCACTGGCATCCTTTCATTTGGAACAGGAAGCTCTTCAATGGTAATGCTGGTACATCAAGGCTCATCCAGAGCCCAACTGGCCAGACTTTTGCCAGCTCCTTTTGCAACGATTTGGTCCTAGTGCTTTTGATGACTTCACAGGAGCCCTCACTAAAATTCGCCAAACTGGCACTGTGAGAGAGTATCAAACCGAATTTGAGAATCTAGCCAACCACACCGAAGGATTGTCTGATGAATTTTACCGGAGTTGTTTTATCAGTGGTCTAAAGGATGCCATTCGCTCTGAGGTCAAAATGTTCTGCCCCAACACAATGATGGAAGCACTCGGGTTGGCTAAGTTGGCAGAAGACAAGCTTGCAGCCCAACAACGCTCCAAGCCCACTTTTGTTCCCTTCCGAAATATGGGTTCTCAGCGACCACCTATACCGCAGGCTCCTCGACCGACTCCTATCAAGCGTTTGTCTGAAACAGAGATGCAAGCACACAGAGAAAAGGGGCTTTGCTATAATTGTGATGAGAAATTCACTCGGGGACATAGATGTGTTCAGCAAAAGCTCTATCTCCTGGATGTGGAGTCTCCGCCTGCCTCGGAAATGGGTGACGAAGATCCAGAAACATTGGATGCTCCGGTCGACAGTCAGGAACCGCCTATTGACCCTTCGTCTCAGGATGACCAGCCAGAGATATCTCTCCATGCTTTAGCTGGAATCACCACCCCCCAAACAATGCGGGTCAGGGGTTACTTCAAGAAGCCTCCTCTTACAATCCTCATTGATTCTGGTAGCACTCATAATTTCGTTGACCCTCGGATCGCCAAACAAGCTGATTGTTTTATCCATCCTTGCTCCAACTTTGAAGTCATGATTGCCAATGGGGGCACCTTACCTTGCAAAGGGAAGTGTCAAAATGTGCGTATCTCTATGGGAGATTATATCTTGCGCTCGGACATGTTTGCCTTGCCCTTAGGCGGATGTGATGTGGTTTTGGGTGCTCAATGGCTACGCACACTCGACCCTATCTTATGGGATTTTGCCGAACTTTGGATGCAGTTTTCCCTCAATGGACACAAACACACATTGACAGGATTACAACTAGGTTCTCTCAGCATCATCAGTTCACATCGCATGGAAAAAATCCTTAAGAAGAGTTCACATGGTGTCATCGCTCAGATCCATTCCATCCAGATGCAACCATCAGCGGTCTCCACTACTCCTTTGGATCTACAACAAATTCTGGATCGATATACAGGTGTCTTTGCTGAACCAGTGGGATTACCACCTTCCAGGCCAGAAGACCATCGTATTCAGCTCCTTCCTGGCAGCGTTCCTCCCAACATCAGGCCCTATCGCTACCCATTTCACCAAAAAATGGAGATTGAAATGCTCGTTCGGGACTTATTGAAGCAAGGTATTATTCGCCCAAGCACTAGTTCCTTTTCTTCTCCAGTTATTCTTGTCCGCAAAAAAGATGGGTCATGGCGCCTCTGCATTGACTTCCGAGCACTTAATCACCTCACCATCAAGGATAAGTTTCCAATTCCTGTTGTTGATGAGCTTCTTGATGAGCTTCATGGGGCTCACTTTTTCTCCAAGTTGGATCTTCGTTCTGGGTATCATCAAATTCGGGTTCATGAGGATGATATTCCTAAAACAGCTTTTCGCACACATGATGGCCATTATGAGTTTTTGGTCATGCCCTTTGGCCTCACTAATGATCCTTCCACATTCTAGGCCTTAATGAATAAAATATTTCGACCCTACTTGCGGAAATTCATTCTGGTATTCTTTGATGATATCCTCATCTACAGTAAAACATGGGATGAACATCTCCAGCATCTAGATCTTGTTATGCAACTTTTCTCTGACCATCATCTCCATGCCAAGCAGTCTAAATGTGTTTTTGGACAAAAGGAAGTTGAGTATCTCGGGCACATTATCTCAGCACAAGGGGTTCACGTGGATCTTGCCAAAATCGAGGCCATGAACAATTGGCCACATCCTCAGACACTCAAGAGCCTTCGTGGTTTTTTGGGGTTGACTGGCTACTACCGCAAGTTTGTCAAGGATTATGGGAAGATTGCAGCTCCATTAACTGCTCTATTAAAAAAAGATGCTTTTACATGGACACCTGATGCTCAGTGTGCATTTGACAAGTCGTGGAGTACTCTTTATGATCTATTTCTGCTCTTTTTATACTCGTTTGGAAATTTGTTGCATAACAGTTCTCTTTGTTTTCCTTGAGAGCATGTGAAACATAGGTGGATAAATAGAGCCTTATTAAGAGAGAATGTTTCTCGTGGAGTTGCAACCAATAGTGTTGTTTTAAACGAACAAGGCGAGCATATCCATGCTCGTGAAAATCTGTCAACGTGGATACAAAAAATAGAAAACCAAGGGGTCCACTAAACATAATACTAACATATGGATGGAGGAGGATTCAAACCATGCAAGATAGCTAAACTTAGAAATGATGTTACAGGTGTCAAGGAAGTGGTACTGTCAATAACCATGACGAGCCCACGGGGGTGGGCGACCGAAATACCAATGAGTATACTGAAGGTAGGACCTCACTAAATTGTTTCTACGATGATTTATAAATGTGAACACTACTACCCGTGAACTGTACGACTCTCCTTGATGTGATAGATGTGTTGGCATTGAGCATAAGAGAGATCACAAAGTTAGGGAGTGGTAAGGAATATACCTACTTAGTTCAAGAAAATCCCTTGTACTGATGGAAAGGGACACCAAGGTACAACTGGAAATACTACAATTCTCAGAATGTAGGGATGTTATGTCGACGAGATCTAAATTACATGACAAGACGAGGGTCTTATCCGTAGAACCGAGATCATTTTGTAACCAAATTCTAGACTAAAAGACTTGGCATAAAACTCGCTGGTAAGCTTGAGGATCATGACTTCCTTTGATCAATGTCAACTTGGGGAGTAATGGTCCACATCATTCTTCAAATAAAGGAATAGAGTATAATGGAGGGAGATAAAATACAGATGAAGGGATTTTTTAGGGACACGACACTGAGGGTGATGGTGATTGACAAAACACATAATGTTGGGTATAGGGTGAATCAAAGACATCAGTCAAAGGAGACTAAGGGTTGCTGCGAAAAGAATAGTGGTGGTACCATGATTTTGAGTAAATTGGGGAACAATTTGTACATAAAGAAAAAATGGTGGGTTCCCCGTGGTTTTTGGGGTGTCGAGGGACCAATTTGATGATGGACAGGATTCCCACAGTTTTGAGTGGATTGAGGAATTAATTTGATTTTGGGCGTAGTTACCACAGTTTTGAATGAGTTGGGGAACCTTTTCCATGATGGCATGAAGGTTGTTTTGCAAACGTGAATATGGGGACCCCATGAATCATTGTCATGCAGTTGGTCTTGCATCAATAACTAGATAGAATTGGTTGATGTGGAGGGAGGGGGCCTCATTGGTGTCTTCCCGGAGGTAATGGTACGAATAAGATTGTAGATGGTAAGGTTCTCATGGAGGTATGAGTGGTCAACTATGTTTCTTGATAGTAACATGTGTATAGTAATTTGACATCATCGACTGGAGATGGCGAGGGAGTAAATGCGAAGCCATAAAATGATGAACTATGGGATGATCGTTTCAAGGTTTATCAAATTCCTTGGGCTTGTGGGGGGTTTGACATCATGGGTGCCAAATGATGACTGGGATGCAATGGTGCATACAACCATGGGGGAGAATGCTACTGGCAGTAGTGATATTGATGGTTAATCATTACCGGGGATGAGGAACCTATGGTAATCAGTAGGAATATCTGGTAAATATAATGCAAATAGAGGGAAGGCATTTCCTATATGCTAGTTTCATAATGATACTCGTGATAAAAGCCTGATGTCATTGCTGAAGGATGGAGCCTTGTTCTTATAATGGAAAAACAAGAGGTATCTGACTCTTGGTCACTATCCTTCACACATGGCTCAAATACGCCATTGTAATAAAGAACATGACAAAGGTAGTTGACGATGCAAAATTAAAAAAACAAAACATAGTGCACTTGTGTGGTGCCTCGGTAAAAATAGGTTCTAGATGAAACTACCTTGTTTGGAGGGTGAGAAGTGTCACTATGTAGGTCTCAGCATGTTGATCATGGTGGTAGTGATGGTTCGTCAAACAGAGCTACTATTGGGCCTTGGAGAAGGTTTGAAGTTTGGCCTAGTTTCTATTAAATGGGGGTGGGGCCCACTTTTCGATATCATTTGTACCTTTTGAATTATGCCATATGGAGAGATATTTTGTTGATTTCAGGAGATTGGTGCTGCCATTTTTTGAGTGACAAGATCTAGGTAATCCTAAACCATGTCCTCTGTATTTCCATCCGGGTAAATTTAGGGTTAGGAGGACTCGGTGCCCGTAGGATTGGTTTTTAGCCATAAAATCATCCGCATGAGTATGCGGGATTCTCTCATGCAAGGGCACAAGAAAATGGGACCATATTGTGTTGACAGAGTGTGAGATAGTTCTTGGAAGCCTCACAAAGTGTGGGATTTTTAAGCTTCGGCCACGTTGGACATCAACAAAACTATTTAAGAAACAACCACGTTGGTGCGTTGCCGAAGTGTGAAAATACCGTGCTATGATTTGCGCGACTAAAGCCGAGTCAGTCATGCTGGATTGTGACCAAGAAAATCATGTCCCATGCAAATTGGGCCGCATGGGTAGCTAACTCATAGTCACACAAAGCGTGACTTTAAGCACTAGAAGGGTGCACTAATTGCACGTTTTGAAATGAAAAACCATGTAGAGTAGGTTATTTGAATTTGTTCTATTTTTTTAGACGAATAGATAGATCCTAATGCTTGACCTTGCGTGCTTGCAGGTGGAAATGGATTATATTGAGTGGTTTGAGCATAGGTATGAGTATTTGGTGGAGGTGGTGAGAGGGATTCTAATAGGCACACAAACTTTGATGGATGAAGGGCTCCTAAAGTTTTTCATTTACCCTTTCATGAGGTCAGTATACTACTTGTTACGAGAGCTTATAGAGATGTGGGTTCCCAATCAGTCAGTGTTTCATGTAGTGGGGAGGACCTGAGAACTACTACTGAGGACATATATTTTTTGACTAAGCCGAGCCACTACGAGATGTGTGTGTTTATCCATTTGGATTTAATAGGAGTTCGTATGATCTAGGGGTTGATTGATTAGTACCACAGAGGGGAGTTGGGTGCCCTAGACTCAGGGCATATATTGATGAGCCAATGGATTATTCTACCTATGTGGGTGGTATCTATCATTGTGTTGAGGGTCCTATTATCATGCAAACACTAGATGATTCTAAAAGTATCCCATCCAGGACGGTAGAGGTATGGGAAACAAGGTTGGTGACACTTCAAGCACCAAGTCCACCACTCTTGCAGTGGTTGTTAATCTGGGGAAGACGCTTTTCACTTTAGAAAAGGAAAGAAGCTAAGTCAAGGGATTGATCCTTGTCAACCAACAATGGCTAACACACAAAAGAAGACACAAATGCCCAAAATATAAGAAATCAGGAATGGGGATATTGTGCCTAGATGACCCAAGGCTATGTCCAATCATCCAAAGTAGAAGATCTTGCCTATGATTAATGTGAATGAACACTTTTTTCAGATCTGATATATTGATTGAAATTTCAATATTTCATTGATTAAATGGTTAGAAAATAATCTAGGGAGAAAATAGTTCTAGGTGTTGAAGATTAGATTTCAGCCCTACGAATTTTGACTCAAAATAGCTTAAGTGTTTAGAGAAGAAATAAGATAGCTTGTTTAAGGATATCCTAACACTTTCAGACTTAGGTTTTGATGAATATAAGTCAAAATAAATTCGAACTAAGTCTACCCAAGTCCCCAAACTCAAACAGTGACAAAAAATGAACAAAAATTCCCAAGGAGGGTGCAGTCTAGCAAACAAGACTAGTGATTTGAGGGGGTAAATGGAGTCTAAAATGCATGCAACTTGGTATTTGGGGTTTCCATATCAAATTGGACTTGGGTTTTAAACATAAAATGATTCCTATGGCTATATTTTGAGATATAAATTTTAGGGGGTTTTAACCACGGGGGCTTCACTAGAAGGAAATATAATACCACGTTCATTCATATTGTTGTATTAAATATTCATGAAAACCTAAAAATTATATTGCTTATATATTAAGGGGCAAAGGGTGATTTTTATTTAATGTAACAATACAAAAATACTTTGGGGTCTTTTTTATATGGGAGGGATAACAAATATTCGCCAAATGGAGATGGCGGGATCACGGTTAGATGAGAAATCAGGTTGAGGCAAGGCTCAAGCTTACCAGTACGCAGGGAAATCATGTCTTGAGGCATGCTTGAGTCCAAGGGTTTTCATGGTAAAGTGGGTTTACAGTCAATCATAGTCGAGAGACAGTGGTCATTGACATCCAATTGTTACCAATAGCACTAAGCCAGTTGTTACCAATAGCCTTGGGAGGCTCTAAGCCTCCAGGTCCTGTTATAGGCCCTCGATAGGCCTTGGGGGCTTGAATACCGAACCACTCATTCCTATTACAGGCCTTGGGAGGTTTAGTCAGCCTCCTAGAGCTTGTTACAATCCCTGGGGGCTTGGATACCTATCCCACAACAGGCTTAGTCAGCGATTGGGGAACTACAACATGCAATCTAAATGTTGTACTATGTGCATTGGCTCTAGTGACATACAAGAAGTGATCTCCTATCTCTTCATTAGACCATTAGATGTTGCAAATCATAATGATATGTGGTTGAGTAATTGCATTGTGGGTGAAGTAATGTGCATCCACAATATACATCGAAAGAAGGAAGGTGCAGTGTAGAATGCATGTGGGGTCATAAGAGGGGTATCATATCAATATACTAGGTAGAAATATAAAGGGGTATAAAAAATGTTAATGAAAAAATGGATACATACAATATCTAGTGAAAATAGGTTTTTTTTTTTAAATTGGGAAGGCATATTGGGAGGGGGTTAAAAAAATGATTTTGGAAAGTATTTTCCAATATTTAGTGAAATTAGGGGTATTGTTTCATATGCCATGAACGAACGTGCTATGATAGCGGTTTATTGAGTGAAGCCCTCGTGGTTTTAAGTTGTAAATTTTTACCTCCATATGCTTAGAAATTAAAAGAAAAGAATGGAGTGAATTACTTGGTGGCTATTTCCAAGTGTTGTATTGATGAAGAATATCCTCGCAAATATCAAATTCCAAGCTTGAATATACTTCCTTCTTCAAATTGATTATGTTGGATTTCCCACGTGTGCCCCCCTTTACCTGCCACAAAGGGAATAAAATCGGAGTTTGAAGCAAGTGCAGAAATTAGCCAGTAAAATCATGAGACAAATGATAAGGAATAGAATAATATAAATATAAATTCAATCCATGTTGATATTATTCCAGAGAGAGATAAAAAATGGAGTTTACTCCAAGTGGTGCGCACCTTTTTAGATGGCCCCTATGCCTGTAAATCAAAACAACATGCAACAACCCCATAAATCACACATAAAACTCAACAATGCAATGTAAAGATAGTATTCAATCACCACTACTACATTCAACTCACAAATCACCAAGAATTTATCAAGAATTTTTCTCTATTCAATTGCAAGAGCCAAGAGTTCCAAGGAGTAGACAAAGAGTGAGCTCTCTCTTAAATAGAGAGATGCCATACCACAATCCCTAGCCAAAGAGATGGACAACTAGGATCATGTCATCTCTATTACAAATTGATGGCTAAGATAATTTCTCAAAGTGGTAATGAGAAAGCTACATGAGGGGGAGGGATTCCTCCACATTCCCTAGGAGAACAACATAATAATGTTATAAATCATGAGGTACATGAGGAAATGGAATTCTTAGCGGTCTATGTCCCCCTAAGGAACCCACTTTTACAAAGTTTTTGTGCCAATAAATTAAGAACATAAGTTGAAAATGCCCCCATGGAGCAAATTCGCCCCCTCTAAGAGCCGGGCCAAAAATGGGTCCCACCTACAGTGAATAATACATAGAATAATTTCCTTTTTCCTTTAGTTTCCAATACATTAGCCACTTCAATGTTTTACTTAGTCAATAATTAATTTTCATTATTTAATTTTTGCTGGTACATATGGGTGAACCTCAAAAATGCAATTTTGAGCCACTTCCCTTTCCTAGAATCACGAACCGACTACACAATTGAGATCAGAGACCCCAAATATGCTAATATTGGTCACTAGAGCCACCCAAACCCATCAAATATGCAATATTTGGCCCAATCCAAGATTTTCACATGAAAAAGGGGTCTTATTCACCATTAATAATTAAAAATATCATGAATGAATTCATATTTTGGCCGACTGACGCTTGGAGCCTTGTAAGGGACCCCAATGAATACCAAAAAACTAAAACCACAACTTTGAATTCAAAGTTGTCTGGGATTCTATATTTGGCTTGGTTAAGCCAGGTTGACCAAGTCAAAATGGTTAAATGATGGCAAGAGATGAATTGTGTGATCATGCATGCAACATAGGATGCAAACAAATTCCTTATATATGTTAGTACACCAACTTCAACAATTAGTGAGAAATAAAAGGTGATCATTATAAAACAATTTCATAAAAATAGGCCTAAGTCAAGGTGGGCCCACCACCTTTCATGAAGGCTCCATAGTTATGCACATTTATAGACTTGGTCTTTGCTAGCTATGGGTGTGGTGGAAAAAACAAGGCTTAAATGGTACAAGGGAATGACTAAGACCTTGACAATGTGACCCTTTGGATAAACATGAGAAGCAAGGAACCACAGTGACATGTGTACACCAACGAACACTAGGGGAGGGAGGTGCCTCACAAATGGGATAGTGTTTGGGAAACAACCACTAGAATTTAACATACACCTTGCAACTCACATCCAAGCCTGCATCAGACTCCATGAGGATCTTTGCTAGAACCGTCGTGTTGGGTGCACAACCAACCGTAATTTGAGGTTCTAGAGGACACTTAGCATTAGTTGTCCCTTGATCCATCTCACACCCAAATCCTTCATTGGGACTTCGTGAGGAATTAAACATTACATTAAATTTCATATATGTGGCCAAGCAGTCATTTTGATATTGCATATGTTCCTCATATGCTTGGCATTTTCTCATTTAATTTCACATTAGCCTCTTTGGCTTGATTTGACTTTCACTTATCCTTTTTGGATTTATTTGAATTTAATTTATCCTGATTGGATTTATTTGGATAGGAAAATAGTTCTCATGCATGTAATGGTTGCAAGGAAGCATGTTTAAAGGACAAGTGGGGAATACCGGTGAGTCTACAATATCCTATACCACATCACAACATCAAGGGTAACCGACCATAAGTGAATCCCAGGTTTGAAAGTGCATACCCACACACTCCAAATCCGAGGCACAATACAACATGGAGTCATAGTCTACATAGAGGTCACAGGGGGGAGGTACTCAAGGTCACCTATATCGGTCTCAATTAGGGGAGGATCCAATCATGAATGGGTTGGATGAGTGGGGATAGTGACAATGGCCAAGTCTATACCAAGGATGGGGGAAAACCAATGTGCATAAAGGGGAGTCTCCAATCAAAATGGTAAACTTCCCTTTCCAAAGGCCACGATAAAGAATCAAATCACAAAATTAGATCACCTAACAAGTCACTATATGTCAAGTCAAAGCACTAGTATAAATAAACAAGCCAAATATACATCTATGAGAAAAAACCGTATACCTGATCTGCTAAGTGGATATGAAGAATGATCTATGACATATGTGGGCAAGGGAAGGGAAAACCAACATTGATCTCTGCTGCTCCAAGAATATCATGGCTAAGCAAACCATCTCAGTGGGGTCATGTAAGAGAAACTAGGACAAAGGGGCCAGGAATGTTGATCTGTGATGCTTTGGATATGAAAAATGGTACTGTTCCATCACCAATCATGACTTTGGATCTGCTCAACTCATGTGTGCTTTGACTAAAAAATTTCTTTGACCATGGGTCTACATCATGGTGGCTCTGGCTAACATTGATGGATAACATCTGGCTCCAGCTAGGACAAGTGATCTAAGGGAGAGAGTGCTTGAGAACCCCAAAATATTTGGTCCAAAACACCCCTCTCATCATCAACGGTCATGAACCTACATAATTTCTACATAATCTTCACATATGTACTTGGTCCTCCATAGATGCATATGCTATACCATCCTCTACAGACCGATCGTGTAACGTACCCACCCATCCATCCAAGGAAAGGAAAGGTACCTGATGGCAATCTCTAGGGCTTTCACATAAAACTTAGTCCACTCATTAGATTCATATCATTAAAAGAGATGTGTGCAGACGGAAAACAAGAAAATTATGCACAGTGGAATTAAAACATCCACACACATTACTCATGCATACAACATATCAACAGTCATTAAATTAATATAGTGCAGAAATAAATATATAGGCATAAAAACACTTATCTCCATTTTACAACTGCCCCAACCAACTAGCTATGTCGCTGCAATGTTCCACCCAACCATACGCTCTTCGACAGCTTATACTTAGTCCGTCCGAAGGCCACCCCCGAGCTGGGCATGATTCTCAAAAGGAAAGGGTACATTCCAGCTTATTCACAACCAATTGATCATTTCATTTGAGCCAAGCTAGTCCATAGCTGGGTTTATCAGGCTACATTTGAACCCTGGAGGCTTACACTCAAGTTCAAGCCAAAGCAATGGATTTACAAACAAGTTGGCCAAGGGTTTTCCCAAATCGTTTCCAGTCAACAATGGATTAAGGGATGGGAAAAACAATCACAGGGGAAAATGAGTTCTTTCCCCAGCTAATTAGGCATTCAATGGTCCAAAATGACCTCTATGGAACCCTAAGTCAGTTCCTCTTCTTCACCACTAGTAGACAACACAAAAACACCCTTCTCCTGACTGAGAAAACAAGGATAACCAGAAAAACATGGCTGCAAAGCACCCAGGTAGATCCCAACTTGTGAGGGAGGAAGAGTGGTTGATGGATAATGCTTGGGGGAGAAATTCATGGCTCTTTTCTTTCCCAAGAAGCAAAACGTGATTTCCCATGCAGGGTGGCTTTCCCATAACCAAATTTGGACATCCATACCTCCCATTCCCCAAGGCATTAACTACCTCAACGAACTCTTGGAAGAAATCAATGGTTGGGTACAAAAGTCAACATGGGTAGTTGAGGGTTTGATGGGTTCTCTCATTGACACTTGGATTGAATTGATTGGCTCAAGGGTTTGAATGTTTTCCCTTCCAATTCCTTGTAAATCATGTCCCCATCTCTTTGTTGCATTGCATAGCTAGTTGTGGGTATTTTTTTATTAAAATGCATCTTACATGATATTGAAGTTCCAATGTTCCTGGCTAGCACGCAAACCATAAGCATCAATAAATCGATGGAGGGGCATTGGCCTTGATCTCCTCACCATGATTTCATAACAATATTACATCAATTACATTTGAATGTAATGGGGACGTTACATTCCCCTCCCCTTGGGAATAACACCATCCTCGGTGTTCCAATACTTCAGATTATATACCCACTTTACACATGTCCAAAATTCACAACTGGTGGCAGGTCTGTCCTGCATTTCATCTCTTTACTTTGACCTTTCAGGATTAAGTCCTTTGGCTTCCTCAAGCTGCTCCTGCTGGCTTTGATCTTCCATCTCTGCAGGTGGGCATTGCTCCACAGCAATCCCTTTCCTTTATTACCCTTCCAGTTGACCTACAAGTCTGGAATTCCATGGCTACCATCTTTCTTGTTGTCCTGGTAACTAATTGAGGAAGATTTCCAACCAAAACAAATAGCTTTTGGTCTGCTTCCATGATCAAGGTGCACAACTGGCTTTCACTTTTCTCACTAGCAATCACTTGGCTAGCAACAGCTGCAACAATGTCTTTCAATGTCTCTCATGTGAGACTCATCATGGCAACTCCTGTTAGGACAAGCATAACACAATATTAAAATTAGTCAATTATTTTTCTAATTGACATGGAACGTCCATGCTTCACTCATGAGACTTCCACACACTTCATGCTTTCCCACATACACATGAAATCCTTCATGTTCATCCTTTCACAAGAAAATAACTATTTCAGCATTCACAATTCATTTCAAGCAATTAAACACAATTTGTTTTCATTTATGACATGCACTCAACAATCTTTTGTTTCTGAGATGCATCAATCAAAATGAAAGAGAAGAGTAAGAGTTTCCCCCTCTTAGTCTTGTTCCAATCCGGAGCCACACCATCACTTGTGGTTTCATGCTCCTTAGCCTCTTTCACTTCAATGTGAATGCTTGACTTTCCCTTTCTTGGCTATGACACTTTAGTGTCTAAGGTCTGTCTAATACCTTTCAACTAGGGAACCCTTCCCCATTGTTGCTTACAGAACCTTTGGCTGCTAGGACCCACACAGTTCCACTAACACCATCTTTCATTACCGCTCATATTGAGCTCTCTTTAGGACGGTCACATGTCCACATGCATCCTCCAGATGCTTTCATAGTCCTTGCTTCTAGCAATACCTACACTCAAACATTGAATTAATTCACATGTTTAATGTATTTTCATAGGGTTTATCTCTAGACAAGAGTTTAAGAAATCATAATTAAATCATATACACATGTATATTCATAAGCAAGAGTTGCAAGATAACCAAATACTTATATGTATTGGATGTCTTCACTTTACTCCACAGGATCCTTCTTTGCTTTCCAAGCATTGGATTTCTCGTGGATACAACAATGAATGTTGGGCTAGCACACAGGCTACTCCACAACCATTCGAATAGCTATGCCATGCCAGTACGCCGACTAGTTTTATCAATCAATTAAGGAATGTTTGGCCAGCACGCCGGCTACTCCACAACATCAAGTGTTTAATGTTCCCACCAACTATTCTCTAAGTTTATCGAGCATCAGTTACTCTCTGGACTTACTAAGAATTTTATAGTGCACAACCAGTTACTCTTCGATTTTATCAAGGATTTTATAATGCACAACCAGTTACTCTCTGGTTTACCAAGCGTTTGTGGCTCTTTCCGGGTCCTTACTTCTTGCAATGCCCAAGGTTTCCAACAAAGAAGCAATAGTGTATTAGCTTGGTTTTCATAAGACTTGTACCTAAAATATTCATTATTACAAACAAGAATTAAATGAAAATGAATACTTATCTGTATTGTGCATTTTCCTTGCCACTCCACAAGTTTCCTTCTCTGCTTTACAAGCCTCGGATCACTTGTGGGGTGGATGCTTGGCCAGCACACCTGCTGCTCCACAACATCATCCGAATAGGAAATGCCAAGCCAGTACGTTGACTGGGTTTATCAGGCATCCCTAAAATCAGTATGCTAAGCCAGTACGCTAACTAGGTTTATCAAGCATTTCAAAAATCAGTATGCTAAGCTAGTACGCTGACTGGGTTTATCAAGCATTTCAAAAATCAGTATGCTAAGCCAGTACGCCGAATGGGTTTATCAAGCATTTCAAAAATCAGTATGCTAAGCCAGTACGCCAACTGGGTTTATCAAGCATACAATAACCATTTCCAAGCCAGTTCTCCGACTGGGTTTGTCAGGAAATAACACCCTTCACCAATGCCTCCACAACATGCAAATAACCAATGCAAAGCCAATACACCGACTGGGTTTGTCAGGCATTAATTTAACAACATGCCAAGCCAGTACACCGACTAGGTTTATCAGGCATCCAACAACCTTTCGCCACAACACCCAAATAAAAAATGCCAAGCTAGTACACCGACTGGGTTTATCAGGCATACAACAACCATTGCCAAGCCAGTACATCGACTGGGTTTATCAGGCAATATGAACAACACAATATGATTACGTGGCTCCTTCTCTTATGCAAACTAGTGGTTCCCTCCAGGAACTCCATAGGTGACTAACTTGACTGTAGGCTAGCATGGCCCCACAATACCCACTCACAATACACAAGGATGATACCCCTTTTCTGCAACATAGCTCCTCGGGCCTATCCATCTCTTATAGTGTCCTTTAGTGTGAGCGTAGAAAGGTTACCACTACCCATACAGTCCTCTTGAGCACCCTTGCTTCGCTTTTCCTCTTAATGTGCAACACCAAATTGCATTTGTGTAAGCTGTTAGCACAAGAAGGATAAGCAGACTCATCAATATTGCTGCTATAAAATTGTAACCATATTTAATATCATTCACTATCAAGTATTGAAACACCAGGAATGTGTCCATTCCCTTAGGGTGTAGTCAATATTGAAAACCCTAACATAACCCATCAGCCGAAAGGTATGCATCCATTTTCGATGTGAGCCATGTAGGCGTTAGTCACACTCAAGCAGTCTGGAACAATAATGAAATAATAAAACATGCTCTGCATATTAAATCTAATAACCAAACATGTATATCCTTAGTTAGGGTTACCGAATACTCATTCATTTTTCATATGTATATTTCCTTGATTGGCGAAGAATGGGGCTCCCTTCTTTGAGTCAACAGTCCTTCGGTTTGCCACCCCAATCTTTTCACATGCCATAACCCACACATGCCTTCTTGGCATAATTTACTGTCTCACTCACATGCTTTACCAACATGCAGTTCGGTTGAGACATTATCAACATTTACAATGGCATTTCACCCGAAACCCATTTCCAAAGCATGGGATCCTTCCCATCTAGTTTGGCTTCTACAGGCCATCACACATGGTCTTCCTGCAATGTGTCATCCTAGCACACTTGATCAAATAGCCAAACAGTCAGCAACATTTAGAAATAAGCTTCAAATATGATTGTTCCATAACCAATCAATAGCATTAATAATTAAATTCAATATGAATTTACAATTCTGTCTCCTACAGAAATTGATTTGCTTAGCAATGAGGCCCTCCTCATATTGTTTGGCTCTTGTAAGTGGTATCACTCTGCCCATTATGGTTTCACCCTTGCTACCATACCTGAACATCCACCTGTTGGCCCGGTTTTGCAACCAGGCTTAGTGCTATGGGCACCTGCTAACTAGTAGCAGCAGTTTCAATATAATTAAACAAGAAACTAATCTAAACTAAACTAATCATGAATCTTATGCAAGAATCTAAGCAAATAATGTAAACATTTAAAAAAACAAAAACAAGAAAATATTAAAGAATGAATTTGTATTGAAAAATGGGGGGCAAGCAAGTGCTTGCGATAATACCTTCAATGGTGAAGGTTGATGTTGAGCAACTCCCAAGATGAGTAGCTCCAAGCTCCAAGAGGTCTCCTTCTCCAAGGTTGCTTTAATGGCTAAAATGCTCAAGGGAGATTTCAGCAGCATAAGGATGAGATAATGGATGGATGTGAAATGAGGAGCCCCTACCACCTTTTTATAGGTTTTGGTGGTGGGGAATACCATTTGTGGTTTTTTGGAAACCAAATGGTATTGACCAACATGGTTTAGGTACTTTTCCCTCCTTTTTCCTTTTTTTGAATAAAATTAATATTTTAATTCCCTTTTAATATTTTTGGGGAATTTGGACCCTTTTTGAGGGTTTTTTATGCTTTTCGGGAAAAATAATATTTTTGAGTGGGAAAAAGGGGTGTACTAAGGTCTTTTGGTGACCTTTTGTTGGTTTCAGAGGCTCAGATGGTGGAAAAGTGGACAAATGGGTCATGTGAATAAGGGAATGAGATAGTGAGCACTTTTTAGGTGTTAACAGATTGCCCCCTGATGTGTGAGGGCAGGAGCTCATCGTATGGCCGATAGACATTATAGTTCTTTTGTCTTTTTTCAGGGGTTTGGGAAGGAGAAGAGACCGATTGGAGACTGGAGCCATGGCCCTTGGAAGCTGCAAGAAACAAAAAAAAAATTACATGGCCTCAATATGAATGAGGTATAATCTCTGATAATGGACGAGGCGGGCATTCCCATGCTCGTATCAAGACATATACATAACAATTAGTCCCAAGAAGGGGGATCTAATACATAAAGAATATACTGGTACATCATAATGGTCCAGGGGGGACATTATTTTGGGATATACTCCTGATCATAACTGATCTCAATAACTGATACACTAGAATAACTGATGAACTGTTGGAACTGAAGGTGTCCAACATCTGTAGGGACATAATGACTGTGAGCCATCTCTGGGAAGTATCTGTAACTGTATACTCGAGGGAGTATAAAACTGGGGTACATCTTAATACTGTCTCCATGCGCAACCCGGATATCTATAGAAAAAGTGTAACTGGTGTTATCCATAGGAAGACTCTCAAATGTGGAGGAGTCAGGCGGTATTCGAGGTCTTCGACTAATAAGTGAAATGGACGAATACCCTGTGCGAGTCTCAACGATGCGATCAAGGTGTTGAAGTCGAGCATGTGAGAAACAACCATTTGGAGAGGCACTGAAGATTCCTCTCAAAATGATTCGTAGGCACTCATCGTAAATGGTGATGATTCCAAGACACAGGGACCTCTAGGTCTATCCTCTGGAATCAATGTGGTTGTCGTCGACAGAGGGAGACCAACAACTAACAAGGCAATGATGTTTCCTTGATAGGAGCGCGAGGTGTAAAACTGAAGTGTTGTAGTACTGATGGTAGGACTGACATACTTGTGGGAATGGGAAATAACTGGGTCAAAAGTGGGTAGACTCAAACTTCCTTTGTTCAGAGCATGATGACATGGTTGACCTGGCAGCGTGGGGAACTGACTTGTAGGTGTGGGGATCATTGCTTTGACTGAATGGTATATATTGACTCTGGGGGGGAGGACGAGCTGATAGGTGCCGTCGAGGGATTATCAAGGTGACATACTGCAGAATACTCTGAACAAAGGCGACCAAAATGGGGAAGTTGCCTGATGAGTAGATTTGATCTGTCGTGGCGCCAAGAGGCACCATTGATTCCTTCTTCGTAGTTTTAATGAGCTCCAAGAAGGGATAAAAGTGTGCTCTGAAATGGTACGGTCCTGTGGATTTTGTGATCCCAGGACGGCTCATGCTCATGGTTGCTTTCATATTTAGAGAGTCTGAAAACGGTAAGTGGACTCTATTGGTGTTTCGTTTTCGTAAGTTTAGTCTCCCAGGCCCGAAAAAGCATAAAATGATGCGGATGGAGAACTCTTCTAGCCGATGTGACTAGAGTATACCTTTTTCGTAATTAGTCTACAAGGTCCAAAAAAGGGCTAAACTTATACCAGGTAGACGCCCTTTCAAATACGTTTAACGAGCATGAAAGGAAACAAGGTTGCTCGGAAATCTTTTCATTGTTTGTAGGAGTCAGAAAAGAGCTTAACAGAAACTCCCTAAGTGCCTTTTTCGTAAAAGGGGTTGCTCGGCCCGAAAAAAGGGGTAAAATTATACCGAACAAACATGGATTGATGAGGGCGAGAAAAGGTCTCAAGCATCGTCATCAGTTCTGAAAACTGGAATTGGTGACATAAGGATTGTCGAAAAGGGGCTACGGCCAATGTGGCATGCAAACCGAGCTACGTGGGGGGCATGAAAAAAAATGCCCTGAAAATTGGGACGTGATAGCGAGAAATGATCTCACGCATCATCACGAGCGCGGAAAACTGAATCCGGCGATATAAAGCATGTCGAAAACGGAGAACGACCGATGTGGCACGCAAACCGAGGTGACAAGGGGGCATGGAAAAAATGCCCAAAAAATCTAAAGGTGAGAGCGAGAAATGATCTCAAGCATCATCACGAGCACGGAAAACTGAATCCGTCAGTGCAAATGGTGCGAAAAACGGATGTCATAAGGACTCCGGAATGGTCAAAGCAAATAACTAGGTTAAAAAATTGCTACAAATAAAGGTGAGCCCACCAAGCCAATGATGCAGTGGTGGGGAGAAATGATGACCCGCAGGGGGAAATACTATCTGCATAAAATCAACTCAAATATACAAGTGACACGTGACCTCAAAAATGGTTGAGATCACGAATATGAAAAAGTGAGCAGGGTTAATGACCTGCCCCCATGCTATGTGCATGGGGTTTGTGATTGTGGATCACATATGTGTTGGTTTGAATGATGGGCTCATTGAGGTGTTGAGATAGAGATGATGGGGAAGGTTCAAAATGATTGATCATGCCTCCTATCCCGGGGTCGAGGTAATCTATTATGCCCCCTAACTCAGAGGTGTCAATGTGGTGCAGATGTTGTCTCAGAGAGAGATCAATAGGGCATTGAGCAACTGCTAGCAGGGTGTTATACCATGAGGCTGTGGGCTGTGGTGGCATACTGAAGTGATGATATGATGATGGGGGATTCCCTTTGTGGGGTGGATGCCCCCAGTATCTCCGACGAGAATCACGATGATGATGATTAAGCAAGGTTTTGGGCCTGCCCCCATGTTGTGGACATGTGGTTTCCTCATCGATTTGAAAGGGTTGAACATGTGTGTCTAAGGGATCAATTGAAGGGGCCGACCGGACAGAGGGGTATCCAGTGGAAACCGTGTAAATGGTGTTAATCTCTCCGGATGAGGATGATGCGAGAGGGTAGATCTCCTCGATAATAGGGGGTGCCGTCTCAAGGTCCAAATTGTTCATCTCGTAGAGGGCTGCTCTGTAATCTGGGATGTCAGGACAGTTATGGGAGTAGTGGCCGTAAATACCGCATATCGCACATGGGTGGTTGGTACGCAGTGATTTATCACGAGGCATGGGGTTTGGATCTAGTTTGACCACCTGGATGTTGGGGTCGTCGTCCAACATTTGCATGTGTTCCTGCAATGCAGGTTACTGCGGACACTGATGTGTTGGATGGCCTAACCCATCACACAACGAGTATTTTGGAGGAGCACGGAATACGGGGGGAGGTTTAACCGCCTTGGGTGGGGGTACCACAGTGTATGGTTGTGGGCCTCTGCCCCCAGTGGGCCTGATGAGTGGAGGTGGATTCGTCGATGACGAAGGAGTAGTGATACCGGGAGGTGGTTGGGTAGAAGTGACGATGGGTTGCACCGGCTGCAGGATGACATTTGGTGTCGGCGGGGGAACGGGAGGCGAAATATACCACACGGGTAATCCCAATGTTAACCCGGGGAGGCTGAGGGTAGCCATAACCGGGGCGCTTACTACACCCGAAGGAGGAAATAGAAAGGGAATTGTGTGGATGGGTGTAACCCCTATGTGACTAGGGACCAATGGTGGTTTAGGGAACAAAGGTGGTTGATTACCGGGTGGTTGTGTATTCTGTGAAAGAGTACAGAGGTTCGCGACGTGGGTCTCCGGTGACAGTGGTGGAATGTCCTGGAAAGTAGAGGTCATCGGCACCTCGGAGTAAAGTCCGGGTCCTATTGAGGAAATGAATGAGGTAGTCGCACCACAAACAGGTTGTTCAACTATGGGGAGAACATTTTCAGGTGTGGCGGGGGCCTTGGGATCGTAATAGGTGAGATGGTCGACCTTGACCACGCGTCCCTCATGGGGGAACTGCATGGTGCGAAATACGGATGAGGCAGCAGCCCGCATGGCATACATGTAGCTGCGACCAAGTAAAAGGTTATAGTCTAGTTGGGCATTGATGACCTCAATGTCAATGAGCACGGTTTTACCCGCCAGCTGGACAGGGACATTGGCGAAAAGACCTTGGGGTTGAGCCGAACGGCCGTCATAGGCTCGTAATGCAGTGGTGGACTGTTGGAGAGTAGGGGATCCCAACTTCTGCCAAACAAATGTGGACATGACGCATGTGGAGGCCCCTTCATCGATAATGCACCGATGGATGACAAGATTCCGAACAGAAACGGAAACTTGGAATGCTAATGAGGAAGGCAGTCGTGGTTCAGACTGGTCTGAATCGAATGCGATCAGCTGTGAATCATTGGGGTCAATGGCGCCAATGGAAGACAGTAAAGTCTTGCGCTGTGAAGGACAGTTTTTCAAAACTTCTAAAGCAGACATGGCTGTAGGAGACTGGGCTAAGTCGTCTATGATGTTGTAATTCGACGCAGCCCGAGCATTGGGATTATTGTTGATACGACAAAGTGGGAAGCGAGGTGCTTTGGAAGCGCCATCAAGTAGAGCCATAGGTATACGTAACGTTTGATCTGTGGGATTAACGTTAGTGTTCTTGTCGGTGGGAGGGGCTTCAGAGGTGGAGCCATATTGGTTCCGATGAGTTTGGAGGTTAGCATCGGCAGTCGACATCATCAACAAATGGTGAGTACCTGAATCGAACATGGGTTGATCAGGGGCTGCATAAGTGATCTGTTGTGGTGGCACGTTGCCCTGAGGGGGGGCTAACGGCTGAGTGTTCACTACACCCTAGTTTGGAAAGGGGTTTTGCAGCACCAAGGGTTGTTGTTGAGGTGGTGGAGGGTTGGGTGGCGGCTGAGGAGCCGCCTGCCCTTGACGATGGGCGTCATCTGTCCATAGTTTTCGAGCTAGCTCCAGATGTGGGCAAGCATGTGTATAGTGGCCATAGACACCGCAAATAGAACAAGGATGGTTTGTTCGTAAATTAGCATTTTTGGCTTGCTTAGGTGGCCGATCAGGATTCTGATGAGCAGGCGCCGCGTTATTGTTTTGCGGAGGATGGGTAGGTTGTGGAGCTTGGTTATGGTTTTGGTTGTTTCCACGGTTACGTCCTCTTCCGCGGTTTGGTTTCCCACCCTGGTTGCGTTGGTTATTTTGGTATTGGGGCTGATGTTGTTGTGCATACACATGCCCTTAAGCATTGAGGGGATTCTGGGGAGCCGCAGGTGCGGGAGCAGGTTGCGGTGGGTAGTATGCAGGTGGAGCTGGAGGTGGTCCAGCTGCCTGTTGGGGTTGTTGGTACCCCTGAGATGTTGGAGGTGTGAGATTAGCTGGTGCAGCTGGTTGTGGGTAATGCATCTGCTGTTGTGGGAACTGAATGGGGGTATGTGTGGTAGGTTGAGTATAGTATGTAGGAGGTACATATGCTGATGGCGCTTTCCCATAGCAATGTTGCGGACAAGAGGGTCCATGAATGTGATGGGTCTGGTTTGTTGGAGCGTAAGAAGTTGTCGCTCCGGAACTGGATGTAGCCCTAGAGAGGTCTGGGGCGGGCGTGGTGCTCACCATGCTGAAAGGTTTAGGTTGGGGTGTGATTTGGCCAATAATGCCATCGGCGGCATGAGATGTCCCCGGCGCGTCACTGTGTGAAGAGTCGCATCGTGGGGCGTCTGGTATGATTGTGTATAGATAACCCGACTGGGCGTAAATGAGATCAAACTGTTGGGCTTTGAGGATGGCCTCTTCTTCAGACTGGGGTCTTTCGGATGCCACATCCTTTGCAATGAGAGCGAGAAGGGTTTTTAGAAACCAATCTAGGAATATATGGTCGTATAACTTGATTTTGCAGAGGCTTCGGCGTCGACGCCACTCATGAATGTGGTCAGTGATGTGGGTGGCTGTGTTCTGTCTGCAAGACAGTAGGATCTCAACGCCCGCATCATAGCGGACAGGTAACTGAAAGAACTGCAGGAAGGTCGAGGCAAGGGAGGTAAAGGTGGCATGCGTCCCATGAGGCTGCTCGATATACCACTTGGCTGCAGAGCCAGTGAAGGTGCGTTGTAAGAGCCGGAGGCGGACAGAGTCGTCCACTATGGAGTTGGAGGAACACCATAGATGGAAGGACATGATATGGTTCTGGGGGTCTTCACCCGTCTTACCCTCAAACTTAGGGATGTCAGAGGGGAGTTTGGTGGGCATGTGAGGCCACGCAGGATCGTGTCTGATGGGGTCATTAGTGAGCCTAGCTATGTATGGCAGGTTCAGACTCGCCATGTATGGTAAACTAGCAGACGTAGTAACTGGGACCGGGACATGTCTAGTCATTGTGGTATGATGTGGGGGTCCAGTAGTGCCTAAAGGAATGCTAGGTATGGAGGGTATGTGCCCTCCAATAGATGTAGTCTGGTATGGGCCAGCGCCTCCAAGTGCAACATGGGTTACACTTGGGTTAGGAATAGCAGTGGGGATTCCTGGGATAGGGTTTGTGGAAACCAGAGGGGGTGTGACCCCTATGTTGGGCATACCCATAAAAGGTGGTGGCCCTGTGTTGGGGATTCCTATAACAGGAGGTGGCCCTGTGTTGGGCATTCCTAAATGTGGAGTGTTGCCCATGTTGGGCATACCCAGGGGGGTGGTCGTTTCCATGGATGGCACCGCCGCAGAAGGGTCTGTGGATGTCTCACCTATGGTGCTGGTAAACAGTGGATCAAATGGTGTTCCAGCCATAATGGTGGTTGGTGGTAACTCTGTGGGGTTTTCAGATTCTACCTCCAAATCAAATGTGACTTGAGGTCTGTCAGAATCGGATGACTGTCTAGTTGACTGACGATGTGTCGAAACAAGGGATAAGGCTCTGCGTCCGTGACGTGGAGAGCCAAGTGGACTAAACTCTGGGATTTCATCCTGTAGATGATGAGAGCGTCTAAAATTCTCAATGGTGAGAATTAAGTTTTTTTGTAAAAAATTTGTTTAAGTATCAGGTGGTGATATATGTATAAAAGACTCAAAACCCTAATGCAACCAAGGGTGCAAGAAGGGGAGTGAAAAAAGAAGGCTCTCAGGCCAAAAAAAATCAACCTCAATAAAGGCACTTATTCTAGCAGCTGTGCTACAATAAGCGGAGGAATGCAACAAATGGTCAGAGTACCAACATGCAAACGGCTTCTAGAAAAAATAGGTGTAACTAGACCAAAGGTGGGTTGAATCATGCAAACACCTAACTAAAAGTATTGTGACTCAAACAAACGATATCCTCTGCAAGGTGATGAAATCCAAGTCAGAAAATATGAGTGTTGAGACAACGGCTAGATATCCCCCTACCGGGAGGGACACCGGGTAATCAATCCTAAAGAAAGGCTACTAGGATACTCCGTTCATGATGCGTCGAGAAAAGGTAAATCTGCCGTTTGGTCCTTTGATCGCAATATCCCAATACAGGGATATCCCGAGAACTGCGAATGGTAGCCCTTCGGTTACTGAATGGATTTCGGTATTCCACTCAGGCTTCCGGAACCATCCTCGCGACTTCAACCCTCCTAGGGGAGAGGCCTTCCCACAAACCGGTTGTGACCGCGCCAAAAAGTACTAAGAGATTTTAGCTCCCTAATTGGACAACTTCTATGTCTCAGATGTAATAACTGAGGGGTGTTATTGAAACACCTATCCCCCCAATACTACCTAGCTACAAAGTTCTTTTAGTGTTCCCCAAGTGGGGTTAAAAGTGTGTTGAAATTAGGGTACGTTTTAAGGCTTAGTTCAATTAAGTGATCGAGTGAGTGCACGTGAGGTATTGTAAACTGAACTTGAAAAAAGGTAAATGCTTTACAGGAAATTTTCAAAAAACAAAGGAGCTTTTGAAAATAAAAAGCAAATATTTATGACTTTTTCAAATAAATGGAAATTAAATGCTTTTGCAAATATGAACTCAAAAAACAATGGATCTTTTGAATTATGAAAGCAAATAATAGACTTCTTTTAAAGAAATAAATGGACTTCTTCTTTCAAGTAAATTGCTAAGGGCAAGATTTTAAAGAAGTAAACAGGAAAATTTTTAATCTAGATAAAAATGCAGAAATAATTCCTTCTTTCACTTTCTTGAAAATTTTTAAAGATATTTCTAGATATGCATTTTAAATAGTAAAATTTTTTTCAAGGCTGTAAAATATGCAGAATTTAATACTGTAAAAAATGTGCTTTGTGGGCAGAAAGTACAGTAAAAAATAATTTTTAAAATCGAAATGGCCGAATGAAAAATTCAGCCGCGCGGGTTTTAACAGCAAACCCGCGATGGACCGCGCGGGTTTCGGCCGCACAGTCACGATGGACCGCGCGAAAAATGTCTGCGAAGCCGCGGTGTGCAGCGCGCAAATTGGGCGCGAAGTCGCGCTGAACCGCGCGGAAAACAGCCGCGCAGTCGCGATGTGCAGCGCGGTAAATGACCGCGATGTGCAGCGCGGAAACCAGAAGAAAAGCCGCGGTGAACCGCGCGGAAAAAAGGCCAAAAGCCGCGATGGACCGCGCGACTATTAGGCTAAAAACCGCGAGGCGAAAGCCGTGCACGGAAGCCGAAAAATGAACCCAAAAATTGAGAATTCCGGGCTGTTAATGGCAATAGATGGGGCCAAAACTTAGAGCAGCAATGGATCTGCTGTCTAAGATGGCAGATCTATGGATCTAAAGGTTAAAAACTAACAAAAAACTAAGATTAAAAGCAAAACTAGAGATCTATTGTTCAAAACCCAGCGGAGTCGCCAAAAACTGTTGGCCCGGTTTTGCAACCAGGCTTAGTGCTATGGGCACCTGCTAACTAGTAGCAGCAGTTTCAATATAATTAAACAAGAAACTAATCTAAACTAAACTAATCATGAATCTTATGCAAGAATCTAAGCAAATAATGTAAACATTTAAAAAAACAAGAACAAGAAAATATTAAAGAATGAATTTGTATTGAAAAATGGGGGGCAAGCAAGTGCTTGCGATAATACCTTCAATGGTGAAGGTTGATGTTGAGCAACTCCCAAGATGAGTAGCTCCAAGCTCCAAGAGGTCTCCTTCTCCAAGGTTTCTTTAATGGCTAAAATGCTCAAGGGAGATTTCAGCAGCATAAGGATGAGATAATGGATGGATGTGAAATGAGGAGCCCCTACCACCTTTTTATAGGTTTTGGTGGTGGGGAATACCATTTGTGGTTTTGTGGAAACCAAATGGTATTGACCAACATGGTTTAGGTACTTTTCCCTCCTTTTTCCTTTTTTTGAATAAAATTAATATTTTAATTCCCTTTTAATATTTTTTGGGAATTTGGACCCTTTTTGAGGGTTTTTTATGCTTTTCGGGAAAAATAATATTTTTGAGTGGGAAAAAGGGGTGTACTAAGGTCTTTTGGTGACCTTTTGTTGGTTTCAGAGGCTCAGATGGTGGAAAAGTGGACAAATGGGTCATGTGAATAAGGGAATGATCTAGTGAGCACTTTTTAGGTGTTAACACCACCTACAAGATGTCCTCCCGACACAATTCTATATAAGCCAAACAATCATTAGCAATTATAAGCAAATTCTCAAATCTGAAATTTGTAAATCTGTTTTCCTACAGAAATTAGATTTGCAACTATGAGACTATTCTCATAAACTTAAACCAGACAATTTTCAGATTTGTTTCATGCATAAATTACAACCATGAGAACCTTCTCATAACCTTTGGCTTTTGCACATGGTAGATCTCGGTCTTTACTATGGACTTATCCTCATTGCCATACGCAAGAATTTTCTACCTGGAAACTGAAACTTCAATTAGCCAAACACGTTGTGAGTATCTATGCACATAATCATTCATTGCCATAACAGTCACTGAAGTGATCTCAGAATTATAATACTCAATAATTCTAACACCTTCATTTGTTTAACATTTGAAATGCAATGAAATATATACATCTCTATATATGCATTAAAAATTGCAAGACACAGTCACACTATCCATGCAATTTAGATAAACAATAAATACTCATTACTTCACATTTCATGCAATTCTGTCCTTCCAACATAGCACTCTTGGTAGCCCATCAACATGTATACCTTCTTCATGCAATCTTTCTCCTGCATTCATAGCAGCTCATGAAATGCTCTCAGTATTAACAATGGTTCACCATTTCATCTATTATCTAAATGCATTGAAACATATATATATGTTGCACCCATGCATTCACACAATGCACAATCACAACATTTACATCACTCACATAATCTTTCAATACAACCTTGCAATAATTCATGAATACTATGCATTCCAACACATTATGGCCTAACCATGCCCGTCTCATATGGCATACACTACAACAGGACCATAAGTCATCACTTGCTTTGGTTGTTAAACTCACAACCAACATACACAAATGGTATGATATAATTTTCATATGAATGCATTGAGGTTTCTAAGAAACTATAGGGTGTAAGGCTCCTTGCCTTTACTTACCCACACCTCACCATACTCGGTGGGTTGACATTCACATTGAGGCACTCAATACCACATGCAAACCAATCAATCATAGTTTGAACATAGTTGAAGGGATCTCACCAAATCCTCTTTCAACATTCATGCAATTAAGCACAGTTAACTCTTACCTGCATGGCTGTTATTAATATCGCTTGATGTTACCTGATCAGTCAGCCTCTTACCAAGGCTACTTAGCCCTTTTGCCAACATCTTGATCATGGATTTGTTGCACCATCCTCTCTTCATGAGGTTGTATGCAAAAATCATCATCCACATCCTTTAGCCATGCTTCGGTTTTCTCTGATCCTACAACCAATCCGAACACAACTTAATTATTAGCAACCACCATCATTTGATCTTAAGTGGCTCATTGCATATGTAAATCCTCACTTTTTTACCAATATGCAATATCATATACATGCAAAAACATTTTCACATGCACTTGCGCAATATTCCATCTAGGACATATTCACTTCATCTATCTATCCTTTTTCACTTCCAACATCCCTATGCCATAATTTTCAGTATAGACAACTCAGGAAATATAAATATAAGAGCAATGGAGGAGTTAAGGAATTTTCCCTTTCCAATTCCTCCATAATGGGTATTACAACCCATTACTCTTACTGAGGATTCTGAAACCTTCTATGCAATTCTTGGCCTTCATCCCAAGAATGCATTTCACACTTTCAACGACTGTCTTCCGAGGGACGACGGGGGTGAAGGGGGCTTGCCCCCTTGTTTTTTTTTTTTTGTAAACCCTTCAATTTTTCAAAATCTGGCACACAAGTTCCATGGCATTTTTCAACTTTCGGCGCTTGAAAAATCTCTCTGAAAAATGGTTGAAATTCCTTGTTTCGGAGCAACTCAGCGAGTTCTTCTGACCTGTTTTGGGCCAACTCGCCGAGTTCTTCCGGTCAAAGACTTAGTTTTTCCTTCCGATCCGTTGGGGACCAACTTGCCGAGTCGTTCTGTTGTTGCAAGGCGACTTGCCGATTTCTTCCGAAATTTTCTCTTGGACGCCGAAAAATACTTAGAAAAACCTTCTGCCGTTTCTGACCATCTTGCTAAGTTCTCCCACTGTTTTGGAGCAACTCGCCAAGTTCTCCTGCTGTTTCAGAGCAACTCACCAAGTTCTTCCGAAATTTCTTCTTTGACGCCGAAAACAATTAGAAAGTTTTTTTTTCGGACCAACTCGCCAAGTCCTTCCACCGTTGCAGGGCGACTTGCGGAGTTCTTCTGATCAAACTCAGCTTTTCCTTCCGAAATTTTTCCATCTTTCCGCTGAACATTATTGATTTGTTTTGTTGCGTTGCGGAGTGACTTGCCGATTCCTTCCACAGTTTCAGGCCAACTTGCCGAGTCCGGCCGCCGAAAACCCTTAGAAATTTTTTTTTAAAAATTTTCTTCCCTTCCCCGGGCACTTCCGCAACTTCGGGCCAACTTGCCGAGTTATTCCGCCGTTGCGGAACAACTCGCTAAGTTCTTCTGCAATTTCAGTGAAATTATTGATTTGTTTTGCTGCGTTGCGGAAGGACTTGCCGAGTCCTTTCGCAGTTTCGGGCCAACTCGCTGATTCCGGCCGCCGAAAACACTTAGAATTTTTTTTTTGAAATTTTTCTTCCCTTCCCCGGGCACTTCCGCAACTTCGGGCCAACTTGCCGAGTTCTTCCGCCATTGTGGAAAAACTCGCTAAGTTCTTCCGCAATTTCGGCAAACTTATTGATTTGGTTTGCTGCGTTGTGGAACGATTTGCTGAGTCCTTCCGCAATTTCAGGCCAACTCGCCGAGTCCGGCCGTCGAAAACACTTAGAAAATTTTTGGAAATTTGAAAATTTTGAAATTTTTCTTAACTAGCAGTGCTAAGCAGGAAGCATACTTACCTCTGCAAGTTGTGACAGGTAGCCCATGAAGGCCCAATGCTGCAACCAGCAGCTCTGATACCATTTTGTAACGTACCCACCCATTCATCCAAGGCAAGGAAAGGTACCTGATGGCAATCTCTGGGGCTTTCACATAAAACTCAGCCCACTCATTAGATTCATATCATTAAAAGAGATGTGTGTAGATGGAAAACAAGAAAATTATGCACAGCGGAATTAAAAAATCCACACACATTACTCATGCATATAGCATATCAACAGTCATTAAATTAATATAGTGCAGAAGTAAATATATAGGCATAAAAACACTTATCTCCATTTTGCAACTGCCCCAACCAACTAGCTATGTCGCTGCAACGTTCCACCCAACCATAAGCTCTTCGACAGCTTATACTTAGTCCGTCCAAAGGCCACCCCCGAGCTGGGCATGATTCTCACAAGAAAGGGAACATTCCAGCTTATTCACAACCAATTGATCATTTCATCTGAGCCAAGCCAGTCCACAGCTGGGTTTATCAGGCTACATTTGAACCCTGGAGGCTTACACTCAAGTTCAAGCCAAAGCAATGGATTTACCAACAAGTTGGCCAAGGGTTTTCCCAAATCGTTTCCAGTCAACAATGGATTAAGGGATGGGAAAAACAATCACAGGGGAAAACGAGTTCTTTCCCCAGCTAATTAGGCATTCAATGGTCCAAAATGACCTCTATGGAACCCCAAGTCAGTTCCTCTTCTTCCCCACTGGTAGAAAACACAAAAACGCCCTTCTCCCGGCTGAGAAAACAAGGATAACCAGAAAAACATGGCTGCAAAGCACCCAGGTAGATCCCAACTCGTGAGGGAGGAAGAGTGGTTGATGGATAATGGATTGGGGGAGAAATTCATGGCTCTTTTCTTTCCCAAGAAGCAAAACGTGATTTCCCATGCAGGGTGTCTTGCCCATACCCAAATTTGGACAGCCATGCCTCCCATTCCCCAAGGCATTAACTACCTCAACCAACTCTTGGAAGAAATCAATGGTTGGGTACAAAAGTCAATATGGGTAGTTGAGGGTTTGACGGGTTCTCTCATTGACACTTGGCTTGACTTGATTGACTCAAGGGTTTGAATGTTTTCCCTCCCAATTCCTTGTAAAATCATGCCCCCATCTCTTTGTTGCATTGCATAGCTAGTTGTGGGTATTTTTTTATTAAAATGTATCTTACATGATATTGAAGTTCCAATGTGCCTGGCTAGCACGCAAACCATAAGCATCAATAACTTGATGGCGAGGCCTTGGCCTTGAGCTCCTCACCATGATTTCATAACAATATTACATCAATTACATTTGAATGTAATGGGTTCAATAATGGGGACGTTACAGATCGTCATGTCATACAATATATATATGGAGCCATAAAATTAAAAGAATGATGATATCGAAATACAGACGTCGAAACCAAACTCCAATCTAATAACTAAAAATAACATGTTCATTTTATTATGCAAGTAAACAAACTACACTAAAGGAAAAAAACTGATGTCCATGGTATCAAACGAAAAGACAACTAGTTGTCAGTAATTAAAACAACAATCAAGGAAAAAGGACATCTATGTGTTGGTCTTGAGAGCTTATTCACCGCAAAACTGGGCCAGCAGGCCGAGTCATTCATTGTTTACAGGTGGGAAGTAGTGTTTTAAAAACCTCCCATTTACATGTAACTCCAACTCTTCGCCATCCAACATCTCTAGCTGCACCAATCCTTTCCCGCTATCCTAGAAACTCTATACGGACCCACCCAAATTCTTTCCAGTTTTCCATGATTTCCTTTATTTTCTTTATGTTTGTCTCACAACAATACGATATCACCCATCTTGAAATCCTCATTCAAATAATTTTGGTCAAACATCCCCTTTATCCTTTCTTGTTCGATTACAGTTCTATCGAAAACATCCCTCCTCTTTTCATCAAGCTCCACAAGTTGATCTATCCTAGCCTGTATTGCTTCTTGATATATCAAGCATTGTTGTAGTAATTCATACATTGGTATCTATAGATTGATGGAAAGCCTGCAATCTAGTCCATATACTAGTTCAAAAGGGGACTTCCCTGTTATCCTTTTCACCCTAGTTCTATCAGCCCAAACAATGTACTTCAACTTACTATCCTAGCTTCGTTTGTTGTCCTCTACCATTCTTTTTAGGATCCTAATAATTTTTTTGTTGTTGGACTCAACTAACCCGTTTCCTTGGGTGTAATAGTTTGAGGAATGGGATAACCCTATGCCATGATTCAGATAAAAGTTTGACATTTCAATCTTACTAAAATCCTTGGCATTGTTTATGGTGAGCTTCAAAGGGCATCCATACCTTGAAAAAATGTTTTCTTCTAGAAATATTATCACAACCTCGGTTGTGGCTTTCTTAGTAGAGATGGCCTCCACCCAATGGGTGAAATAATTAGTGCAAGTGAGGATATATTTATAACCATTGCTTGAATTTTCATCAAATAGTCTTACAAATCCCATACCCCACTGTCGAAAAGGGGCCTCTACGATCACATGAGTTAAAGGTAAAATAGGGGATCTTGAATTCCCTATGAAAAATTGACACTACTGGCACATATTGACATAATTATGGACATGTTTGAATAACGTAGGCGAGTAGTATACTGCCCTCATGATATTATGTCACGTCCCCATGACCCTCGGAGGCCATGGGAGACCCCGATACATTTTTTTCTTCTTCTAAATACACATACACACAGTTGGAATAGCTCGGATCCACAATCCACAATCCACAATTGCGGATGCGGAGGTGTGGAACTTCCCATCAGAAAACTTACCTTTCTGCAATCCGCAATCCGCAACTCCAAATCCACAATCTGTAATCCGCATTGCGGAACCCAATTTCAACCATCAGGGAAAACTTCCCCTTCCGCAATCCGCAATCCACATTGTGGAAGTCAGAATTGCGGAAGTCCCACTTCAACTTTCCAGAAAACTTCCCCTTCTGCAATCCGCAATTCGCATTGCGGAAGCACCATCTATGCTCCTGCAGCTCACCAATGAAACTTCAGAGAGGCATAAATTCCTTGTCCCTTAACCAAATGAGATAATGTCGGTACCATTGGAAAGATCTGGGAGATCTCTATCCAATGGTGCAACTTCCACTCCAAACCGTGGTTTCTAACCCCTTCATTTCTCCAACTGAACATTGGTGCTTAAATCCACTTAAAATACTTTAACCTTCTTACTTCCATGACTTTGCATTTCACCTGAATCACATAGAGGGTTTCTAAACACATCAGGGTATTCCTCTCCCTTCCCAATATCAAGTGTAGTCATACATTTCATTCACAAGGTTAATCAAACATATCACAACATGTAAGGTGCATAAGTTAGATCTAACCATTACATCTGTCACATGCAAGACTTATAATGCATTAAAACTCATGCAATACAATGAGGTACATAAAAATGGGCTCAACCCTCTACTCAGGCTTGCACATAAACTTCTTATCAATCAAATTCATATAAACAAGCATTCCATAACTTGCACATAAGAAACCATATCATAGAAATGGAGCATCATCATTTAGCATAACAAGAAGTACTTATCTTTTAACTTTCTGAAGATTCCAAGCAACTGGCTAAGTGAGAGCAATGTTCCACCCAACCTTATATCTTTGTCCATCCTGTACTCTTTCAGCTGAGAGATCACCCCCGTGTTGGCCTATGTATCCATTAAGGAGGGCTATTAGGTTCTCTCATAGTCAAGGTTCCATCTGAATGCTAATCATATATGCAGTCAGGTTTATCAAGCATACTAGGGCATCTACCCATGTTAAGCCAACCTATAGTGGGTTTATCAAGCATATAGGGACATACTGGTCATTCTAAGACAACTTCTAGTTGGGTTTATCAAGCATTCCTGTTAGGTTTTCAGAATTTACTTCAATCTGATCTAGGGTCTTAACTGAGAGAACAACATGTACAGCATATCAAACATGGACATAATAATTCTAACACACAACAGACAATAGACACATAGAGTTTCACTGGGGAAAACCATAAAGGTGAAAAACTCCATAACTTCCTCAGAGATAGATAGAGCAATGATACAACACAAGTACAAGAGATAGTCCTCCTAGTAGCAGCTTCTCCTCCTCCACAAGTGTGCCACTCTCCAATGAGAGTATGAGTGAGAAAGTGAATGATCAAATAGAGTGCCTCCCGCAATCTATTTATACATGACTTGACTTTCATAATAACCTTTACTAGGTAGGCCTTAACTTAACCACATAACATAATGCTGATAGGGCCGACCCCCAATAGAGTGGTCTAAAAACCCTTTGACCCACATGACTTATACAGGGCCGACCCCATCAAGGTGGTCTAATAACCCATCAAGTATAATTTATGACACTTACAATATAAATGACGACACTTCCGTATAGAGGAATAATAACATCTCTATAGGAATACAATATACATATGCGAAATACATTCCGAAGTTACATATACATCAACACTCCCTCTTAACTAGGAAGGTATTTCTAGACATAGATCTGCTAGCACAAGTCTTCTTCTCTGGCTTTAAGCTCTAGATCAGGACGATGCTCCAGTTACTGCTCTGTATATGCATCAGGAGGATGCTGGATATGATCAGTTGGATCATTTATATGTATATGTATGTACGCATCATGTTGGATGTTGGATATGATCGGTTGGATCATTTGTATATGTTTTGTATATGCATCATGTTGGATGCTTGGACCATGTATCTATATATGTATCAGGTGGATACTGTGTATGATCAGGTAGAGCATGTATGTTGATATGTATCAGGTATGATCAGGTGGATTATGTTTTTGTATTTGTATCAGGTGGATACATTGTATGATCAGATGGATCATGTATGATGATATGTATCAGGTAGATACTTGATATGCATTAGGTAGATGCATTATATGATCAGGATGATCATGTATGACAAGCTTCAGGATGTTGCTTTAGATGACATGCAGCAGGATGTTGCAGTGATGATGATCAGGATGATCATGTGTACATCATGATGATGTATGGTGAGTATCAGGTTGATACTCTGTGGTCGTGGACAGGTTGTGCATATAAGCATATAATAGCGCCCTAGGAGGTTTGCAGATTCTCTTGCAAGGTTTTTCCACTGGCATATAATAGTTCCCTGGGAGATTTGGCAAATGCTCTTTCGATGTTTTGCTTTGGGAGGACATATAATAGCACCCTGGGAGATCTGCAGATAATCTTGCAAGGTTTTGCCGCTGGCATATAATAGCTCCCTGGGATATCTGGCAGATGCTCTTTCGAGGTTTTGTCCTATGGCATATAATAGCGCCCTGGGAGATCCGATAGGTTGAGCTATGTGCTCGTAATAAGTCCTCAGATGCTCTTGCAAGGCTTTGCCATGACCACATGTAATATCGCCCTGGGAGATCCGATAGGTTGGGATGTGTTCCTGTAATAAGTCTTGGGATGCTCTTGCAAGGTTTTGTGGTGACCACATATAATAGCACCCTGGGAGATCCGATAGGTTGAGCTGTGTGCTCGTAATCAGTCTTGGGATTCTCTTTCGAGGTTTTGTGGTAGGGTCACATGTAATAGCTCCCTGGGAGATCCGATAGGTTGGGTTGTGTGCCCGTAATAAGTCCTGGGATGCTCTTGCAAGGTTTTGTGATGCACGTAATAAGTCCTGAGGATTCCATAGTATGGCGAGTGATGACGAAGACCTGTAGGTGGTGGGCCTACATCCAGTATGAAAAAGGACTGGCTCTGTAGAAATTCCTATGACGAGTAGAGTCAGAGATTGGTTGAGATAGAAGCAACAACGATGATGATGATGACGATGATCTCAAGAAGAAGACTTGTCTAGCAGATCTGTGTCGAGAAATACCTTCCTAGTTAAGAGGGAGTGTTCATGTATATGTAACTTCGGAATGTATTTCATATATATTTATGTACCTTTATAAGAGATGTGTAATATATCTATAAGGAAGTGTCATCATGTGTATTGACAAGTGTCGCAAGTGTGTGTACTTGGCGAAGGGTTATTAGACCACCATGTGTGGGGTCGGCCCTGAAATATATATTATATGGTTGATATACCTAGCTAGACAAGTCGGCCCCATAAGGTCACTTGGAAAACAGACTAGTATAAATAGAGATTGGGAGATCTCTATTTGGCACACTCGAAAACTCATACTTCTCTCACTCAGAAAGTGGCGCACTAGTGAGGAGGAGGATCATCTGCTACTAGGAGACTATCTCAGTGTATTTTGGTTGTACTTTGGTTGAGCCATTGCTCTCTCTATCTCTGAGGAAGTTGTGGGTTTTTTCACCTTAGGGTTTTCCCCACAGAAACTCTGTGTCTCTTGTCTCTCATGCTTTTGATTCTTGTGATGCTTGTCATGCTCATTATGATTGCTATGCATTGATATATTGTACATGTTATTCTCTCAGTAAAGATCCTAGAGTATTATGAACTAATGCTCAAAATTTAACAATGGGTAGTCAAAACAGGTTTTGCGAGTCCCTAGGCAATTAAGTGTCTTTCAGGACAAGAAACCAGAGCCATGCCCTGCCATACAAAATCACAGGCATGCTCCATACTCCATCGGCTTCAGCAACAGGGTTCTCAACCACCCTCTACAACCAAATTAATGTCAGTAGGGAGGTCAAACGGGTTCATAGTTGGACATGTGGCAACATGGATACCAATCCCATAACCCCCTCACCTCTCCCTAGTGGATACACATGTCCCTTTATCATTGGTTTCTTCCTTATCCATCTTCTTGGTTATTTTATTCATTAATAATAATTACATCATTTACATTTCTTCATGACTTAACAGTCCATGAATAATCAAAATGTCAAATAATTTCCTATGCAATAACCTTAGACATCCACTAGTGGGGCCTTGGACTTGATCTCCACACTAGGGAAAATACACACATTGCATATACACAGTATTTACATTGAATCCAATAATCATCAAGGAAAAAATGGGGTATTACAACTTCCTCTCCCTTAAAATAACACCATCCTCGGTGTTCTCAAAATTGAACAAAAATGGTAATTCCTCTTTCATGGCATCCTCCAGCTCCCACATGGCCTCTTCTGGACTAAGGTGCCTCCATTGCACCTTTTTCCTGCCCAATGGATCTATTCCGGAGCAAGGTGACTTTCTTGTCGAGGATGCTTATAGGCTCCACACGTAACTCTCCCTCTGGTTCCACCTGTATCACATGCCAATCAATGATGTGATTAGGATCATGTACATATTTCTTAAGCAAAGATACATGGAAAACATTATGAGCTTTCATGTTAACAGGAAATGCAATTCTATATGAAACTGGCCCTATCCTATCAAGGACTTCAAATGATCCACAATATATTGGTGCCAACTTGGCACAACTCCCCAACTTCATGGAACTCTTCCTTGGTTTCACTCTCAAGTAGACATGATCCCCAATTTGAAATTCCTTATGCATTCTTTTATGATCCGCATAACTCTTCTTCCTGTCCTGTGCTACCTTCAAATTCTACCTGATAATCACAATCTCTTTCTCCATCTCCTCAATCATTTATGTTCCAAGCACTACTCTGTTCACTGGGTTGTCCCAAATCACTGGAGTTCGACATCCTTTGCCATAAAACACTTCAAAGGGACTCATTTTCAATGATGCTTGATGTCCATTGTTGTAAGCAAATTCCACTAAGTGTAAATAATCTTCCCACTTGGATGGTTTATCCATCACATACATCCTTAACATGTCTTCAAGAATCTGATTTACTCTCTTAGTCTGACCATCCATTTGAGGATGATAGGCCGTGCTAAACTTCAACCGAGTTCCTAACTCCTGAAACAATCCTTTCCAAAAATTAGATGTGAACTTTGTGTCACGGTCTGAAACTATTGCCTTGGGAAATCCATGCAACCTAAATACCTCTCTCATTAATATATCTGCAATGTCATTGGCCTTGTGGGTGGACTTGACTATAATGAAATGAGCTACCTATGATATATTTTCCACCACCACCATGATTGAATCATGTTTCTTCACTGCCATCAAAAATCCTATTATAAAATCCATAGAGATCACTTCCCACTTCCATTCTGGAATGGGAAATGGCTACAACAATCCTGCTGGATGTTGATGCTCTGCCTTGACCCGTTGACACTTTTGACACCTAGAAATGTACTCAACTATGTATTTCTTCATACCGTGCCAAAAGTACTACTTCCTTGTTGCTATTATAGTCTTCTGATATCCTGGATGTCCTGAGTATGGTCTTTAATGTATCTCATCCATCACCAACTTATTCAAATATACACTATTTGTAATATACAGTATGGTGTTTTGATAAATGAGAACATTACCCTCACCCAGCTGATATCTTGCATGCTTGTCATCCATGACACCCTGCTGCAATTTCTCTTTGATCTGAAGGTAGACTTCATCACAATTTTGAACCTCTAGAATCCTTTCCTTCAAGTCTGATTCACACTTACTAATTGCTGCAATATGAAATCTCCTGCTAAGTGCATCTGCAACTTTATTCTCCTTACCCTTGACATGTTTAATTTCTAAATCAAACTCACAAAGAAAATCCATCCTAGTTTGTCTAGAGTTCAGATTTGGCTGGTCAAACAAGTATTTTAAACTCATATGATCAGTTCTGAGCTCAAATATTCTTCCCAAGAGGTAGTGTATCCATCTCTTGAGAGCATGTACTATGGCTGCTAGCTCTAAGTCATGGGTGGCATAGTTCCTCTCACGCTCCTTCATCTTTCTTGACCCATAACAAATTACAGAACCTTCTTACATTAGCACTCCAACAAGTCCTTCAATGCAAGGATCTGTTCATACTACAAAATCCTTACTGGGATCTGCAATCTTCAAGATAGGTGCATTGGTAAGTAACTCCTTTAACTACTGGAAACTTCCCTCACATTTTTTAGACCATGTGAATTTGATGCCCTTCCTCTGCAATGAAGTGATTGTATGGGCTATCTTGGAGAATCCTTCAATGAACCTTCTATAGTAACCAGCAAGGCCCATAAAATATCTAAAACCTGCTGCATTCCTTGGATTAGACCAATCCACGATGGCCTCAATATTTTCTGGATCCACTGCAATGCCTTCTTCCAATATAATATGGCCCAAATACCGTACCTTCTGCTGATAGAAGTTACATTTAATCAACTTAGCATATAGCTAGTGCTCCCTAAGGACTTGCAATACCACCTACAGATGCTCATTATGCTCTTCTTCATCTTGGAATACACAAGGATGTCATCCAATAACACAATCACGAACATATCCAAATATTTGTTGAAGACACTATTCATGAGACACATGCATGTAGAAGGTGCATTGGTAAGACCAAATGGCACCACTGTAAATTCATAATGGCCATACCTATTCCTGAAGGCTATCTTATGAATGTCTTCTTCCTTTATCCTCACTTGATGGTACCTAGACCTCAAGTCGGTCTTTGAAAACACTCTAGCTTCCTTCATTTGATTAAACAAGTCATCAATCCTTGTCAAGGGATACTTGTTCTTAATTTTCACTTTATTGAGCTACCTATAATCAATACACAGCCTCAATGTTCCATCCTCCTTCTTAACAAATAACACAGGTGCACCCCAAGGTGATACACTTGGTCTGATATATTCTTTACCCATTAATTCCTGCAACTGCATATTCAACTCTATCAGCTCTGGTGTGCTCATTCTATAAGGAGCTTTGGAGATGGGTGCTGCCCCTGGAACAAGGTTAATGGAGAAATCAATATCTCTCTTTGGTGGAAATCCTGGAACTTCAATCGGAAACACATCTTTGAACTCTTGCAATATTTGGAAGTCTTCTTTCCTTGGTCCTTTATCTTCTGCTGAATCGGATATATGCACAGCATATAACCGCCAACTCTTTTTATAAATTTTCCTTAGCTGTAAGGCTGAAATCTACCTTACCGAAATATGCTTTGGAATTCCTTTTACCAACCTTGACCTTCCTTCATCATCAAGGAATTCGAGTTCTTTCTCATAACAGTCCACCTCGACTCTATGTCTTTCCAACCAATCCATGCCAATTAGGGAATCATATGATCCTAATGGTAAGACATTTAATTCTACATGCGTGAGTAGTCCATTCAGTTCTATAAGACACTCCTTCACTACTTCACATACCTTCCTCTTGGTACCGGTGGCTAATTGAACTAGCCAAGCCTTATCATGCTTTACTTTTCCAAGAGAACAACTTTCAACTACCTTAGAAGACACATAACTATGAGTAGACCCTAGATCAATCAAAACAGAAATAGACCGCTCAACAATCTTACTTGCAACCTCCACCATTGTTGATTGATGGTCATCTAGTGCTGCATAAATCCTAGGTGTTGCTCTTTCCATATCCTTTACTATAGCTTCTCCTTTAATGTTATGCAATTTTCAAGGGTTCTTACTTTCAGTCGGGAAGTCTCTAAGCATTTGGTTTCCTCCACAACCCCAACACTGAAGTGGTCCCTTTGATGTTTTATCTGCTACTACAGCTGGATTGAATTCTCTTCTTGTTTGTTGGCCCCATGGAAATATTTTGGGATGATTTCTAAATGGTGGTTTGAGTTCACCTTTCCTTTGTTAAACCCTTCCCTTGGGTTTACCTTTCCAGGCTGGTTGCGCCTTTGCTTTACCTTTACTCTGCTCATAGCAATGCTCTTCCATTCTAATGGCTTCATCTAAGCTTGGTGGATTTACAAACTCTATTCTATCTCTGTAGTTTTGTGGTAGACTACCAAGGAAGCATTGGTTCTTCACCCTTTCATCCTTGATGTAGTCCACATACCTAACCAGTTCCAGAAACTTATGAACATGCTCTTCCATGGTATTCTACCCCAATTTGAGTTCATTGAACTCTTTTCTCTTATTATCATAATACCTAGATGATAGGTATTTCTCCTTGAAATATCTTTTAAACCTTTCCCAGCTGAACCTTCTTTCATTGATTCCCTTCACTTGCATGAGATGATCCCACCAGATTGAAGCTCTTCCACTAAAGTTATAGATGGAAACCCTAGCCTTTTCATTCTTTGAATACTCATGCATTCTAAAGTACTTCCTTATTCCAAGAATCCATGCCTCTGCTTCTTGACCTTCTTTGCTTTCACCATCAAAAGTGGGAGGTCTTGCCTTCCTAAACTCTCCTTGCGAGACTCCTCTGTGTATTCTTCTTACTTCAAACCTATTGGCAGTGTTGCTTGGGATTCTTTGTAAATCCCTAGAGTCATCTGACCTACTGGAAAGTGATACGGAGGAGGGTCTTCTGCGCGTTCTGCTTACAGAACCCCTTCTATGGCTTGGAGTCCTTTTTTTGGAACGCCCTCTAGAATGACTACTTGCATTTTTCTCTTCTCTACCCATATTGCTTGGGTTGGATCCAAGGTTTACCCTTTGGTGCATGTCCGTGAGGCTCTGCAACATGGAAACATTGAGCTTGTGCTGCTCTTCCTGAGCCTTCATCAACCTCTCATTGAAACTCACCATTGTTTCGACCAAGTTTTGGGGAGTTACTTGCTCCCTTCTTCCATTAGATTCGATTTCAGCATGCTCCTCTTGAACGTTTACTCCCGATACATCTTATTTAGGATCATATGGGTCCTATGCATCGTTAATGGTTACCATTCTCTGGTTTTTCCTTTGTGGTTCCTTGCTACACGTTTGAACTACAACTTTGCTGCAGTCACTGTGCATGGTAGAACGTTTATTAGACAACATAAGAGTGCATAAAACTTAAAACATCTACATAGTTTAGAATCAATCAGTTAATAAGAAATTTCAGGTTAAAACAACGCCATGACACTTCTCTATTTGCGAATTTCGTTCACGGTTTGGCCCAAACAGCTCCCGGTGTTGTAACTGAAGCTCTGATACCACTTTGTCATGTCCCCATGCCCTCAAAGGCCGTGGGAGACCCCGATACAATTTTTTATTCTTCTAAATAAACATACACATAGTCAGAATACCTTAGATCCGCAATCCGCAATCCACAATCTGCAACTGTGGATGCAGAGGTGTGTAACTTCCCATTGAAAAACTTACCTTTCCGCAATCCACAATCCGCAACTGTAAATCTGCAATCTGCAATCCGCATTGTGGAAGTCGGAATTGCGGAACCCAAATTTAACTATTAGGGAAAACTTTCCCTTCCGCAATCTGCAATCTCCATTGCAGAAGTCAGAATTTTGGAAGTCCCACTTCAACTTTCCGCAAAACTTCCCCTTCTGCAATCCGCAATCCGCATTGCAGAAGCACCATCTCTGCTCTTGTAGCTCACCAATCAAAAATTTGGAGAGGCATAACTTCCTCTTCCATTAACCAAATGAGATAAGGTCGGTACCGTTGGAAATATCTCAGAGAGATCTACCCAATGGTGCAACTTCCACTCCAAACCAAGGTCTCTAACCCCATCATTTCTCCAACTGAACATTGGTGCCTAAATCCACTTAAAAGACTTTAACCTTCTTCCTGCCATGACTTTCCCTTTCACCTGACTCACAGAGAGGGTTTCTGAAACACATCAGGGTATTCCCCTCCCTTCCCAAGATCAAGTGTAGTCATACAACTCATTCACAGGGTTAATCAAACATATCACAACATGTAAGGTGCATAAGTTATATCTAACCATTACATCTATCACATGCAAGACTTATAATGCTTTAAAACTCATGCAATACAATGAGGTACATAACAATGGACTCAATCCTCTACTCAGGATTACACATAAACTTCTTATCAATAAAATTCATATAAATAAACATTCCATAACTTGCACATAAGCAACCATATCATAGCAATGGAGCATCATCATTTAGCATAACAAGAAGTACTTATCTTTTAACTTTATGAAGCTGCCAAGCAACTGGCTAAGTGAGAGAAAGGTTCCCCCCAACCTTAGATATATGTCCAACCTGTACTCTTTTAGCTTAGAGATCACCCCCGAGATGGGTTGTGTATCCACTAAGGAGGGCTATCAGGTTCTCTCACAGTCAAGGTTCCATCCCAATGCTAAGCCAATCTGCAGTTGGGATTATGAAGCATTCTAGGGAATCTACCCATGCTATGCCAACCTATAGTGGGTTTATCAATCATATAGGGACATACTGGTCATGCTAAGCCAACTTCCAGTTTGGTTTATCAAGCATACCAAACAACACAGTCATGCCAAGCCAGTTTGCAGTTGGGTTTATCAAGCATACCAGACAAGTTGGTCCTTCTAAGACAACCTGCAGTGAGTTTATCAGGCATACAAGGATAACAAGGATGGTATTGCTAAGCCAATGATCTCAACCATAGAGCTGTAGGAATCTCAACACTCAGCAGACATGGCACCCACATTACCTACCTCACCCAACACAAGGAAGACCTTCTTCTCTACTGCACAGTCCCTCAAGGCCTCTTCCTTTCCAGTGTTATTCAGGATGGGCATAGAAAGGTCCAGTCGCTAGTTCTATGAGATCTCATCCTTCACTGGGTTTATCAAGCAACCCAACCTTCTACCACAGTCAAGAGTTGATCCCTTTTAGACTTGCAGATCGATCTCCGTTCCTCAATCTGCTCTCTGCGACTCAATTCTCGGGTTCTCACGATTTCTCTACATTGTTCAAGCTTTGTGATTCCTCTCAGGGTTCTTACCACTCCCATCACAAGTAAACTGGGCTTGTGCACACACTTTCTAAGGCTATGGACTCTATGGTATTTCCTATTACACAGGAACACGATTCTCTTCCAGTTTCCTCCCGGTTGGGCTCTGTGTATGCAAGGATGTCTCCATGGCTTCTCTCTCGATGAATCGATTGATGATGAATGGTAAGTGTGAATGAATGAATGTTCCCTTTCCCTTACAGGTAGTCAAAACAGGTTCTATGAGTCCCCAAGCGATTGAGTGTCTTTCAGTACAAGAAACCAGAGCCATGCCCTACCATACGAAATCGCAGGCATGCTATATACTCCATCGGCTTCGGCAACAGGGTTCTCAACCACCCTCTGCAACCGAATTAATGTCAGTAGGGAGGTCAAACAGGTTCACAGCAGGACATGTGGAAACATGGGTACCAATCCCATAACCCCCTCACCTCTCCCTATTGGATACACATGGCCCTTTCTCATTGGTTGCTTCCTTAGCTAGCTTGATTTTTTTATTCATTAATAATAATTACATCATTTACATTTATTCATGACTTAACAGTCCATGAATAATCAAACTGTCAAATACTTGCCTACGCAATAAACTTAGAAATCCACTAGTGGGGCCTTGGCCTTGAGCTCCACACTAGGGTGAATACACACACTGCATATACACAGTATTTACATTGAAGCCAATAATCATCAAGGGAAAAATGGGGTATTACATCTTACCACCTGTTGCTCTAGGAGCATAATTTCGACCACATAATCTAGAATGCATTTCTTTTATAATCAAATGGGATTCATCAGGTTTCACACACTTCAGAATAATCCCATTTGGGTTCCTCCACCTGATACTATCATTAGTCAAGATGAAATTTGAAGCTTTCAACCTAAGGGCCCATGTTTTGTGGTCAACAAGATGGTTGGGGCAAGTTAGGTTCTTGAAATAGTAAATTATGTCCCTATACCACTCATGATCTTCCTAGACACTGGATATTATGGAATCAACATTTCTTACTCCCACATGATTGATCTGGGCCCTTTCCTCCTTTTTAGTTAACTACTGAGACAAACCTTTCCATTTTACAATCTTAATGGGTTTAATTTCCAAATCATACTGGTGGATTCGGGAGATCCAGTTTCCTCTTGCACCAATGCCATCAGTTTGGGACAAAACATATTTTACAGCTTGGTAAGGGACATAGGCCTTGATATTGGAGTACCACACATAGGTTTAGAAGTGTTTTAGCGCTTTGAAAAGAGCATACGATTGCTTTTCAGTGGTTGTGTAATTTAACTTTGTGCCTCTTAATTTTTTGCTCATGAACGCTACCGGTTGCTCATGATTATCCTTATTCTTTTGCAACAACACTCCAACTATAGTGTCGGATGGATCTAAATAAATCATGAATTATTTGTTATATCAGGGCATACTAGGACATGGGTATTAGATATGGCCTTCTTTAGCTTCTTAAATGATGCTTCACACGCCTTGTCCCATACAAATTTCAAATCCTTCTTCAAAAGCGCATTTAGAGGCTTTGCTAGCTCAAAGAGGTTAGGGATGAACCTTCAGACAAAGCTGATCTTCCCAAAGAAAGACCTAAGGGTGATGAAATTATGAGGGGGAGGAATAGCCTCAATTGCTCGAATTATCTCAAGGTCAATCCAAATCCCCTATTTGGACATGATGTTCCCCATTAAATTTCCCTCATCAATCCCAAAGTTCGAATTCTTCGAGTTAAGATATATCCCGAACTTTCTACACCTATAAAATACTTTCCTCAGATGTCCCATGTGATCACCCCTCTCTTTGGAGAACATAGTGAAGTCATCTTGATAAATGGCAATGATTTTCCCTATTAGATCTCTAAATTCCTAGTCCATGTCCCTTTGGATGGTCGACTGGACATTTAGCATCCTAGATGGCATTCAAATGTACTCATAGGTTCCCCATGGGGTGGTGAACATTGTCTTCCCCCTATCCTCTTTCATGATCTGTACTTGATTGTATCCAGAGAATGCATCAAGCATGGAAAACATCCCTGCCCCAGTGACACTCTGTAACAAGTTTTCCATGTTGGGAAAGGGATAATTATCCTTGAGAGACACATGATTTAGATTCCTAAAATCAATGCAGATTATTATTTCACCATTTTTCTTTCTCACTATCATAGGATTGGAAACCCATGTTGTATGCCTCACATGCCTAATGATCTTGGATGCCAACATCTTTTCAATCTCCTTCTTAACTAGGGGGCCATCTTCAGGTTGTTTTTTTGCATCTTCTTCCTATATAGTCTAGCTCCTTCCTTCAGTAGGATCATATGCTCAATGACGGACTGATCATAAGTCTTGAGGTCATTATATGTCCAAGCAAATATGCCTTTATATTCGCGAATAAGGTCCTCGATTTCCTTATGCTCCTCCTTAGAGGCATTCTTCCATATCCTTATCATTTTAGGAGAGACACCTGGACCTATATTTACCTCAATCACCTCGTCCACAGGTTTAGCTCTTCCTCCCTTGTACTCGTCATGCCAATTGAAATTTTCTTGAGCGGGATTGACAGGTCCAATAATTTTGTGCTAAACAAATGTTTCTCCTTCAGTTGGTATTCCAAACTGACCAATGGATCTAAGGCGTTGTCTATCCCCTACAAGAAGTGCATGATCTGGGCATCATCTTCAAAGACCTACGAGTGGTCTTGGTTGTTAGGAATAGATGGCCTAAAAATAACTTCAACCTTGCATTTGTGCTCTATCCAAGCTCTGGGGACCTCGAAGGTGCTTGTAGCTACAACTAATCCATCTTCTAGTGCATTGTCATATCTAGGAACGAGCTTAATTGAAAAGGCATCTAAAATATCAATGGTGTCCCAAAAAATGTTCTTGTAGGCGTGCAGTCTATCATTCTTGGCAGAAAATTGATCTCTAACCTAAGAGACAATGAGGTCATAATCACCCACGACACTTATACGCTTAATTTTTCTGTCCCTAGCAACTTCTCGGCCTAAAATAAGGGTTTCATACTCCACCACATTGTTAGTACAATCAAAATATAGGTGGGATGAGTATATGGTTTCTTCTCCACCCAGTGACGTTATGACTACCTTAGCACCAACACCATGCCTAGAATGAACCCCATCAAAATGCATCTTCTAGATTTCACTGGGTGGGAAAGGATGTTTCCTGATTTCTTCCCAGTAATTTATCAAGACCATAACGTTTCCTACCTTTTCTGTCACACGAATCGCCTCCTCAAATTAGTAGTTAGGGGTCTCTACATGTTTTATCATGGGAGGAACGTTAAGCAATGTGATGAACTTATTTTTCCCCATCAGGATGATTGCATACTTGATATCCATCTAAATGTTTCCAACCAATTTTGCAACCCACTCCCTAGATAACAACATTCCCAATACATATGGAACATTCGAGACCAAAACACCCATGGATAATTCGATATCCGGGCACACAACCAACCTTACATGAAGATCTTCAATAACACCCACTACCTCCACTAGACAAGATTCCATACCACATATGTTTCTAAAAGGTCTGGAAGGAGTTAGTTCAAGTTGTTCCATGACTCGCAAATGCATAACATTCACCTCAACCTCTGAATCAAGCGTGCAATTGTGTAGCATCAATTGATTTACTTCAAGGGAAACATAGAAAGGAGGATAATCACAACTACTCATAGAGATGCTATGGACATTTATTGGAGGGTCCTTGATGAACTCTATTGGTTTCCCATATAGAGATCCTTTCAGTTGCATTTCTGGGACTTCCAATAGTTCATTTAGAGGGATCGACATGATAAGTTGGTATAGGAAACCAACGACGTCAATCTTCAAGCTATTTTGGTCTGTCCCCTCAATTAAGTCCATCTTCAACCCCAATAATTCCATGACTTGGGTTTTAATGACTGGGATTTTGACCATTTCTTTCAATGAGACTGGAATTGAGGAGTTTGTCAGTTTTCCTGAAATACTTACCTTCATAGGCTCCAACGTTTGGGGTGCCTTACTAGTGGCTTCCTTGGGACATGAGACAAGTATTTGATCCTTCTTCCAAATATTGGTTTGTGAGGAGGTGGTATTTTATGCTGATTTTGGACCAGCCCTACTTACTTGTTTTGGTGAAGGAACCTCCTTTTTTTAAGGATCCTCTCTTGTCCTAATCATAACTTTGGGATTTGGCTTTGGTTGGATTTGTATGATTTGTCCCTTTAGGATTGGTTTATCCCTTTCTTGGAGCTTCTCGGGACAAGGACTCGGTTGGGAATTATGCTTGCTTACGTTTTTAGGAGTAAATTTTCTAACTTTAGGATCACTCAGGCTACTTCCTTTCTTTTTCAGTTGGCCTCTAGTTAGGACTTGGGATGATGAAGTAGAATTACTATATGAGACCTCATAAATGTATTGAATACATTGATCACGTTCCTGATTATCCTCATGATCTTGTTGTTTAGAAAGATTGCGATATTGGTGACCAATTCGAACAATTGAGTCAATGATTTCATGGTCACGCCACTTCCCACTTCGACCTGTTATGAAGCCGACACATTTTCATGCTGAGGACTGGATTGGTTTCATAATTAGATAATATGAATATGACTTTCATGAGGAATGTCAAAATGATATGAACTCCTAAGGTTATAAGGATGGGCCTGGCCTCCAATGGAGCAGCAGGGTGGAGTCTCTCGGTGAACTTGTAATCTTGTTCACTGAAGGTAAACATGTAGAAAGGGGAGTGAAATGAAACAAAAATGATGGCTGTAATCAATTATGCAAACAAAAATCAGCCAACAAGTTTTAAGCCTAAATGCAATGTGATGAAAAATGAAAACAAAGAAAAGGATAAAACACAAATACCATGGGGTAAGTCTGTACCTCCTCGGAAACGGTGCCAAAAAATGTTATCATGCAAACACTAGATGCTTCTAAATGTATACTATCTAGGACAATAGAGGTATGAGCAGCAAGTTTGGTGACATGTCAAGCATGAAGTCCACCACTCTTGGAGTGGTTGTCACTCTGGATAAGGCACTTGTCGCTTTAGACAAGGGAAGAATCTAAGTCAAGGGGGAGACCCTTGTCAACCAACAATTTCAAACACACAAAATAAGACACAAATACCCAACAGATAAGCAATCAGGAATGGGGATATTGTTCCTAGATGACCCAAGACTATGCCCAACCATCCATAGTAGAAGATATTTCCTATGATTAATGTGAATGGACACTTGTTTCAGATCTGATATATTGATTGAAATAACAATATTTCACTGATTAAATGGTTAGAAAATAATCTAGGGAGAAAACAGTGCTAGGTGTTGAAGATTAGATTTATGCCCTAGGGGAATTTGACTCAAAATAAATTAAGTGTTTAGAGCAGAAATAAAATAGCTTGTCTAAGGCTATAATAGCACTTTCAAACTTATTTTTTGATGAAGATATGTCAAAATAAATTTGATCTAAGTCTACCCAAGTCCCTGTTGATGCCTCGGGGGTGCAGGGTAAGTGCAAAGTGCTGGAATGGGTTCCAAGGAACACAACAGGGGATGAAAACCCAGCCAAAGTTTTCAGTTAACCCTACACAAGAGTTACCCTATCCTCGAGCTGTTTGGTGTGGTAATCACCCACAGTTATTTGGCCTCCGCTGGCACTCTAAGAGTAAAATGTTTGATCTTTCAAAGATCAGCTTTCCTATTAAGGAAAACGAAGTGTGATAGCTGATTAACAAACCTAACCTAACCTACCCAGGGAAAGAATCTATCCTAAGTTAGATCTAACCTAAAGAGGAAAAGTTGATAATGTGCAGATCAGAACTGAAGTATGATAAACAAGTGATCAAGTACCTTAAACATAAATGTCTTCTGGTTCTTCACTTGTTAATTAAAGTTTTATCAATTAAGAAATTAAGTGACAATGCTTCAAAGTGTTTAAGCTCATTCAAATAACTAATCTGTAATCATGGTGTTAATTGAAAAATTAACAATTGATTATGTGTATTTAATTGCATCTAATCATTTGCAGAAATGTAAAAGTAATAACTGTTCAATCAAAGAAATTTAACAGAACAACCAATAGCTTGGACCTAACATACAGAAAAATCAATATGAAGGCTTTGTGCATAAATAAATAACCTGCAAAAGATTAAATACATTTAAACCGATGACAATCTGAAACATTTAACTCAGCGATTCTCAAAGAAATTTGAAGAACTCAAGAAGGTGGAGAAAATATAACTTTACTGCATATAAAAGTCTTGTACAGAAATGACAATGGCTCGAATAGACAGAGCATCTTTAGTCCATACTCCTACTGATCAAAATTCCAAAATTCCCAACCCTTTGCTAACGGAAACATTCCTCCTTAAATACTACAATTTACATCAAAGTCTGAGAGAGAGAAATTCTACCGAAATAGAAATTACAAAATTGGGTCCAACCGTCGATCCAAGAAAACTTGCTGTTTTCCAGCTTGAAGGATTTTCCGCCACCTTATCACCCAAAAGATCTTACAAAGACTCGTTCTTTAATCAGATAGGGTCTTGTGGCACCATAAAAATTCAATAACAGATTGTTCATTATCTTCGACAAGTGGCATGGTTTGTGAAACATCTGCTGTAGGAAATTCGGGATCAGGTAATTCATGGTCAAAAACAGAGAAATCCATTAAAGGATTTACATCAGAAACAGTGGCCGGTACGTCAGGTTCTCCATTGATTATAAAGTCTTGTATGAGATCGTCATCAAGGTCAGCTGATTCTCCCAGAACTTCCTTGCTCTGCTCCATAGAATTTTGCACATAGGAAGATAACGCTTCAAAGTCCTCTTCACTACTGCCACTGCTAAGATTAGGAACACCTGCATCAAATTGTGGTGACAACGTTTCTTGATACAACAAGGGGTAAAGTTCCTCATTATCAACATGAATATTAGAAGGTTCACCTCCTGCATGAAAATTACTCATCCTGGATAAATTTTAGATGACAAGATGCCCAGAACATTGCACAGAATGTTTCCTATTACAGAAAGTAATGAACAATGTAGAATCTTCAAGTTAATTGCTATTTTGATACCAACAGGCAGGGTGATGTCGATTGAGAAAGGCAATTTGCAATGATTAAACTTACGCAACGAACCCATTATAATTACTTCAACTATCATGAAAAAGCCGAGATTTTGAGTTTAAGCTTATGTGAAGTACAGGCTTAATTACTGCTTGCATGATTTTGAATTGCCTTTACGATCACATCGTTATAGGAAACTTCCCATCAATAATTATAATTGGTAATTAATAATGGAAACGGAGGCTCTGGTGATAGAATTGATCCGCAAAAAATCTCGATTAGGAGTTCCAGTACCCGGGTGATCATTTCTTCACATGTAACACATCAGATCAATCTGATCCGAATTCCATGAGAACGATAGAAGCTTTGAAGTCAAAAATTAAGTGAAAAGACATGATCATTAAGAAGCGGGAGAAAAATGACAAATTGTCAAAACTCAAGACCAGACAGGTGAACTTAAGGCAGAGCAATGGTGTCCATCCAACAAGAAGCAACTGATAGTCTTGTAGTAGCATACACTGTTATAAATTATACAGAAAAAATTGTAATTTGGGAGAACCAGTTTTCAATAGACAAAATAGTGCATCCTGACTTAATTGATTACCCAAGATCAACATGACCGTAAGTTCATAACAATGGATGGTTGTGATTAGTTGGAGCGGTATGCGGAATCGAATTCAAATATGTTCATGAAGTTTTTATTCAAAGATTCCACAAGCCGAAATCCGAAAGTACGGATTTGCGGGTTGCGGGTTCACAAACAATGAAAGTAAAAAAAAAAAAAAAGGATTTCCGAAATCCGAAAACCTACTGTGTGGGTGGCAGATTATGGAAATTTAAACTGTGAAGAAAAATAATTATTCCGAACGCCACATCCTGAAACTACAGGTTGTGGGTTTCGGAAGCACACACCAGACAAAATGGACACCATGATCTCGCAAGCCGAATGCCACAATTGCGGGATTCAGGTTTCGGGGGGACCACTTATGATTTTATTGCAAAGCAACTCCGCTATCAGCAAACGTCGGACTGCAGAGTGTGGAGTCATTAGAAATCAAAACTTAAAATAACGTTCCTGCAACCCGCATCTGTCGGGTTGCGGGTTTCGGAACCTCAAATTGTTGGTTTTCAGGATGATGAGAATGATTAACAAAGCACTCAACTTTTGAGTTTCTCCAGACCAAAATACTTTGGAAAACATAAAGAACAGTGATAACCAAGCAAACCAAAGGCATGGATGACAAAATTCTAATATTTACAAAATGACTCACCCAAACACCTTAGTGTTTATTAAGATTGGGGCTCCCGTGCTTAAATAAGCATGGGATCTTTTGTGGCCACAACAAATGGCGACTGGCTGGGAAGAACTAGTTATCTCTGCAATCAAATCCAACTAAAGACAACATGTTAATCAACCGATTTCTTGAAACCCAAGTCGTAGAAGATACTGTAAAGATAACAGCCAACAAACAGTGAACATAAAAATGGATAAGTCTTAATCAATGACCATTGTAAAAATAACACTCATCTGATAAGGAGATTTAGAGAGTGACACCGAATCTTTATCATGATGTATTCATTGAAAAACCAGCTTAAGTTGAACCTGAGGGCAGCTTTAGAAATGCTCATGGATATCCTAATTATAGATCTCTTTGGTTTATTAAGCGAGTAATCTTCCTGGGCTATGTATACTTTTTTTTTTGGAGAAAAGATACTATATAAAACTATACATAAAACTTTGTCGATACAAGACCACAGTACTGACTTGGTGATCAAATGAAATAGTGTCATTCACAGGCCTGATCTGGAAACTGGTCAAGCTAGCTTGATGACGAGGCTCCTTTTCTTCTGGTTGTAAGACCAGAAGAAATTATCATGGCTTGGTGACCACATAGTGATAATGATCCGGATCTTGGGAGCTGAGAACCGGAATGCTTGAATGCCGAGAGAGGAGGAGGTTAAGCATGCAAATCTGTCATAAAATTTACATGAAAACCCTAATATTGCATAAGAATAAGCATGAACAAAAACATATGAAGTGAATGGGAGGTGAGGCTCAAAGAGGAGCCCCACCTCTTAAACTAATTACCAATAAGTCACTCAGATCTAATTAATCTCACAATGAACAATAGAAAATAGGAGAGAAACCAAATGAGTAACTTGTTCTCATGAGAAGCCTTGCTAGGCCTTTATATAGCATTATTACAATGTGACTTGAGACCATACCATGGGCCAAAACTATGTGCTACCAAATACCATGGATGAAAGAGGGTGGCCTCTCAATTTAATACTTTTATGGCTTATACATCTGAATTTATACCATATGCCCCCTAAAATTCGGATCATTCCTCCCCCCTTAGAAAATGATGGTCCCCATCATTTCATGCTAAAAAGAGACCCATGATTACAATGTGCTAGTTACCAATGAAAAGAAGGGTTTTGTGTGGTTGACCCATAACCGTGGGTTTTGCGAGGTTGACCCATAACCGTGGGTTTTTCAAGGGTGACCCATAACCATGATGGCAATGACAAGCTTGATTCCAACGAAGAGAAGAGTTTTGTGTGGTTGACCCAAAACCATGGGTTTTGTGTGGTTGACCCATAACCATGAGTTTTATGTGGTTGACCCATAACCATGGTGGCAATGACAAGCTTGTTTCCACTAAAGAGAAGGGTTTTGTGTGGTTAACCCATAACCGTGGGTTTTGTGTGGTTGACCCACAACCATGATTAAAATACATAACTATGGGTTTTTTGTGGTTAACCTATAACCATGGGTTTTGTGTGGTTGACCCATAACCGTGATTACACTAAGATTTTTAAAAAATCAAAAATTCATGATCTTTGGTGCAGTTGATGTCTTGGTGAAATCCATTCATAGCTTCTGATGCATGTACTGAAATTGAATTCTATTGAAGATCTATTTGAGATCTCGAAGAGACCTTTCCATCCATATAGCATACTTGCTCTGGGGTGGCCCAGAGATTGAGAAAATGTTTGTTGAAGTTTAAGAGATGCGCGCACACTATTTTGCAGACATATGTTGCTTCAGTCGATGATATCGCTCAAACCAGAAAGCCAAATGGAAAACCACAAAATACCCATTTTAGTTGACGGAAAGAGCTTTCCAATGAGCTATGGTAGAGCCTTAGAGACATTTTGTGGAGTTTGTAGCACTTGTTTAAAGTTGTTGTACGTCCGGCCGCATTGTGTACAAATATGTACTACTTCAAACAAACATATCTCACAAACCGGAAAATGCAATGAAATTCCGTGAAATACCCATTTGAGCTGACGGAAATACCTTTCTGATGAGCTATGGTAGAGCCTCTAAAAAGTCCTGTGAAGACCATGGCACCTGTTCAAAGTTTGTTGAATGTGAGAGTTTTGAGTATAGAGATGCCAAGGGTTTGTAGAGAAGCATGGGTTATTGTAGATGTTGTGGAACCTCCGTTGAACCCGCATAATGCTTCAAATTCTTGTCCCGATGGAGAGCATACCCACTTTGATACCACTGATCCGGATCTTGGGAGCTAAGAACCGGAATGCTTGAATGCCGAGAGAGGAGGAGGTTAAGCATGCAAATCTGTTATAAAATTTACATGAAAACCCTAATATTGCATAAGAATAAGCATGAACAAAAACATATGAAGTGAATGGGAGGTGAGGCTCAAAGAGGATCCCCACCTCTTAAACTAATTACCAATAAGTCACTTAGATCTAATTAATCTCACAATGAACAATAGAAAATAGGAGAGAAACCAAATGAGTAACTTGTTCTCATGAGAAGGCTTGCTAGGCCTTTATATAGCATTATTACAATGTGTCTTGAGACCATACCATGGGCCAAAACTATGTGCTACCAAATACCATGGATGAAAGAGGGTGGCCTCTCAATTTAATACTTTTATGGCTTATACATCCGAATTTAGACCATATGCCCCCTAAAATTCGGATCAGATAATACCAGTCCAAGGTCAAACCCATGATCATAGTAGGGCTGGCTTGTGATAAGACCCCCTATTCTTATATACAACAAAATCTTATCAAAAGGAAACAATTTATTATGGCATAAGCTACAAGGCATTACCATGGATTGCTGACCATTTAGTGATAATGTTACTCACCAGTGCTTTGCAGATCATGAATAGACCGACCTGTAATAGGATCTTCCAACTTTCAGGATAACTGAAAGTCATCTTCCAAGTGTGGTGGCTTGATGTGAAGATGTCATTCCACTTTAAGCACTTATGAACCTAATGGGTTAGCTTGATAACAAGACTACCTACCTTGTAACTTATAATTTTTTATTTTTTATTTTAAACAAAATTTATATTCAAAGTGATTGTAAAAGGATCCACGAGCAATCGAAGCTGGTCAAGCTATTATGATATGTTGTTCAACCATGAAACATCAGATAGAAAAATGATAGCCAGCCCCTATACCTCAATTACACAAATGAAGCATTATAAAAGATAATGATCAAGGTGAAAAGAATCCATAAATACTACACTTATTGACTGTGTATTCCTTAGAGAAAATTCTAATCATAAGCCAGGAAATAGGATGAATAACAATGCTGGTACTTCAGAAACAATTGTTGCCCTAAAAAAAATAATAGTCCCAAGCCAATACCAAAAGTGTGAAGCCTTAATACTCAAAATCAAATCGAAGCAACAAAACCAATCAGCATGTCCAGACTAGAAAAGAAATGACTGAAACCAACCACACCTATATACAAATGCATCAAATTGCTCAGACAAAATACTTCTTGAGAAAAAATATATTCACCGGGTAGGTGTCTACAACTCCCTCCAATGTCTGCAATCAAACTGTGCTGGGGCCAATCTTTTCAGCAATAATGAAAGGTCCTAGCCAAAGGCGTTGGAACTTGGTGTACATATTTTTGTCTTTATGTTGCTTGTCCCACCTCAAAACTATGTCACCAATGGAAAACTACCTATCAGAAGAAGATTTTTCATCAAACCATCTCTTCACCATCTGTTGATGTTGATACAACTTGTTCTTAGCTATTTCCCTGTCTTCCTCTAGCTTCAAAAGGGTATCAATTCTCTATTGGAGGGGAGAAGAATCATCTTCTTGAACAGATTGGGCCAATTGTAACGAAGGAATGGTGAGATTAGTGGGGAGAATGATTTCTTTGCCATAAACCAAACAGTATGGGGAATTTGCAATTGCTGCTTTTGGGGTGATTCCATCTACCCATAATGCATTATACAACTGTGTGTGCCAATCTCTGTGATGAGAGGCTACAATTTTCTTGAGAATATTGATTAGTTTTTTATTTGATGATTCATCCAAGCCGTTACCCTGAGGGTAATAATTGGTAGAAAATTTGAGCTTAATTCCCATCTCGAAGGCATATTCAGTTATATCGATTGAAGAAAAGTAGGATGTATTATAAAAAACTAAATACTCTGGAGCACCAAAGTGTGTGACAATCTAGCTGTCAAGGAAAGAGATCACTTGGGTGGAGTTGCATTGCTTAAGAGGAGCTGCTTCAACCCATCTAGTGAAATAGTCTATGGCTGTGAGAATATACTTATGCTGGAGAGATGAGGGAGGATATATCACGGATATATAGGACCAACAAAATCCAGTCCCCATTGTTGAAATGGAAACTGAACCGTAACTGGTTGTAAAGGAAATGCAAGTTTCCTAAACTTCCTTGTGCATTTCTGGCATGGCTCACATTTTCTCACATAAGCATAGGCATCTTTAAACAATGTGGGCCAATAATATCCAGCCCTGAGAATCTTGTGTGCTGTCATCTCTCCTGAAAAATGGCCTCCGGCTGGACCTGCATGAAATTAAAACAAAATGTCATGTTTCATGTTTTTCCAAGCATCTGAGAAATACTCCATCATAATTTTTCCTAAAAAGAACTTGATCAATGAATTGATAAGGAGCAGATTTAAGTCTTAAAGCTCTTCTTTTCTTAAAATTGAGAGTTTCAGGAGCAAACCCATGGTTCAGAAAAAATTTGATATTGTCGTACCATTCTGATGTCGGGGCATAGATAATGTTAACAACACCTGCGGGAATTTATTCTTCGTGATCCCATTTAGACTGCTGCTGCGCAGGGTCATTGGATTGTGCAGTAAGAAGACAAAGGCCTTGCCCCTTTACAATTTTTGCCGTTCTGATCTCAAGATCATATTCTTGTAGGGAAGTCATCCAATGGGCCCTCTTTTCCCCTAATTCTTTCTGAATGAGGAAATTCCTGATAGCAGAATATGGAACAATGACTTTGGTTCAGGACTTCAGCAAGTAGGGCTTGAAATGTTTGATAGATTTATAAACTGCATAGGCTTTCTTATCAATCTGTGAATATTTAAGCTTTGCACCTTTGAATTTTGAGCTCATGAAAGAGATGGGGATTTCCGAATCATTATCATGCTTTTGCGTTAGCATAGCTGGATAAGAGAAATCAGTGGCAAAAGTATAAAGAATGAAATCTTTATCAAAATCTGGGGACATGAGGGCAGGAGCTTCTGCAATGGATTTTCGAATCCTGATAAATGCATCTCTCTGCTCCTGTGACCAAGTAAACTGCACATCTTTCTTGACCAAAAGTTGCAATGGTTTGACTATTTGGGCAAAATTTGGTACAAATCTTCGTACAAAATTGATCTTACCTAGGAAAGATTGCATGGCTTTGCACGAGCTAGGTAAACCAATCTTTGAAATGGCCTCTGTACGTTCGGGGTCAATAACCATACCTTCTTTTGAAACAATGAAGCCCAGAAGCTTTCCTTCAGTTACCGCAAAAATAGATTTCTTCGGGTTGAGAGAAATGTCGAATTTTCTGCAGCGATCAAAACTTGTTTCAAAGCAAACACATGTTCATGTCATTTCTTAGAATAAATGGTGATATCATCAAGCTAAACTACAATAGAATTATGCATTAATCCTCGGAAAGCTATATCCATAGCTCTCTGAAAAGTAGCTCCAGCATTGATCAACCCAAAAGGCATCCGTCTGTAAGCAAAAGTACCCCATGGGGTTCTGAAGGCTGTTTTAAATTGATCATCCAGGGCAACCATAACCTGGTTATACCCTGAAAAACCATCCAGGAGGGAAAACATCTATGACCCGACTACCTTCTGAATAATCTCCTCCATAGGTGGAATAGGGTAGTTATCTTTCTCAGAATCCTGATTTAGGTTCCTGAAATCAACATAGAGTCGAATTTCTCCATTTTTCTTATGGGTAGGTACTAAGTTGGCAATCCACTAAGTGTGCCTGACCATAAAGATAATCCGAGCATTGAGTAACTTTTCCAGTTCCTTTTTAACAGAAGACTCTAAACTGGGGTGCATTTTTCGCAGCTTTTGTTGAAATGGCTTGACCTCTAGTTTCATGGGTATGTTGTGGAACATGAAATTAGTGTCAAACATTCTCAATTCATCATAAGTACAGGCAAAGACATCTTTATACTGTTTACACAATGCAATAATGGCTTTGCGTTCTTCAGGGGTGCAATCAATTCCCAAATTGATGAAACGAGGTTCCTGTTCGGTGCCTAGGTTGACCCGCTCATAGTTTAAAGATGAAATTTGAGTTTTACAATTAGTCTGAGATTTGATTTTGCCCTTTAAATCATAAAATTTTTCTAGATTGATCACTGATTTCAGGATGACGTTTGAGGAATAAGTGAGAGACTTTTCATGTTTTGCTTCATCAATGGCCATGTCCTGAAACATATCCTGAGCAGTGAGGAAGTCAATTATCTGTCGATCATCATCAAATACTTTCCAATTAGTCACATTATCTGGAATAGATGGTCTATAGATTAATTCAATTGAAAAGGTTTTAGGAGATAGACCTTTCGGTGGAATTAGTCTAGAAGCCGTGTTTGCTAATAGATCTGCATCAAAATTCTGTGATCTAGGAACTGATTTAATATTGAATGTTGAAAATGAGTTGGTTAGTTCCCTTACCAGCTTTTGATAATTAGCCAAATGTGGAGATAGGCAGTGTATCTTATTTCTGACTTGTTTGACTATAATCTCAGAGTCCCCATAACATTCTATTGCTTGAACACCCAAATCAATGGATTTCCTGAGCCCCTGCACAAGAGCTTCATATTCATCTACATTATTAGTGCAGTCAAATTCTAATATGCAAGCGATCATGATTTTCACTCCTTTAAAATTGATAAGAACACAACCCGCTCTAGCTCCCTCCTTGGACTTGGAGCCATCGAAAAATAAAGTCCAGGAGATAGGGTCTAATCTAAAATTTGTATTCACATCATATACATTATACACAATTTCACTAGAAAAAGGTATAGAAGTAACCTGAGTGATATGTGATTCGTTATGAATGCTTTCTTCTGGTAAGGCATCAGCTGAGAACTCACCGAAAAAGGTGTCGAATGTAAAGTGCTCTGTACAAGAGGTGAGATAACCATCAGGTTCACTTGATTCATTAAGATCAGTAACTGTCTGTTTCATAAAAAGTTCTCTGCTGATCTTAATTTTATTTGGTTGACCATTGTATGGCAACCATAAGTGGGACCAGTCGGTTGCAAAAAACCCTTTAAGTTTCTCTAACCAGTCCTTGCTCAGCCACATCCCATAAGCTTCTGGGATGTCAGCTATCACAATGTCAACTATCTGATGGATCCTGGGGTCAGCTGAAAATGTAAGTAGAACATTCCTCAATTTGCCAACCACTCTGACTTTGGATCTGTCAAGTTGCATGATATGGGTTGGACAGGGTTCCCATGTTGCATTCAATTTTCTGCAAACAGAGAGGGGCATCACATTTGATGACGCTCCTGAATCTATCATACAGTTGTGCACATTCCGGTTGAAAATCTCAAAAGTGAGAAAGAAAGGAGGAGTTCTTTTACTTGCTGGTTTTTGATCATCAGTCTTAGTGACAGAGTCTAGATTATTATTCTGTGACTCTGTAAGCTGTTTGACTACCATGTTTTTAGGTAGAGAATCCCTCATAACAGGAATTTTAAGTAGCTCAAACAGAGAAATGTTTGCTTTGACTCTTTTTAAGTTTTCAAGCAGGTTGTACTCCATTTGAGGGAGGACTGTATCCTTCTGTGGGACAGTCTTGTTAGTTGTGGGAACCGGGGAAGAAGATGAAGGTTCTTGAGGTGGTTGTGGTCTTGACCTTGTATTGTAAGGATGTTGTGTGTTAAACACCGCCTCAGGTTCTTCTTCTTCTTCACACATAGGTATTTTTGAAAAGCATCCCATAGCATCAACATGTGGATCACCTTACGTTTCTTCTTCAGGTAGTGGAGAATCAGAAACAATATGCTCGTTGAGAGTGTCGGGATTGACTTGAGTTTATGCTACCAATGCCCTAAAAATGGAAAAGAGTTCCTCATTTGTGAGTGCATCCGCTGGATTTGGTGGTGGTGGATTTTGTGGAGGCGGGTAAGGTCTCCTGAATGGTGGCCTTACAAAACCTCTGTTCTGGTTCTGATTTTCATTAGTGCTCTTCTTTAAATCTACCATCTCATTTGACATCCTCTGAAGGAATTTGACATCCTTATTCTGAACTGTGGGTTTAGGGACATTATCAGTTTTCTTCCTAGAAGTAGAAGGTTGCCCTTCTGAAGTTTCAGGGTTGTCTTCCAGACAAAAAATGTCTTTCTCAACTTGGATTGCTTCATCAAATGCTTCCAGTAAAGTACCCTTTTGTGCCCTTTTGACCAATATTGCAATAGGGGGAGGCAGACCCTTTTCATAAAAAGCCACCAATAACTCTTCAGCAGGAAGGAGATTGGCAGGAATCCCGTTTTTGAGATATGAAAACCTTTGGTTAAAGTATTTTACCCTTTCTTTTCCTTTGGCTTTCATGGAGGACAACTCTAAGACAAGGTCTTGTGGTGTTTTGTCATCCTCGAACTTCTGGGTAAAATGTTTCTTGAATTCATCCCAGGAAGTTATAGATTGAGTAGGCAAAGCGAAATACCAAGTGGCGGCTCTACCCTCAAAGGCATATGGGAAAAGTATGCATACTACATACTCATGTACCACACTTCTAAGCCTAATTGCTTGCATTAAAGTTTTTATGTGGTCCAACGTAGGTAACTTGTCATCAGGGTTATATTTAGGCAACCATTTCTCAGGATTCTTTGGTAATCTGTGTTGATCGCCTAGTATGAAAACTGCACCTTGGTCAAGCCAAGGTTTGTTTTGACCTTCTCCAGCCATTGGAGGTCCTTGTTCTTCTTCTTTAGATGATGAACTAGATGAATTTTATTCGTCTAAGGAAGATGATGAAGATGAAGGAGGGGACGGTGGTGGACCGCCTGCTCCAAGATTTGGTTGACCTTGTGTTACTATGTGAGTGGTCTCACGATTATATTCAGGAGAATCTAGTTGATTAATTTGGTCCTGGTTTTCAGATTGATGATCAGTTGAATGTTGATCCTGTGTGTTAAAACTGTCAGTCAGTTGAATTGGTGGATCAGAGGTCTGTGAGGTGGGAACTTGTTGTTCTTCTCGATTGCTAGCCTACAAAATACCTTCTAAATTTAGAGCTTCCAGACCTCGTCTTCTTTGATCGGCAAGACGTTGTTGTTCTGCTCTTAAAACCTTATCGACGGATGTTTTCAATAACTGTTCTAACGAAATGGGTCCCCTTGTGGGCGACGTGAAAATGATTTCTCCTTTTTTCTCCTGCCGTACCACCGGTGTAATGGGTATAACTGTAGGTTGCGCAGATGTAACAAGGAGAACTGTAGGTTGTGAATCAGTTGGTTGTTCAAATGTTGAAGCCCTAGTCTGGCTTTGAGTTTGAACCATTGAAGCACTTGCTGGAGGAGGTTGATCAATAGCTTGTTTAGGCATGCTTTACTAGCGGCCCTCCTTCTAGCGCCATTTGTTGATGCCTCGGGGGTGTAGGGTAAGTGAAAAGTGTTGGAACGGGTTCCAAGGCACACAACAGGGGATGAAAACCCAACCAAAGGATTCAGTTAACCTTACAAAAGAGTTACCCTATCCTCGAGTTGTTTGGTGTGGTAATCACCCACAGATATTTGGCCTCCGCTGGAACTCTAAGAGTAAAAGGTTTGATCTTTCATAGATCAGTTTTCCTATTAAGGAAAATGAAGTGTGATAGCTGATTAACAAACCTAACCTAAATTACCTAGGGAAAGAATCTATCCTAAGTTAGATCTAACCTAAAGAGGAAAAGTTGATAATGAGCAGATCAGAATTGAAGTATGATAAACAAGTGATCAAGTACCTTAAACAGAAATGTCTTCTGGTTCTTCACTTGTTAATTAAAGTTTTATAAATTAAGAAATTAAGTGATAATGCTTCAAAGTGTTTAAGCTCATTCAAATAATTGATCTGTAATCATGGTGTTAATTGAAAAATTAACAATTGATTATGCATATTTAATTGCATCGAATCATTTGCAGAAATGTAAAAGTAATAACTGTTCAATCAAAGAAATTTAATAGAACAATCAATAGCTTGGACCTAACATACAGAAAAATCAATATGAAGGCTTTGTGCAGAAATAAATAACCTACAAAAGATTAAATACATTTAAACCGATGACAATTTGAAACATTTAACTCAGCGATTCTCAAAGAAATTTGAAGAACTCAAGAAGGTGGAGAAAAGATAACTTTACTGCATATAAAAGTCTTGTACAGAAATTACAATGGCTCGAATAGACAGAGCATCTTCAGTCCATACTCCTGCTGAATCAAAATTCCAAAATTCCCAACCCTTTGCTAAGGGAAACATTCCTCCTTAAATACTACAATTTACATCAAAGTCTGAGAGGGAGAAATTCTACCGAAATAGAAATTACAAAATTGGCTCCAACCGTCGATCCAATAAAAGTTGTTGTTTTCCAGCTTGAAGGATTTTCCGCCACCTTATCACCCAAAATATCTTACAAAGACTCGTTCTTTAATCAGATAGGGTCTCGTGGCACCATATATATTCAATAGAAGATTGTTCATTACCTTCGACAAGTGGCATGGTTTGTGAAACATCTGCTGTAGGAAATTCGGTATTAGGTAATTCATGGTAAAAAACAGAGAAATTCATTAAAGGATTTACTTCAAAAACAGTGGCCGGTATGTCAGGTTCTCCATTGATTATAAAGTCTTGTATGAGATCGTCATCAAGGTCAGCTGGTTCTCCTAGAACTTCCTTGCTCTGCTCCATAGAATTTTGCACATAGGAAGATAACGCTTCAAAGTCCTCTTCACTACTACCATTGCTAAGATTAGGAACACATGCATCAAATGGTGGTGACAATGTTTCTTGATACAACAAGGGGTAAAGTTCCTCATTATCAACATGAATATTAGAAGGTTCACCTCCTGCATGAAAATTACTCATCCTGGATAAATTTTAGATGACAAGATGTCCAGAACACTGCACAGAATGTTTCCTATTACATAAAGCAATGAACAATGTAGAATCTTCAAGTTAATTGCTATTTTAATACCAACAGGTAGGGTGATGTCGATTGAGCGAGGCAATTTAAACTTACGCAACGAACCCATTATAATTACTTCAACTGTCATGAAAAAGCTGAGATTTTGAGTTTAAGCTTGTGCGAAGTACAGGCTCAATTACTGCTTGCATGATTTTGAATTTCCTTTATGATCACATCGTTATAGGCAACTTCCCATCAATAATTATAACTGGTAATTAATAATGGAAACGGAGGCTGCGGTGATAGAATTGATCCGCAAAAAATCTCGATTAGGATTTCCAGTACTCGGGTGATCATTTCTTCACATGTAACACATCGGATCAATCTGATCCGAATTCCGTGAGAACGATAGAAGCTTCGAAGTCGAAAATTAAGTGAAAAGACATGATCATTAAGAAGTGGGAGAAAAACAACAAATTGTCAAAACTCAAGACCAGACAGGTGAACTTAAGGCAAAGCAATGGTGTCCATCCAACAAGAAGCAACTTATAGTCTTGTAGTAGCATACACTGTTATAAATTATACAGAAAAATGATAATTTGGGAGAACCAGTTTTCAACATACAAAATAGCGCATCCTGACTTAACTGATTACCCAAGATCAACATGACCCTAAGTTCATAACAATGGATGGCTGTGATTAGCTGGAGCAGGATGCAGAATCGAATTCAAAATATGTTCATGAAGTTTTTATTCAAAGATTTCGCAAGCCGAAATCCGAAAGTACGGATTTGTGGGTTACGGGTTCACAAACAATGAAAGTAAAAAAAAAAGGATTTCCGAAAGCCGAAAACCTACTGTGCGGGTGGCGGATTATGGAAATTTAAACTGTGAAGAAAAATAATTATTCTGAAAGCCACATCCCGAAACTACGGGTTGCGGGTTTTGGAAGCACACACTAGACAAAATAGACACCATGATCCCACAAGCCGAATGTCGCAATTGCGGGATTCGGGTTTCGGGGTGACCACTTCCGATTTTATCGCAAAGCAACTCCGCTATCAGCAAACGTCGGACTGCGGAGTGCGGAGTCATTAGAAGTCAAAAATTAAGATAACGTTCCCGTAACCCGTTTCTATCGGGTTGCGGGTTTCAGAACCTCAAACTGTTGGTTTTTGGGATGATGAGAATGATCAACAAAGCACTCAACTTTTGAGTTTCTCCAGACCAAAATACTTTGGAAAATATAAAGAACAGTGATAACCAAGCAAACCAAAGGCATGGATGACAAAATTATAATATTTACAAAATGACTCACCCAAACACCTTAGTGTTTATTAAGATCGGGGATTTTGTGCTTAAATAAGCGTGGGATCTATTGTGGCCACAACAATCCCCAAACTCAAACAGTGACAAAAATGACCAAAAATGCCCAAGGAGGGTGTAACCAACAAACCACCAACAAACAAGACCAGTTCTTTGATGGGGTAAACATAGTCTAAAATGCATGCAACTTGGTATTTGGGGTTTTCATATCAAAATTAACTTGGGTTTTAAACATAAAATGATTCCTACAACTAGATTTTGAGATATAAATCTTAGGGGGTTTTAACTTTTAATTTTTTACCTCTATATGCTTAGAAATTGAAAGAGAAGAATGGAGTGAATTACTTACTTGGTGGTTCTTGATGAGTTTTGTATTGATGAAGAGTATCCCCACAAAGATCAAATTCCAATTTGAATGGAATTCCTTCTTCAAATTTCTTGTGTCGGATTTCCCAAGTGCGTCCGCCTTTGCTTGCCACACATAGAATAAAATCAGAGTTTGAAGCAAGTGCAGAAATCAACCACTAAAATATGAGACAAATGATAAGGAAGAGAATAATATAAATATAAATTCACTCCCTATTGATATTATTCAGGAGAGAGAGAAAAATTGGATTTTCCTCCAAGTGGTGCACCCCTCTCTAGATGGTCTCTTTTCCTGTAAATCAAACCAACATGCAATAATATTGGAAAAGACACATAAAACTCAACAATGCAATGGAAATATAGTATTCAATCACTACTACCACATTCAAATCACAAATAACCAAGAATTTCTCAAGAAGTTTTCTTTATTCAATTGCAAGAGCCAAGAGTTCCAAGGAGTAGTACAAAAGAGTGAGCTCTCTCTTAAATAAGGAGTTGTCATACCAAAATCCCTAGCCAAAGAGATGGATGGCTAGGATCATATCATCTCAATTACAAATCGATGGCTAAGATCATTTCTCAAAGTGGTAATGAGAAAGTTACAAGATGGGGGGGGAATTCCTCTACATGCCCAAGGAGAACAACATAATAATGTTATAAATTATTAAGTACATGAGGAAAGGGACTACCTAGGGGTCTATGTACCCCTAAGGCACCCACTTTTGCAATTTTTTTGTGCTAATACATTAAAAAGATAATTTGAAAATTCCCCCATGGAGAAAATTCGCCCCCTCTAGGAGCTGGGCCAAAAATGGGCCCCACCTCAAGTGAATAATACATAGAATAATTCACCTTTTCCTTTAGTTTCCAATACATTAACCGCTTCAATGTTTTACTTAGTCAATAATTATTTTTCATTATTTAATTTTTGTTGGTACATATGAATGAACCTGAAAAATGCAATTTTAAGCCACTTCCCTTTCCCAGAATCATGAACCGATTGCACCATTGAGATCAGACCCCAAATCCATTAATATTGTTCATTAGAGCCACCAGAATCCATCAAATATGCATTATTTGTCCCAATCCAATATTTTCACATTAAACAGGGTCTTGCTGGCCATTAATGATTAAAAATATCATGAATGAATTCATATTTTGGCCGACTGATGCTTGGAGTCTTGTAAGGGACTCCAATGGATTCCAAAAAATCAAAATCGCAACTTTGAATCCAAAATAGCTTGGGAGCCTATATTTGGCATAGTTAAGACAGCTGACCAAGTCAAACTGGTCAAATGATGACAAGAGTTGAACTGTGTGATCATGCATGCAACATAGGATGCAAAAGGCTTCCTTATTTATGTTAGTACATCAACTACAATAATTAGTGACAAATCAAAGGTGATCATTATAATTTTTTTCATAAAAATAGGCCTAAGTTAAGGTGGGACCACCACCTTTCATGAAGTCTCAATAGTTATGCACATTTATATATTTGGTTAGTTTGCTAGCTATGGGTGAGTTGGAAAAAAAAAGGCTTAAAATGCACAAGGGAATGACTAAGACCTTGACAATGTGACTCTTTGGATAAACATGAGAATCAAGGGACCACATTGACATATGTACACCAGAGAACAGTAGGGGAGGGAGGTGCCTCACAGATGTGATAGAGTGTTTGAGAAACCACCACTAGCGTCTAACACAAACCTTGCAACTCACATCCAATCCTGCATCAGTCTCGGTGAAGATCTTTGCTAGAACTGTCGTGTTGGGTGCACAACCAACCGTAATTTGAGGTTCTAGGGGACACTTGGGATTAGCTATCCCTTGTTCTATCTCATATCCAAATCCTTCATTGGGAATCGATGAGGAATTAACTAATAAATTTAACTTTCATATATATGGACAAGCAGTGATTTTGATATGGCATTTGTTCCTCATCTGCTTGGCCTTTTCTCATTTAATTTCACATTAACTTCTTTGGATTGATTTGACTTTCACTTAGCCTTTTTGGCTTTATTTTACTTTCATTTAGCCTTATTGGATTTATTACTCTTATTTGGATAGGACAATAGTGCTCATGCATGTAATGGTGGCAAGGTTGCATGTTTCAAGGACAAGTGGGGAAAACCCAGTGAACCTGCACAATCCTATACTTCATCACAACATCGGGGGCAACCGAGTAGAAGTGAATGCCAGGTTTGTAAGTGCATACCCACACATTGCAGAGCCAAGGAACAATACAACATGGAGTCATAATGTACATAGAGGTCATGGGGGGGAGGTCCTCAAGGTCACCTATCTCGTTTTCAGTCAACGGAGGATCCAATCATGAATGGGTTGGATGAGTGGGGATAGTGACAAATGAAAACAAGGCTAGCAAAAATGAAAATAATGGCCAAGTCTATACCAAGGATGGGGGAAAAACAATGTGCATAAAGGTGAGTCTCCAATCAAAGTGGTAAACTTCCCTTTCCAAAGGCCACCATAAAGCATCAAATCACAAAAGTAGATCACCCAAAAAGTCAGTATATATCAAGTCAAAGTACTAGTATAAATAAACAAGTCAAATATACATCTATGAGCAAAAACCATATACCTTCTCTGTTGAGTGGATGTGAAGAATGACCTCTGACATATGTGGGCAAGGGAATGGAAAACCGACATTGATCTCTGTTGGTCCAAGAATATCATGGATAAGCAAACCATCTCAGTGGGGTCATGTAAGAGCAACTAGGACAAAGGGGCTTGGAATGCTACTCTGTGATGCTCTGGATATGGAAAATGCTATTGTGCCATCACTAATCATGAATCTAGATTTGTTCAAATCATGTGTTCTTTGGCTCAAAAATGTGTATGACCATGGATCCACATCATGGTGGTCCCTGCTAACATGGATGTGATAATAAGTCCTAGGGGTGTATTCCCCACATAGGATCACATACAACCTGTTATTGTTGGTTGAGAGGGTGATAGCTGACCAACAGGTGTCTTGGGGTCTGATGCTACAGGAGAGCATGATGAAGCAAATGGGAGAGTTGCATAGAGGTGGAAAGGGGAGGATATTTTTCCATGGGAGAATTTTGTGCTCCTATTTCTTGGAGAGGTAACCCACTTTGAGGTAATTGGCTGTGTTTCCTCCTAGGGGGCCTTAAGAGCCTCGCATGGATTTTTTTGGGGAGGTGATGCCTCACCTTAGTGGCAGTGAGGTTGGAGCGTGCTAAACACCTCATTTTATGGAGGTGTGGCTTCAACACATTGGATTGATTGAGCAATACCCATGGAGAGGTATGGACTTCACTAGGGATCTAGAGTTACAACAACTAGTTCATGGTTGGGATGGCTCAGGTATGCATCATGTTTTGTCATTATATCTATTTATGTACATTGTTTATGAATATGCATATACTTTATGATATATGTATTAATGATGTTTATTTGATTGGTGATGCAGATGTTGGTCCAATGCCCCCATCCCATAGGGCTCATTGCTGTCATTGTTGTGAGGGGGGTGAGGGATATGCAGGACTTGTGAGGGAGGTTGGAGGGCATGGGGTGGCTACTGGTGGGGCTCCTCCTATTGGGAAGTGGCTGGTGTGGAGACTTCAATAATCACCTTGGTTGAGTTGGAGAGGCGACTTAGTGAGATGATCGAGGGGATCGAAAAGCATGGGATCGCTGAGTTGGATGATGAGGATCTGGTGTAGATGTTGCATCTCCTAGTTTCCTATGGGATTGGATGGTGCTAGGTGAAGTGACGGTTGGAGGTGTCATGTCATGTGGCATAAGAGGAAAAGGGAGGACAATGTCCTAGGAAAATACCACATCCAGGAATAGGACTGACATGGGGACTAGATCCGTAGGTAGTGAGAGGTGAGATCATGCGATTGTTAGCTATTTTGGGGCCTTGTGATCCAACTGTCGGTGGAGTGGCCTAAGTGTTGGGCTTATTGTATATTTTTTTGTTTTGGTAGGGATGAGTGCCTTTTGATGTATATGTATTTGATGTAGCCTATGGGAGGAGGGTTTATGATGTATCCCCCATAAAGATCACAAATATTTTTGTATGTTCCCATTGAGGGATACTTTTTATACAAGACACATATATTTTTGATGAGATATATATTTATATACCATTATGTCAACATGTTCCAAATTTCTCATTGTGTGATGTGTTTATGTATGTGTGATGATGATAATATGATCTATATGCTAATGCGATTTATGCATAGTAGTAGGTACCGACCTATACGATGTAGATGCTTATCAACATATGATGTATGGTTGTGATGATAGGAATGCATGCGTAGAGATAGGCACTTACACATGATATATATGCCTTGTTTGGATGTGTAGGATTAGGCAGATGCTTGATGTATCAAGTTCCATTCAATACCTCGTTGGAGATAGAGTTAGTGAATGCATTAGCATTTCTTGGGAAATGGGTGAAAGTAATTGTTTCAAATTGTTGTTTGATAAGGCGCACTCATAGGAACTTATGGAAAAGGATGGGATTGAGGATATGGAACACATTGTTTAGCTACAAGAAAACTAGTTGGGAATATAGGTATACGTGCATATTGTGTATGCCAAGGTGGATGGAATCACTTACGAGACCAATTACGACATCATACTCTGCTTGGTTGTTTGTAAGTATTCCCAAACAAACTCCTTCTATATGGAAGAGAAATTGGAAGGGGGTATAAATAGCCCGAGTAGCTGATGTGATATTATTGGACCATTGACTTGTACCATCTGTGAAGCCGATTTAGATGGTTGTTTGAGAGTTCATATGCATAAAAAAAGATAGACTTATTCTAAATTGATGGGATTGAAAATAAAATATATATACAATGCTAGGTTGTGTAAATGAGACAATGTAAAGGGGTAAAGATGGTTTTACCCTTCGTTGTGGTGGGGCCTTTTAAATGGTGGAACTTAGGGTGGTAGCAAGGTGGTATCATAATCATTGGTGAGTATCCAAAATTTGAAGGGGATCCCCTAGTGTTATCTAAACACCTGGAAATGGCTGTGTAGGGTCCAATCCTTCATCAAAAGATGAGGAATCATCACTAGTTAGTAAATCGACCAAAGAATATGCAGTATCAATGGTATCTGGTATGGGGGAACAAATTCCTTAGTAGGTAATCCTTGAGGGACAATGTTGATGTAGGTGAGTTGATATTGGAGCCTCATTAGTTTGAGGTGAGATTCTTGTTTGGCATGTAAAATGGGACACTAGAACAAAAAGTGGGAAGTATTGCCACAAGATCATTAGGGGCATGGTACTCGGGCGTGGAGAAGCGTCTATACCGACCGGGGGGGGGGGGGGGGTGGTGAATTGATTCAAAATGGCTATGATGTACCTGGAGGGGATCACGTGTGTACAATTCCCCTAGTATGAGCATCCATTATGTGGTGCCATCGACATAATATCCATAGGTGGGGGGTCTTGTGGCGTTGTAGACTCCATTGTGGGAATCAACGTAAGGGCTAGTTCTGAGAGAGGCGCAACTGGCATTGTTGACGATGCATTGAACACATTAATAGATGTTTTTTCTTGGGTTTGCAAGGAAGGATTCTCAACCAATGGTTGAGTGAGGTGGATGGTTTCCAAGGCATCCCAAAATTAAGGGATATTGGGACAATGGTGTGTGTAATGCCCAAACTGGGAACAAATTGAACATGTGTGATTGGTATATAATGATTTGGACTTAGGTATAGGAGAAGATGATGTGCCCCCTGTTACTATTGGTGGGGCATGGGTCACACTGATAAGGGTGTTGAGAAATTTATTGAGCTCTGGTAAGGTGTGGCATAGGTTAGTTGTGTGACCTTGTTTCTCGCAGAGAACGAATGGTGGAGTGACCCTTTGTGTGGGAGTATTAGTCATTACTGGGGATTTTAACCGTTGTTGGTTGATGCCCCATGATTTAGGCTTATAGACCCCCAATGAGTTGGGTGTAGGGTTTGAAGGAGGGGGCCTTTCAACTTAGGTTGTTTCATGCCCCCATTGGTGGTTTTAGTGACAACCATCAATGGATTAGTTGCAAATGTCATAGTTTAAACTAGTAGTGTAGATGGTGTGATTGGACTAGAAAGTGGGACAACCGATACATGGAAAAAATCATAATGGGATATAGGTTTTGAATCCATCTATGGGTATGGTGGCATAAGGTACCACATAGGTATACCCAAGGTTAACTCGGGTAGAGTCAATTGAGCCATAACCAACATCTTGTGCACTCCCGTGGGAGGGTAAAAGAATGGTATTTGAAAAATAGGAGGTACCGATGGACTCAAGATTTGTTAAATGCCATGGATCAGCAACAATGCTGATGACGACATTGAGGGGGAGGTGGGATTATTTTCAGCGGTGAAAATTGTGCACACAGGCCATTGGTTGATGCAGGGATTTTAGGTGGGGGGGAAAAGTACACCCCTAGCAAGTTAGAGTCCTTTTACATTACGGGGGAAATGTCAATGTAGGGGGGTTGATTTGTCCCAATGAAAATGGGTAGTAAATTTTCAGGGTTGGTAGGGGCATTGTGATTATATTAATTGAGCTGGTCGAGGGTGGAACTATTCTCATTTAAGGGAAACATCATGATATAGAAGACCGAGGAGGTGACTGCCCTCATGGCGTACATGTAACTACACCCCAAGAGGATGTACTCAAGTTGGGAATCGACTACCTCGATATCGATCATGACCATATTTCCCCTAGCTCAATGGGGAAATTTTGGTACAATCCTCTAGGTTGGGATGGCCTCCCATCATCTGCGCGGAGGGTGATAGATGAGGGGACTAGGTTGGGTGATCCCAATCATTTCAAAATATTAGAGGACATGATGCAAGTGGATGCACCTTCATCGATAATACATCAATGGATCATGATGTCTTTTACCGTGATGAGAAATTGGAATGTGATTGAGGAGGGTAGTCGTGGTTGAAATTTATCGAGACCAAAGGTCATGAGGTGTGAATCAGAAGGATCAAATATGCCAAGTGCATTTAGTAATGCATTTTGTTGCATTGGGAAAGACTGCAACACTTTTAATGTGGACATTGCAGCAGGTGTCTGATCCAAGTCGTCCACAATACTATTTGTTAGTGCCAGAATTTATTTCCAGACTACTAAAGAACAAGCCAACACCATATCAATAGTAAAATGAAATAAATTAGGTTTTTATAGGGTTTTGGTTTAAAATTTATCAACAAGAGAATAAAATCTTATCAAGCTAAAATCATCACTAAACATGTAGAAATAAAAGACTAAGATGCATCATATCTGAAATATAAACCAGTAGCAAAATAGACATAGAATAAGTTTCATCCACAGTTCACAAGCAATTCATGAATAATAACATCAAACAAGAAATGAAATTGTGAACTGAGTGACTACACCAATCATAAATGAAAACCAGTAAATGAGATAATATGGGATTATATTTGCATATAGATCATAATCAATCATAAAAAATTACCCATGAAATTTAGAACCTTAGCTTGATAAGTCTGAGCTTCAAAACTTCCCCTTGTACTCCAAAAAAATCCAACCCTTTTACATTCTAAACTCCTTTTATATGTTTTTACATCTCAAAAATAGTTAGATAACTAATTAACTAATTTTAGGTCAAGTTCTTGGAATTGTCACTAAAGTAGATATTCTTTTAAAACAAAGTATTAACTTTAGGAAAAACTACTTAAAAGACACCTGTCACCAAAAGCCTTTAAATATCTTTGGTTGCCTCAGCCAAAAGAGCTATTCCTTCCAAAATTTGTGCTTTCTTTCTGGTCTTTTTTTGTTCTGCTTCTAAATATTCAAGTTTCTCTAACGGTTCTTGATTCTGCTCAGTCAAATTCTATATCTTCTCATTCAAGCCTTCAAATGTGTTTTGAGTCTGCCTCTTCCTCTTAATAGCTTCCTTTGAAACCTGAATCAATTCCTGATAATGAGAATTAACATCCTGAAGATCTTCCCTCAATCTGCTATTTGTCATAACCAAACCCTCATTACTTTCATTTAGAAAATCAATTTGATATTTATATTGCTTAATAGTTTTCTGAAGGTTCTAATTTTCTGAATCTAAGCATTTTCCTTCTTGAAATGAAGAGCCTTCTTCTGATAACCAAGGAATATTCAACTTCTTATAGATTTTCTCATCATCTTCTTCATGCATCTTTGTAGCTACAGGAATATCTGGGAATTCAACATCTTCAGTACTGCACTGAATTAATGGCTCTACAATTTGATCCTTCATTGATGATGACTTCATATTTGGAACATCCTTTTCCTCACTATTTCTTTTCTTCAAGAATCTAAACCTTCATCTGATGAGGAATAATCTATTAGTGTAAATTTCTCTTGAGCCCTCTTAGGATTCAAAAGCTTTTTCATATTTGACCTTAACTTGTTCTTAGATCTAGTTTTAGGTCTCCAGCCTATTCCTATTTCTCCCAACATCACATAATATTTACCCTGGTGTTTGACAACTGCAAGTTGCACAGCCTCATGTCTGAACCCTGTCTCAACTAACTTTCCATTAGATATTTGATTTGGAGTTTGTGGGCTGTCAATCTTCAATTCTTCTGATACTGGAACTTCATTTTTTCCTTCATGTATTCCTGTAGAATTTTGACTTTGTTCTAAAACACATTTACCTTCTTCCTGGTTTCGATCTTCTTCAAAATTATTTTCCATGTACTTTTCAATGATCTCTGTCACATCTTGTAAAATCGGTACTTGAACTTCATTTGGTGTTTCTTTAGGCTTCTCCTTCATAGGCTTTTTATACTTAGGAACTGGAACTTCTTTCTGATAATTATCTTTCTTCATATCATCAGCTACCTCTCTCTTCAATCTTTTCACCAGGCAAAGATGTTTATCCATTTGTCTTTTCTTAGGCTGACTTTCTTGCTGAACTTTAATCCCTGACCAAAAAATAAAATGTTCCCAGCTTCTACCCTTCTTTTGTAGAACAATATTAACAATTAGTTTAATTAATCCATGGTGGATAATAGACTGTTGAGTATAGTCTGCATGGCTCTTCACCCTCTCTGACATCTTCTGCAAACTTTTTAGGAAGAAGAAAGGTAAACTCATCACAAAAGTTTGATTTAAATGTTGCAGAAACCTAATATGATACTTATAAACAAATGCAAATCTACCCTCACAAGTTATATAACTCTATAAAATTCGAATAGGCTCCCTCCATTCTAGTTTGAAATTCTGTACATGCACTCCTTTACCCTAATATTGTTTAACTTCAGGCAATAAAAATTCCTTCGGTTTAAAGGTGAAAGGTATTTTCTTAAACCAAAATTCTCCTTTATTAACTACACCTATATCCTCTTCAATCAATTCTCTGGTAAGTTAGAATTTCAGGGTTTCTATAGATACTATGTTTTTGTTTAAACCTTGAGAAAACCTGTTTGATAATTCTAAACTATAACCATCTAGCTTCTGGAAAAAATCGAACCAACCAGCTTGTCGAAACATCTCAGCACATTCAGGAAATTCCTTTGCCCAAATAGTGTCCATGGGCTCAAGCCTGTTTGTCTTACCACTCCTCCTCATATTCACTGTGAAAACCTAACTGCAGATTTTTCTCTAAAACTGAAGAGTATTTTCAAGCTATTTCACTATCACCCTGCACTGATCACTGAGGAAAAATCGAGCCTCCCAAACTTGCAATTTTTAAATTAATACTATGACTGAATTTCTATCAAGGCAAACCAACTTTGTGAATGATTTCAACAGCTGGCCACATACCTGTCATAATAATGATTTAAATTGTCGAATATGCGCTATCTTGTCCTCCTAGGTGTCTAATAGACCTTCGTAGTTACGTCCTCAACTGCCACGACCTGCCACAACTATGCCAGTCACATACTTTGTAATCCCTAATTCTTTAACTGCCTGAATTTATTTCAACCACAAACTAACAAGTATTAGCACAATCTCTGTAACCCATCAGCTTCATAATTGGCTTTGAATATGCTCTAATCATGCGCTATTATAACTGTTTAAAGGTTTTCATTCTCCAAAATTTCGAACAGCTGCGACTCACTTGAATAATTCTTTATTCAGACTTATGCACCTGTTAAAATGATTAACAAGATATTTACACGTACCACTTTCTTCTTACAAATGTGAGAACTCACATCATCTGCGATCCTGAAAAAAGACGAGCTAATTTGCAAAATTTTAAAAGACCTCGACTTTCTTGTAGCTCTTTAATTCATGCTTTTCCTCGCTTGAACTACAAGAATCTTCTACTAAATGTTTTTCAATAAAAGGTTTGAAAACCAAGGGTTAATCAATATGTCCAAACTTTAATTAAACCTTATGATAAGATTTTTCAAACTTTTAGAAATATACACATCTAATAAGCCCATAAAACTATAAAACCAACTTAATAAGGTAAAATTAAAAGAAATATTACTTCAATAAAAAATAGAAATAAAAAACACGAAAGATCTTAATAACTTTCAAAAAATCAAAATCAAAATCTAAAGGAAATCAACAAAAAACAGATAAAATTTTGAGAATAAGACTAATAACCTCAGAACAAAATCTAACCATAACACTATTATTGTGAGCGGATTTCATATGGGGGTTAATAGGTGTGCGTTGAAGTGAGACTTTGGGGATCCATGGGATTTGTTTGTTACTTGGGTATGGTAATTGCAAAGGCCCCCTTAAGGGGATAGGGACATCTTACACTTGGGGGGATTCAGGCCTATCATAACCTTAGGTTCGAGTCTAGAGGTTAACATCCAGTGTGTAGATATTTTGGAAGGAGCCATCACTGGAAAGGAGGGGATCTTGTTGTTTCATAATGACCCCTTGATTGAAAAAGGGATATTGTAAGACATTGGTTTGGGGTTGGCGAGGATTGGGGGCTCGAGGAGGGTTTACCATTGTATTCTTCTTATCTTCCACCACCTATTTGTAGTCATGGAGAAGAGGGAAATGGTGAGTTTAATGACCATATTTGTGTTCTTCCCTTGTCTAGTGGGATTGTTTTCCCCCGCATTCTGGCTGTACATGTTCTAGTTCTATTGGGGAGGGGGGTTTCCCCCTTTCCCCTGCTACTAGTTTTGTTTATTATTTTCCTTCTTCTTCTCCTGATTTTGAGGGTTTTGAGGGTTTATGGTGCTCAACTGCTTGAACAGTTTATATTGTTGTGTGAAAGAATGTTAAAAAGGATTGAACCCCATGTGAGGTGTGGGGGTCAAACCAGTAGGACATGGAAATGTGTAGTAAGGGTTATAACCCGCCGGTGGGATAAATGCAGGTTGCACTCCATATGATGTAGATGTAGGAATGACTTGTGCCATTTGTGGTGGAGGTATTGTTGCGGCTTGGATAACATTCAGATAAGTAGGATTATAGGGCCCATACTGTAACTAACCAAGTGGAAGAGTTGGTATAGGAGAAGGGGGTTATGCTAACACAATAGGCATGGGTGGGTACCGCATGGACAAATTGAATGTTACAGTAGTAGGAGGAACCTTTCCTTGGTGGGAAATGGACCCAATAAGCCCATATACCGAGTGTGACGAACCGGTAGGGGTAGGATCCAACGATTGATACTGAGGGTCATCGGGAAGGATCATGTGTAGGTATCCGTATTGTGCATAGATAGGATCAAAATCCTATGCCTTAGGGATGTCCTCTTCCTCATTTTTTGGCATAGATGTAGCAACATATTTTGCAATAGCTGGTTGGAGTGATTTGATGAACCAATCCAACAAGAAAGGTGGTTGTATTTGATCTTACACAATGTCTAGTGTCTACGCCACTCACGGATATGGTTCACAATGTGTGTAGATGTGTTTTGCTGAAATTCAGCGAGAATTTTGAGACTAAGGTCATGGCGAATAAAAAACTAGAAGTATGTGATAAATGAAATGGCCAACGTTGCAAAGGTGGCATGGATATATCTTGGTAAGTTCACATACCATTTTGTTGTTGTTCCGGTGAGGGTGCATTGAAATAAGCAAAGCCTTACTGAATCCTCCACTATGTTGTTGGAGGAAAACCATAGGTGGAAGGTCATGACATGGTTGGCGGGATCATTCCCTTGCTTTCCTTCGAATTTTGGAATGTTGAAGGGAAGTTTATCTGGCATAGATGGCCACATTGGATCATGTGCAACAGGGTCATTGATCATTTTGGTCAAATATGGGAGATTTAGGTTAGCCATGAAAGGTAAGTTAGGATTTGGTCCTTCCATTGTATGTCATGTATGGTTTCCTCAAGGGGGGGACCAATGTGGTGTTGAAAATAATGAGTGACCTCCTATGAGAGAGGAGGGATCAAAATGGTCCAAAGGATCTCTTAGGGGAGAAGCCAAAGGAGGGCCTCTTCCAAGAGGATGGGAGGCAAAGGTATCTAGATTCTCTCCAACGGGAGAAAATGAAGGGGAACCTCTTCCAGCGATGGATGAGGTAAAAGGATCAACACTCTCTATGAGAGGATAAAACAAACTGAGAAAGCAGTGGCATTTCCCTAATGATCCTATCAATGTGTCTTGGGAGCCACTTTAGCTAGAGTATCTTCCATGTGAACCATGGGGAGAAAGTGTAAAAACACTGCTCGAGAGATGGGATAGGCCTTGTAGTCTTCGGGACTGCATTAGGGGGTTTTTTTGTTCCTCAATGGTGAAAGCTTAGTGTCAAATAATAATGATAGTGGATTTAAACACAATTGAACAAATGCAAAAATATGCCAACCACAATAGATGCAAATATGGTGCAACAAGTCAGTGATATGTGCAAAGTCGGTTTAGTGCAAGAGTCCCCACATGTAGGTTATTTTTAATTATGATTTAGTGAACTTGTATTTTAAAAAGAAAATAAGTGTAAATTCCCTAAAATACCTAATGTACTTCCTCTAAAATGTAACAGGGTCTTCCAAAAGCACAATTGATAGTGACAATGGGATCCACACACCAATTGACTAGTGAAGGTAAAAACGAGCTAGTTCTATCGGAAATGGGGGCAATGTCCCAATCAAGAAGACTTGGAAACAATTACCAACAATAATAGCTGAATTCAGGATTCAATTGCATTCACAATTGCTCCTTAGTGATGTCCCAAGTTTGTTCACTAAGATACATTGCGTCAAGTGTGGATAAGTGGTTCTACCTTGGCGATATGGTGTCACCTCCACAAAAAGCTGAGTGGCTCTTTGGAGAGGCTAGGGAAACTATACCTCAAATTTGACCTCCTTGGGCACAACGCACTTCTTATCCACGTTTTCTTTTAAACTTGCTAATAGAAGGATTTTGATAGTACCCTATAAGTCAACAATGCTATGTTTCAAAATATCACTAATGAAACTAGATTGATGGGCATTTATGGATTCCCAGCCAAATCAATCCCACCTAACTAAAATATTGTTTTGTGACCTCCTGTGGAGGATTTTAGTTGGTTGGCAATTTTCAAAGTTCATTTTAAGGGTATTCTTTTGATTAAGGTGTGTATGTTAGGAACCCATGTCAACCTTTATATTTACTTTGTTAGTATATTGTTGTTGGACGCATATGCTTTGTAAGTCATCCCGTAGTATTTTTTGAACCATAGTTTGCATTATTGTTGTTGGACGCATATGCTTTGTAAGTTGTCTCGTGGTAATTATTGATCCATAGTTTGTATTGGCCCATGGTTTGTATTGGCACATGGTATTGACCCATGGTATTGGTGCCTAGACTTAGTATATAAGTTTGTGTTGAGACCAATGAAGGTATGGTGAAGTTATTTGTATTGAGTTTTCTCAAAGGAGGTTGCCCCCTCGAAGTGGCCTGCGATCAATAAAGCGATATTGAGTTATGTTATTTCTTCTATCTCGTGTATTCTCATTAATTAATTGTTGTAGGTTCTTCACATCTCATATCAGAGCACTTTCTTGGGCTCATTGGGTGAAATTTTGCCAATTTTTTTTTTTTTTCACATCTGTTGCAGGTTCGGATCTGGGAATAATCCCTATCCACTTAACTGTGGGAAGTACTTGGGAGTAAGCCCTAAAAACCATTGTGAGTAGTACCACAGGAACCCCAAAGTAGCTGGCTCATTGAGAGGACCTGCCAGTGAAAAAGGCAACGACCCCTACCTGATTGACTAGTTCCCACCCATGAGGTAAACCAAGAGTTGTTGTTTGTGGCAAAGCGGTTATTAGTTTTACTTGAGCCATGGAGTGAGGGGTATTGCTCAAATACACAAGCCGTCAGACAATATTGATGGCAGAGTGAATCCCTTGAACCGTTAGGAAGTCGAGCATATGGGGTCCATATCTATTTTCAGTTGATAAGTCGTAGATTTCCTCTGTCCAAAACGGTTGACGATCACTTCCGCGCCGTTGCGGATCCATCCGTTGCTGATCACTTCCTCGTCATTGCAGATCCATCTGTTTTCGATTCCTTCTACGCCGTAGGAGATCCATTTTTCACCATATCTCCCTTGTTTTCACTCCGTTTCCCTCAAAACTTCCCTGACACTCCCGCAATCCCATTCTGCATCTTTCATTCCTGAGGATCCTATCCCAAATTCCACTTCCCAAAGCCAGAAATCCCACATTTGTCTATTTTTAGGGTTTGCCATAACTTCTTTAATTTTCACCCAATCGCCTTCAAATGTTTCCACCTTGTTCATTCCCTATTTCTGCTTCTTTGTTCCTCTCTGACAAATTTTCCCATTCTTTCACCCGGATTCTGAAATCCTCATTTTCTACTTTCATGTCCATTCTAAAGTGTCCAAAACCTAGTCGAACCCCAATTACCCATCAGATTTTTTCCCAAATCCAAATTTCCCTTTACTAAATAAGCTTATGTTTGTGTTTTTCTACCCATTCACACACAAAAAAAACTCATGGTTATGGTTGTCAACCATGCAGGAGAAAAAACCATGGAGGAAGCACTTGTAGCCATCCAGACCAAACTCCAGGATCTGGATGAAAAATTTCTTGGCCTCCATCTTGAGCATTCAGCCATGAACAACAAATGATAGTCCGAGGCTTCATCAGACAATGGGTTCTCTTCTTCCAACAATTTCCGTGGTCCGAAGCTTGATTTTCCTCACTTCAATGGTACTGATCCTATTGGATGGATCTATCGTGCAGAACAATATTTCAGTCTGCATAATACTTTTGATGTCAGCAAAGTTCCACTTGCATCATTTCATTTGGAACATGAAGCTCTTCAATGGTACCGTTGGTACATCAAGGTTCATGAAGAACCAAAATGGCCAAAATTTTGCCAACTCCTTTTGCAGCAATTTGGTCCTAGTGCTTTTGATGACTTCACAGGAGCCCTCACTAAACTTCGCCAAATTGGCACTGTGAGAGAGTATCAGACATAATTTGAGAAACTAGCCAATCACACAGAAGGATTGTCTAATGAATTCTACAGGATTTGTTTTATCAGTGGTCTTAAAGATGAAATCCGTTCAGAGGTTAAAATGTTCTGTCCCAACACAATGATGGAAGCCCTTGTTGATGTATATGTAACTTCAGATGTATTTCATATATATTTATTGTACCCTTACTAGAGATGTGTTATTCCTCTATAAGGAAGTGTCGCAAGTGTGTGTACTTGCCGATGGGTTATTAGACCACCATGTGTGGGGTTGGCCCTGAAATATATATTATATTGTGGATGTACCTATCTAGACAAGTCGGCCCCATAAGGTCACTGGAAAAATAGGTTAGTATAAATAGAGATTGGGAGATCTCTATTTTGATCATTCGGAAAGACACACTTCTCTCACTCAGAAAGTGGCGTACTAGTGAGGAGGAGGATCATCTGCTCTAGGAGACTATCTCAAGTGTATTTTGGTTGTACTTTGGTTGAGCCATTGCTCTCTCTATCTCTAAGGAAGTTGTGGGGTTTTTCACCTTAGGGTTTTCCCCACGGAAACTCTGTGTCTCTTGTCTCTCATGCTTTTGATTCTTGTGATGCTTGTCATGCTTATTGTGATTGTTATGCATTGATATATTGTATATGTTATTTTCTCAGTAAAGATAAAAGAGTATTGTGAATTAATGCTCAAAATTTAACATGGTATCAGAGCTAACCTGAGAAGAAGACATTTTGCAGTGACGGAAACTTGAGTTTCTTGTTTATTGGGTTTCTCTCACAGATTTTGGAAAAGCAATATAGTAGATTGAATCTACTCATCAAGGAGAATCTATCTGTCCAATCAGAATTCAATTCTGAGCATTTTTCAGATTTGGCCCTAAACATTAGGGTTTCCACAAAAATAGGAATTTTTGAAATCTGAAGACATAGCTAGAAGATACTTGCAAAAATCGAAGTTTAGAGCTTTGGATCGAGATTTTTGGCTGGGTAGATCTTCGGGAAACTCAAACCCTAATTCAGGGCTCTCCTTAGTGAACCTGGGAGGACAAAAAGGAAAATCTGAAGGGTATAGCTTTGTTTATCTCAAATTCTGAATACACCAGGATGATTAGCTCATCAAGGCGCATCTTTCTATCCTTTCAGAAATTTGAAATTCACATTTTGAATTTTTAGGGTTTTTTCGACAAACCCTAATCCGGGACCAGATCCAGTTTTCAGCATTTCAAGTGGTAAGACCTAAATCTTTTCTATTTCCATTTGAAGTACTGTTTAAGATGTCTCACCAAACCAAGCTTGAGGATAAGCTTGAAGGAGCTGATAACTTCCGAGCTTGGAAGTATAGGATTGGGTTAATCCTGGAAGAGAATGAGTTGGATTCATATGTAAAAGAAGACATCCCTATCCTAGAGGATGAAGAGGCTAAGGTTTTGTACAAGAAGAACTTGGTCAAGGCAAAGAGAATCATTGCTGATTCTATCAAATACCATCTCATACCCCATGTGTCTTCTCTAAAGACACCCAAGGAGATGTTTGACTCTTTGACCAAGGTATTTGAAGGGAAGAATATAAATTGGAAGATGACCCTGCAGAACCAATTGAAAGGAGTAAAGTTTCAGAATGGAGAAACCATTCAATCCTATTTTTCAAGGGTCTCCCAGATAAAGGAACAACTAGAAGCAGGGGATGAAATGGTGGAGAATGGTGAAGTGGTGATGACCACTCTAAATGGCCTACCCAGGTCATGGGATTCTTTTATTCAAGGAATTTGTGCAAGGAATAAGTTGATCTCCTTCAATATATTACAGGAAGAATACTCTCAAGAAGAAGCTAGGCTTGTGGCCCGAGAAGAAAAGATGGGAAATGAAGATCAAGCTCTCATAGCACATGCCAGGAAAGGAAAGTCCAAGAAGGAATCATCTCATAACAGGAGATTCTCACACCACCATTATCATAAAGATAAGAAAGATCTCAGATGCTTCAATTGCAATGAGAAGGGACACTTTGCTTCAGATCGTCCCAAGAAGAAGAAAGACAACAACAACAACTTCAACAACAAGAAGAAGAATAACAAAAGAATATATCATGCTCATGCTGCCAAAGATGATGAACTCCCAAAGAAGAAGGCTAGGGCAGAAAGTGGTAGTGATGATGACTCATCAAGTGAATAAGAGTATGTTCTAATTTCTTCTCTCACAGGTACTATCTCCCATGGTTGTAATGATTGGTTGATTGACAGTGGGGCTTCCAAACACATGACTGGGTTTAAGGAATCTTTTGTGAATCTATCTGAACATGAATCACCCCATAAGGTGAAACTTGGGGATGATTATCAATACCCAATCAAAGGAAGTGGCGAAGCCTCCTACAACCTAGATTCTGGAAAATCTTTGAAGATGAAAGAATTCCTCTATGTACCTGAACTCAAGAAGAACCTACTCTCCATCTCTGCATTGGATGCAAAAGGTATGAGGGTTTCATTTGTGGATGGCCAAGTCCTAATGTGTCCAAAGGGAAAGAATATAGATGATGCAGTAGTGATTGGAGAGCAAGAGGAAGGTTTGTATAAATTGAAGGTACAACCTGAACATGCCGTGGTGCATGAATCCATGGATCCAAGTGAACTTTGGCATAGAATACTTGCTCATATGCACTATAGGGCATTTCCAATTGCAAGCAAGGCTGTAGAGGGTCTTCCTGAAATCAAGACCAAACATGAAGGTGACTGCAAAGGATGTGCAAAAGGTAAGAACATTAAGAAGGCTTTCCCAAGCAGTGAAAGCAAGGCAAAAGATATCCTGGAAATCATCCACTCAGATGTATGTGGTCCTATGTCATCCAGTTCTCTGAATGGGTATGTTTACTATGTCTCGTTTATTGATGACTTCTCCAGGAAGACTTGGGTATACTTTTTGAAGAACAAAGATGAGATGTTTGATAAGTTCAAGGAATTCAAAACCTTGATGGAGAATCAAACTGACAAGAAGATCAAAACATTCAGATCTGACAATGGTGGAGAATTCACCTCAGGTGACTTCAAGAAGCTTTGCAGTGATTCAGTGATTAAGAAGGAGTTGACTGCTCCTTATAATCCTCAATAGAATGGAGTTGCAGAAAGGAAGAACAAAACAATCATGGAAGCAGCAAGGGCAATGCTGCATGACAAGGATTTACCTATGCATCTATGGGCAGAAGCAGCTAGAACAACTGTATATGTGCATAACAGAACACCCCACAAGATATTGGACAACAAAACTCCAGAAGAGGTCTTTTCTGGTAAGAAACTTGAAGTCAGCCATCTCAGAATATTTGGTTGTCTAGTATACACTCATGTCCCAAAGGAAAAGAGGACCAAACTAGATCCTTCAGGAAAGAAGGATATCTTTGTGGGTTACAGTGAAAGCTCGAAGGATTACAAAATATACTTTCCAGGGTTTAAGAAGATTGATGTCAGTGGGGATGTAACATTTGATGAAAACTCAGCATTCATCAAATCAAGGAAGGCACCTATCGAAGTTTATGAAGAACCTAAGGAAACTAGATTTCAAGACACTACCATGACTGAAGCAATTCCAGAAGTTGTTCGTGAGTTTGAAGATCCAAAAGAACCTGTAGATCCACCCCGTGAGGATAACTCTCACAAGAGTAAACCTGCATGGGCTAGAGAGATCATTCAAGATGTAGAAAGATTTGGCATTCCAGAAGAAGAACACAGAGCAAAGAAGAGAACCAGATCACATACCAGCTATGTTGCTTTACTCTGTGACATTATGAACAAAGAACCTTCCAGTTATGAAGAAGCAGCGGAAAAGAAAGAATGGAAGGATGCCATGGTTGAGGAATACCAATCAATAATGAAGAATGATGTTTGGGATGTTGTCCCAAGACCTAAAGAGAAGTCTGTTGTGACTTCCAAATGGATCTACAAAATCAAGCATGCTGCAGATGGCAGTGTAGAGAAATACAAAGCAAGATTTGTAGCTCATGGCTTATCTCAGAAAGAGGGAATAGATTATGAAGAAACCTTTGCACCTGTAGCCAGGTATACTTCCATCAGAACAGTACTTGCCCTGGCTGCAGCAATGAAATGGAAAATACACCAGATGGATGTCAAGACTGCTTTCTTGAATGGTGTAGTTGAAGAAGAAGTATATGTGGAGCAGCCACTCGGTTTTGAAATACATGACAGGGAATCATATGTGTGCAGATTGAAGAAAGCCTTGTATGGCTTGAAACAAGCTCCCAGAACCTGGTATGGTAGGATGTACAGTTTCCTATCTAGTTTGGGCTTTACCAAGAGTAAAGCGGATTCCAACCTCTACTACAAGGTTTAGGAAGGGAATCCTGTGATTCTACTTCTGTACGTGGATGACTTATTTGTAACAAGAGATGACAGATTGATTGCAGATGCTAAGAGGAAGTTTGCTGCTGAGTTTAATATGAAAGATTTGGGAATGATGTATTATTTCCTAGGTATGGAGGTGTGGCAGAGTACAGATGGGATCTTCCTTGGACAAGGGAAGTACACTATAGATATCCTGAAGAGGTTCGGGATGATGGATTGCAAGGCTATGGCCACACCTATGGCATCGAATATGAAGCTTCTATGTGATGCTTCATCTGAGCTGGTTGATGTCTCTATGTATCGTTAGATGATTGGGTCCTTGATGTACCTGACGAACACGAGACCAAATATTTGCTTTGCGGTGAGCACATTGAGCTAGTTTCTGACGGATCCAAGGAGTGTTCACCTGGTTTCTATAAAGCATGTTCTGAGGTACCTAAAGGGTACAATGGATTATGGGGTCAAGTATGAAGTGAATCAAAAGTTTAACCTGTAGGGTTATGTTGATTCAGATTGGGCTGGAAGTGCTGCAGATAGAAAGAGCACATCTGGGTGTTGCTTCAGTATGGGATCAGGTGTGATCTCTTGGTTTAGCAAGAAGCAGTCCTGCATAGCACTGAGTACAGCTGAGGTAGAGTATGTTGCAGCCTGTTCAGCTAGTTGTGAGGCAGTATGGCTACAGAAGCTACTGTCTGAGTTATTTGATCTCCCGTTGGATGCTACTGGTATCTTTTGTGATAACCAGATTTGTGTGAAGCTGTCCAAGAACCCAGTGTTTCATGACAGGTCGAAACACATAGAGATCAAATATCACTATATCAGGGATATGGTGCAGAGAGGAGCTATGAAGCTCTTGTACGTTGCGATGGACGAGCAGATTGCAGATGTGCTGACGAAGCCACTAGCCAAGGTGAAGTTCGAGTACTTCAGAGAGAGGCTTGGTGTTCTTCAGATTGATGACACTTCGAGGAAGAAGTGATGGAAACATTTGCTGAAGCCATTCCAAGCATGTTGGAAGGAGGATCCTCCACATGGATATGGATGTAAGCATTGGATGATGAGCATGAGGATGATGTTCTAGTTTCTGCTTTGTATGATCAGTTTGATCATTTATATATGTATGTATGCATAATGTTGGATGTTGGATATGATCAGTTGGATCATTTATATGTATATGTATGTATGCATCATGTTGGATGATGGATATGATCAGTTGGATCATTTATATGTATATGTATGTATGCATCATGTTGGATGATGGATATGATCAGTTGGATCATTTATATGTATGTATGCATCATGTTGATGTTGGATATGATCAGTTGGATCATGTGTATGTATTTTGTATATGCATCATGTTAGATTCTTGGACCATGTATCTGTATATGTATCAGGTGGATACATTATATGATCAGGTAGATCATGTATGTTGATATGTATCATGTATTTATATTTGTATCAGGTGGATACACTGTATGATCAGGTGGATCATGTATGATGATATGTATCAGGTAGATACTTGGTATGCATTAGGCAGATGCACTGTATGATCATGGATGATGAGCTTTAGGATGTTGCTCCAGATGACATGCAGCAGAATGTTGCAGTGATGATGATCAGGATGATCATGTGTACATCAGGATGATGTATGGTGAGTATCAGGTTGATACTCTGTGGCCGTGGAACAGGTTGTACAGATAAGCATGTAATTTGTGCCCTGGGAGATTTGCAGATAGTCTTTCGAGGTTTTTCCTATGGCTTGTAATTTGTACCCTGGGATATCTGGCAAATGCTCTTTCGAGGTTTTCCTTGGGAGAACATATAATTTGTGCCCTAGGAGATCTGCAGATAGTCTTTCGAGGTTTTTCCTATGGCATGTAATTTGTGCCCTGGGATATCTGGCAGATGCTCTTTCGAGTTTTTGTCCTATGCAATGTAATTTGTGCCTTGGGAGATCCGATAGGTTGAGCTGTGTGCTCGTAATCAGTCCTGGGATGCTCTTTCGAGGTTTTTCCATGACCACATGTAATTTGTGCCCTGGGATATCTGATAGGTTGAGCCTTGTGCTCGTAATCAGTCCTGGGATGCTCTTTCGAGGTTTTGTGGTGACCACATGTAATTTGTGCCCTGGGAGATCTGATAGGTTGAGCCTTGTGCTCATAATCAGTCCTGGGATTCTCTTTTGAGGTTTTGTGGTGGGGTCACATGTAATAAGTCCCGGAGATCTGGACAGGATGAAAAAGGCCTAAGATGCTCTTTAGGGTTCTTGCTAGTCAAGAGACTCTTTTAAGGTTTTGTGATGCACGTAATAAGTCCTGAGATTTCCATAGTATGGCCAGTGATGACGAAGACCTGCAGGTGGTGGGCCTACATCCAATATGAAAAAGGGCTAGCTCTGTAGAACTTCCTATGACAAGTAGAGTCAGAGATTGGTTGAGATAGCAGCAGCAGTGACGATGGTGATGACGATGCATTGATGACGATGATCCTGAGAAGAAGACTTGTCTAGCAGATCTATGTCGAGAAATACCTTCCTAGTTAAGAGGGAGTGTTGATGTATATGTAACTTCGAAATGTATTTCATCTATGTATTTCATATATATTTATTGTACCCTTATTAGAGATGTGTTATTCCTCTATAAGGAAGTGTCGTCATGTGGATTTTGAATTTCTGGGCATTTCATAAAGCTCAGCCCACTAATTAGAATCATAAGAATTTATACATTGGTGTGCAGATACAATTAGGCAATATGCACAGCGGAAAACTAATCCACACACACACTTCATGCTCATCCATCATATCAAAATAATCATTAATGAAACATTTCAGAAGTAAATACATAGACATAAAAACACTTATCTTCATTATGAAACTGTCCCAAGCAACTAGCTATGTCGCTGCAACGTTCCACCCAACCATAGGTTCTTCGACAGCTTATACTGAGTCCGTCCAAAGGCCACCCCCGAGATGGGCATGATTCTCACAAGGAAAGGGAACATTCCAGCTTACACATAGCCCATTAACCATTTCATCTCAGCCAAGCCAGTCCAATTGGGTTTATCAGGCTACACTTGAACAATGGATGCTTATTCTCAAGCTCAAGCCAAAGTTATGGGTACCCATAACCCATACCCAACATACTCTTCTCTCACACAACATGCACAGACATGGGGTAGGGATACACAATTCAAACAATGGGATTTTACAAATAATATGGCCATGGGTTTTCTCAAAAACGTTCCCAACCAAAACCGGATTGTGGGATGGGGCAAACAACCACAGGGAGGAAAAATGATTTCTTCCCCAAATATCTCAGCCTCCAACAGCCCAAAACGGTCTCTATTGAATCCCCCATTCCATTTCCCCTTCTTCCCCACTGGTATACAACACGAAAACACCCTTCTCTACAGGGAGAATGAAGAACAACGCAGCAGACATGCCTGGAAAACGCCCAGGTGGCTCTAAACTCGTGAGGGAGAAAGAATGATGGATGCATAATGGCTTGGGGAAGAAATTCATGGCTCTTTCTTGCCCAAGGAGGAAAAACACGTTTTTCCATGAAGGGTGGCTTGCCCATACCCGAATTTGGATAACCATACCTCTCCATTCCCAAGGCATTAACTACCTCAACCCACTCTTGGGAGAAATCAATGGTTGGGTACAAAAGTCAACATGGGTAGTTGAGGGTTTGATGGGTTCTCTTATTGACATTTGGATTGACTCTAGTGGCTCAAGGGTTTGAATGTCCCCCCCCCCCCAATTCCTTTTTAAATCATGCCCCCATCTCTTTGTTGCATTGCATAGGTAGTTGTGGGTATTTTTATTAAAATGCATATTACATGATATTTGAATTTTCAATGTGCCTTGCTAGCATGCAAACCATATGCATCACTAAATCGATGGCGGGGCCTTGGCCTTGAGCTCCTCACCATGATTTCATATCAATATTACATCATTTATAATGTTAATGCCATGGGGTCAAACTGGGGACATTACATTCCCCTCCCCTTGGAATAACACCGTCCTCGGTGTTCCAACACTTCGGACTATATACCCACTTTACACATGATTCAAAATTCACAAAATGTGACAGGTTTGTCCTACGTTTCATCCCTTTACTTTAAACTTTCAGGATCAATTCCTCTAGATTCCACAAGTTGCTCCTGCTAGCTTTGGTCTTCCAGCTCTATAGGTGGGCATTGCTCCAGAGCAATCCCTTTCCTTTATTCACCTTCTAGCTGATCCACAAGTCTAGAATTTCATGGATGCCATCCTTCTTGTTGTCTCGACAACTGTTTGAGGAAGACTTCCAGTCAAAACAAATAGCTTTTGGCCTGCTGCCATGATCAATGTGCACAACTGGCTCTCGCTTTTCTCACTAGCAATCATTTGGCTAGTAACAAATGCAACAATGGATTTCAATGTCTCTCCTGTGAGACTTATCATGCAATTCCTGTCAGGACAAGCATAACACAATGTTAAAATTAGTCAATTAATTGCCTAATTGACATGGAATGTCCCTGCTTTACTCATGAGACTTCCACACATTTCATGCTTTCCCAATATACACAGGAACTCGTTCATGTTCATCCTTTCACCGAAAATAACTATTTCAGCATTCACAATTCATTTCAAGCAATTAAACACAAATTGTTTTCATTTAGGACATGCACTCAACAGTCTTTTTGTTTCTGAGATGCATCAGTCAAAAAGGAAAGAGAAGAGTAAGAGTTTCCCCCTCTTAGTCTTGTTCCACTCCAGGGCCACACCATCACTGATGGTTCTATGCTCCTTAGCCTCTTTCACTTCAATGTGAATGCTTGACTTGCCCTTTCTTGGCTATGACACTTTAGTGTCTAAGGTCTGTCTAATGCCTTTCAACTAGGGAACCCTTCCCCATTGTTGCTTACAGAACCTTTGGCTGCTAGGACCCACACAGTTCCACTAGCACCATCTTTTCATTACCGCTCGTACTGAGCTCTCTTTAGGACGGTCACATGTCCCCATGCATCCTCCAGACGCTTTCATAGTCCTTGCTTTCAGAAATACCTACACTCCAACATTGAGTCCATTCACATGTTTAGTGTATTTTCATAGGGTTTATCTCCAAATGAGAATTTAAGAAATCATAATTAAATCATATACACACATATATTCATAAGCAAGAGTTGCAAGATAACTGAATACTTATCTTTATTGGATGTCTTCACTTTATCCCACAGGATCCTTCATCGCTTTCCAAGCATTGGATTTCCCGTGGATACAACAATGAAGGTTGGGCCAGCACGTAGGCTAGTCCACAACCATTCGAACAGGCAATGTCAGGCCAGTATGCTGACGGCTTTTATCAATTGTTTAAGGGAATGTTTGGCCAGCACGCCGGATGCTCCATAACATCAAGTGGTTAATGCCCAACTAGTCACTCTCTGGACTTATCAAGGACTTTATAGCGTTCAACTAGCTACTCCCTGGATTTCTTAATAATTTATATCGCCCACTCATTTACTCTCTAGATTTACCAGCATTTTATAGTCTTTCAGGGTCTTGCCTTCCTGCAATGACCAAGGTTTCCAACAAAGAAACAATAGTGTATCAACTTAGCGGTTAGAAGACTTATACCTGAAATATTCATTATTCCAAACAAGACATAAATGAAAACGAATACTTATCTGTATTGTGTGTTTCCCCTCTGGTCCACAGGATCCTACTTCACTTTGAAAGCCTTGGGATCGCCTATGGACTTGGATATAGTTAATGCTTAACCAGTATGCCTCCCCATCGGCTGGATTTACCAAACATTTGGTGGTGCCCAACCAGTCCCATACCTGGTTGGCCCTCTCCAGTGCCGAGCCAGCACATTCATCTGGGTCATCGACCAATGGAAGGATACTGCACCATCTGACCAGTATAGGTCAAGGCTCTACTATGGAGCCATAGGTATCTCAAGGTTTTCAGTCAGTCCTCGGTGCCCGCCCTCCCACTATTGACCCAATAGGTATCTCAGGGTTTTCAGTCAGTCCTCGGTGCCTTCCCTCCCACTGCTGACCCAATAGAGATTTCATGCCTTTACCAATGTCACCACACTTCCTTGCATCGTAACCCTTCACACACATCAACTCTTCATTCATACAAGGATGCCACTCCTTCTCTTGTGCAAAACGGTGGTTCCTTTTAGGAACTTTATATGTGACTTTCTTGACTGCATGTTAACATGACCCCTACTCACACAAGGATGATACCTTCTCTTATTACACAGCTCTTCGGGCCTTTCCATCCCTTCTGGTAATATTTCACGTGAGCATAGAAAGGTTGCCAATTCCCATATAATCTCCTTGCGTACCCTTCTTCACTTTGCCCTTTAATGTGCAGTATCAATCTGCATCTGTGTAGGGTGAAAACACAAGAAGGATAAGCAAGCTCATCAGTATTGCTGTTCAATTCTTAACCACATTCCATATCATTCACTACCAAGTATTGAAACACCAGGAATGCGTCCATTCCCTTAGGGTGTAGTCAATATTGAAAACCCTATCATGACCTAGCACCAAAAAAGGTGTGCACCCCCTTTCTGATGTGCGCCATGTAGGCCCTAATCATACTCAAGTAGTTTGCAATGATATAAATAAGATAGAGCATGCTCTGCATATTAACCCTAATAATTTAAACATGAATGTTCTTGTCTAGGGTCACAGAATACTCATTCATTTTGCAGATGTGTCTCACATGCCTTCTGGGCATAGCTTTACCATCTCACTTTCATGGTTTACCGACATGCGGTTTGGTTGAGACATTATCAATGGCGTTTCACCCGAAACCCATTTCCAAAGCATGGGGTCTTTCCCATCTGGTTTGGCTTCTGCAGGCCATCACACATAATCTTCCTGCAATGTGTCATCCTGGCACAAGAAATTGATTTGCTTAGCAATGAGGCCCTCCTCATATTGTTTGGCTCTTGTAAGTGGTATCACTCTGTTTAATATGGTTGCACCCCTGGCTACCATACCTGAACATTCACCTACAACGTGTCCTCCTGACACAATTCTTTATAAGCCAAACAATCATTAGCAATTATAAGCAAATTCTCAAATCTGAAATTTGTAACTCTGTTTTCGGATAGAAATTAGATTTGCAACTATTTAAACCAGACAATTTTCAGATTCGTTTCATGCGTAAATTTACAACCATGAGGACCTTCTCATAACCTTTGGCTTTGTACATGGTAGATCCCAGTCTTTACTATGGACTTATCCTCATTGCCATACGCAAGACTTTTCTACCTGAAAACTGAAACTTCAATTAGTCAAACACGTTGTGAGTATCCACGCACATAATTATTCATTGTCATAACAGTCACTGAAGTGATCTCAGAATTATAATACTCAATAATTCAAACACCTTCAGCTGTTTAACATTCGAAATGCAATGAAATATATATACATTTCTATATATGCATCATTATCACAATAGAATTTCAAGACATAGTCACACTATCCATGCAACTTAAATAAATCGTATATACTCATTATTTCACAGTCATATCATTCATACAACTCTGTCCTTCCACAGAGAATTCTAGCAGCCCCTCGATCATGTTTTGGCTCTTCATGTACTTACTATTCTGCATTACCATAATCAGGACCACCAGCCCTCACTTGCTTTGGTTATTAGGCACATAACCAACATACACATGGCATGATATAAATTCATATGAATGCATTGAGATTTCTAAATAGTCATAGGGTGTAAGGATCATTTCCTTCACTTACCCACACCTCACCAAGCTTGGTAGGTTAACAGTCCCAATCGGTATTCAATATCACATGCAACTAACTCAACATAGCTCAAACATGGTTGAAGAGATCTTACCAAATCCTCTTTCAATCATTCATGCAACTTGGCACCAATAATCATTACCTGCATGGTTACCATTAACATCGCCTAATGTGACCTGGTCAGTTGGCCTCTTACCAAGGTTGCTCAGTCCTTTTGCCAACTTATAGATTTTTTGCACCATCCTTTCTGCATAAGGTTGTTGGCTTCATGCAACAACATCCTCAACACATTTAGCCATGCTCTTTGTTATCTTTGGTCCTACAACCAATACCAACATCAATAGTGATTATCAACCACAACATTTTCCATTAGGGGTTCATTGAATATGCAGACTTCATTATTCTACCAATATGCAATATCCCATTTAGGCACAAGCATTTCTATATGCACTATGCAATGTTTGTTAAGATGCCATCTAGTGCATATACATCTATGTAATCCCTTACATTTTTAACATTTTTATGCTATATGACAATTTCATAATTATAAGTATGATAAAAAACAGGGGTTTAAAGAATTCTTCCTTTTTCGATCCCTCATTGTAACATGGAATTCCTCTTCCATATCATGCAATTGTAAAAATTGCCCATATTGACAACAAAATTTGTTTGTCAAAACAGCCGCTGGCACTCTTCTGCACTAAATATCTATGATATATGTAGACCTCATTCAAACTCTGGTCATGCATCATTGTTCCCTGCTGGACAAGCTTTCCAATGCCTATCTTCATGCTCCATTCCGACATCAAGTGCAGAAACTACATCTCTTCAAAAATGACAACTTTCACTCCAATTTTGCACATTTTACACCGTTGCATTTTGGCCCAGAATGCCAACTTTAGCCACCCGCGGAAGAAAATCTATGAGGAATCACAAAAACTTATCTATCGGGCGAAGTTAATCCATATAACAAGGAACACTAAAAAATTCACGGATTTCAATTCCGATGCAGCATTCATCTTTCATGAATTTCTGGGTTTTACTACTTCTCACTTTTCACATTTTTCTAAAATTCCAAATTTTGGGCCAAAAATGGCTATCTCCCAAATGGTGCGTTTCTGGGAAATTTTCATCTAACGGAAACTGTCTGTCTTAATGAGAATATGAAATGTCTAGTTCAGTAAAATTTCTGATTCCCACATCTAGGAACACTTTTACTGTACATCAGCTTTTCAAAATCCCGAAAAAGTGGCCTGGAACAGTGCTTTTTGGCCTTCTTGCTCACCCCGACTTCACATCCTTTGGAGTTTGGCTCCAAGATTCTGAACTTAACATCATGCTTGCTTCATGGCCATTCCTTATCAATTTCAGCTCAAACCAATCTTCCGTCAAGCCTCGGGACTCCGTCCTTCAAAAGTCACTATTATCCATTTTCTGTCAAATCGGAGTGTAATGGGCTCGGGGACTTCACTGGTTCTTTCATGGCCTTCGTCAATGGTCTCCGAGCCCCACAGGAATCATTCCATTCTGAGTCTGGATGTTCCTTCTATCCAAAAATCAAGTTTTGGTCACTTTACTCTTTTATTTTATTTATTTATTTTTATTTTTATTTTTTTTCTTTCACCCGCCATCGTTGCGGAACGGTTCGCTGAACGCTCCCGCAATTGCGGAGCCATTCGGCGAAGGCTTCGGTAGTTGCGGATCCATTCGGCTAATGCTCCCGCAATTGCGGAGCCATTCGGTGAATGCTCCCGCAATCGCGGAGCCATTCGGCGAACGCTCCCGCAATTGCGGAGCCATTCGGCGAATACTCCCGTTGCGGAGCGATTCAACGAATGCTCCCGCAGTTGCGGAGCGATTCGTGGAATGCTTCCATTGCGGAGCGATTCGACGAATGCTCCCACAGTTGCGGAGCCATTCACGGAATGCTTCCGCTGTTTCGGAAGACTTTCCCGAATTCTTCCGCAATTTCAGAACCGTTTGCGGAATGCTTCCACAGTTTCGGAAGACATTCCCGAACTCTTCCAAAATTTCAGAACCGTTCACGGAATCCTTCCGCAGTTTCGGAAGACATTCCCGAACTCTTCCGAAATTTCGGAACCGTTCACGGAATCCTTCCGCAGTTTCGGAAGACATTCCCGAACTCTTTCGCAATTTCGGAACCGTTCGCGGAATCCTTCCACAGTTTCGGAAGACATTCCCGAACTCATAGAAACTTAGAAAAATTTTGAATTTGAAAATTTTTGAAATTTTTCTTAACTATCAGTGCTGAGCAGGAAGCATACTTACCTCTGCAACTTTGATAGGTATCCCATCAAGGCCCAATGCTGCAACCAGCAGCTCTGATACCAACTGTAATGTACCCACCTGCTGACCCAATGCAAGGAAGGGAACATCGCACTATAATCTGGGCATTTCATAAAGCTCAGCCCACTAATTAGAATCATAAGAATTTATACATTGGTGTGCTGATGCAATTAGGCAATATGCACAGCGGAAAACTAATCCACACACACACTTCATGCTCATCCAACATATCAAAATAATCATTAATGAAACATTTCAGAAGTAAATACATAGACATAAAAACACTTATATTCATTATGTAACTGTCCCAAGCAACTAGCTATGTCGCTGCAACGTTCCACCCGACCATAGGCTCTTCGACAACTTATACTGAGTCCGTCCAAAGGCCACCCCCGAGTTGGGCATGATTCTCACAAGGAAAGGGAACATTCCAGCTTACACACAGCCCATTAACCATTTCATCTCAGCCAAGCCAGTCCAATTGGGTTTATCAGGCTACACTTGAACAATGGATGCTTATTCTCAAGCTCAAGCCAAAGCTATGGGTACCCATAACCCATACCCAACATACTCTTCTCTCACACAGCATGCACAGACATGGGGCAGGGATACACAATTCAAACAATGGGATTTTACAAATAATATGGCTATGGGTTTTCTCAAAAACGTTCCCAACCAAAAACGGATTGTGGGATGGGGCAAACAACCACAGGGAGGAAAAATGATTTCTTCCCCAAATATCTCAGCCTTCAACAGCCCAAAACGGTCTCTATTGAATCCCCCATTCCATTTCCCCTTCTTCCCCACTGGTATACAACACGAAAACGCCCTTCTCTACAGGGAGAATGAAGAAAAACGTAGCAGACATGCCTGGAAAACGCCTAGGTGGCTCTAAACTCATGAGGGAGAAAGAATGATGGATGCATAATGGCTTGGGGAAGAAATTCATGGCTCTTTCTTGCCCAAGGAGGCAAAACACGTTTTTCCATGAAGGGTGGCTGGCCCATACCCGAATTTGGACAGCCATACCTCTCCATTCCCAAGGCATTAACTACCTCAACCCACTCTTGGGAGAAATCAATGGTTGGGTACAAAATTCAACATGGGTAGTTGAGGGTTTGATGGGTTCTCTTATTGACATCTGGCTTGACTCTAGTGGCTCAAGGGTTTGAATGTCCCCCCCCCCCCAATTCCTTGTGAAATCATGCCCCCATCTCTTTGTTACATTGCATAGCTAGTTGTGGGTATTTTTATTAAAATGCATATTACATGATATTTGAATTTTCAATGTGCCTTGCTAGCACGCAAACCATATGCATCACTAAATCGATGGCGGGGCCTTGGCCTTGAGCTCCTCACCATGATTTCATATCAATATTACATCATTTATAATGTTAATGCCATGGGGTCAAACTGGGGACATTACACAGTTTCTCTTACAACTATTTCTCTGCTTGTTCCAAATTGGTTGCAATCTGTTCAACAAGGCTATCTCTTCTATGAACTCCATGCTTCTTCATCGGTAGGGCACTCTGGGTTCCTCACAACATATGATCAGGAACAATATAAATTCTTTTGGCAGGGACTGAAAATGACAATTCAACAAATGGTGGTTGACTGTGATACTTTCCAGGTCAACAAGGGTGAAACGACACTCCTTTCGGGATTGCTCGAACCTTTGCCCATCCCTACATAGATTTGGACAACTATTTCTATGTATTTCCTAGAAGCGCTCTGGTGGTACAATACCACATCTAAAAGGACACCACAGGAAGTAGTGTATGGACAGGCACCACCAGTTCTTCTTCCATACACCCTCAGCAACTCCCCAGTTTAGGAAATTGACTCGATTCTTCGAAACCGCGATCAGATTCTTCTCATTCTGCAGGACAATCTTCACATGGAAATAATTCAATTGAAACAACAAGTTGATCAACACCATTCTGAGCGCACTTTTCACACATCTGATATGGTTCTTCTTCGTCTACAACCTTCCAAGCAATCCTCCCTGAAAATCAAAAGGCGTCAGTGGCCCGGAATGCAACCCGAGGATGCTACCGGTGAACCCCTCCAGATTCTGCATCAATTTCCACCTCTCAATCTTTGAGGACAAAGCTTTTTCTAAGGGAGAGGGGATGTTAGGAACCCATGTCAACCCTTCTATTTACTTTGTTAGTATATTGTTGTTGGACGCATATGCTTTGTAAGTCGTTTCGTAGTATTTGTTGATCCATAGTTTGCATTATTGTTGTTGGACACATATGCTTTGTAAGTCATCCCGTAGTAATTGTTGATTCATAGTTTGTATTGGCCCATGGTATCGACCCATGGTATTAGCGCCTAGACTTAGTACATAAGTTTGTGTTGAGACCAATGAAGGTACAGTGAAGTTATTTGTATTGATATTTCTCAAAGGAGGTTGCCCCCTCGAAGTGGTCTGTGATCAAGAAAGCGATTCTGAGTTCTTTTATTTCTGTTATCTCGTGTATTCTCATTAATTAATTGTTGCAGGTTCTTCACAGTGTAAGGGAGGTATTTCACAATTCCCTTCCTTTCTGATTCACCAAGATCACCAGAATTATGAGGTGAAGAGCATACTTGGAGTGAAAGATATTTTAGGTCCCTTAGTGTGTGCTAGTGATGCAAACACATGTGAATTAAGCAAATTTATTGTTTCAAATTAGCTATAAGAGTGTAAAGTAAATGCAGATGGATATTAGCTTTTAACTCTAAAAGATGCTAATGGCGCTTTGCAAAACAAAGTGCTAATGAAGTAAGAGTGTGTAATGGAGGTATTTCACACTTCTCACCCCTTTCTGATCCACCAATTTGTCAAGAAGTGCAAGTTGAAGAGCATACTTGGGGAGACAAGAGTCTTTAGGTCCTTGATTGTGTGCAAAAAATGGATTTTACACTACTTTTGATCCTCAAAACTTGCCAAGTAAACAAAAACAAAATACGTATTGAATACTAGTGACAACAATGTGGCCCATTGAAAGCCTCAAGGTTGGTTACCTAAGAAGTTTTGAGAGAAAATGACTCTTTACTCCCTAATATTAGTCTACGTGAGCTAATTACTATAGAAACATGTAACTATTGAAAGTTAATTAGTTATGGTTCATTAGTGAGCAGCAATGGGGCTACAAAATTGTGAAAACAAGTATAAAGCAAAGAAATAGCGGAGACATGTGGAAAACACAAAAGCATATGCACTATAGTAGGGAAAAAAGACTCACTGATGCATGGTAGTGCGATTACAATGCAAAGAGGTCGCACGGATGAGTGGTATAAAAAATACACACATGTAGAGATCTACTAATATGTGCGGATAGTGTGGCTTTCGAGGGATTTTCCACATGTACAATGCACTCGAGATGCCAAGATCTGTGTGTCTGTTGAAACAAAAATTGCGGCCAAAAGGAGGCCGATTTTTTGGAATGAAGAGTATGGACCTATTCACCTGCAAAGCACAAGACACCAGGAATTAAATACTCAACAAACAACAACCTAGTTTAAGAGAAATGAACTAAAATAAGTGGAGTCTCCATAAATATTGTTGTGAAAAAGATTGCACAAGGGTGAATCCTTCCCACTTGGTAAGGGGAAAATCCTAGTGGGTTGCAGCAAGAATTCAACATTAGGTTTCCCTATTGTGTGGGTGAGTTCTCCAAGTGATATTGAAAGTGGTTGTTAGTAAAAAGAGATAAAAACAAAGAAAGTAAAAATGGAACAAAAAAATAACAAAGGGGTAGGAGTGAAAACTCCAACAACCAATATATGCTAAACCACTTTTATATTTCCCAATGGTCAAGCATGTACAATGCCTAGGGGATGTGAGATCCAATGGAGGCAAACAATCCCTCTTAGGGATGCCTATCTAGTCCACACTTGTAGCTGAGTAGCTTGAAGAAAAAATGAGAAGAACACTTGCCCCTTGAAGGAAGGTGGAAAGGGAGCTTAGGGAAGAGGTGAGCTATAAGGGAGCTCAAGCACAAATCCAACATCATAACCTCGCTCTTAGTTCCTCTCTTTATAAGCATGTTCATGGATTCCTTTTATAGGCCAAGAGGTGTCCAAGAAATAACTAGCTCCCAATGTGAACTACTTGATCATATGATCTATCTCTAAGGTACATACAAGAGGCCATTTAAGAAACCTAAGTGTGTGAGGGGCCAATTTCAAATTTTTGGAGGTAATGTAGCTTTAATGAGTCATTAATGCACCTTCAGTGGTTGATATTCCTCCATTTTTTTCAGTCGCATGAATATCAAAGGATTATCCACACTGGCCATGTGGTTGTAGTTCTAGTAACATGCACGATAGCACATATTAACAGAGATATGGCCATGCGTTTGTAGTTTTGACTATTTTTGGGCATTTTTGGACTCATGTTGCTTCTTGGATCTAATGAGGATGCCTTTGGTGGGATGCATGCTATATGTTGATGATGCTTTATCGTACAAATTGCATAAATGTTACATGTGTGTGAAATTTGAGCGTTAACAAACCATTTAACAGTTAAGTCCGTAAAATAGTTACAATATCCAAGGTTTTGAGATCCATCAAAACTTCATCATTGCAAAACCTTCAATTATTATTTACAACAATAAATAAATAATCACCTTTACACATTGATCCCAAACATAAACAAGTGTTATATCAATATCGCACATAGGAAAATAATATTCAACAAAATGATCAAATACAGTAACCTTGTATTATAGTAAATTTTTTACCTATCACCCCAATTCATCTCATAAGGTCTACCTAGAACCATCATACCCATAACTTGGTATTAATTATAAAATTTTATACATGCAATTTAATTCTAAAATACCTAGTCCATGCATTAAACAACTCATCCAAACCTCACATGAATTATTTATTGCATGAATACAATGTCCATGTCTAATTCCCTTCAAACTCAAGATGAAATGCTAGTCATAATATCATAAAAAACAAGTCTCTTCATTCATTTTCCTCAAAATGGATCAACCCACTCATTTTCTTCAAAACATGGCTAACTTGGTTCCTCTGTACTCCATTGGGTGGTCCTAGTCCACTTTCAAGTGACTTATTTTCTTCAATATGAAACTTGAATTATATAATAAAGCTCAATACATTAGAGATAATTCCAAGGAATATTCTATAGTAATTCATCCAACCATCTATCTCTACAAATACAATTCAAAGGAAATTTTCTACACCATGCATAACAAATCCAACTACTTGTCCCATCAAGTAAGTCACTTACACCCAAGAACTCTTCCTTTTCCAATATGTTAGGAAAATACACACATGTTATTTATGAGAGTCACCTAAGGAAATATCCAAATGTAAAATTTATGATCCTTCATCCAACCGTGCACTATGCACCACCAAGTTCGGTTCATCACGCCTTATTCAGAAATCATGGAATGGCCAAGCATCCATCTTAAATCCCACAAAACAAATGTCCATAAAATAGTTACAATATCCAAGGTTTTGAGCTCCATCAAAACTTTATCAGTGCAAAAAATTCAATTATTATTTACAACAATAAAGAAATAATCACCTTTACACATTGAGCCCAAACATAAACAAGTGTTATATCAATATTGCACATAGGAAAATAATCTTCAACAAAATGATAAAATATAGTAAGCTTGTATTATAGTAACATTTTTACCAATCACCCCAATTCATCTCATAATATCTACCTAGAATCATCATACCCGTAACTTAGTATTAATTCTAAAATACTTTGTCCATGCAATTTAATTCTAAAATACTTTGTCCATGCATTAAACAACTCATCCAAACTTCACATGAATTATTTGTTGCATGAATAGAATGTCCATGTCTAATTCCCTTCAAAATCAAGATGAAATTTTAGTCATAATATCATAAAACAACAAGTCCCTTCATTCATTTTCCTCAAAATGGCTCAGCCCACCCATTTTCTTCAAAACATGGCTAACTTGGTTCCTCTGTACTCCATTGGGTGGTCCTGGTCCACTTTCAAGTGAATTGTTTTCTTCAATAAAAACCTTGACTTATATAATTAAGCCCAACACATTATAGATAACTCCAAGGAATATTTTATAGTAATTCATCCAACTATCTGTCTCTACTAATACAATTCAAAGGAATTTTTCTACACCATGCATAACACATCCAACTACTTGTCCCATCAAGTAAGTCACTTACACCCACGAAAATATTCCTTGTCCAATATGTTAGGAAAATACAGACATGTTATTTATGAAAGTCACCTAAGGAAATATCCAAATGCAAAATTTATGGTCCTTCCTCCAACTGTGCACCATGCACCACCAAGTTGGGTTCATCATGCCTTATAAAAAAAACCATGGAATGGCCAAGCATTCATCTTAAATCCCATAAAAAAATGTATCATATAGTCCCATGGTTTTCCTGCAAAAGGAATTAACCTTGGTGAATTCATGTACTCATGCAAGTTCCATTTAGATTACCAAAAACTACTGAAAAAAATCAATCCATTTTGTTGGATAACTTGGCCAACATCCAATTTTTGGAAACTAGTTTTGTTGAGCGAGAAAGAACCTTAGATTATATTACAACTATTCATCTCCCTTGGTGAATATATAAAAAAACCATCTACTTAGTCACATTATTATACTCTAGTGCACTACTTTTCCATTCAATGGAAACATATCAACATCATAAACTACACCAAACTCATTTGGACACTTAGTTGAATTGCCCATGATCCATGCAATTGATACCCTCATACCTAAACTGAGATGTGTGATTAGTTCAACACTTATGTATAAGGATACACATTTTCCATTTTTAATAAGTATATATGTTTTGTTTGGATCATTTTATTTTGTCACCATAAATTTTCATCCACACCTGTCAACAAAAAACAAGTTTGAGCATACATGTTTATGCCTACATCCATGTAAATCATCATTCACCATTCCCTTGGTGTTATCCACAACATTAACTATAGAAAACCTACATGTCTTTCCACCCATCATAACACTATTCTTTTCACAATACACATACCAAAAATAAGTTTGAAAAAACTTTCTTGTTCATCGACACAATATAATGCATTTCCATTCTATTGGCACATACTGAAGGACTAATTCTTATAAAGTGATATTATACTTTAATATACTTTGATCTATCTCGGTATTTAGGGTTACTTAATAGTTTCATAGTGGTTTGATTCTCACATTCTCCCAACGTTTGTAGATAAACCTAATCCAAATACTTTTATAAATACAATTACTTATTGATATTCAATATATTTTTATGAAATCAAACAAAGAATTATTGGAACAATAAGTTTTTCTAGTAGACCACAAATTTAAATCTTCTAGAGATATATATTCAACAACCGATAGTTGAATATAAGAGTGGACACAATGGTTAACTAATAGATTGACTAGCCGACCGACTAAGCATTCAATTAGATGATCTGTTAGAATAGAACAATTGACTATGGGATAGAACATGGTGAAAATCACAGAAGCCATTATGTTTTATGACCTAAGTATGTGGACCTATTCTTCTCACTTGAAAGGAACTTGTTACATCTTGTTGTTGTAAAAGGATTTCCCTATGGGTTAATCCAAGTGTGTGGAAAATGGTTATGGTTTCTTTATGTGACAACATATATGCCTCTATTGTGCATTTTGATTTATTTCCCATTGTGATATGCTAGCTTGTGCTTAAGTGATGTAATAGTGTCTCTTGACACCACCTTTTCATTATTTCTATGATATATCTAATTCCTCGATTCTAAAAAATGGTATCAAATCTATTGGTTTGAGTCACAACCTATTATCCACAAGTCTTTTGAGGTACTGTGTAGATGTGCTCTATTGAGTTGGATCTATATATTGATTGACTCAGGGTTACAACTAGAAGACTATATCAGGGTTTATATCTATAGATCCATATTATGGATTCAAAGCAAGATCCCATGATTCTAAATGTTCACACTTTGCAATATGGGCACAAGAGATAGAGACCTTGATGAAAAGTAAGGTGTTTTAGAATTTTATGAAGATCATCATCCCTGATTTGAAGGATGATCAACAAAATTTTGTCACCGAGGGGAAGAACAATGAGTTTGTAGGATTCATTACCACATACATTTCAAGGTATATTTACTTTCATACAATGTGAATACAATCATTAGGTATGGAAAAAAAAGTTGAAAATTTTGCTTGAGAGGATTGGTGAAAGTTAGGTTTTGTAGATTGAGAAAGAGTTGATTTATTTTGATCCTCTCTCTTTTGCAAGGTTTGAGGAATACTTGGATCATGTCAATTAGTTTCAATTTAATTTGTATGAATGTGGCAAGAAATTTCTAAATAATTATGGTTTGATCATTAAACTAATCCTCATGAACCTAAAGACACCCTATAATATATTTTTTCGACATTTCATGCTAGTTAGGATTCTAGAAAAGAGGATGGTAAGGACTATATTTTTTTATTATTTTTGTGGATTTCTGATTAGGGAATATGATAAATTGATTGATAAATGCAAATCAGAAGTAAATAAACATTCCCATTTGATGAAGCGAAAAGGTTAATAGAACTACAAAGAAAGGGGTTGACAATGCAACCCAGAGAAAATTTGGGATTACATTGACCAAAACAATAAGAAGAAACATGTTGTATTGCAGAAAAATGGGATACATGGAGAAGGTTTTCTACAAGAATACTAGAGATATAGACGAGAAGGTCAAGAACCTTGAAGTATATGAATTGATTGGATGATCAACCAATGTTCATATCTGAATTCCAAAAGGTAAGGAAAACAACTATATGTTCTATGTTAGTACTTCTCAAGCTCTACATGCTCACACCACATAGAGTGAGTGGATAGTTGATTTTGACTATACTCATCATATGGCTAAATATGTTTCTCTCTTTTATTCCTTAAGATAAGATACAGAAAATAAAATATTTGTGGTGGATAATTATTCACTTACTATTACTAGTAATGGTGACATTGAATGTAAAATTGATGTGATCACTAATGTATATGATGCACCCATCTTGAGTGCTAATTTATTGTTGGTAGCTCAACTTAACTAGACTGGGAACAAGTTTGAATTATGGATAGATTGATTTGTTGTAAAAGATGTGACAGTTGGGAAGTTACTGGTTAAGGGTTTCTTGATCCCAACCATGGGTTGTACAAGTTCTATGATGTTCCCAAGTTCTACACCGAATACACTCATAGCTTAGACTGATGACTGGAACAAAGTTTGGCACGAACCAATTGAACATCTAAATTTCTAAATCTTGAAACAAATGGTGAAACATAACATAGTTATTGGAATACCTAAAATTGTCCCCCCCGTTGAAGTATGTGAAGGGTGTGTTCTTGGAAATCATCACCAATCTAACTTTGAGAAGAGGAAAGCATGGAGAGCAAAGACTTAGTTGGAACTTGCCCACAAAAATCTATGTTCCTTAAACAAACCACCACTAGTACGTGCGAGGTATATTTTAACCTTCATTATTGATTTTTATAGGTACACTTGGGTATATTTCTTGAGGAGAGCCATGTATTTGAAAATATTCAAGGAAATTAGGACATTAGTTGAAAAGCAACGTGGTTGACCTATGAAATGTTTAATATTAGAAAATGGTGGATAATATGTAAGAATATTTTTTGAAAACTTCATGTCGCAACATACTATCTCTTGGTAGAGATATCTACCTCTCACACCTAAGAAAAATAGAGTTTTAGGTAGGAAAAATCAGACTTTGGTCCAAAAACAACTCAAAATAGACCCAAATTTTTTCTTTTAGGACACTGCTTCTAAATCCCCGGTGGGAGGCTTGCTAACCATCTATGTTCCCCTAGTTGATGGTGGGGCTTATTATCTCCCCAAGAACACCCTTTCTTTAGGAGCCTACATAGACTACAACACATGTACACCATTCTCCCACTTGTTGTATTATTTGAAACAAGGGGTCAAAAGGGAATAATTCATGAATAAACAACTACGGGAAGTAATGTCCATTGATTCACTACACCAGAAGAAATTATTAGTACTAAAATAATTTGTCAATGAATTTGCGACATTATTGAAGGTAACAAAATTATCTGAAAATACTTTTTTATGCTCAACCATGTCTCTAACAAAATGGCACTGAACATTAATATGATTTATCTTGGAATGGTAAGCAAGGTCCTTTGCTAGAAAAAATGAGCTTGAGCTATCACAACTGATTCTCACTGCTTTCTAAACAAAATAAATATATGAACACAATATTTATGTAAAACCATATGGATTCCTTACTTGCATGGGTGGATGCCGTGTATTATGCTTTTGTAGTTGACAATGCAACTACACCCCGCATCTTAGTCATCTAACTGATTACTACACCAAATAAGTTAAAAACATAAACACTTATAGGTCTTCCACGATTAAGATCTCCAGCCTAGTCCACATCAACAAAACTTTGTATATCTATTTTATTATGAGGTACATGTTAGAAAACATGATTGCAGAGCAATAACAATAAACAAGATGCAAATATAAATAACATAAACACAATACAAGAGAGACACCAATATACGTCGTTCACCCAATTTGGGATACATCCACAGAGAAATTGTCAGTACTTTTATTATTATACCGATCCATCAAATGAAGGGATACAACCTGTAGCACATCCACTCAAACTTCCTCTTCACTATATCATAATCTCTCTTACACAATCATAGAGATATTTACAATACGACAATACATAGCCGCATTACAATGTCTTCCTTTTAAAGGGGAATTACCATGGGAAAATACCACGAGCTACCCAATACCATGGGCCTATAAACTGTTGGCCAACACATAATCCAACAAATTTATTTTGAGGGCTTCACCCCCGAACCCCCTTTCTCTGGGGCGTTTCCCTCAAACCCCCACTAGGGTACCATTGGCTCTGAACCCCCTAGCTTGGGGGGATGGTCCCCCTCGGATTCCCGTGGCAGGGAAAATTCCCCCCACACCCCGTTGGGATGAGTGTACAATCCACCTGCACAACATATAAAAAACTGGGGTACAAACATGATTGAAAAAAACATCTCTAAAACAAGAAGATCAGGCTCCACAACCAACAATATAGGACTTCCTTTATAGTAGATGGAAAAATATTAAGTTCCACACAAATATCTGAAGGCCTTTTTTTATTTCTCTCCAATGTTCCTTCCCTGGTTTTGACATATATCTACTTAAAATACCATTGCATGAGCAATGTTTGTTCTAGTACATACCATAACATACATCAAACTTACAACAATACTAGAATAGGGAACACATGACATGTATTTTCCTTCTTCTTGAGTCTTGGGACACTGATATGCATATAAATTTTCACCTACAAGAATAGGGGCCTTCACTTGTTACACTCATGCATATTAAACCTCTATAATATTGTCTCAACATATTTCCTCTAACTTAATGAGAGTCTTCTATTTTCTCCATATCTTTTAATTTTCATCCCCGAAATAGAATTTGTATCACCAAGATATTTCTTATCAAATTTAGAAGAAAATTGGGCTATGATATACTTAATGGTTTCCTTGTTGTTTCCGATAATCAATATATCGTCAACATTCAAGATCGCACAAATAGAACCATCACCAACCTACCTAGAATACACATAGTGATGAGCTTTGATTCTTGAGAAACCACATCCCAATATACAATTATCAAATTTTCGATATTGCATTCCTGGTGATTTCTTTATCCCATATAGGATCTTTTTTAGCTTGCAAACTATCTCCTTGTTTCCCTTCACTGCAAAACCTTCTAGTTGTTTCATGTAGATTTATTCTTCCAAATCACCATAAATTCCGTCTTCACATCCATGTGTTCTACTTCATGATAAAGAGAGAAAACAATAAGAAAAATAAATCTAATAGAAGTTAATTAGTAATATGAGAAAAAATCTCACCAAAATCAATTCCCTCCACTTGGGAAAATCCTTTAGGTACTGGGTGAGATTTGTACTTCTCCACCTTTCCTTATGCATTCAAATTATTCTTAAACAACCATTAGCTACCGATATGTTGTCTTCAAGCCAAAAAATCAACTAGATAACATGTCTTATTTTTATCCAAGGAATCCATTTCTTTAACCATGGCATTATTCCAAAGTTTAATGTCCTCTAAATCCACTGCCTCCTTAATAGATCTAGGATCATCATCGATAATAAAAAAAGAAAAAATAGAGTAGAAATAAGGTGGGATATACCTTTATGGTTTCCTTCTTTCATGAACTGATATTCTCGAGGATGAAAATCAAAGTTCTTCCTCTTTTGGTTCATCTTCTTTTGTCGATTCAGATTCTTCACCCTCCAACTCAAACTCTATTGTAATTGGTTCTTGTTCCTTGGGTTGGACTTCCTATTTGGGACAAACTCTAACCTATCTAAGTTACTAGGTTCCAAATTTTATAACATGTTATACCATATTTATAACCAATAAATATACATTTTTTCAATTTTATTATCCAACTAACCCCTATTTTCCTTTGAAATATGCCTATAATCATCTTAACCAAAACATATACAAATCTTAAGAGATGGATGTTTATCAGTCCATACCTCATGTGGAGTTTTATCAACTAGTGCTGATGTAAGTGATCGATTTACCAACATGTAATATCCATTTCCTTTTCCTAGAATTCCTATGATAACCTTGCATCACTGACCATACTATTTTCCTTCTTCATTAGTTTCATGTTCATCCCTTTTGCAACTCCATTATGTTGAGGTGTGTATGTAGTAGTATTTTTCCATACTATTCCACACTTCTTACAAAATTCCTTAAACTCATTTCCACAGAACTATCCACCATTATCTACACTCAACCCCTTTATTTTCTTCTTTGTCTGGTTTTCTACAAGAGCCTTAAACTTTTTTAATTTCTTGAAAAACTCATATTTATTATCAAGGAAATAGACCCATATGTTTCTACATAAATCATCAATGAATGAAACATAATACACAGATTTACCTAGTGATGAAACATGAACATGTACAAACACATCACAATGTATTAAGTCCAAGAATCCATTTGCTCTTGTAGAACTAGATGGGAATCTCACACAATTTTGTTTATGACATTTGTAATGTTCATAGAATTCAAAATATAATTATAATTTACACATACCTTCAACCATAAATTTACCATGTAATTCGTGAAGGCCCTTCTCTCCAAATTTCCCAATCTTTCGTTCCATAGCATTGTCTTATGTTCAGGGACAATAGGGATCATATTGTTGAAATATTGTAACTTCTAAGAATATTATATTTGTACTTTATTATTCCGGAGATGTTTCATTCCTCCGTGAAGACCTTATTGTATATCCGGAGATGTTTTATTCCTCCGTGGATAATGTGGTAACTTGGGTTATTAGAATTCCCTAGTGGGGGTCGGCCCTTTATGTGTTATGTGGGTTAAAGGGTTATTAGACCACCCTAGTGGAGTCGGCCTTGTCACATTATGTAAAGTGGTTAAGTTGGGGCCGACCTAGCTTGTGTAAAAGACAAGTCGAAGTTGTGTATAAATAGAGGAGGTGTGTTCCTCATTTAACACACATGCACTCACTTGTGATTAGCGCATAAGTGAGAGAGAGATATGCTATGGAGGAGAAGGAGCTCATGGTTGTGGATTACATCTTTGTATTTGCTGGTCATCTATATTGAGGAAGCTTTGCTAGGTTTTCTACCCCATGAGGGTTTTCTAGGATAAATCTGTGTCTCTTTTGTCTTTGCTGTGCTTGTTGTTCTTTTAGTGATCCTGTATATGCTATTGCTGTGAAATGAAATGCAATGCTTATATTTTATGTCTTAGCATATTGAATCTTAACATGGTATCAGAGCTAGCCTGAAGGAAGGAAATGTATGGCACTTACGACACTTGCTTCACTTGCGACAATTTGAAGGTTAGGGTTTTATATAGCAAAAAACAGTCATCATGGAACTTTCAATATAAATCCATTTTGGAGAAGGTTCAGGATCTGAAATCGTTACAGGTTGTAGATAACATCCCCATGTACCTTGTGTCCAAAGGACAACCTCAGATTCATTGTGCTTTGTGAGTTATGATCAGTACAAGTTAGGATTTATGCCTCTTCTAGATCTCAGTAATAAATAGGTGACCTAGGAAAAAAGGGTCATATCTCGGGCTAAGAAGCTCCAAATGAAATTTTGTAAAATGTGATAGGTAGTGCATGGACTGTAGATTCTGAAAGGCCAAAGTTGAACCAGTGACACGTGGAACACCGTACAAGTTCGCTCTCCTGTTTTATCCCATAAACAGGTCACGTTGCAACACTTGGCATAAATCTCTCTTAGAAAATCCAATTGAGGTAAGACCTATGGGGTTGGAAAGAATACAGGTCAAGATACCACTGGCCAAAATTTCATACCCTGTGGATTCGTAATTTCAGAGATGCACCAGAAACAATCAGGTGTATATTTATGTCAAAACAGAATTTTTTTCTGAGCACCTTCATTCTTCGCTTATCACTGCTGCGGGAATGTAGGGCTTCATAGAAAGTTGGAATTTTTGAATCGGAGTCCACGGCTGAATGCTCCTCATCAAAATCAAAATTTAGAGACAAAGATCAAATTTTTTGGTTGGGCAGAAGGCCGGGCTTGATCAAACCCTAGTTCGGGATTTTGATCGGAAAGGTGGAAAATTAGGGCTTCTGCAAAAGTTGGAATTTTTGAAGTCTATGACCATGGCTGGAAGCTCCTTAGAAAAATCAAAGTTTAGAGCTTTGGATCGAACCTTTTGATTGGGTAGAAGGGTGGGATTCACCAAACTCTAGTTCGGGATCTCGTCCAGAAGATCCAGAAGTTTCAAAGGCAATTTTGAGGGGTCAATTTTGAAAAGTTCAAAATTGAAGTTTTCTAGCTTGATCAGCTCAGCAAGGTGCATCTTTCCATCCATTCAGAAGTTTGAAATTCAAAGTTTGAATTTTTAGGGTTTCTCTGACAAACCCTAATCCATCTCCAGATCCAGTTTCAGTAAATCAAAGTGGATTGGGTTAAAAGCAATCCTGATAGGTATGACTTGAGGAGATACATGTATGTGTTGAAATCTGTTCATGGTTAAGTTTATGATATGTTTGTCTTCATATTATTGAGGTTAGTACAATTATGATTGTTTGATAATGAATGCATGTGAATGATAGAAGGCATTCATTGATTAAGGTTATGATACTTATGATTGTACTAATGCACTTGTGGTGTTGTATGAGGATGATGTTGTCTGCTAACAAAAGACAGGTACATCAAGAAAGACAAATCAAGTTCTATGACCATGATGACATAAAGACAAAGACTTATCCATAGTATTTAGAAGCTCTACTTACGAGGTATGTATGATTTATTTCTACTATGCTTAACTTATGAGATATGCAGGTTACTAGCACAAGGTCTCTAAATCATTGAAGAAAATAAAGATATTGTTTGGGTATGTTAGACATAACTAAGCATGTACACTAATCTAGGTATGTTTTCCTATGTCAAGTTAGAATCCTACTTTGTGCTAGGATCTTAGTATACCTATGTATTGAATGATCATGACCATACATATTCAAGATTACTTAGAATCATAATGTTGTGATAATATTGAGTTTATACTAATGAATGTATGATTATGTATGAGATCATGATGAGGACACTAGTGCACACTTAAGCATGCATAGTGGTCAAGGATGGATAGAAGCTCATGACATGGAAGGGAAGTCGAGACCAAGAAGGAAGCAACCTCACAAGACATAAAAAGATAAGTATTTGAATTGTTATTTGAATTACTGAATAGTCTATGATATTGCTTGTAATAGTTGTATGCATATTTGTATTCCTAGAATATATCATGCTGAGTGTAAGTGTTCATATAGCATTGAACAGTATACTAATAATATGCATATGATTGGTAAGTTGGACAAAAATTCCATTGTTGCTTGTCTAGAACGAAACCTCTTTGCTGACATGCTGAGAGCTATGCACGCTCTTGATAGTATGTTCTGGTAGAGATGGAAGGCATCTAGATAGCCACTATATGCATATGGGATATGGAAAAGTGTTGTGCTGAAGTATTGGTCAAGATAGTTGCATAACTATGTGAATCATATCTATATGCATAATAGGTTATCATGTCAACATGATTTAATGATTATGAAGTATTACTAATCATGTAATTAACTTCGATTTGTAGGAAAGATCATGAAGGATGATGAACACCCGTTCCAAAGAACAAGTGATGGATGTTCAAATAAGAAGACTTACAAATCAAACATATTGTAGAAAGCTCATGGCTAGATATTCTCTTAGAAAGAGGAAGAGGATCATGATGAGTGGCTAGATAAGACCATTCTCTTAATGGTGTAATTGAAGAAGAAGTGCGAATCGAGAAAAATCCCAGGATTCAATTGAAGAAAGCTCTGTACGGGTACCCAGGATCGATAGTCATTTGATGAGCTTAATGATTACCATGGGTGATGCGTATTTCAAACTTTGCTAACAAGGTTGAAGATGTTTTATATATACAGTTGACATGGATGTAAGAAGGAACTCACCATAGAGTTCGAATGATCTTGAGGCTAATATCAGTAGAACCATCTGACGGGAGATGGCATGGATAGATATGCAGAAGATCACTCAATGCAGAGTGTGAATGATGTTCAGTCATAGAGGAAGAATTGATAGCTTCTTGACAAGCTTGGGCTTTACCAAAAGTAAAGTTGATCCTAACCTTTACCTTAAGTTTATGGATGATACTATTATTGTATGTGGATGATCTATTTCTGACAGGGAATGAGAAACATATCATGGAAAGCAAGAAGAAGCTAGCTACAGAACTTGAGATGAAAGATCTCAGATTGATGTAGGTCTTGAAGTATGGCAAGGCCTTGAAGGAATCTTTCTCAACCAGGGAAAGTATGCTATGGAAATATTGAAAAGATTTGATATGTTGGAATGAAAATCCATGGCCACTCCCATGGATTCCAATTTGAAGCTGTTAGCTGATGACTCATCAGAGTTAGTGGATGTGACTCTGTACAGACAGGATATTGATGTATCTGACAAACACTGGGCCAGATATATGATTTGTTGTGAACACCTTGACATGTTCACCTGATAGATGCAAAGCATGTGATAAGGTACTTGAAGGGTACGATAGACTTTGGTCAACATTACCTTGGAGATCATGACTTCAGATTGTATGGCTACACAGATGTTGATTGGGCAGGAAGTGTATCAGACATGAAGAGAACATCGAGTGGATGTTATTGTCTGGGATCTGCCATGATCTCATGTTTTAGCAGGAGGCAATCTAGTGCGGCTCTCAGCATAGTTGAAGCAGAATATATAGTTGCTTGCTCTGCTAGTTGGGAAGTGGTATGGCTTCGAAAGTTGTAATCAAGATTGTTTGATTTAGAGATAGAATCCACTGTGATCCTGTGTGAAAACTAGAGTTGTATCAAGATGACAGAGAATCCAGTGTTCCATGTGTTGCTTGGTTTTTCAACCAAGCATGTGCAAGGATGCACCTACTAACTTGTAGTAGCAGTTTCAATATCGAAAGTAAAAACGATTATGAATTAAATCTAAACTAACATGTGCATATACCAATAAACTTGAAAAGATTAAGAACAAGAACAAGAAACAAAATAAAAATGACTTTTGTATTGTAATACCTCAAATGGTGAGGATGTTTGGTGTTGAGCAGCTCCAAGGTTGAGATGCTCCAGGCTCCAATGGTCTCTTCTCCAAGATTGCTACAATGGTCAAAGAACTCAAGAGAGATTTTGATAGCATGAGGATAGGATGATGGATGGATGGAAATTGAGGAGCCCCTGCCACCTTTTTATAGTTTTTGGTGGTGGGGAATACCATTATGGTTTTGAGAAAACCAATGGTATTGACCAACATGGTTTAGGTACCTTTTTCCCTCTTTTTTCCTTTTTTGAATATTTTGAATATTTTTATTCCCTTTTAATATTTTTGGGAATTCTGGACCCTTTTTTAGGGTTTTTTATGTTTTTTGAGGAAAAATATATATTTTGAGAAAAAGGGTGTATTATGGTCTTTTTTGTGACCTTTTGATGGCTTTAGACGCTCAAATGGTGGAAAAGTGGACAAAAGGGTCAAGTGAATAAGGGAATGAGCTAGTGAGCACTTTTTGAGTGTTAACAGATTGCCCCCTGATGTGTGAGGGAAGGAGCTCATCATATGGCCAATAGACACCATAGTTCTTTTATGTTTTTCCTGGTGTTTGGAGTAGAGAAGAGACCAGTTGGAGACTGAATCAACGACCCCTTTTACTCCCGCAACCACCCTCAATGCCAACTCACGTAGGAGCCACACCAATTCATACTATCCCATTTTTATTTTCCCCTTCAGGCGCCATCAGCACACCAGTCATGGCTACACTTAATCTCCTAGGATTAACATTAGGACTACCTGTGTGGTACCTACCTGCCCCAACCCCTCCCCCGACACCGAATGTCATTTTACAACCGGTGCAACCCATCAATACTTCTAACCATCCACCCCCTGGTGTAGCAAACATGCAGAACCGATCACCCCCAACGGTGACTACGACATCAACATCTAGTAATGCTCCCCCTCCATTCCAAAATTCAAACCGTTCCTAGAAAAAAGTGGTTCTCAGTAGACCAAAGGTGGGTATTGTATCATGCAAACACCTAACTAGAAGTATTGTGAGTCGACAAACTATATCCTCTGCAAGGTGATGAAATCCAAGTCAGACAATATAGATTGTAGAATCAACGGCTATATATCCCCCTACTGGGAGGGACACTAGGGAGACAATCCTAAAGAATGGCAACTAGGATACCCCATTCATGACACGTTCGGTTGGGTGAATCTGCAGTTTGGTTCTATCGCCGCTGTACCCCCATACGGGTGTACACCTAGAACTTCGAAACGTATCATTCAGTTACTAAATGGATTGCAGTATTCCACTCAGGATTCTAGAACTAGTCTGGCTACTTCAACCCTCCTAAGGGAGAGGCTTTCCTGATAAATTGGTTGATAACCATGTCAAAATTATAAGGGATTTTTGGGACCCTAAAAGACAACCACTATGTCTCAGATAAAAATAATTGAGAGGTGTTATTGGTCCACCTATCCCCTCAATCCTACCTAACTACAAGATTCTTTTAAGTGCTCCTCAAGTGGGGTTAAAAAAATTTGTTGAATTAAGGTAGATTTTAAGGCTCAGTTAATTAAAAATGTGGTAGATTGGGTGCACGTGTGATTATTTAACTGAAAATGATTTGCCTCGCTTGGGCGATTGATTACAAATGAAAAAATAAGACATTTCCAGTTTGCAAAAAATAAAGGCGTTTTCGAAATGTAAATGCTTTAAAAACAATTAAAAAATGATGGATTTTTGAAATAATTTTAAAGGAAAGCAAATAACATAAAAATTTCAAGAAATAAATGGATTTCTTAAAAAATTGCTTGGGCAAACTATTGAGCAAATTTAAAGTGGAACCTATGATCTAAAAATAGTGTTGAAAATCTCTCTTTCACTTACTGAAAATATTTAAAAAGACTTTTTAATGGAGCATATATAAATAGAAAATGATTCACTATGGCTGTAAAAATGCAGAAAATATAATGCTGGGAAAAAAATACAGCAAATTTTTTTAAAAAAATTGGCCGAATTCAAAATAACAGCATTGTGGGTTTTAGGGAAAAACCCGTGATGTGCATCGCGGGTTTTGGCCGCGAAGTCATGATGTGCAGCACGGAAAATGGCCGCGAAGCCGTGATGTACAGCGCGGAAAATGGCTGCGAAGCCGCGATGTGCAACGCGGAAAAAGGCTACGAAGTGCAGCGCGGAAAAAGGCCACGAAGCCATGATGTGCAGCATGGAAAAAGGCCGCGAAGCTGCGGCACACCGTGCATAAAAATGCCGCAAGGTCACGATGAGCCGCTTGACTGTCAGGCAATAAGCCGCGAAGCGAAAACGAAAAAAAGTTGCCCAAAAATGAACCCATAAATTGAAGTTTCGGGCTGTTTAAAGGGTACAAAAACGGCCAAAAACTAGTGCGGCAATGGATTTGCTGCCTAGGATGGCAGATCTGTAAATAAAAATGATTAAAAACTAACAAAAACTAAGATCTAAAGCAAAAAATTACAAAAAATTTTAAAGCTCGAAACTCAGTGGGGTCGCCAAAAACTGTTGCTTGGTTTTTCATCCAAGCATGTGCAAGGATGCACCTACTAACTTGTAGTAGCAGTTTCAATATAGAAAGTAAAAACGATTATGAATTAAATCTAAAATAACATGTGCATATACCAATAAACTTGAAAAGATTAAGAACAAGAACAAGAAACAAAATAAAAATGACTTTTGTATTGTAATACCTCAAATGGTGAGGATGTTTGGTGTTGAGCAGCTCCAAGGTTGAGATGCTCCAGGCTCCAATGGTCTCTTCTCCAAGATTGCTACAATGGTCAAAGAACTCAAGAGATATTTTGATAGCATGAGGATAGGATGATGGATGGATGGAAAGTGAGGAGCCCCTACCACCTTTTTATACTTTTTGGTGGTGGGGAATACCATTATGGTTTTGAGAAAACCAATGGTATTGACCAACATGGTTTAGGTACCTTTTTCCCTATTTTTTCATTTTTTGAATATTTTGAATATTTTTATTCCCTTTTAATATTTTTGGGAATTCTGGACCCTTTTTTAGGGTTTTTAATGTTTTTTGAGGAAAAATATATATTTTGAGGAGAAAAAGGGTGTATTATGGTCTTTTTGGTGACCTTTTGATGGCTTTAGAAGCTCAAATGGTGGAAAAGTGGACAAAAGGGTCAAGTGAATAAGGGAATGAGCTAGTGAGCACTTTTTGGGTGTTAACAGATTGCCCCCTGATGTGTGAGGGCAGGAGCTCATCATATGGCCAATAGACACCATAGTTCTTTTATGTTTTTCCTGGTGTTTGGAGTAGAGAAGAGACTAGTTGGAGACTTAATCAACGACCCCTTTTACTCCCGCAACCACCGTCAATGCCAACTCACATAGGAGCCACACCAATTCATACTATCCCATTTTTATTTTCCCCTTCAGGCGCCATCAGCACACCAGTCATGGCTACACTTAATCTCCCAGGATTAACATTAGGACTACCTGTGTGGTACCTACCTGCCCCAACCCCTCCCCCGACACCGAATGTCATTTTACAACCGGTGCAACCCATCAATACTTCTAACCATCCACCCCTTAGTGTAGCAAACATGCAGAACTGATCACCCCCAACGGTGACTACGACATCAACATCTAGTAATGCTCCCCCTCCATTCCAAAAGTTAAACCGTTCCTAGGAAAAAGTGGTTCTCAGTAGACCAAAGGTGGGTATTGTATCATGCAAACACCTAACTAGAAGTATTGTGAGTCGACAAACTATATCCTCTGCAAGGTGATAAAATCCAAGTCAGACAATATAGATTGTAGAATCAACGGCTATATATCCCCCTATTGGGAGGGACACTAGGGAGATAATCCTAAAGAATGGCAACTAGGATACCCCATTCATGACACGTTCGGTTGGGTGAATCTGCAGTTTGGTTCTATCGCCGCTGTACCCCCATACGGGTATACACCGAGAAATTCGAAAGGTATCATTCGGTTACTAAATGGATTGCAGTATTCCACTTAGGATTCTAGAACTAGTTTGGCTACTTCAACCCTCCTAAGGGAGAGGCCTTCCCGATAAATTGGTTGATAACCATGTCAAAATTATAAGGGATTTTTGGGACCCTAAAAGACAACCACTATGTCTCAGATAAAAATAATTGAGGGGTGTTATTGGTCCACCTATCCCCTCAATCCTACCTAACTACAAGATTCTTTTAAGTGCTCCCCAAGTGGGGTTAAAAAAATTTGTTGAATTAAGGTAGATTTTAAGGCTCAGTTAATTAAAAATGTGGTAGATTGGGTGCATGTGTGATTATTTAACTGAAAATGATTTTCCTCGCTTGGGCGATTGATTACAAATGAAAAAATAAGACGTTTCCAGTTTGCAAAAAATAAAGGCGTTTTCGAAATGTAAATGCTTTAAAAACAATTCAAAAATGATGGATTTTTGAAATAATTTTAAAGGAAAGCAAATAACATAAAAATTTCAAGAAATAAATGGATTTCTTAAAAAATTGCTTGGGCAAACTATTGAGCAAATTTAAAGTGGAACCTATGATCTAAAAATTGTGCTGAAAATCTCTCTTTCACTTACTGAAAATTTTTAAAAAGACTTTTTAATGGAGCATATATAAATAGAAAATAATTCACTATGGCTGTAAAAATGCAGAAAAAATAATGCTGGGAAAAAAATACAGCAAAAAAATTCTAAAAAATTGGCCGAATTCAAAATAACAGCATTATGGGTTTTAGGGCAAAACCCGTGATGTGCATCGCGGGTTTTGGCCGCGAAGTCGTGATGTGCAACACGGAAAATGGCCGCGAAGCCGTGATGTACAGCGCGGAAAATGGCTGCGAAGCCACGATGTGCAACGCGGAAAAAGGCTGCGAAGTGCAGCGCGGAAAAAGGCCACGAAGCCATGATGTGCAGCATAGAAAAAGGCCGCGAAGCTGCGGCACACCGTGCAAAACAATGCCGCGAGGTCGCGATGAGCCGCTTGACTGTCAGGAAAAAAGCCGCGAAGCGAAAACGAAAAAAAGTTGCCCAAAAATGAACCCATAAATTGAAGTTTCGGGCTGTTTAAAGGGTACAAAAAGGGCCAAAAACTAGTGCAACAATGGATTTGTTGCCTAGGATGGCAGATCTGTAAATAAAAATGATTAAAAACTAACAAAAACTAAGATCTAAAGCAAAAAATTACAAAAATTTTTAAAGCTCGAAACTCAGTGGGGTCGCCAAAAATTGTTGCTTGGTTTTTCAACCAAGCATGTGCAAGGATGCACCTACTAACTTGTAGTAGCAGTTTCAATATAGAAAGTAAAAATGATTATGAATTAAATCTAAACTAACATGTGCATATAACAATAAACTTGAAAAGATTAAGAACAAGAACAAGAAACTATATAAAAAATGACTTTTGTATTGCAATACCTCAATAACATTTTCAATATAGAAAGTAAAAACGATTATGAATTAAATCTAAACTAACATGTGTTAAATTTTCAGTATTAAATCACAATACTATAGGATCTTTGCTGAGAGAATAACATCTACAGTATATCAATGCATGACAATCATAATATGACAAGCATCACAAGCATCACAAGAATCAAAAGCATAGAGACAAGAGACACAGAGTTTCCGTGGGGAAAACCCTAAGGTGAAAAACCCCACAACTTCCTCAGAGATAGAGAGAGCAATGGCTCAACCAAAATACAACCAAATAATACTGAGATAGTCTCCTAGCAGATGATCCTCCTCCTCCTCACTAGTGCGCCACTTTTCAGAGAGAGAGATAGTTACTTTTCAGAGTGAGTAAAATAGAGATCTCCTATCTCTATTTATACTCACCTTTTTGCCCAGTGACCTATTGGGGCCAACTTGTCAACTTGGATACATCCACATTATATTATATATTAATTAGGGCCGACCCCATAAGGTGGTCTAATAACCCATCGGCAAGTACACACACTTGCGACACTTGTCAATCCACATGATGACACTTCCTTATAGAGGAATAACACATCTCTTATAAGGGTACAATAAATATATATAAAATATACAGATGAAATACATTCCGAAGTTACATATACATCAAAACTCCCTCTTAACTAGGAAGGTATTTCTCGACACAGATCTGCTAGACAAGTCTTCTTCTCTGGATCATCGTCATCGATGCATCGTCATCATCATCGTCACTGCTGCTGCTATCTCATCCAATCTCTGTCTCTACTCGTCATAGTAAGTTCTACAGAGCCAGTTCTTTTTCATACTGGATGTAGGCCCACCACCTGCAGGTCTTCGTCATCACTGGCCATACTGTGGAATCCTCAGGACTTTTACGTGCGTCACAAAACCTCGAAAGAACATCCCAGGCTGTTACGAGCACACAGCTCTACCTATAGGATCTCCCAGGGCGCTATTACATGTGACCCCACCACAAAACCTCGTAAGAGCATCTCAGGATGTTACGGGTACACAACTCCGACCTGAAATCTCCCAGGGCGCTATTATATGTGGTCCACCACAAAACCTCTTAAGAGCATCTTAGGATGTTACGGGTACACAACTCTGACCTGAAATCTCCCAGGGCGCTATTACATGTGGTCATGGCAAACCTCGCAAGAGCATCCCAGGACTGATTACGGGCACACAGCCCAACCTATCGGATCTCCCAGGGCGCTATTACATGCCATAGGACAAAATCTCGCAAGAGCATCTGCCAGATATCCCAGGGCGCTATTACATGCCATAGGCAAAACCTCGAAAGACTATCTGCAGATCTCCCAGGGCGCTATTACATGTCCTCCCAGAGCAAAACCTTGAAAGAGCATTTGCCAGATGTCCCAGGGCACCGATATTACATGCCATAGGCAAAACCTCGAAAGACCATCTACAAATCTCCCAGGGCGCTATTACATGCTCATCTGCACAACCTGATCCACAGCCATAGAGTATCAACCTGATACTCACCATACATCATCCTGATGTATCCATGATCATCCTGATCATCATCACTACAACGTCCTGCTGCATGTCATCTGGAGCAACATCCTGAAGCTCGTCATCCATGATCATCCTGATCATCACTGCAACGTCCTGTTGCATGTCATCTGGAGCAACATCCTGAAGCTCGTCATCCATGATCATCCTGATCATCACTGCAACATCCTGTTGCATACCAAGTATCTACCTGATACATATCATCATACATGATCCTCCTGATCATACAATGTATCCACCTGATACAAATACAAATACATGATACATATCACCATACATGATCCTCCTGATCATACAATGTATCCACCTGATACATATACAGATACAAGGTCCAAGCATCCAACAAGATGCATATACAAAATACATACACATGATCCAACTGATCATATCCATCATCCAACATGATGCGTACATACATACATAAAAATGATCCAACTGATCATATCCAACATCCAACATGATGCGTACATACATACATAAAAATGATCCAACTGATCATATCCAGACAGAAACTAGAACATCATCCTGATGCTCATCATCCAGCACTTACATCCACAGCCATGTGAAGGATCCTCCTTCCAACATGCTTGGAATGGCTTCAGCAAATGTGTCCATCACTTCTTCCTCGAAGTGTCCTCGATCTGAAGAACGCCAAGCCTCTCTCTGAAGTACTTGAACTTCACCCTGGCTAGTGGCTTCGTCAGCACATCTGCAATCTGTTCGTCCGTCGCAACATACAGGAGCTTCACAGCTCCTCTCTGCACCATATCCCTGATATAGTGATATTTGATCTCTATGTGTTTCGACCTGTCATGAAACACTGGGTTCTCCGACAGCTTCACACAACTCTGGTTATCACAGAAGATGCCAGTAGCCTCCAACGGGAGATCAAATAACTCAGACAGTAGCTTCCGTAGCCATACTGCCTCACAACTAGCTGAACAGGCTGCAACATACTCTGCCTCAGCTGTACTCAGTGCTACGCAGGACTGCTTCCTGCTAAACCAAGAGATCACACCTGATCCCATATTGAAGCAACACCCAGATGTGCTCTTCCTGTCTGCAGCACTGCCAGCCCAATCTGAATCAACATAACCCTGCAGGTTAAACTTTTGATTCGCCTCATACCTGAGCCCATAATCCACTGTACCCTTCAGGTACCTCAGAACATGCTTTACAGCAACCAGGTGAACACTTCTTGGATCCGTCAGGAACTGGCTCAATGTGTTCACAGCAAAGCAAATGTCTGGTCTCGTGTTCGTCAGGTACATCAAGGACCCAATCATCTGACGATACATAGAGACATCAACTGGCTCAGATGAAGCATCACATAGAAGCTTCAGATTCGATGCCATCGGTGTGGCCATGGCCTTGCAATCCATCATCCCGAATCTCTTCAGGATATCTACTATGTACTTCCCTTGACCAAGGAAGATCCCACCTGCATTCTGCCACACCTCCATACCTAGAAAATAGTGCATCATTCCCAAATCTTTCATATCGAATTCAACTGCAAGCTTCCTCTTAGTATCTGCAATCAGTCTGTCATCTCCTGTCATAAATAGGTCATCAACATACAGAAGTAAAATCACTGGATTCCCTTCCTCAACTTTGTAGTAAAGGTTGGAATCTGCTTTACTCTTGGTAAAGCCCAAACTAGATAGGAAACTGTCCATCCTACCATACCAGGTTCTGGGAGCTTGCTTCAAGCCATACAAGGCTTTCTTCAATCTGCATACATATGATTCCCTGTCATGTATTTCAAAGCCGAGTGGTTGTTCCACATATACTTCCTCTTCTACTACACCATTCAGGAAAGCAGTCTTGACATCCATCTGGTGTATTTTCCATTTCATTGCTGCAGCCAGGGCAAGTACTGTTCTGATGGAAGTATATCTGGCTACAGGTGCAAAGGTTTCTTCATAATCTATTCCCTCTTTCTGAGAGAATCCTCGAGCTACGAATCTTGCTTTGTACTTCTCCACGCTGCCATCTACAGCATGCTTGATTTTGTAGATCCATTTTGAAGTCACAACAGACTTCTCTTTAGGTCTTGGGACAACATCCCAAACATCATTCTTCATTATTGATTGGTATTCCTCGATCATAGCATCCTTCCATTCTTTCTTTTCCACTGCCTCTTCATAACTGGAAGGTTCTTTGTTCATGATGTCACAGAGTAAAGCAATATAACTGGTGTGTGATCTGGTTCTCTTCTTTGCTCTGTGTTCTTCTTCTGGAATGCCAAATCTTTCTGCATCATGAATGAGCTCTCTATCCCATACAGGTTTCCTCTTGTGAGAGTTATCCTCACGGGGTGGATCTACAGGTTCTTGTGGATCTTCAAACTCACGAGCAACTTCTGGAACTGCTTCAGTCATGGTAGTGTCCTGAAATCTTGTTTCCTTAGGTTCTTCATAAACTTCGGTAGGTGCCTTCCTTGATTTGATGAATGCTGAGTTTTCATCAAATGTTACATCCCTGCTGACATCAATTTTCTTGAATCCTGGAAAGTATATTCTGTAAGCCTTCAAGCTTTCACTATAACCCACAAAGATGCCCTTCTTTCCTGAAGGATCTAGTTTAGTCCTCTTCTCTTTTGGGATATGAGTATATACTGGACAACCGAATATTCTGAGATGGCTGACTTCAGGTTTCTTACCAGAAAAGACCTCTTCTGGTGTCTTGTTGTCCAATATCTTGTGGGGTGTTCTGTTCTGCACATATACAGCTGTTCTAGCTGCTTCTTCCCATAGATGCATAGGAAGATCCTGGTCATGCAACATTACCCTTGCTGCTTCCATGATAGTTCTGTTCTTCCTTTCTGCAACTTCATTCTGTTGAGGATTATAAGGAGCAGTCAACTCCCTCTTAATCCCTGAATCACTGCAAAGCTTCTTGAAGTCATTTGAGGTGAATTCTCCACCATTGTCAGATCTGAATGTCTTGATTTTCTTGTCAGTTTGATTCTCCATCAAGGTTTTGAATTCCTTGAATTTATCAAGCACCTCATCTTTTCCCTTCAAGAAGTATACCCAAGTCTTCCTGGAGAAGTCATCAATAAATGATACATAGTAAACATACCCACTCAGGGAGCTGGATGACATAGGGCCACATACATCTGAGTGGATGATTTCCAGGATGTCTTTTTCCTTGCTTTCACTGCTTGGGAAAGCCTTCTTAATGTTCTTACCTTTTGCACATCCTTTGCAAACACCTTCATGTTTGGTCTTGATTTCAGGAAGACCCTCTACAGCCTTGCTTGCAATTGGAAGTGCTCTATAGTGCATGTGAGCAAGTCTTCTATGCCAAAGTTCACTTGGCTCCATGGATTCATGTACCATGGCATGTTCAGGTTGACCCTTTAATTTATATAGTCCTCCCTCTTGCTCTCCAATCACTACTGCATCATCTATGGTCTTTCCCTTTGGCCACATTAGTACTTGGCCATCAACAAATGCAACCCTCATACCTTTTGCATCTAAAGCAGAGATGGAGAGTAAGTTCTTCTTGAGCCCAGGTACATAGAGGACTTCCTTCATCTTCAGAGATTTTCCAGAATCTAGGTTGTAAGAGGCTTCACCACTTCCTTTGATTGGGTATTGATAATCATCCCCAAGTTTCACCTTATGGGGTGACTCATGTTCAGATAGGTTCACAAAGGATTCTTTAAACCCAGTCATGTGTTTGGAAGCCCCACTATCAATCAACCAATCATTACATCCATGGGAGATGGTACCTGTAAGAGCAGAGATCAGAACATACTCTTCTTCACTTGATGAGACATCATCACTATCACTTTCTGCCCTAGCCTTCTTCTTTGGGGGTTCATCATCTTCAACAGCATGAGCATGAAATCTTCTTTTGCTGCCCTTCTTCTTCTTACTGAAGTTGTTGTTATTATCTCTTCTGTTCTTGGGACAATCTGAAGCATAGTGACCCTTCTCATTGCATGTAAAGCATCTTAGGTCCTTCTTATTCCTTTGATGAGTTCTTTTGTGGTGAGAGTGATCCTTCTTGGTTTTGCTTCTTTTGGTGTGAGATGCAAGGGCTTGATCTTCTCCTCCCATATTTTCCTCACGAGCTATAAGTCTAGCTTCTTCTTGAGAACATTCTTCCCGAAGTCTACTGAAGGAGATCAACTTCTTCCTTGCACAAATTCCTTGAATAAAGGAATCCCATGACCTGGGAAGGCCATTTAGAGTATTCATCACCACCTCACCATTCTCCACCATTTCATCTACTGCTTCTAATTGTTCCTTGATCTGAGAGACCCTTGAAAAGTAAGATTGAATGGTTTCTCCATTCTGAAACTTTACTGCTTTTAATTGGTTCCGCAGGGTCATCTTCCGATTTATGTTCTTTCCTTCAAATAGCTTGGTCAAGGATTCAAACATCTCCTTGGGTGTCTTGAGAGAAGACACATGGGGTATGAGATGGTCTTTAATAGAATCAGCAATGATTCTCTTTGCCTTGACCAAGTTCTTCTTGTGCAATGCCTTGGCCTCTTCATCCTCTGGGATAGGGATGTCTTCTTTCACATATGAGTCCAACTCATTCTCTTCCAGGATTAGCCCAATCCTATACTTCCAGGCTCGGAAGTTATCATCCCCTTCAAGATTATCCTCAAGCTTGGTGTGGAGAGACATCTTTAAGAGTACTTCAAATGGAAATAGAAAAGATTTAGGACTTACCACTTGAAGTGCTGAAAACTGGATCTGGTCCCGGATTAGGGTTTGTCAGAGAAACCCTAAAAATTCAAAATGTGAATTTCAAAATTCTGAAAGGATAGAAAGATGCGCCTTGGAGAGCTGATCAGCCTAGTACATTCAGAAATTGAGATCAGCAAAGTCTTGCCCTTCAAAATTGCCTTTTTTTCCTCCCAGGTTCACTAGGGAGAGCCCTGAATTAGGGTTTGAGTTTCCCGGAGATCTACTCAGCCAAAAATCTCGATCCAAATCTCTAACCTTCGATTTTTACAAGGAGCTTCCAGCTGTGCCTTCAGTTTCCAGAAATTCCTATTTTTGTGGAAACCCTAATTTTTAGGGCCAAATCTGAAAATGCTCGGAACTGAATTCTGATTGGACAGATAGATGCGCCTTGATGAGTAGATCCAATCTACTATTCTGAATTTCAAAAATCTGTGGAGAGAAACCCAATAAACAAGGAATACAAGCTTCCGTCACTGCAAAATGTCTTCTTCTCAGTTAAGCTCTGATACCATGTTAAATTTTCAGTATTAAATCACAATACTATAGGATCTTTGCTGAGAGAATAACATCTACAGTATATCAATGCATGACAATCATAATATGACAAGCATCACAAGCATCACAAGAATCAAAAGCATAGAGACAAGAGACACAGAGTTTCCGTGGGGAAAACCCTAAGGTGAAAAACCCCACAACTTCCTCAGAGATAGAGAGAGCAATGGCTCAAACAAAATACAACCAAATAATACTGAGATAGTCTCCTAGCAGATGATCCTCCTCCTCCTCACTAGTGCGCCACTTTTCAGAGAGAGAGATAGTTACTTTTCCGAGTGAGTAAAATAGAGATCTCCTATCTCTATTTATACTCACCTTTTTGCCCAGTGACCTATTGGGGCCGACTTGTCAACTTGGATACATCCACATTATATTATATATTAATTAGGGCCGACCCCATAAGGTGGTCTAATAACCCATCGGCAAGTACACACACTTGCGACACTTGTCAATCCACATGACGACACTTCCTTATAGAGGAATAACACATCTCTTATAAGGGTACAATAAATATATATAAAATATACAGATGAAATACATTCCGAAGTTACATATACATCAACAACATGTGCATATAACAATAAACTTGAAAATATTAAGAACAAGAACAAGAAATGAAATAAAAAATGACTTTTGTATTGCCATGTGTGAGGATGTTTGGTGTTGAGCAGCTCCAAGGTTGAGATGCTCCAGGCTCCAATGGTCTCTTCTCCAAGATTGCTACAATGGTCAAAGAACTCAAGAGATATTTTGACAGCATGAGGATAGGATGATGGATGGATGGAAAGTGAGGAGCCCCTACCACCTTTTTATAGTTTTGGGTGGTGGGGAATACCATTATGGTTTTGAGAAAACCAATGGTATTGACCAACATGGTTTAGGTACCTTTTTCCCTCTTTTTTCTTTTTTTGAATATTTTTAATATTTTTGGGAATTCTTGACCCTTTTTGAGGGTTTTTTATGTTTTTTGAAGAAAATATATATTTTGAGGAGAAAAAGGGTGTATTATGGTCTTTTTGGTGACCTTTTGATGGCTTTAGAGGCTCAAATGGTGGAAAAGTGGACAAAAGGGTCATGTGAATAAGGGAATGAGCTAGTGAGCACTTTTTGGGTGTTAACAACATGATAAGTCAAAGCACATAGAGATCCGATATTTCTTTATATGGGATATGGTGCAGAAAGGAGCTATCAAGCTCGACTATGTAAGCACTAACAAGCAAGTTGCTGATGTATTAACGAAACCTCTGTCTCGAGAAGAGTTTGAGTATTTCCGAAGAAAAGCTTGGTGTAGTTCAGAAGGACCCTCCTCTAAAGGGGGAGTTATGTGGTCGATGATGATATTTGGATACTGGTATCGATGTGGATACCTATATCGATGATGAGATTGCCTATATCGATGGTAAGGTCAATGATGAGGATATTTGTATCGATGATAAGGATACCTATATTGATGAGGATACTGTATCGATGATAAGGATACTTGTATTGATGATGTGGATACTTGTATTGATAATGTGGATACCTGTATCGATGATGAGGATACATGTATTGATGATGAGGTTACCTATTCCGATGGTGAGGTCGATGATGAGGCTACTTGTTCTGACGATGAGGTCATTGTATGGTCCCTAGTGGACATGATTGGACTGCATCGTCCCTGAACGCTTGGTTCAAAATGTACATGATGGGGATTACATCATCCTGGAACAACTAGTTCAAAATGTACGTGATGGGGATTGCATAATCCCGGAACCACTAGTTCAAAATGTACGTGATGGGGATTGCATCATCCCAGAACCACTAGTTCAAAATGGACGAGAGGGGATGTTATCATCCCTGGACTTCGGTCCCTCAATTGATCTGCAGACAGATGTCTCCGAGAGGTGGTCCTTAGACTTTGTCTAAGTTGACAAGAGGATTGTATCATCCCTGGAATTCAGTCCTAAATAGATCCACAGACAAATATCTCCGAGAGGTGGTCCTTAGACTTTGTCTAAGTTGACAAGAGGATTGTATCATCCCTGGACTTTAGTTCTAAATAGATTCGCAGATAGATGTCTCCGAGACGTGGTCCTTAGACTTTGTCTATGTTGATGAGATGATTGTATAATACTTGGACTTCAGTCCTAAATAGATCCGCGGACAGATGTCTCCGAGAGGTGGTCCTTAGACTTTTTCTAAGTTGACAAGAGGATTGTATCATCCCTGGACTTCAGTCCTAAATAGATCTGCAGACAGATGTCTCTGAGAGGTGGTCCTTAGACTTTGTCTAAGTTGACGAGAGGATTGTATCATCCCTAGACTTCAGTCCTAAATAGATCCGCAGAAAGATGTCTCTGAGTGGTGGTCCTTAGACTTTGTCTAAGTTGATGAGTGGACTGCATCATCCCTAGACATGATATGGTGTCTTAAATAGATCATGTGTGTTGCAGGGTATGCTGCTATTGTGCTGTTGATCGAGAGGATCAAGTTGATGCTATTGTGATGACGATGATGTTGATCGTGTGATGACGATGATGCTGATCGTGTGATGACAATGATGTTGATCATGTGATGACGATGATGCTGATTGTGATGGTCTAGATGATGATCCTGCTAATCGTGATGGTCTAGATGATGATGCTGCTGATCGTGATGATCTAGATGACGATGTTGTTGATCGTGATGATCTAGATAATGATGTTGTTGATCGTGATGGTCTAGATGACGATGTTGATGATCGTGATGGTCTAGATGACGATGTTGTTGATCGTGATGGTCTAGATGACAATGTTTTTTATCGTGATGATCTAGATGACGATGATATTGATCGTGATGATCTAGATGATGATGCTGTTGATTAAGAGATCCAGATGATGATGTTGATCAGTAGATCCAGACGATGAGGCTATTGATCGAGTGATCCATATGATGATGATGTTACTGTAGCTGTTTCAGTGCTGTAGAAGATGAAGATTATCTACTGAAGATATTGATGTTCCAGTAATTGCTTGAGTTACTGATGATGTATAAAGAAATCTTCCAATGATTTATAGATGTATGATGTATGATGTATGATGTTGATGACTCCTTTCTCCTACAGATGTTGTTATAATATCCTTCTCGTTAAGGGGGAGTGTTGAAATATTGTAAATTCTAAGAATATTATATTTGTACTTTATTATTCCGGAGATGTTTCATTCCTCCGTGAAGACCTTATTGTATATCCGAAGATGTTTTATTCCTCCATGGATAATGTGGTAACTTGGGTTATTAGACTTCCCTAGTGGGGGTCGGCCCTGTATGTGTTATGTGGGTTAAAGGGTTATTAGACCACCTTAGTGGGGTCGGCCCTGTCACTTTATGTAAAGTGGTTAAGTTGGGGCCAACCTAGCTTGTGTAAAAGACAAGTCGGAGTTGTGTATAAATAGAGGAGGTGTGTTCCTCATTTAACACACATGCACTCACTTGTGATTAGCACATAAGTGAGAGAGAGATCTACTATGAAGGAGAAGGATCTCATGGTTGTGGATTACATCTTTGTATTTGCTGTTCATCTATATTGAGGAAGCTTTGCTGGGTTTTCTACCCCATGAGGGTTTCCCAGGATAAATCTGTGTCTCTTGTGTTTTTGCTATGCTTGTTGTTCTTTCAGTGATCCTGTATATGCTATTGTTGTGAAATGAAATGCAATGCTGATATTTTCTATCTTAGCATATTGAATCTTAACACCTATATTCTACATTTTTATCCTTAGAAACAATAGAGCTATTACACCCGTTAATGAAAGTGCTTCCCAAGAACTTGAACATAGTTCCAATATGAACTCCCCACGTCAACACCATTTCTCCTTGAACCATATTGGAAGTGTATTTTTAAAATATAGTATGGACTCCTGCCTCACCCATATTACCTACAAATATCTGGTTTCTAGATATATCTAGAATGTACAAAAACACAAGAATAGTTCTAATAATTCCATCTTTTAGCAATATCTTAACCCTCCCGCGTCTTATGATTTTGTTTGTTGAGTCATCTCCTAGGAAAACATCACCTCCATTGTACTTTTCATATTCACAAAACCACTTGTGAGGAGTCATATGAATGAAGCATATAATTAAATCAACCATACATAATGATATACATGTGTATCTAAAGATACCAAGTAAACATCACCTCCTTCTTTTGCATAGGTGATCCACATCCTAGTTGGAATTTATTTTCAGATGCTAACTTCGACGCATCCTCTACCAGTCATCGTCGTTGATACAAATTCGACAAGTTTCGACGGGACATGACTTCAACAACTTCATCACTTCGATAGGTTCCGAATTCGACGATTCCGACGAGTATCGAATTCGACAAACTGTGACACATTCCACACCTTCGACATGTTCAGCAACCTCATAGTTCGCAAAATTGACATGCAGCGTCGACATGCAACCAATGACTGTAAAAATTTGGTAGATTGTCTCTCTATCTTCTAGTCGACTATAACGGTTGAACAATTGAATAGTTCTAAATTCTTCTTTGTAACTGAATGTAACGAGCAAGAACCCAAGCATCTCAGAATTCTATATAAGCATGTATAACATTGTAACATATATCAGTTTTCTGATCTATTTTGCAAGTAATTCAAGAACAATTTGCATTCCTGCATATTGTCTGTGCATATTTGTGTTTATATGTATTGCGTAATCATGCTTATGCTCATTCTATCTATTAAGTTTTCGCCATAACATAGCCAACTCCTTCATTCGAATGGTTGTCCCCCTCATGCTTCCTGGACATGACACGGATCATTGGTATCAGAGCACATTCAGTTTTCATGCTTAAGTTCCGCATATACACTTCTCTCGAAGTTACCTAACTTATGTTGGTTCAAACTCACTCACAATCTCAACAATCCAAGCAGACGTGATCTCCAGAAATAACAGAAGAAACAGATGATATACATGCGTCCAACGAGACAACACAACTTATTAAGCAAGCTATGGCTTGAAAACAGACTGTAATGTTCGCCTAGTTCAACGAGATTCTCTTGCAATTCACTTCGACATCCGGAGGATCCTCAACGAGAACTCACTCCGATAAAATCAACCCCTTCAAAGTGCAAATGAATATGGACATACCAAATCTTGAAGTTAAGATTGGCGTGGAATCCTTCAACAATTGGGTATTACAATTGGAATCTTATTACGTTGTAAATCAACTCTTGGAAGCTGAAAAGATCACCATTGCATCCTTAAAGATGTCTACCTCTATGCATTGCTGGTGGGAGAACCTCTCGACAAAATGGAGAAAAGCGGAGAACCCATCGACACATGGGATAAATTCGTCGAACACATACGAAAGGAATTTTACCCACCTAAATACCTCGAGTAGCAGTATAAGAAGTGGTAGCAGCTAAGGCAATGGGAAGGCTAATCGGTACAAAGTTACACCGACGAGTTCTATCGACTCATGGCGATACTTGGTGTCCAAGAAGAAGAGAAATTGTTTGTTTTGAAGTACGTTAGCGGATTGTCCCGGTACATCCAACAAGAGATGGAATTCCTAACTGCCAATACACTTGCAGATTCTTTCCACTACGCCAACAAACTGGAAACCAAGCAAAAAGGAAAATCACGTTTCGCAACAAAGCCGACATCAGGACAACCACCCAATAAGAAGGCACCAGCCCACTTCGACAAGTCAAAATCTTCTCATCCGACACCGCCAAAGCTAGAGCACAGTAAGAATCCTTTTCACAAGAGGGAACGTAGAAAACAACCACCGAACGAAAAATGGTGCGATTACCACCACTCATCTTGGCATGATACGTCTGAATGCAAAGCTCAGAAGATATTTCTGAGGAAAGTGTCGACCTCCGATGCATTCGACAAGACGGTGGAAGAATTTGATCCAGATGCAATGACCCTTTTAACCTCGACCACTCCAACAGCCTCGACTATTGTCAATGAGGAGGAATGAGAATGCTTGTTCCATACACGGATATGGGTCCAAAGCAACCCATTGCATCTGATTGTCGACAATGGCAGCCAAAAGAACTTCATTTCAGAAGATCTCGTGAAGAAAATAGGTCTTGTTACCACTCTGCATCCTCATCCTTACAACATCGATTGGATGAAGGATGGAAAAGAACTACGGATCACTCGATAGTGCAAAATCGCCTACTTCATAAATCCTTTTAAAGATGAAGTACTCTGTGACCTGGCACCACTCTCCATAGCCGATGCCCTGTTTGGGAAACCTTACCTCTGGGATAGACATGGAATTTATCAGTCACGGCCTTAGAAGGTGATTGTCAGAATCCAAAATCAATGGTTCAACATACCAGAGCGTCAACCTACACCAACGGTCACACTGATATCTTCCAAACAGATAAAGAAGTTCATCAATCATGCTCAGAAGTTCGCATTAATCATGATCAAGCCACAACATTCTAAGAAGAGTGCAGCAATGAGTCGAGTCATCGACCAATGCAGTTCTTGACAAAAGCAGCAAGTCGATCATATCCTTGATGAGTACCAGAACCTCTTCCAAGCTCCAAACAAAGTACTTCAGCATTACCAGGTAAAACACTCCATTGAACTTATTCCTAGTTCTTCTTTTCCTAATGCATCCGTTTACAGAAGATCCATTCTCAAAAATGAAGAGATTCGTAGACAAATCCAAGAATTAATCGAAAAAGTTCACATCCAACCCAACTCCTCTCCTTGTAGAAGTCCATTCGTTCTAGTACCGAAGAAAGATGGGACTTAGTGCATGTGCATCGACTACAGAGCTCTCAACAAAATATCAATGAAGAATCGGTACCCTCTGTCATGGATAGACGAGCTCATCGACTATTTGAAAGGTGCTAAATTCTTTACCAAGCTCGTCCTCAAGTCGGGATACCATCAGATTCCAATTGAGCCCTCAGATGTGTGGAAAACGACTTTCAAGACCAAGGAAGGATTGTTTGAATGGTTAGTCATGCCTTTCGACTTAACCAATGCACCTACGACCTTCATGCGACATATGGATAACCTTCTTCGACCTTTCATCAGCAAATGGGTTATTGTCTATCTCGATGACATATTGATTTTCGATCGATCATGGGAAGAACATGTTGGACATCTTCAAAAATTCCTTGACACTCTCCAACAACACCGTTTCTATCTAAACATGGACAAGTGCTCTTTTGCGATGAACAAAGTCAAATATTTGGGGTATGTAATTGACTCTGCAAGCATTCACATCGATCCAAAAAAAGTACAGATCCCCAAAGATTGGCCCATTCTTAGAAGAATTCAAGAACTAAGCAGTTTTCTTGGTTTGGCGAATTTCTATCGATGATTCATACTCGGCTTTAGTCACATAGCCTGGCCCTTGAATCAGTTGACAAAGGGAAATGGAAAAACTATCTTCCAATGGACAACAACACATCAAGCAACTTTTGAACAACTCAAACACAGGCTCTGCACTGCACCAGTACTTGTGTTCCCTGATTTGCATCAACCCTTTGAGATTGAACGCATTGGACTATGCCTTGGGAGCAGCGATCACTCAGTCTGGTCACCCAGTCGCTTTCCATACCGAGACTTTTAACGACACAATTAGAAGATACTCAACGTACGAAAAAGAACTGTACCCCATTGTGCAAGCTCTCAAGCAATGGAGGCATTACATCCTTGGCAAGGAAACGATCATTCTTACTGATCACAAGCCTCTACAGTTCACTCGGACACAATCAAAGTTGCAGACAATCCAAAAAATCAAGTGGATTAATTACCTACAAAAATTCCAGTTGGTGATTAAGTATTAGAAAGATAAAGCTAACGCCACCCATTGCTCTCCTTTTGACAGTGATGAGTATGCATGGATACGACATGACCAGTTGGCCACAGTTGTATGAGGACGACAACGACTTCTCAACAATATCCTGACAGTTACAGACTAAAAAGTCATCGACCTCAAACTCTGACTACTTCTTGAAAGACACCTTGCTATACAAGCTTGGACAGCTTTGTGTACCGACTGGTGAGCATCGACAACAGCTTATTTGGGACGCGCACTACAGCAATACTATAGGACACTTTGGAGTAGCAAAGACACTTGCTATTCTGCATAAGTATTTCTTCTGGCCTACACTTAAATCTGACATCAACAAGTACATTCGATCATGTGTGGTTTGTGCCATTGCTAAGATGCCTAATCGATGACAGGGATTGTACACACCTCTTCCAATTCCTAGTCGACCATGGGAATCTATTTCTATGGACTAGTTGACGGGTTATCCTACTACCAGACATCAACATGACGCGATATTAGTAGTAGTCGACCGATTTTCCAAGATGGCCATTCTCATGCAATGTAAGAAGACCACGACAATGCAACAGACCATTCAACTCTTCTTTACACATGTTTGGAAACACTTTGGTTTACCCACAACCATCATTTCCGATCGAGATGCCAGATTCGTCAGCATCTTTTGGAAGACCCTATGGAAACAGATAGACACACGACTCTCATTTTTGACATCTTTCCATCCTCATACCGACGGACAGATGGAAGTTGTAAATCTCTTGGTAGTACAACTGCTTTGCATGTACAATCACCAACATCAACGCACATGGGATGAAAGTATTCCATACATCTAGCACAACTATAATCGTGCTCAACACAGCTCTACAAGCAAGAGTCCTTTTGAAGTCTATTACGGATTTCAACCGTCAGCGCATATCGACTTGATCAACTCCTCGACACAGCTAAACTTTGACACAGACCACAGCCAGCAAGAAGTTGATAAAGCAGTCAAGTTTCGAGAAACAATTTGCGACATTTAGCAACAAGCACAGGATATGTTACACCGAGCAAACGAGAAAGCTAAGGCCCGACACGATAGGCATCGTATTCCTCATACATTCCGAATTCGGGATAAGGTCTGGTTACATCTTAAGAAGGAGCTCTTCACTGGTCCTTTCAAGAAGCTCAAGCCTTTGCGATATGGTCCATACAGTATTCTTCGGCAGATTGGAGAAAACATTTTCGAACTCGACATTCCTGCTTTCCTGGGTCTGCATCCAGTATTTAACGTGGATCTACTTCGACCATACCATGCACCCTTGTTGGAACATAACGACTTATCAAAAACAGCACCCGAAGACATCCATCCATATGTTTAGGAGCCTCTTCCTTGTGACACCATTGTGGGACTATGTGTATGCCTTACAAGGACGAACATAATTCCCTTGTTTCAGTTTGCCAAAGCTAGGCAAATCCCATCTCAAGGAAAGTGGTACTCTGCTACTGAAGTTGTTCGGATATCCACATCATCTTTTTCAGGATCTTGCATGCAATTAGGGTTTGCATGCAAATTCTAGGGTTTGCATGCACTTTGCATGCATCCCAGTCACCAGGTTGATGCCTCCAGCACCTTAGCCACCTCTTTCTAGCACTTGGGAGCCACTTACTTTAGTTTTATCCCTCCTAGGCTGAAAGGCGCCCACTTCTCACCTACTGCCAGAGAAGGGCGCACTTGTTCACCTACCACTGCAGTTCCACTTCAGTTACATTCAGTTAGCTCCGATTCTCCCTGATTTGAGGCTAGTTTCACTCTCAACTGACTGTTTCACTTCCGTTGGACCTCCAGTTTGACTAGATGACTTGTTCTGACTTCAGTTAGCCTCTCATGCGCCCCCCACTGAGCCTCCTTCCCTTAATCAGTGCTACACACTTCAGTTACACATGACACACTCAGTTAGACTCAGATTGACACCTGGATGACTGGTTCTTGTGCATTGATGACCACCACCGATTGATGATGAGGACTCCTAGTTGGAGTCAAGCTACTCCATTCAGTGATTCGAATGGCCTACTTAGTCAATTCGAATTGCTCATTGACAAAGATTGTATTCTATTGTAATTCATTCACCCTTATTGGGATATTGAGCACTGCTGCATGTTTTGCACAGTTTTGCACCATATTTTCTATGTTCATCTGTTGTGATTGATTTACTTGTTCATTAGATCTGCTGTGACTAATTTTACATGGTATCAGAGCATGTTGAGAGTATTGTTTATCTCCATTCTTGAGAGTTTTTTTGCAGGTTATTACCAAGATTTCGAGTGCAGCAGTTGCAGCAGAATCTGCATTTTTGCAGCAGTAGCAGTTGCAGTTATTCTATATTGTTTTTGCAGGTCCTCTACATCTTCTATGTATTCATCAGGAATTACTCCTCTTGATCCACTCAACTATGATGAATGGAAACCAAGAATGATAGCAGACTTGAAGATCCATGATCTTTTTTATTGTTATTTTGAAAGAGAGTTCGAATCCCCTAAAGAGAAGATTGACTGGTTAAATAAAAGAGACATGCACTTTGCAGCAATAATGTTTTCTTTGTATGCATACCAAAGATTCCAATTCAAATACCATGATGGTGTTGAAATTCCAAGAGAGTTATGGACTCCAAAAGAGATATGGGCTCACCTGGATGGAAAATTTGGCAGAGAGAATGAAGGACTTGGTCCCAACCCATTCGAAAGAAAACAAAGTGATGCATTCGCTCCTCTTGATGGTCTCTCAGATCATGAACTAGTATCATCTCATATTGAAGTTGTTGACAAAGAACTTGCAGATTCTCCGCTCATGCTCAAACTTTCTTCTCTTTCTGTGCCAGCTCACACTCTAGATATTGCAGAAGGTCCTAAATCCTATCTTGCACCAGAGTCTGTTGGTTTGCATCATGATCACATGATTATTTCAGAGGTCAAATCAGCTAATGGAGGTAATGCATTCGCTCCTCTTCAGCAAACATCTCTTTTATACTACTATATGATCATAAATTCATGCTTTCAGAAGGTCATTGAAGAATATGGCCATTGCCATTCGCTTGGGATAATTTCTCATGCATCTACTGGTTTTGATCTCACCTCTCATGGTTCAAAGGAGATCTCAAGAAGCCATGATTCAAGTCTTGTATCTAATTTGGGTTCTAAGCAATTACTGCTTGGGAAAATTTCTCATGCATATGATAGTTTTGATCTCACCCCTGCTGGTTCAAAGGAGATCTCAAGAAACTGTTTTGAAAGTCTTAAATATGATTTTGATTTCAAGCAAACATGTAATAGTTCTTTTTGGCATAATCTCACCCATGGTGGTTCGAAGGAGAAGACAAAGGACTATATGCACATTCAAAAATTTGATCCTACCTTAGCTGATTCGAATCACAGGTTCAAGGATCATTCTAATACTGTTGGATTTGTTCTCATCACATTCGATCTGAAGAGCAAGTACAAGCACATGCTTTTTGAGCATGATCCACTTCTTCCCAAGAAGAAGATACCTCCAGACATATGACCAAGCATCACACATGCTTGAGTTTGGAGCATTTATTTTTATGTGTGCCTTACAGTCTGTTTTTTGAGGAGGGGGTATGTTTCCCATGAAACTTTCCCACTTCCTTGGTTTATTGATTGTTATTATTCATTGTATTGGGTGACCTTTGGTCTTAGTTACCAGGGCCCAGGATGGATTTTCTACAGGTGTTTCTACAAGAAGATTTGACTGAATTGCTCAAAAATTGCAAAAAATTTTGGCATGAGATATCTCAAGGGCATTCGCTCCTGTGCATGCAAAGCTTGAAAATACATCCAATACCACTCCATAAGCTTGAGTTTCCACATAATTCCTGGATCTGATACATTGGACCCATTCAACATTGTTTGATCTCCAATCCCAGGTGTGATGCAACTCTAAAAGGGTGGATTGTTCAACCTTACGGTTCTTGGTTTGATTGTGATTTGCAGGTTATCAAGCTCCTCTTTTGCATTCGCTACACTGTGCATGCAAACTCCTCTTTTGCATTCGCTACACTCTGCATGCAAGCTCATCTACATCAGTTTGAATTGCTCCTAGCAATGGAATACTCTTCTTCAAAGCCTATCCTCACCCCATTCAATTATTTTGATTGGAAAGATGATATGGAGATCATATTACGTTCAAAAGGTTACTACCGAGTCACTCTTGGTCTTGAATTGGAGCCAAACAATGTGTCAGATCGAATTAAACACTACAACAAGCTTGATGAAGCTTATGGTCTTCTTTGTCTCTCCATCTCCAAATATCTTCACTTCCATCTCAGCGGATTGAAGACTCCAAAAGCCATATGGGAGCAACTTGAAACACTATTTGGCAAGCAGGATGAGCTTAGGGCTTTTCAATTAGAGAATGAATTGATTGGCCTTAATCCTGAGAATTTCGAGACCATCAATGAATTCTTCACAAAATTCAAGAACTTGAACTTGCAATTAAAGAACAGTGGAGTTATCAAAGAGGATAAACAATTGATCCTCTCCATTCTAAGCAAGCTTGGGAAAGATTATTCGGTATTTGTCTCTACTTTCAATTCCGGTCGGCTAACTACCCCGAATTGGAAGATGCCTACCTTGAATGCCTTCATTGAGTCCGTCACAAAAGAGCATGACAAGTTGATTCAAATGGGGTCCATAAGCTCCAAAGATTCAACCCTATATGTTCAAGGACCCAAGATCTCGAATGGTAAAGGAAAGCAAAAGAAGGAGAAGCCCAAATTCGAGCCTCACAAGCAAAAAGACAAAGGCAAACAAATGGATGCACCATCCAGTTCGAAGTTCAAGCAAAAGGGCAAAGAAGGTAACCAAAAATCTAAATGTACTTATTGCAATCGTGGCTTTCATCCCGAAAGTTCATGTATGAAGAAGACTATAGATCAAATGGCCCTCCTTTTGGAAAAGAACAACATAAATCTTCCCGACGGTGCAAGGAAGAAGGATAGGAATGATGATCATGAAAGAGGTCAAGCACTCATGGCAACGGTTTCGAAGCCCACTACTCTCTTGATAGATTCGGGTGCATCAAATCATATGGCTGCAAATATTGATTCTTTTTCCTCATTCGATCCAAACAGCTCCATCCCCATCCATTTGGGAGATGACTCAAAATTTTCTTCAAAGGGCAAAGGTACGATTCATGTAGAACATGGAAGCTTTCAGAATGTTCTCTATGTGCCTTCCTTGGCTTCAAATCTTCTTTCTGTGTATCAAATGACACACACTGGTGAACCGAAGCAAGTTACATTCATCCCTAATACAGTTGAAATTTTTGATATCAAAAGTGGAAGACTTGTTGCAGTCGGAAAGGAAAACCACACTGCAAAATGCTATGAGTTTTCACACTTTATTCCGCTTGCAAAGCCCACTGCTCTTCGCACACATGGTAATGAGGTTAGTAGGATTTGGCATGAAAGATTTGGACATCTTAATTATAAGTATTTGCTGCTGTTATCAAACAAATCCATGCTATATGGGCTTCCACAACTCCGTTCCTCGAAGGGAATATGCACTAGTTGCATCATTGGGAAGCACCTCGAGCACAGATTCGACCGCGGAAAAGCTAGCAGAGCTTCTACTATTTTGGGATTGATCCATTCTGATATCACTGGTCCGCTGCCCCATACGTCATTAAATGGTTCAAGGTATGTTTTGACATTTATTGATGATTTTTCCCGCTTTACATGGGTATTCTTTCTCAAAAACAAGTCATAAGTGCTTGGAAAATTCAAGGATTTTAAGGCTTCTGTTGAGACCACCACTGAGAGCAAGATCAAAGCTCTTAGATATGATAATGGTGGGGAATATATCAAGTCCGAGTTGCTGCAACTTTGTTCCCAAAGCGGAATTCAGATCCAACATACAGTTCCCTACACACCCCAAAACACTCTCCAATCTGCTGGTTTGAACCTTGGAAATCCTGCTGATCCGAGACGAACAAGAGCAGGTATGGCAATATCTATTGCTGATCCATTACTTCCTGAGATTTTTTATTTGATGGCTGGTTCAGATCCCACATCATACTATTCTGCTCACCGAGATCCGAGATGGCAAAGTGCCATGGATGAAGAGTACAGGTCTCTTCAAAAGAACAACACATGGGACCTAGTTTCTCTTCCACCTGGAAGAAAATTAGTGAAGTGTAAATGGGTCTACCGCACGAAAGTTGCTGCTGATGGCTCTATCAGCAAATACAAAGCAAGGTTGGTGGAAAAAGGTTTCTCCCAAGTCCAAGGAGTGGACTACACTGAGACTTTTGCACCGGTTGCAAAGATGGATTCCATCCGCCTTGTTTTAGCTATTGCCGCATCCAAGCACTGGGAAGTGCACCACATGGATGTGAAGAGTGCATTTTTACATGGAGACCTTGCTGAAGAGGTCTATATGCAGCAGCCAGAGGGTTATACATCAGATCCATCATTGGTTTGTAGATTGAAGAAATCTTTGTACGGGTTAAAACAGGCCCCAAGAGCTTGGTACGCAAAGATGGACTCCTTCCTTCTTTCTCAGAATTTCCAAAGATGCAAATCTGATCCGAATGTGTATCTTCAGTGAGTTAAAGGTAATTTTTTGGTTATTGTACTTTATGTTGATGATCTTCTCATTACTGGTAGCACACTTACTTCAATAAACAAGCTAAAATCTGCCTTAAATCTAGCTTTTGACATGAGCGATTTGGGCTTGCTGAGTCACTTTTTGGGCTTGGAGATAGCTCAAAATTTTGATGGGATCACCATATCTCAGAAAAAATATGCTTCCGACCTGTTATTGAAGTTTAATATGGCTGAATGTAAGGCAGCCCCATTCCCATTCCTCTCAGGAATCAGTCTTGAGGAGGGAGATTCTACACCGCTTGCAGATTGCAGTATGTATCGACAGTTGATTGGTTCACTACTTTATTTGACACACTCACAGCCTGATATCTCATATGCCATGAGTGCCGTGTCAATATATATGCAGCAGCCACATGAGCTTCATTGGCGAGCAGCCAAGCGGATCTTACAATATGTGCAAGGTACGAGACAGTTTGGCATACATTATGCTGCAGATTCTGAGCTAGATTTCATTGGTTTTACTGATTCAGATTGGGCAGGTGATAGCATTGATCGGAAGTCCACTTCCGGTTATTTTTTCATGATTGTTCATGGTTCTATTTGCTGGTCCAGCAAAAATCAAGCAGCCATTGCACTTTCTTCAGCAGAGGCAGAGTATCGAGGGGCAGTCAATGCCTGCATTCAGGCAGTTTGGTTGCAGGGTATTCTTTCCGAGTTTGGTTTTGGTGGCACTACTTCGACTGTCCTATTTTGTGACAATCAAAGTGCTATCAAGATCTCCACAGATCCAGTTCAGCGGCAAAGGACCAAACACATTGAGATTCATATGCATTACATTCGACAGTTGGTGCATGACCGCACCATCATTCTGCAATATTGCCCTACTGATGAGCAAATTGCAGACATCTTCACCAAGAGCTTCACTGAGAAGAAGTTCTCTTACCTCCGTTCACTGCTGGGGGTGAGTTCCATCATGGTGGAGACAGATTGATTCATTATTATGCTTTAGCTTGAGGGGGGGGCTTTCTTCCCACTGGGTTTTCCCTCTTTCCTCACTTAGTTATTTTCAGCATTTTTTGGATTATTGTATTGGGGTGACCTTTGGTCTTAGTTACCAGGGCCCCACATTATTTTTGTTGGCACATCATAGTCTAGCTTGAGGGGGGGTGTTCGGATATCCACATCATCTTTTTCAGGATCTTGCATGCAATTAGGGTTTGCATGCAGAATATAGGGTTTGCATGCACTTGCATGCATCCCAGTCACCAGTTTGATGCCTCCAGCACCTTAGCCACCTCATTCTAGCACCCGGGAGCCACTTACTACAGAGTTTTAGCCCTCCTAGGCTGAAAGGCGCCCACTTCTCACCTACTGCCAGAGAAGGGCGCACTTGTTCACCTACCACTGCAGTTCCACTTCAGTTACATTCAGTTAGCTCTGATTCTCCCTGATTTGAGGCTAGTTTCACTCCCGACTGACTGTTTCACTTCCGTTGGACCTCCAGATTGACTAGATGACTTGTTCTGACTTCAGTTAGCCTCCCATGTGCCCCCACTGAGCCTCCTTCTCCTTAATCAGTGCTACACACTTCAGTTACACTTATTACACTCAGTTAGACTCAGATTGACACCTGGATGACTGGTTCTTGTGCATTGATGACCACCACCGATTGATGATGAGGACTCCTAGTTGGAGTCAAGCTACTCCATTCAGTGATTCGAATGGCCTACTTAGTCAATTCGAATTGCTCATTGACAAATATTGTATTCTATTGTAATTCATTCACCCTTTCTGGGATATTGAGCACTGCTGCATGTTTTGCACAGTTTTACACCATATTTTCTATATTCATCTGTTGTGATTGATTTACTTGTTCATTAGATCTGCTGTGACTAATTTTACATGGTATCAGAGCCATTGCAGGGACAAGATCTCTTTTCTACAGGTGTTTCTACAAGAGGATTTGAGTGAATTGCTCACCAATATATTTCAGCAGCGGCATGCAAAAATCTCATGTGCATTCGCTCATGTGCATGCAAGGCTGAAAACATAGTGTTTGTTTGTGTGTGAATTGCAGGTTTCTTACTTCCTCCATGTGCATTCGCTAATGCAAAGATGGAGACTTCTTCTTCACAAAATATTCTTACTCATTCAACTATGATGAATGGAAACCAAAGATGATTGCATTCTTGAAGAGACAATGTCTTTTTGATATGTGCATTGATAATACAAGAGTTTTTGATTCCGATGAAGAGGAGAATCATTGGCTCAATGATTGTGACAGAGCTTTTGGAGCAATATGTCTTGCTATGTCTCCTTGTATGCGCTACCTCAGTAAGACTGCTGAAAATCCAAGTGATCTATGGGTCCAACTTGACAGAGAATTTGGAAAGCAGGAAGAAGAGGATCATGCTAGCCTTTTGGAGAACAAGCCCAGTGAGATCTCCTTATGTGTTCTTTCCGATCATGTCTTGGCCTCAACAATTGTTCAAGATGAAGAAGAAACTGTAGATTCAAAACTCACTCTCTCAATGTCTTCTATTTCAAATTCTGAGCAAGATAAACCAGCTCATACTCTAGATTCCGAAGAGGTTCTTGAATCCTCTCCTTCACATGAGTTTGTCGGCATGCAGAATAATGATCTACTTGAAGTTTTGGAGGTAAAATCTGATTTTGGAGGTGAAGCATTCACCCTCCTTGATTGCATGCCTCCTATAGACTTATGTTCTATCGTTTGCAAAGTTTCTCAGATTTTTAATGAAGATGAAGAGCACTACCATTCGCTTGAGTTCAAATCTCATGCACTTTTTGCTGATTTTGGTTTTGATCTCACCCTTGTTGGTTCAAAGAAGATCTCAAGAAACCATTCATCTATTTTTGGAGCTGATTTAACTTCTATTGATAAGAATTTCAAGTTTCAAGATCTATTTGATCCGATTGGAGCTCTTCCTACCTCACTTGGTTCGAATCACAGGTTCCAGGATCATCCTCATATTTTCAGATTTGTTCTCACCATTTTCGGTATGAAGAGCAAGTTCATAAAGTCTCCACATTTGCTTGCATCCACTGATGGAGAATTCAAGCACATGTTTTTGGAGCATAATCCATTTACTCCCAAGAGTAAGATACCTCCAGACATATCTATTTGAGTTTGGAGCAGTTAAATCTTTTGGTGTGTTACAGTTCATTTTGAGGGGGGGTATTTTTCCCATGAGGTTTTCCCCATTTCCTCGGTTTATTGACTGTTATTAGTTTGGATTATTATTGTATTGGGGTGACCTTTGGTCTTAGTTACCAGGGCCCCACATTATGTTTTGCACATCATAGTCTAGCTTGAGGGGGGGTGTTCGGATATCCACATCATCTTTTTCAGGATCTTGCATGCAATTAGGGTTTGCATGCAAATTCTAGGGTTTGCATGCACTTTGCATGCATCCCAGTCACCAGGTTGATGCCTCCAGCACCTTAGCCACCTCTTTCTAGCACTCGGGAGCCACTTACTTCAGTTTTAGCCCTCCTAGGCTGAAAGGCTCCCACTTCTCACCTACTGCCAGAGAAGGGCGCACTTGTTCACCTACCACTGCAGTTCCACTTCAGTTACATTCAGTTAGCTCCGATTCTCCCTGATTTGAGGCTAGTTTCACTCCCGACTGACTGTTTCACTTCCATTGGACCTCCAGTTTGACTATATGACTTGTTCTGACTTCAGTTAGCCTCCCATGCGCCCCCCACTGAGCCTCCTTCCCTTAATCAGTGCTACACACTTCAGTTACACATGACACACTCAGTTAGACTCAGATTGACACCTGGATGACTGGTTCTTGTGCATTGATGACCACCACCGATTGATGATGAGGACTCCTAGTTGGAGTCAAGCTACTCCATTCAGTGATTCGAATGGCCTACTTAGTCAATTCAAATTGCTCATTGACAGAGATTGTATTCTATTGTAATTCATTCACCCTTATTGGGATATTGAGCACTGCTGCATGTTTTGCACAGTTTTGCACCATATTTTCTATGTTCATCTATTGTGATTGATTTACTTGTTCATTAGATCTGCTGTGACTAATTTTACAGAAGTGAGCGACAAGTTTCCTCACCTTCACGAGAAAAAAATGGGGTCCATTTTTTATTAAGGAAGGAGGTTTGATCCACATCATAGTTGGCATTTATTATCCGATGCTAACTTCGACACATCCTCAACCAGTCATTGCCGTTGATACAACATCGACAAGTTTCAACGTGACATGACTTTGACAGGTTCCAAATTCGACGAATCCGACGAGTCTCAACTTTGACAAATTGCGACACATTCCGCACCTTCAACATGTTCAACAACCTCATAGTTTGTGACATCGACATGCAGCGTCGACATGCAACCAGTGACTGTCGAACTTCAACAGATTGTCTCTCTATCTTCCAGTTGACTGTAACGGTTGAACAATTGAACCATTCTAACTTATTCTTTGTAACTGAACGTAACGGGTAGGCACCCAAGTGTCTCAGAATTCTATATAAGCATGTATAACATTGTAACATATATCAGTTTTTTGATCTATTTTGCAAGTAATAGAAGAACAATTCGCGTTCCTGCATATTGTCTATGCGTATTTGTGTTTATTTGTATTCTGTAATCCTGCTTATGCTCATTCTGTCTATTAATCTTCCGCCATAACAGATCCAACTCGTTCAGTTGAATTTTTGTCCCCCTCATGCTTCCTGGACACGACACGGATCAATAGGTTTTGTTTTTGTGGAAGGAACATCATCAAACCACTTACCTTTATCAACAATCTTAGATTTGCAATTTTTCTTATAAATACCAACTTTATTTCATTTAAAACATTTCTTTTGAAATTGTACTGGAGATTTAGATCTACCTCTTGAATTATGTATGGCCCCATAATACCTATTCTCTCTCTCTCTCTCTCTCTCTCTCTCTCAGGAATGACCTGGCATAGATAAAACATCCTTGGTCACAATTGTTGAAAACAAAGTTTTCATTGATGTCAAAATGGTTTTTTACCCCACAAAGGAAACTTAAATAAAAGGGAGAGTTACATAATCATAAATCCTATTTCAAGACCTTTCTAGTGATAGGTGGCCTATTTTCTAGCTCCACATGGTTGAGAAGAGAAGAATGTTTCTTTATTCCTATTCAAAAAGCTAGGTCGAATGCACAAAGTGCCAAATCGACTGCCAAATATGGATTAAAATATGCCAAGTCATCCCCACTCAACCAAGTCAAGTTTGTAAAAATAAGGGAGTCATTAATCCACTCATCTGTGCATTGTTATGATCAATTCGAAGTAGAGAATAAGGTATAGAGAAGACCAACAAAAACCGAGGATCATACCAAAGGAAGGAAAGAAGCAAGGCGAGGATTTTTGGTCTTTTGGGCTTGTCTTGTGTAGATATGAAACAATTGAAAGAAGGTGAGTACATGGTTGTAACATGTCATTTTTAGGGCTATGAGTGGGCTGCATAAGTTGCAATCTAGGACTGTCAAAAGGGCATAATCAAGCTATGAATTACAAAATGGAAACCATCATTCTTTGATCTTGGTTGAAGTATGACATATGGTGATGACATCTATGTTTCTAGGCTTAGTAAGAAGGCAATGCACTTTTGTCTTGATTTGACAATGCACTAAAATCTAATATTGTAGGTAATATAATTAAAGTGTGGGCCAAATGTAATACGAATCGTGCTAGAACAAAATGAAGTATGAACTTCATAATCTAAAGGCCACTATAGAAACCTAAGGGGACTATAGGTAATTTACAAGAAGTTTGTTACATAAAGTGAATGGTGTTACTTAAACTAGAGGGTACTACAAGAAGTGCATAGGAAGTCTATCGCATGAATTCAAGGACATTACATGAACTGAAGGGTGACATTGAAACTACAAGTTGTTACCATAACTAAAGAACATGTTAAAAATCACCAAATTTCCTATATGTTGGTGCCTACAGACTCTATTACACTGAGTTAGAGTTCCAATTTTGGGGATTTTTGTCCCCTGTGGGTTGAATACTACAAAATTATAAGTTGGTCCTTACTCTGTAAACAATATATTGGAGTATACAAGCATTTTATTAAAAAAATGTTTGGTGGTTTTCTCCCTTAATCGGTTTCCATGTTAAATATTTGTGTCTTGTGTATTACTGATGATTGATGTCATTTTGGTTGATACATTCTCTGTATTAAAAATTTAAAATATGTATAATACTAATTCACCCCCCTTTAGTATTGCCAAGTTTTCCAACAACAAACTCCATGGATTTTCTCCTCATTTCCTTTGATAACAAGGATGCAACTACATCCTCAAACTTTAGCATGGATTGAGTGGCACTACCAATTGCTACAACCAGATTATCCTAAGAGTCTAGCAAAGAATGGAGCAAGGTAATACACTTATCTTATTCCTCCATATTAATTAATATAAACAAATACCAATTGACTTACTAGAGTATTAAAGACATTTAGATGACTTTCCAAGGTGCCACCACCTCCATCCTAAGATAAAATAATTTCTTTTGAAGAAATAACTTGCTTACTAGTGACTTTTAATGACACTAATTCCCCAGCTTATCCCACAACTTCTTTGCACTATCTTTCCAAAAACATTCAACATCATCGAATCTGAGAAGTAGATTTGAATTGCGGCTATCATTTTTATCTCCGTATTTTCCCAATCTTCTTTTGATATCATAGTGGTATTTGTACTTGGATCCACAACAATCCATTGATCTTTGTTGAAAAGAATATATTCCATCTGCAGCTTCCATAACACGAAGCTTTGGCCATTAAAATTCTCTACTTCTATTCTTGAACTACAGACCCTTTTCCTTGTACACAATTCATTGCACAAATCTCCCACTCCAACACAGGTTTATCATAGACCCAAGATAACCTTTCTCTTCACAAGATGAGCTGAAACCTAGAAACAAAGGCACCCCCCTAAAAATAATAACCTCGCTATGATACTAGATGAATAATTTTAATAAACCTATGTATGGAAAAAAAATACCAAACATAATCTAAAACAAAAGAATTAATAATGTCTTAGAAACACATTACACAAATATTTACCCTAGAAACCCAAAATCAACAAAACCAACATTCCTGAGAGTCTCTCCACTCCCTATTTCATTGTGTTACCTCTTCTACTTACAAATAATATTAGAACATCCAAAACCCTAATCCATTAACCTAGATTAGATTACGACTTGAATTCCTTAACCAAAATTAGTTTACAATGGGCCATGAAACCACGGCAAAAAACAACTCAAAACAGACTACAAAGACTACAACACATGTCCAACAATGTCTAGAATTCTACATTTGGCTATGCATTTCATTTTGGTTCTAGACCCATAGTCTAGTCATGCAATAAGTAAAATTTGGTGTCTCTTTCAACCACATAAGTTGAATACTATGGTGCAATCAATGTTGGTACACATGCAATACCGACTATAAAACTCTTAGGAGAACTTCATTTTTTAGTTAGTACGATAATTGTAATCCTTTGTGATAACTATATTGCAATATTGGTTGCTAGAAATCCTATTGCCAATAGCAAGAGGAAGCATGTATAGCTTCATGTTCATTACCTATGATAGTTGGTACGAGACAACATTGTGAATCTTGTATACTGTAGAATCAATGACCATATTGTTGATGTATTTACGAAGCCTTTATCAAAAGCTAAGTTTATGAAACTTTGAGATTTGCTTGGGTTTCATGAAGCTACATTTATGGTGGGTTGTGCATAATATTTTCACCTCCTAAATATTTAGTTCATTGTGTTGATGGGGTGTTGGAATAGTAGTATTTTATAGTTCATCACAACCCTAGGTCTTCTAGAGATAGATAGTCAATAATAGACTAGAAGAGTTGATTGAGTGGTTGACTAAATGGTGGAATAATGGATTTCCTTAGGAGTCAACTAGGTGACTGACTAAGCATTTGATTGGTTGGGACATTAGAATAGAACAATCAACTATGGACAGAACATGGAAAAAGTCTTAGAGGCCATTATGTGTTATGAATCATGTATGTGGACTTGGTCTTCCTCACTTGAAGGGATATTTTTACATCTTGATTCTATAAAGGGATGACTCTATGTGTCGATCTAAGTGTGTGGAAAATGGTTATCATTTACTTATGTGATAACATATGCCTCTTTAATGCATTTTGATGCATTTTCAATTGTTCTATGCTAACTTGTAGTTAAATATTGTAACGATATCTTTCGACACCACCTCTTCTTTGAATCATTAACTCTTTAATCTACCTAATTCCCCAATTCTCCAACTACGATTACTTATTTCATACTACTCCTAACAAAATGCATAATGGACTTGTAAATGGGAATGTTATATTTGTTTTTTTTTTAATGATTTAAGCCACCAACATAATTAAAATCTAAAAAGCTTGTAAATTTAACAACATAGAGTAAACTAAACCTATAATACGTTGACATGCAGAACAATCATCTTAATCACTTTCCAAAGAATTTGGAATGGCATATGCATGACATAGTTTATAAAAACACTAAGTCAATATTTGATTTTTATTCTAAGTATTCCAATTACTCATTATTTGTTCTTATAAAGTGCAATTCACCTTTTTAGTAATATTGTTTTTGCATAGGTTTACATATTGTTGTGCATTAATTCAAAAATGTATCTTTTCCTTTTTTATATTCTTTTAGCGAAGTTCTTATCTCCCCAAATAAAAGTAGACTAGTCAAGTCATCTAGGCGATAGGAAGTCTTTTAACTTTTGTTTTTGGTCTACACATGTCTGAGTTCTAGTCCAGTAGGTCTGAGAAGGTAACAAAGTCTAAAATGAGATTTTTGCGTCAGCCTCCTTCCGAAAGCAAGTTTCAGGTTTCGGTAGCTTAGGCGGGCCTGGTATTGGCTCATTAGCTACTAAAAGCTGGGTTTTTGACTGTTTATGGTGTAAAAAGACAAAACACTCCAACCACCGAAAGCGAAAAAGTTACAGTGTAAAGTGGAGAGATGGTTTTCGGTGGCTTGGGTGAACATGACGGTGTTCATTAGCCACCGACAGATCAAACATTTTCCACAGCTCGAGGGGAAAAGTCGAAATATTCCCTAGCTTCCAAAAGGAAAAAGTCATTCCTGCATTCATGAATCCATTTCGGGGGTTTGGGTGAACACAACGGTGCTCATTAGCCACCGAAATCCAGGCATACTTCCCGCAGCTTGCCGTCAACTGGGCTGGGTTAGCTTCGGCCGCCGAAAACAGAAGGCATTAGCGAAAATTGTTGATGTAGATGTAACTTCGGAATGTATTTCACATATATGTATATTGTATTCCTATAGAGATGTTATTATTCCTCTATACGGAAGTGTCGTCATTTATATTGTAAGTGTTGTAACTTATACTTGATGGGTTATTAGACCACCTTGTTGGGGTCGGCCCTGTATAAGTCATGTGGGTCAAAGGGTTATTAGACCACCCTATTCGGGGTCAGCCATGTGGGTCAAAGGGTTATTAGACCACCCTAGTGGGGGTTGGCCCAGTCAGCATTATGTTAAGTGGTTAAGTTGAGGCCGACCTAGTTGAGTAAAGGTCAAGTCAAGTTAGTGTATAAATAGAGAGTGTGTCTCTCTCATTTTACACATTCTATTCTCTCACTCACACTTTGGAGAGTGGTGCACTTGTGGAGGAGGAGGCTCTGCTTCTAGGAGAAGACTATCTCTTGTATTATGGTTGTATCATTTCTCTATCTATCTCTGAGGAAGTTATTGGGGGTTTTCACCTTTATGGTTTTCCCCAAGTAAACTCTATGTCTCTTGTGTGCTTGCATTATTGTGTCCATGATTGTTATGCTGTAGATTTGTTGTACATGTTGTTCTCTCAGTTAAGATCCTAGATCATATTGAAGTAAATTCTAAAAATTTAACATGGTATCAGAGCTAGCCTGAAAGAAGGCATGATATGGCATGTATGACACTTGTTGCACTTACGATGCTAGGGCTTGATATAGCAAAAACTAGCCATCATAGCACTTTCACTATTAATCTGTTTTGGTGAAGTTTTTGGATCTGAAACTTTTACAAGTCGAAGATCAGATCCCCATGTACCTTGTGTCCAAAAGAAAACCTCTAATTCGTTGTAATTTGTGATTTATGATCTGTACCATATAGGGATTATGCCTCTTCCATATCTGAGTCAAAATTAGGTGACCTTGGGAAAAAGGTCATAACTTGGGCTAGGAAGCTCCAAATGAAATTTCGTAAAAAGTAACAAGTAGTACACAGACTATACTATCTCAAGAAAATTTTTCATAGGTATAAGTTGAACCAGTGACACGTGGCATGCCGTACGAGTTCGCTCTTCTGTATTATCCCATAAACAGGTCATGTTGCGACACTTGGAATAAATCTCTCTCAAAGAATCCAATTGAGGTCAGACCTGTCGGGATGGAAAGATAATAGGTTGGGCTATCTCAGGAAAATTGTTCAGAGGCTGAAGTTGAACTAGTGACACGTGGCACACCATACAAGTTTGCTCTCCTATATTATCCCATAAACAAGTCACGTTACGACACTTGGCATAACTCTCTCTCAGGGAATCCAATTGAGTTAGACATATCGGGATAGAAAGATAACAGGTCGGGTTATCTCAAGAAAAATTTTCAGACCCTGTGGATCAAAAAGTTTGGAGTTACACCAGAAACAATCAGGTACATATTTTTGTCAAAACAAAATTATTTTTGAGCACCTTCATTCATGGCTTCGGAGAAAGTTGGAATTTTTGTAATTGGAGACCACGGCTGGATGCTACCCATCAAAATCGAAATTTAGAGACCAAGATTAGAATTTTTGGTTGGGCAAAAGGCCGGGCTTGATCAGACCCTAGTTTGGGACTTTGATCGGAAAAGTGGAAAATTAGGGCTTATGCAAAAATGGGAATTTTTGAAATCTGTGACCACGGCTAGTAGCTCCTCAAAATAATAGAAGCTTAGAGCTTTGGATCAAACCTTTTGATTGGGCAGAAGAGTGGGCTTCATCAAACCCTAGTTCGGGGTCATGTCCAGTGAATCCAGAAGTTTCAAAGGAAAAATTGAGGAGTGAAACTTTGCAGTTTTCAAATTCTAAATATACCAGCTTGATCAGCTCATCAAGGCGCATATTTCTATCCTTTCGGAAGTTTGAAATTCAAAGATTGAATTTTTGGAGTTTCTCTGACAAACTCTAATCCAGCTCCAGGTCTAGTTCTTGCAAATCAAGTGGATTGGTTTAATCCTAGAAGAAGATGGATTGGTCACCTACATAAGTGAAGAAGTTCCTATCTTAGAGGGAGATGAGGCGAAGGCCTTCCATAAGAAGATTACAAGCAATCTTGACAGGTATGACTCATCGAGGTATGCTTCGAGATTTGTTCATGATTAAGTTTATGGTATGTTTTCCTTCATGTTATTACAATTAGTACAATCTTGATTTTAGATTTGTCGTATCACCTTAACAAAATTATGAATGCATGATAGAAGATATTCATTGATTAGGGTGTTGACACTTATGATTGTACTAATGCATTATGGTGTTGTATGAGGTTTATGTTGTCTACTAACATGAAAGGTACATTAAGAAAGACAAATCATGTTCTAGTTCAAGAACATATGATCATGATGACATGAGGACAAAGATTCATCCATTGTCATGGATCACTTAGAAGATCTACTTATGAGGTATGTATAACTTGGTTCTACAATGGATAACTTATGAGACATGCAGGTTACTAGCACAAGTCATTGAAGAGAACCAGAAGACATTATGCGGGTATGTTAGACATAACTGGATAGCATGCTAATCCAGGTATGTTTTTCCTATATCAAGCTAGAATCCTACCTTGTGTTAGGATCTTATACTGTTGTGTTGTTGATAATGATTATTCATGAAGTCATAGGTTTGAATAGTCATGGCTGTATGCATATTATGTTTCTTACCATAATTGATAGTATGACTAACTAGAAGAATCATGAAGGTATAGGTTTGAGTAATCACGGGTTTTATGCATATTATATCTCTTATCTTGATTGATGATTTAACTAACCAGAAGAGTCCTATGATCAAATAAGAATATGCATGAGTAAAAGAAGACTTCCCTGAAACCTTGAATACTAATGCTTATTATTTCTATTTGAAATGATCATGACTATAAATGCTTAAGATTATTGTGTTTTGATAGTATTGAGATTACAAGGATAACACAATCATGATACTAATAAGTATGCATAGGGACCTAGGATGAATATAGGTTCAAGGACAGGTAATCCAGGAAGCAAAGATCAAGAGGGAGCTCACTCCAGTAATTTCTACAAGGATGCAGATATCCAGAGGGAGTTCACCATCCTTCTGCATTCCACAACAGAAAGGTGTAGAAGAAGCTACTTCAGCAGCTCCTGCAAGGAAGCAAAGACTCGGAGGGAGTCCACCCAACAAACAAACAAAGATAAGTATTTTTAATTATCACTTCTTACATATTTGTTTGTTTAAATAAAATTGTTCAATGATACATATGCTTATGTTCCTAGACTTAGGATATGCATTTTACATATTTGCATTAATGAACAAGATACTACTAATATGCATATGATGGGTAAGTGGCCTATGGCACTGTACAACATTCCAGTGCTACTTATCTAGAATGAAACCTCTTTGCTGACATGTTGGGAGTAGTGCAAACTCTTAACAATGTTCTAGTAGAGACTGGAAGGCATCTAGAAAGTTGTGGAACATGGATAAATGTTGTATTGAAGCATTGGCTAAGATAATTGCATGACTATATGACATATTTCTTTATGTGTAAGAATTTGTCTGAAAATTATGAGATGTTTATAATCATGCAATTTAACTTGTTTTGTAGGAAAGTTCGTATACCTTCACCTAAAAAAGAAGGACTACAACATTTGTTCAAGCAACAAAATTATCTATTGAAGATATGGAAGTTCCCAAGATATAGGAAGAATGCCATGATTCATCGATCATGAAGAAAGATGTTTGGGATGCAGTCCAAAGACCTGACGGGAAGTCTGTAGTGACTTCCAAGAGGATCTACAAGATCAAGCATGTTGCAGTGATGAAGAGGAAGATACACTTTCTTGAATGGTGTAGTTGAAGAAGAAGTGTATGTGGTGCAGCATCTTGGTTCTGAGACACATGACACGGAGTCATATATGTGCATAACTTGGTATGGTAGGATAGAAAGATTTCTATCCAGTTTGGGATTTACCAAGAATAAAGTGGATTCCAACCTTTACTATAAGGTTGAGGAAGGAAATCCAGTGATACTACTATGTGGATGACCTGTTTGTAACAGGTGAGGATAGATTGATTGCCGACATGCAGTGGAAGCTTGATGCCGAGTTCGAGTTGAAGAACTTGAGGATGATGCACTATTTGTTTTTGGCATGGAGGTGTGGTAGAGTGCAGATGGAATCTTCCTTGGACAAGGGAAGTATGGTAGAGATCCTGAAGAGGTTCAGGATGATGGACTGCAAGGCCATGGCCACACCTATGGCATCGAACCTGAAGATTTTGTGTGATGCTTCATCTGATCTGGTTGATGTCACTATGTATCATCAGATGATTGGGTCCTTGATGTACCTGAAGAACATGAGACCAGATATTTGCTTTGTGGTGAACACATTGAGCCAGTTACTGACAGATCCAAGGAGAGTTCACCTGGTTGCTGTAAATCGTATTCTGAGGTACCTGAAGGGTACGGTTGACTATGGGCTCAACTATGACGTGAATCAAAAGTTTAACCCGTAGGGTTATGTTGATTCAAACTAGGCAGGTAGTTCTGCAGATAAGAAGAGCACTCCTGGGTGCTAGTTCAGTATGGGTTTAGGTGTGATCTCTTGGTTTAGTAGGAAGCAGTCCTGTGTAGCATTGAGTACAACCAAAGCAGAGTATGTTGCGACGAATAAGCAAGATGCAGATGTTTTGACCAAGCCATTGGCCAAAGTGCAGTTTGAGTACTTCAAAGAGAGGCTTGGTGCACTTCAGATCGAGGTTCCTTCCAAAAGGAAGTGACGAGTCCAGAAGATGCAGATGCACATGATATTTTCTGACATGGTTGATGTGTTCTCCCATGGTCGTAATGTAATTGATGAGCCATTCTCACATGGTGGTAGATGTGTTCTCCCATGGTGTAGATGTAAGGGCTGAAGCCATTTTTCACATGGTGGTAGATGTGTTCTCCCATGGTGAAAAAGTAAGGGCTGGAGCCTTCCCCGAATGGTGGTAGATGTGTTCTCCCATGTCAGTGGTGTAAGTGCTGGATGATGTGCATCTGGGTTGTGCTTCGTGGACGATGAGATGATCTGAAGAGGACGATGCTCCAATTACTGCTCTGTATATGCATCAGGATGATGCTGGATATGATCAATTGGATCATTTGTATGTATTTTGTATATGCATCATGTTGGATGCTTGGACCATGTATCTGTATATGTATCAGGTGGATACATTGTATGATCAGGAATATCATGTATGTTGATATGTATAAGGTATGATCAGGTGGATACACTGTATGATCAGGTGGATCATGTATGATGATATGTATCAGGTAGATACTTGGTATGCATCAGGTAGATGCATGATATGATCAGGATGATCATGATGATGAGCTTCGGGATGTTGCTCCAGATGATATGTACCAGGATGGTACAGTGATGATGATTAGTGTGAGCATGAGCATCAGGATGATGCTTTGTGTGATGATGATCCGTTGGATTATGAGTATCAGGTTGATACTTGGAGGTCAGAGATGATATGTGGCAGGTTGTGCAAATAGCATGTAATCAGTCCTGGGAGATCTTGTCGGTCGTGCTGCGACACATAAATGTTCCTGGGATACTATTTCCGGTATTGCTATGTAGTATGTAATCAGTCCTCAGATATCTGATAGGTTGAGCTGTGTGCTTGTAATCAGTCCTGGGATGAGGTATTACTACAGAGACATGTAATCAGTCCTGGAGATCCGAGAGGTTGAGCTGTGTGCTCGTAATTAGTCCTGGGATGCTCTTTAGAGATCTTGTCGGTCGTGCTGCGGCACATAAATGTTCCTGGGATGCTCTTTAAAGGTTTTTTCTATCCACATGTAATCAGTCCTGGACATCCGAGAGGTTGAGCTGTGTGCTTGTAATAAGTCCTGGGATGCTCTTTAAAGGTATTGTGGAGGAGATGCATGTAATCAGTCCTGGGAGATCTTGCCGGTCTTGCTTAGGCACATAAATGTTCCTAGGATACTCTTTCTGGTATTGCATCCGCACATAAAATTAGTCCTGAGAGGCCACCTCTATCAGACTGTTCTCACAGATGATGAAGACCTGTAGGTGGTGGGCCTACATCTAGTATGAAAAAGGACTGGCTCTGTAGACCTTTCTATGATGAGTAGATTCAGAGATTGATTGAGATAGCAGGAGTAGTGACGATGATGATGACTCGATGACGATTATCCAATGACGATGATCCAAAGAATAAGACTTGTGCTAGAAGACCTGTGTCGAGAAATACCTTCCTAGTTAAGAGGGAGTGTTGATGTATATGTACCTTCGGAATTTATTTCACATATATGTATATTATATTCCTATAGAGATGTTATTATTCCTCTATATAGAAGTGTCGTCATTTATATTATAAGTGTCGTAACTTATACTTAATGGGTTATTAGACCACCTTGTTGGGGTTGGCCCTGTATAAGTCATGTGGGTCAAAGGGTTATTAGACCACCCTAGTGGGGGTCGGCCCAATCAGCATTATGTTAAGTGGTTAAGTTGAGGTCGACCTAGTTGAGTAAAGGTCAAGTCAAGTTAGTGTATAAATAGAGAGTGTGTCTCTCTCATTTTACACATTCTATTCTCTCACTCACACTTTGGAGAGTGGTGCACTTGTGGAGGAGGAGGCTTTGCTGCTAGGAGAATACTATCTCTTGTATTCTGGTTGTATCATTTCTCTATCTATCTCTAAGGAAGTTATTGGGGTTTTTCACCTTTATGGTTTTCCCCAAGTAAACTCTATGTCTCTTGTGTGCTTGCATTATTGTGTCCATGATTGTTATGTTGTAGATTTGTTGTACATGTTGTTCTCTCAGTTAATATCTTAGATCAGATTGAAGTAAATTCTGAAAATTTAACAAAAATCGTTTTCCGGCGGCATAGCAGGTTTGAAGATGAATTGTCGGCTGCCGAAAGGGAAGTCACGTAAATTGACGGACATGTCAAATTGAGGTTTTGGGGTCATGGTGCAGGGAACCCATCATAGTTTAAGCCGATGAAAGGGTCATTTCAGCAAAATTCTAACGCACCCCGAGAGCAGTCCGGACGCCACCCGCCATACTTCTGACCAGACGGACCTCTTTTCCCATCCACATAACTTTTCTCAATTTTCGTTCCACTGCCGCAATCATATCTCAGCCACCATCATTTCACCCTCATGATTGCCCACCTTTTCATACCCTTGGAGTTAGCTCCTGAAAGGCCACACCACCTTCCCATTTTCGTCCCCACTGTGTCGATTGAGCCCATTTTTTTCTTGTTCCCTGTTGCTCTCTCAGTCCAGGTTTGAGCAACAAGTGCCACCAAGTAGGTCATCGATGCCGAAAGGGGGAGGAGTAGTTTTGAGAAAGGAATTAAGTGACACCTGCTACCTGGAGGCACACCCCGAGCTAGGTCAGTTTTTCAAAAATGTTGGTTGCTATAACTTCTGTAAAAAAATTCAGGGCTCTCACCAACAGGTGGCTGAATCTTTTTCCCTCACATATGACAAAGAAAAGGCAGTAATCGGAAAGGAAGAGTTCCATGTGAACGAGGCCCTCATTTCCCACTACTGGGAAAAGCAGGTTTAAGACCACGATTAAGAAGTATTTTGAGTTTAAATCATATATGAAATTGGAGCACAGGAGTTAGGTTTGGAAGAAGGACATCCCTATGTCACACCTAGAGGACAATTGGTAGCTGTTATTGAAGTCCATCTTGGCCTATATAACCTGTGAGGGAAGGTATAATAGGGTGTTAATCTATCACTTCAGATTGCTGGATCATGTCACGGGAAAGAACCCTCTAAATCTCCCTTTCTACCTCCACAAGAGCCTCACCAAAATGGCTCACCAAGTAAAGGCTCAACCCTCCAAAATTGCAGGGAGGCTCTGATAAAATTGTTAGTCTCTGAGTTATTGCAGAGAAAGGGCATGAAATGGACTTTCTTTCTTTTCTGGAGTGGGATTGAAACCAAATTACAGCCAGAGGGTGGAAAGAAATCCTCAAACCCCAAAAGTGAAAAGCGGAGAAGGAGGGCTCTTCCCCCAAATTCAGTCAAACCCCTTTCCTCAGCTCCACCGGCGAAGAAAACCAAAAGGAAGCTGACATTTGATGACAGGTCTGAGGATGAGGGGATGGTTTCAAGAGAAATTCTTTCAAGAAGTACAAATCCTTTGAACCTCCCTTACACTGATTCTGAAGAGGAGGGGGAGTTGTAGAGAGCGGAAGTAGAATTTGATGAGGTGAAAATAGAACAGGTGCCCTAGGAAGAAGCCCCAGCCCTGATGGAGCAGGAGAGTGACTATGTAAAGTTGTCCCCATCTGCCTTTATGGAAGAACAAGGCTTGGACTGTGTAAATTTACCCTTCCCTACACCCGTGGAGGAGAAGAATCAGCAAGTGGCAGACAGGCCAACCCAAAAGGCGAAGATTTTAGCTTCACAGAAAATCAACTGGCTCCTTCAGCAAGCTTATGAACGCGAGTTCCTCCAGAAGGTTATTAAAGAGAAAAACAAAAGGCTGAAAAAGAGGTATAATGAGCTTTACAGATCCTTTCATGGATTGACCAAGAAACATGGCAAGATGAGGGGTAGAAACATAAGGCTTGTCAGCGAAAACATCTGATTGAGGAGGAAGGTCAAAGTTTTAGAAGGCAAGGGAGGAGCCCAAAGTCCCCAGCCCATGGCACATTCAAACCTGGAGACCTTAGCTACTGCCGTGATTAACTTGGCAAATCCTTCGACCTCGGCCTAGGAGGAAGAAACATCCAGGTAACATGAGGATGGAAACACAGTTTTGCCATTTCTTTTTGCAGGTTGAATCTTACATGGTTTTCGACAGCTTGGGCGAACACCGAAACTGTTCATTAGCTGCCGAATCCCATTCTGGTAGCTTATGGTGTGCAGGTGACGTCCTCCTAGATACTGAAAAGGAGATAAGGTTTTCCAGCACCCTAAAGCATTTCGGTGGTTTAGGCGAAGCGTTATTATGATTCAATAATCACTGAACGTTAGGCTTTCGGTTGCTTGTCACCTTCAAGCCCAGTTTTGTTAGCTACTGAAAACTAAAATAAACGCACGAATATATCAGCAGGAAGCAAACCTTTTTGGTATGGTTCCTAGCACCTTAAAGATGTTTTCCAGGAGGCTGACAGGTGTTTAAGTGTACCACGATCACCTCTGTTCGTAGACTAGGAGTGCTGGCAGACTCGACAACAAAAAATTCCTGCCTATTTTTGGAAACACCCCTACAAGTTTCTGCAGAATGGCATTTTCATACCTGCCCCAGCTCCAAGATGCTCGTCTCAAACTGCCAAGTGTGGTGTCACTTACAAAGGGCATTTAATTTGATCATGATGCGCTGCTGCATCTATCATTTGCTGTTTTCAGTTGTTATTTTTAGTATATTCAATCCATCTATTTGGGATCTAAAAAAAAACTGTGTAATGGCTATAAAGCTGAGGACTGAAGTAGAATACAGGTTCGATTTTGGTAGATTTTCACACATTGTAAACTCAGACATTTTATGTTATAGCAGTAAAACCAGTTTCTTTCACTATTAGCTGTTCAGTTTTCCATTTTCTTTCTGTTCTGCACTTGTATTTGAATGTTACATTCACATTGTTATGATTGTTTACATTTGATGAATGTCATCTTATCATTGTATTCGCAAGCTTAACTCTGCAAGTGTTCTGTGACTATTATAATCTGCCATTCATATATATGTTTTGTGTATGATTCTGTTGATATGATAGTTATTTCTCCATGCAATCACTTATTTTTAAACCCTCTGAACACTAGTGGTTGTGAGCCTCGTCTATCTGAGTGCATTAGATATGTTTTGAGTGAAAAAGAGTGTTTGAATCATCCAACTTGATCCACCCCCTTTTTATATTATTCATAGTTTGGTCAAGTTACTAGGCTCTTTCGACTGCAACCTAGAAAGACTCCTGAACTGATAACAGAAGTCATTCTTGTGTTTCTTAATGTGTACAAATATGATATTTGGTAACTTCTATTTAATTAAATTTGAAATTTAAATTTGGATTGATTCCCGTCCAAGTTTTTTGAAGACATGCTAAAACAACTTTCCTAAAGTCTAAAATTGGGGTTTTTAAAGTACAAAATATTATTGAGGGTTCCAAAACTATATTTTTTAATTTGATATTAATGCTCTTTGAATTGGATTTTACATTTTTTGAATATGATATTGACATTTTATATATTTTTGCAATTTTAAAGATTGATATTGATTTTTTTGGAATCTAATAATAGCATTTTAGAATCCGATGTTGCAATTTTGGAATTTGATATTGGCACATCTAGAATCAAATTTTGCACCGTATAACCAATTTTTTTTCACTTAATTATGAATCATATTTAATACACATCACTCATTTTTTTAAATGCATTACACATTACCTAAAAGGGCTCTTATTTCATATTTTTTAATTATATAGATCTCTTCATTGTCCCATAGATAAGTTTCCATGGAGTCATAAACAACAATTGTGTTTATACATAATTGCAAGTCTTTTTAATGAAATATATATTTTTATCATCCAATATATTACTTTCCATGGAGTTGTCCACAAAATTTTTGTTTCTACAATCACAACTACCATTAAATATAGTGTTTCAGAACAATTCCATAATTGCATTTCTTATTATTATGTTTTTTAGAAACCCAACTTAAAGTTTGACATAAAACATTTCAACATAATAAAAATTAACAAATACAAATACTTGCACATAAATTCTTATGCAATATTTAGCTCGGTGGGCTAGCTCAAGTGGTTGAGTGCTATAAGTTGTGAGCAGAAGGTCTCAGGGTCAAATCCTCGGGTGGCTATACATTGCTATATAAGGTCCTCACTTGATAACCCCACTGGGTTAGGCCCCTAATCAGGGTCGATGGTTTACCTTGGGTACCATCCTCAAAATGAGGGGAAGTACATGAGGGTTGTTTCCTCACGACATGTTCCAATGAAAAAAAAGAAGCTTAAATGCAATATTTAAATTTGTTACTTTTGTTTATATGGAAAATAATAAAAAATGAAACCACTACTTATCAAACACAACCAAATATAAAAAATAGATTTCATTAACCATAATATGAAAATATTAAAAATATATAATTATTAGAAGTGTATATTTATTAAAATCTAATAATCTCTATAAACATTAATGGAACCAAATATAAAAAATAGATTTTATTAACCATAATATGAAAATATTCAAAATATATAATTATTATAAGTGTATATTTATTAAAAGCTAATAATCTCTATAAACATTAATGGATGATTACTTTTACATTTATCTTAGTCATATTTGCTACTTAGATATCAACAGATGCATGTTTTTTGTATTTTAAGTGAGAAAACATAATAATTCAAAAAAATTTATGTCCATCCACTTTTAAACATAGTTTTCCTTAATAATATTTAACAATCTTAGGTTCACAAATGACACTACTTAAAAACCAAACTCTTCTGGTTTTAAAATATTTTTGTATTAGTTATTTTCATGCTATAACCATCTCAAAGTAAAAAATGTTACAATTTAATATTGATGTAATACATTTTTATGATGAGAAAAAATTCAAAGGAATTAGTATTCATCTACATAAAGTCTCAACTAGTCATATCAATAAATAATAATGATTGAGTGTTCATAGATGATTAATTTTACTAGGATTTTGAACACCTTTCATTATAAAATTCATTTGGTTATGTTGTTTTCCATGTAGATATCATTCTTCACTTTAGGATGATTGTGGTATATTTTAAAATAATATCTATATTTAAAATAACAAACTAAAATGAATTTTAAGATGAAATTTTGCTTTTTATTTATAAAAAAAAAAAAGCAAATCCAAAATTTTTTAAAATAATATCTATGAAAATTACAATCTCAAAGTTTTTCCCAAATAATATATGAAAGTCATAACAAATTTGCTCTGTGTAAAAAATGTTACAATTTAATATTGATGTAATACATTTTTATGATGAGAAAAAAATTCAAAGGAATTAGTATTCATCTACATAAAATCTCAACTAGTCATATCAATAAATAATAATGATTGAGTGCTCATAGATGATTAATTTTGCTAGGCTTTTGAACACCTTTCATTATGAAATTCATTTGGTTATGTTGTTTTCCATGTAGATATCATTCTTCAATTTAGGATGATTGTGGTATATTTTAAAATGATATCTATATTTAAAATAACAAACTAAAATGAATTTTAAGATGAAATTTTGCTTTTTATCTTTTTTCTTTAAAAAATAAAGCAAATTCAAAAGATTTTAAAATAATATCTATGAAAATTACAATCTCAAAGTTTTTCCCAGATAATATATAAAAGTCATAACAAATTTTCTCCCATAGAGCAGATGAAATCCATAACAACTTTGCTCCAAATCATTATCTTGCACTTTAATATATTATCCAATAAATTGGGAGATTATAAAGTTCAAGATGGTGAAATCCATAACAACTTTTTTCCTATTTTTCAAGATGATGAAATTCATAACAACTTTTTTCCCATAAAATATACAAGTGCTATACAATCACTATCTTGCACCTTAAAATCTTGTCCATTAAATTAGAGAATTGTAAAGTTCAAGATAATAATTTTAATAGTAATCTCAAATTTTATAGTTTTTTATTGTTTAAATAAATAAAATCTTCTTGAATTGGTTTCAAAGCTATCAATCCTTTATATTTTTTACTTGCGAATAAACAAACTTTTAAATTTTAAAATAAAATAAATTAATATAAACAAAATAGTTAATATTATCCCATTTTAATCTTCTTAAACCATCCATTCCCAAGATGAAAGTTAAATGTAACATCTCACACATAACTTCATTGAAAATGTTGAAAAGATTAAAAATATAGTTTGAAGAGTGGATGTCACATATATACTTTTAAAAATATAGTTTTATTCAAATTTAAAATACATTTTTATTCAAATTGGGATTAAATTGAGCCATTTAAAATATTTTTTATGATCATTATGCTTTTGAGATATTTTAATGTATGATAATGAAGGATTTTTAAAAACATTTTCTATTTTAAATTGGAAATGAATTTAACCATTTTAGTTATATAATTTTAGGGATGTGAATTATTTGAAAAATATTTGAATACATGGTTATGAACAATTTTCAAAATATTTAAGTGCATGGTTACAAAACATAGTAAAAATATTTGTAAAATGTATCGATTACTAAAACTTAATAATCTCTATAAATGAAAATGGATCGTTAGTCTATTAAATTTATATGAGTCCTATTGTAGTATTGAGAGAATCATTGCTTAACCATAATATGCTATATATAGATATCAAATAAAAAAATGAAGGTGCAAGTATTTGCATTTGAACCAAGAAAAAATAATAATTCAAAGGCATCATTGACTTTCCACTTAGAAACACAGTTAATCATATTAATATTAAAAGGCTCACATAATGGAGCTTAAACATAGCTAATGTCGATCTGTGTGTTTCACAATGAAGAGGTATAACTAAAAACAAACCGTGAACCATTTTTTTCTAATTTCCACTATAACACTAACTTTCATTTACTTAATACATATTTCTCCAAATGGTCCTCGATTACTTATGTAATCTCCTCTAACATAAATTTGATATAAAACCGCCACCTTGAACTCTTAAATATTCTCCAAATAGTTTGCTATTAATTATAGACTCTTCTCCAAACCCTAAATTTTATTTAAAAATCACCATCTTGAACTCTTAAATATTCTTACAATGATCCATTCACTTAACCATATGTGAAGTCTCCTCAAAGCCCTAACTTTTATATAAAAATCACCATCTTAATCTTTTAAATATTCTCTAAATGGTCAAGTATTACTACTCGAGGATCCTCCTCTAAACCCTAAAACTTATATAACAATCACCATCTTGAACTTGTAAATGTTCTCCAATGTTGTGGTCTATTATTACTTGAACAAACAAAACCTTCTCCAAGGATAAATTTTATATCATTGCACTTTAACAAGTCATTCTCTCCTCGAGAGAATAAATGAGGGAGTTAATTTATATATATAAGTAGTTGATCCAACAAAAACAATGGGTTTTGGAGGTGGATTTCTTGCACATGGAACTGATATTAGATCCTATTTGGGTAGAGAATGGATGAGTGTGATAACCATCCAATCCTGAAACCCTTCGAAGCAATCATAAATTTTATATAAAAAACACTATCTTTAGATTTTAAATATTCTCCAATGTTGTGGTCCACTATTACTTCAACAAATAGAGTCTCTTCCAAGGATCACTACAAGGAAAACACCCTATAACATAGGTTTTTGTGAAACCTCCAATAAAAAATCACCTTTATCCATTAAAATTTTTTCACAGCAACTACTTAATTTCATAAATTATATTAGTAACACACTTATGTGATTAACTATTTCTCTTTCCTTATTCATGTAAGATCTTGATCAAATCCTTTTCAACAACGTCATTTATATGAATCAATCCATTCATTTAACATATTAACTCATATTCGAAGTAGTGCCGTCATTACCTTGAACCATTCCCTGAAATTCTTACCCATAAATAATAACATAAATATGCTAGAAATAAACACAAAATATATTTCGATCAATATGGAACAACAATGAATTATACATTTATCAACTTATACTTATGTGATGACATAGATGACAAGTCTATCTTAAGTATCCAAGGAAATTAACACACATGAAAGGCGCATAAAATAGAGACCAAAATAATGTGGTTTACCCAATCTAGAGCTACGTCTACCAAATGTTGCATCATATATTATTTCTTTAAATATAAATTTACAACTGCAACCTAATTGTTGTTGAATTCAAATTCCACCTTCCCCGAGCCTCTCGAATAAAGAGTACTTTCAAATAATCCAAGTATGTAGACATACCCTATTCATCAAGCAAATTTATGAGAACACATCATACTAATATATTAACAAAACAATCATCTGTCAGGATGAGGATTCCTCTAACCACAAGAGAAATAAAACACACCGAATTAAAATCTTTTAACTCTGTCGAAAAGCATAAACCATGTCAAATAACTGACCTGTACCTTATCACAACGGTTTAAGCTCGGAAGGGATAAAGCAGTGGCGGCCGAGTTCGCATACTCAACTGGTAGAGGCGTGGAATCTACTCCACGAATTAGAATCAAAATAATTAAAGGATGCATACAGGGATCAAGCGCTGCACCTACGGTCGGATCACCATTGATAGCAATGCTAACATAAGATTCCTAATGAAACAAATCTTCTGAGATTGGATCAACATTTGGTAGAATTATTGGTATAAAATAAATTCATATTCACACTAGAGATCTATATATTCTTTCCAGGCAATCAACGCTGGTATGAAATATATTACTGAAAACACAACCTGAGATCAACATTACGCTATCTTTCCACCCATGATCTGCACATCCACTAACGTAACACATATAAAATATATAAATAACATGAAATCAATTTTCAGGATCCATCATACGTTGTCCTTCCCCAATAATCTGTGTATAAATATTTCTTAACATAAAATCGACTCCGGGATCAGCATTGCGCTGTTCTTCAATCTACAGGATCAGCATTACGCTATCCTTCCACATACTCTGTTCTTTTCACAATGCAACATTATATATATATATGACATAAAATCGACTCCAGGATCAGCATTGCGCTGTCCTTCCACCATGATATGCGTATTTCACAATGCAATCATTATATATATACAAACAAACCCAGGATTTAGCTTTTATACGCTGTCCTTCCACATTCTCTGTGTATTCACGATTTCAACAGATTATAAAAATATAAAACAAGGAGTTTTTCCAAACTGCTATGCAGTAAATAATCGATCTACAACAATATATATATATATATATTCCATCTTGTATATATATTGTCTGCAACTTGGAGTAAAACATGGATCATTTATAAATAAATATATTCCATCCAACAAATCCGAATCAATATAGATTCGGTTTCTCCAGATCCACACACATAGCTATCTGTAATTATAACTAACAGGAAATCATACCGGAATCAGGCTGCTAACGCCGTCATTTTCCAAAATCGTTACAGCCTACATAAAGGAAAACACATATCAAAATAGATGAGGTAAGGTTTACAGGGATCAGGCTCCATAGAGCCGTCCCTTCCCATGATAATCACAACAAACGGTAGCGTAGGGAATCCCTCTTTTTCCCCTCCGCGCTCTCTCTTTTCTCTCTGTTCGATCATAGCACAGTTATGTAGATGCTATCCCCAAGCATATGCATAGACCCAACATCATATCCTACATTGCTCTACCAATGCCAGAATACTCATACCAATACCGTCCTTTCCCTCTGCGATCTCCTTTTAAAAACATTCTTTTCGATTTCATTGGAGAACCCTCCCTGGTTAGGAAGATACATTCTGCCATCTGGAGATCAAATAAAATTCTAAGTGATAGGTTTACGTGTTCCTCCCCTGAGGTCTCGACCTTCCTCTTTGAGCAAGGCCGACATCATCCCTTGAATCATGTTTTGATTTTATTGGCGGTAGTTGCCGATGGCCTCAACCCTTTTTCCGAGTGGAGATACAAGGTAGTGAAAACTTTATGTAAAAGTAGTACTTATCTCATCCATTTATTTCCAAAGGCCACTCTTTTAAATAGACATATCATTTCTAAGATGCTTTCCCTTTTCTTTCAATACATATATATGTGATTAATATAATAACTTGTAATCCTTGTTATTATATATATAACTTAGATGCGAATATATATATATATAATCAAGCATTCATTTATTTTTTAACATATTTCTTAAGAAGTTACTAATCCTTCTCCTAAGATAGGGGAACTTTTAGCTCTTTGCATCCCCATCTAGAATGTAATAATATATATATATATATATATATATATATATATATATTTGTAACAAGAAGATCTCTTAGTTCCCATTTCACAGGATCATCTAGGTATGACCATATTAACTTAGAAAGATACTCTTACTAGAATATTTATGGTGAGTTGGTATTTTCTTTCGACAATTCTTCTAAGATGGGCCATCACTTAGGTTATCCAAATTATCATTTTCTTAAGGTTTCCATTGGCATAAAATGACAACCATTATCAAAATATTAGGTCCTCAAGACTGCTTAACCCAAAGGTTTCTCTATCTCTCTCTCTCTCTCCCCTAGTAGATCCATCTCGCGTCATTTAAATGGCATCATGTCCTTAGTCTCCTAAGTTGAAAATAACATTTTGGAAAAAATATAACAATACTTTCAAGGTCCATAGGTGGGGCCTTGTCCTTGAGCTCCTCACGGCCATTTACACAATTATAATTACATTTACCCTTTACAAAATGATAGGTCATAAAGGAAAGATATTACATCTTCCTCCCCTTAAGAACAACACCGTCCTCGGTGTTCACGCCTTTCCACAATTTGGACAATTGTGTTCCTTTGTCTCATTTTCCATGCTTCATCATGGTTAGTTTTATTAATCATAATATACCAATCTCTTGATCCAAACCAGTTCACTTTCAACATACATTTCTGTATCAACCTCAAGGTATTGCAACCTCTTCCTTTGACACCTGCAACATTTGCTATCATCATAAAATATATACATGTCATATTCATGATAATTACTTTAGTATTCCTTTGCATACATCAAGATATGTATTTTCAAATCATCAAAACACATTCATCATGCCATTTGATCTTAATCAAAGATATACTCAAACCTACACTTACAATGTGTTCTTCTGAGTACCTCCAAATTTCAATTGTTGGTGGCTTATGTTTTTCTCAAACAGTTTCTATTACTATAAGACAGGTAGTATTCATAGCATGCATGATCTACCCAACATGAGTATGATACCCATCATTGGCTTTCCATAGCTCTCAGGCGTATCTCCTACTAGTGCTATTCAGGGTTTTCATCAAGAAACACATCAAGTGTTAGTAATCAGCACATTAAGTTCTAACAGTACACCAAGTACTACATCAAATCAAGTGATGGACTTATAAACGGAGAAAAGTTTTACACTTGCTTCCAACATCAAGCAATATAATATCTTTTTCTCAACACCACACAACGTCTTGTGCTTCCTTGGTGTTATAATGTTTGCCCAGGTCTTATGCCATCGAATTCAAATTTTCAATCATCAATTCGATCCCTTTCAAAAGCGGATCTTGCTGTTTTATTTGACTTAAAGAACCAAAATACCATTTGTTCTTTTCCTTGCTATTAATTATACATCTTCTTCATAGTGATTCTCTTTTTCAAGGCATATCACATCATCAATCCATGATGAATTTACTTAAAAATACATCATTCTATTGAATGTTCTTTTGGTTCACATACATTTTTCTAATTTAGTCATTTACTTGTTCTGGTTTTCATACCACTGCACACTAGCAAATATAATGTGCATAACCTTTTTACGACATTTTTTTTTAACAATAATCAAATCAACTGATGTGTAGTATATGACATTTACCTTGTCAACACCATACTCCATCCAAGGAGTCTTACCATTCACCGATTAGGTTGTTTGTTATAAATCACTGCTCTTTCTTTGAATGTAAGGTCGTTTTCATTATGCCATCTCTAGCACATAAGAGGAGAATAATCATTTTAGTCATCCTTTAAAATCAATCACGATTGCGTTCATCAACTTCTACGTTGTAGACTATTTAATGTTGACCTATGTCTTATAACCCCCATACTATTTCCTTTTGTATTTTACAAATACTGCATAAAGATTCTCGATTTTATGTATGTAAAAATTGAAAACAATTACAAACGCAAACCATCTTCCTACCTCAGAATTTTGTTTCGGATAATGGTTAACCTTATCTGAGCCTCTTATTACCTGTATTCAAAAGGGCATTAGCGATGATATCCAACATTACTCATAAGGATACATGACTTCCTAAGGTGTTAATCACCTTTAATCACTGATGAACATAATCATGGAAGGACATAAGTTTGGAAAATTTAACCAAAGAAAATGAGCATATGTTTATAACCTATGGAAACCTGGCACCCTATGATCAATTCTATCATATTGTAAAATCATTGGAATATCAATTTCATAGACGACACATAGAAATAACATTCTTCATATGATGAACCATGGATATTATGATCACTTAACCTCAATCTTAGCTTTCACCATTTCCAACACAATTTCTATTTTAGTTCTTCAATTTTTCTTTGTACATGCTAACATCATGTAAGTAACAATAAATTGTCTACATATATACTTGCATACCTTTATAAAGATAACCACATACCTTTATAAGGGTGACCACATATTCATATGATGCTCATATGCCAAGGCACAATTTTACTTGTATCAACAAATCTATCAAATGAGATCAATATACAAAAATGAAATAGATTATCAAGGTATCCATGCGTATACCTCTGTCCTATAAAAGTATAACTTTTATAACAACCAATTCATAATATCCCAACATCCTTAGTAAAGATCACTGGAATAAGAAGTATATAAAGTGATCATAACAATTATCCTTTTGTTGAACTTACAAGCAAGGGTACGAGCATGCTCCAATGTCACACATTAGTATTATAATCACTTGTCTTATCAAGGACTCTCTTCCCTCTTACGTCTTACAAATCTAGTCCTAAACTCAACTTTGTTACTTTACAAAAAGTTAAATACTTCCTTTGTTATCTAATCAACTGAACATGTTAGATTCCTAATGTTTATAAATGAGCAACTTCCAATAATTATATTCTGCAAAATATTGTCACTCATTATAGATATTCTACTCATCCTATTTAACATATCGTAGTTTGTATATTAATAGAATCTAGATACCTTAGTTTAACAAGGTTGCACTTCTTTGTGGAATATCCTTTGCACCTGAATTCAATTTTCTAGTTTTTAAAACATAATGCTTAAGCAAATGGAACTTACTTACGTGCAACTTAAACATGGCTTGTCGGTTACCTCTTGTTGAACCTTGGAAATGAAATTTTTCCGTTGCATCTTATAGGTGGAGTCCCTTTACTAGTTCAACCAAATTATGTCCGCTTCCTCAAGATGAGCCCAAATAAGTATGAGTGTTTGTAACCCGTGCTATGATACCATATGTAACATACCCACCATAACTGAGTCAATATGTTAGTAAATTTTTTTTTTTTCACAACAACTACTTAATTTCATAAATTATATTCATAACACACTTATGTGATTAACTATTTCTCTTTTCTTATTCATGTAAGGTCTTGATCAAATCCTTTTCAAAAACGTCATTTATATGAATCAATCCATGCATTTAACATATTAACTCGTACTCAAAGTAGTTCCATCATTACCTTGAACCATTCCCTGAATTCTTACCCATAAGTAATAACATAAATATGCCATAAAATATATTTCATGATCAATATGGAACAACAATGATTATACCTTTATCAACTTATACTTATGTGATGACATAGATGACAAGGCTATCTTAAGTATCCAAGGGAATTAACACACATGGGGGGCACATAAAATAGATACCAAAATAACATGGTTCACCCAATCTAGGGCTACGTCCACCAAATGTCGCATCATATATTATTTCTTTAAATAGATATTTACAACTACAACCCAATTGTTGTTGAATTCAAACTCCACCTTCCCCAAGCCTCTCGAATAATGAGTACTTTCAAATAACCCAAGTATGTAGACACACCCTATTCATCAAGCGAATTTATAAGAACACCTCATACTAATATATTAACAAAACAATCATCTGTCAGGATGAGGATCCCTCTAACCACAAGAGAAATAAAACACACTAAATTCAAATCTTTTAACTCTGTCGAAAAGCATAAACCATGTCAAATAAATGGCATGTACTTTATCACAATGGTTTAAGCTCGGAAGGGATAAAGCAGTGGCAGCCCAATTCACATACTCAACTAGTAGAGGCGTGAACTCTACTCCACGAATTAGAATCAAAATAATTAAAGGATGCATACAGGGACCAAGCACTGCACCTACAATCGAATCACTATTGGTATCAATGCTAACATAGGAGAGCTTCTGAGATTGGATCAACATTTGGTAGCATTACTGGTATAAAAGAAATTCATATTCACACTAGATATCTATATATTCTTTCCAGGCAATCAACGTTGGCATGAAATATATTATTGAAAACACAACTTGATATCAGCATTATGATGTATTTCCACCCATGCTCTGCAAATCCACTAAGGTAACAGATAGAAAATATATAAATAAAATGAAAGCAATTTTCAATATCTAGCATACGATGTCCTTCCCTAATACTCTGTGCATAAATATTTTTTAACATAAAATCGACTCCAGGATCAGCGTTGCATTGTCCTTCAATCTACAGGATTAGCATTACGATGTCCTTCCACTATTCTATGCGTATTTCACAATGAAATATATATATATATATATATACCTAACATACAAACAAACCCAAGATTCATCTTTACGCTATCCTTCCACATACTCTGTGCTTTTCACAATGCAACATTATATATATATATATATATAACATAAAATCGACTCCGGGATTAGCATTGCACTGTCCTTCAATCTACAGGATCAACATTACGTTGTCCTTCCACCATTCTATGCATATTTCACAATGCAATCTTATATATATATATATATATATATATATATATATATATATATATATATACCTATTATAGGTCAAATCTGCACTTCTCCGTCCGTGATCACATTGCTTTGTCGATCACACAAAAGGACAACATGGATTGAAGAGTTAGATTGCCCTGGATGATGTATGGACTGAACCTACTCTCTTCAGCTAAGAATTTCTCTGATTACCCTGATCTTTTGACATGTGCGCTACTCTTTGGGTAGTAAACCAGTGCACATATGCTAGTATGCCCTACTTTACTCAAGAGAAACTAGTGCACACCTTGGAAAAGCTGCAAGCGCTTGTTGTAAAACACTAAAGTTGCGTCATGTGCGCTACTATGCCTTGAGGAAACTCGTGCACATCACAAGATGAAATAAAAAATATATTAAATTAACGAATTGGGATTAGTTGAAGTTCGTTCTGCAACTTCCCCAACCTCCCAATCCAACCACCTCTCGATTACAACTGCCTACCTTGTCCCATAAATACAAGGAGGATCCATGAGAGAGGGACCTAGAAAGAATGCATTAAGGGTTGTTACGCTGGAGGAAAGTCCCATGTCATTTTGAAGAGTAGGAGCCCAGGAATTTGTTGCAGAAACATCTCAACATGTTAGGTATATTGTACTGATTCATGTTTCTTTGACAATAAAAAGGTCAAAATACCCTCCCTGTCCCAAATCGAATGTTTATTGGATTGTATGTTCATTTGGATTAATATCTGATTATATTTGATGTTAAATTACTTTATGATTTCATCATATTTATATATAGTCAAGATACACTGAGGAAGGTATCCTTTGTGTTGCAGGTTCGTCAAGCGGGAAATGAAGTGAAAGCTAGGACCAGTCGTCAATTAAAGGTATGTGTTTCAATATCCCGATCTCTTCCATTTGTAAGAACTAGTTGTAATACAATTAATGTATTTACCTATCAACCTCGCCCAGTTGGTAGTGTCTCTCCTCACTATAAGGTAGAAATCCTGAACAATGGACTGGCAACTCCACTAGGGAGTAACCGGTAGTTATTCTTCTCTATGAGACCTAGTTTAGGTTTTCTTCCAGTCCCTTTTTTCAGTTTTTGATTCTTTGATAGGTCTTATAGGTCTGTGTTACCTATTCCTTGGTGCTTGATTCATCTCAGTTTGTTGTTGCAAAGCCTGTTTCTGTCCTTTTGTGACATGTGTGCTAGTCTTCCCTACTAATAGTAGCGCATACCATCTAATGAATGCTGCTTTATACACTGCACAATAGCACATGTGTCCTAGTGTGCACTGGTTTCTGCAATGCACAGCAGTGCATTTTTCTGTAGTGTCCAGGTTTTGGTTAGGGTTTGATTTCTAGTGGTTTGATTCCACTTTCAGCCTGTTGCTTTTCCTTCTTGACTGACCCCTGATACTTCCATGTCTCTTTGGAGTCTTGTCGGCCTCTCTTGAGTCTTATAGTTTGTTTTTGGCTTCTTGAGTACTTGTTTAAGTGTCATTACTGTTTTCTAGCCCTTTTTTGAAGTTCATGCACTATTCTCTTTTGGACATAGCTACATACTTTCACCCTAGTTGTTGTTGCAGTCATACATACCTTCATTCTTAATGTTTGTTGTATGTTGCAACGTTTAGCATGCTTTCACTTTGTCTTATCCTTTCCATTAGGGTTTGACTTCAAGTTTGAGTCCTTAGGGTTGCTTTCGAAAGGTTTCTTGGTTTAGATACTTTCTGATTGTCTTATCAGTTCAGTCCAAGTGAGTCAAATCTTTCTAAGTTATCTTTCTGTTGAGTCTGTGTGTTGTTAAAGTCATTCTTGGTTTGCTTGCTTAATTTTTGCTTGGCTTAGTGTTTTCTTAGGGTTTTGATTCTTATGAGCAACTTGTTTAGGTTTGCCTTTCCCTTATGAGTGTCTCTTCTCCCTGCTTGTTTTTCATTCTGTTTCCAAGCCTCAAGTTTTTCTTTTGCAAAAACTTGGTAAGTCAAGTCTTCATCGAGTCTCTTGATTTGTTTGCTTTGATCCATTTAGATGTTTGTCTTATGTACGCTTTATATTTAGATCTTGCTTGCTTTTGTACAAGTTCTCTTTCTTTTACATTTATCAGAAAAGACAAAAAATTGTTCAAATAGCTTAGTAGTAAGGTCTTGCATTATTTTGAGGTAGCATAGTTTTCTTTGAAATATTTAAAAGAAAAATACAAAAAGAAGTTTGATTTTAGGATTGCCTAGCTTTCGATTTTTGAAAGAATATAAACGGAAAAGAGAGAATTTTTGTGAATTTGAAAGCATTACTTTACATGCACTTTACTTTCATAACAAACCATTCCACACACTGCACTACAACCCTTGAGTAACAAGTAGCCCTTAAAAAGAACCATTAATAAAATTTATTAGCAACATTTTTCTTTTTAGGTATACACATCATCAACTAGCTTAGGCTAGAGTTTCGGACTTAAATCACCTTAAATGATCCGAAATTGGCTTCATTACTCAACAATCGTAGTATGAATTTCATTTAGGTAAATACATCTCTATCAAATAGTCCTTGGATGATCTACTCAAACCAGAGTTAAGCACGAGGCCGTGGGAGATTGGAATTGTTGAGGATATCCCCTCACTTTCCTCTCAACCATAAACTAGAGTTGACTAGCGTACAGGGGTCCTTTCGGACTTCGGGCTTTGCTACCCTACCCATGCGTTTCAACGAGGTTGACGACTGTCCCCCCAGGTTATTTCGTATTGATGGTAGCCTTAGTATTAGACCTCTAGGATTCTACATAGGTAGAGTAGGAAGTTATTCCCACTTCACCTCGGATAGACGTGGAAGGTAACCCTTTGGAAGTAATCCCGGGAGGGCGGTTTGGTGATTCAAACGCTTGCACCTGGTGGACCTCCGGAGGATGCCACGTAACTGACTGTCGATACTCTGTTAGTCTGTTCTGGGCCCTAATCATCCTAGACTTGCTTTCGAGAGTATTTTCCATCTGTTTTCTTGGTTTGATTACTTAGGAACTTTTGTAGTGGTATGTTATTTTCCCCTTAGTTGTAGTGGCCACTAGGTTTTTAACTTAGTCTATTTTTTGTAGTTGTGGACGACTAACATCTTCGTCGGTCTCGGAGGTTGAAAAACATTCCACCACTCATAGTGGATCCTCCACCGCCACCATAATGCTGGAGGACAGATTCTTGTGGTTCTTTTGAACTTACGAGCGACACAAAGGTTCTTTGTGAACCACAACCCAGAATGCCGGATCGAAAAGTCTTTGATACTATCAAGGTTGAGGATCTAACTTCTAGAGAGTTCAGTACTCTTTTCAACCCTCCTCTTACAGGACCCAACGATCCACTTCTGGTACCTGTTGGCTTCCAACAACCTGAGTATAGTGCTTACCTTTTTACACCGGGTTATACCATGGTTAACCTAGGAGACAAGCAGGGAGTTCCACAAACTCCCGCAACTTCTATGGATGCAAGGATTCTTAATCCTTCTTTCTCAAACACTGCTTAATCGAGTTCGTCGCAGAATGCTTCAGCCTAAACCCCGTACTTTAGTTTCAATGATGGTGCTTTAAGCATGTCGAGCTCATTAGCCTCTACAGCTGCCTCAGCCTCCACACCTACTTTTGGACCCAACAATGTCCCTTTATCAGGGATACCCGTAGTGAGTTTCACTCAGTCTTCTGCCACACAACCATTACAAGGTGTAACTCAAAATATTGCTTCTTCATCCATGGTCAGATCCATCCCTTCTGCATCCATTCCCGTTATGGGTACGATGATGGCACCGTCCACTACTACCATGCCGGGTTTCAACCCCTATGCAGGTTATAATGTTAATCCGTCGAATATACCTGTAGGGAGTATCCCCTTCTCTCTGTTTGCTGGAGGAGGGGGTAGTATCATTAACCTGTAGTTCGGTGGGGTTAACCCCCAGTCATAATGGACTACTACCCAAGGATATAATCCGCTTACTTTCGGATGGAACAATTTTAATTTTTTGGTTTCACAATCGATGGTTGGGGGCAACCCCAACCAATAGTACATGAACCAGGTGATGGGTGGTTCCCAATACCAGGTTCCTGTCTACCAGATGCCATCAGCTCAACCATGTTTACCATTTCTCCCAACTTTAAACTTGCCAAATCTTTTAAAACTTACAAATGACCCCGTGCGTCATGACTCTGCATGGCCACCCATTCCCACTAAGTTTTCCTCAGACATACCAAAGTTTGAAGTAAGATTGGTGAGGACCTCGGTGACCATGTTACGAAATTTCATCTCTGGTGCTCCTCCAATTCGCTGAATGATGATTCCATAAGGTTAAGGCTATTTCAAAGAACCTTGACAAGTGTCGTAGCCAAGTGGTATATCGAATTGCCTGCTGGTTCCTATGGCACCTTTAGGGATCTTGCCATTGTTTTCTTGAACCACTTTCAACTTCCAGTCCGGTATGATGCCGACACAGACCTTTTGTTGACCTTTCAACAGAACAAATCCACTCATCTATCTGATCATATTCAGGAGTGGCGAAGGTGAAAGAGGCTCATCAAATCCGACATCCCCCCAACATTCTTATTAGAATGGTGTCTTAAGTCTCTTCTTCCTTATATTTCTAAGGAAGTTTCCATTTCAGGGGTGTCCTCTGAAGAGGAAGCCATTTTGAGAACCCGGCAACTAGACTTGGTCTATACTTTGTCTGGGATTTTATATGAAATTATTCCTGATGCTCCAAGGTCTAATATAGACTTAGGTAACCCTAAACCTGGACCACATGCTGATGGCATTGTGGGTTCAGTCAATTCTGCAGCTTTTGATGCCTTAACAAATCAGGTTCATTCCTTGTCAGTCAAACAGTCTGCTGCAAAAGCAACTTCTGTTGCATCCTCCCCTTCTACTACAGAATCTATACAGTAGGTGTAGACAACCAAAAAGGCTCTTGGTATCCCAAGAGAAAGGGCAAGGGGAGGGAAACCAACAAAAGGCCAGAAACACACAAAATGTCGAGGAGGGTAAAAAGGAGAAAATGAAGGCTAAGTTCCCTTGCAAGTTATATCAAGAGGACCACCTTACTCATCAATGCCCTCTAATGGAAGAATCCCAGAAGCTGATCCGTGAGAAGAAACCAGCTGTCTTAAAAGACCCTTTCCCTCATGCACAGAGTTCAACTTCTGGAAACTCTAGTGCTGGGGGAACCACTTGTACCACCTCTGCTGATCAGTCTTTCGTTAACATGGTTAACTCAGATTCTCTACTGCAAACTCGAGCAAAGATTTATACCCTGGATTCACAACAGAAAGATGCTCCTGAATCCTCTACTCCTCTTCACATACCAGTGGAGACACTGCCAAAGATACCGAAAGGTGTCTACAAACGGGCTGTGCACAACCCCAACACGCGGGCTATCCCCAACTACAATGTATTGGAGGACCTAGCCCAAACACCCCATGCCATGTCTACTTTGGAGGCACTGTAAAGTTTCCCATTGCAACGTAGTGCACTCCTCGCAGCAATTGGGAGTGTTGATTCATCTACCATGCTTGCGCGCTTTGATATGATAGATATCAAGTACTGGTTGCCATATCATGTCGCTCTCCAGATAGAGGTAGTCCATGGTCCCATGACCATTCGACGAGCTATTGTAGATGAGGGTGCATCAACGTGTGTAATGTCTATCTCTTGCTGGAAAGCTTTGGGAAAACCTGAGTTAGCTCCCTCTAATACGGTACTCACCACCTTTGATGGAAGATCTTTCCATCCACACGGAGTCTTACCATCATTTGTTGTTGAACTTGCAGGAAAGCTACTATCGGTAGAGGTTGAAGTTCTAGATGCTCCACTTGATTATAACTTGTTGTTGGGTAGGAGCTGGACATATACCATGCAGGCAGTGCCATCAGCTGTTTTTAGGATCATAATGTTCCCTCATGAAGGAAAGATCATCACAGCCGATCAACTTTCATTTTCTCAAAAGACCAACCAGACTTCATTGGGTTCAACTATCCCATTGATTGATCAGTCCCTCCTAGTTACTAAGAGTTTGGGAGTAGGTCTCTATGGGTCATTAATAGGAACTTTTGACCTACCTTCTCCCGTTAATTTTATTGGTTCTGAAGAATGTTCTTCATCCGAGATATTCATGGCTAGTTCAAAGACAAATCCGTGGATTATCCTTACTAAATTAGAACCAGTTGTGCCTTTATCTGTTGTAGAGGTGGCTTACTTGGATTCACAACAAACTGCAACAAAACATATCATGACTCCGTTGTTCTCTATTGAGTCAGATATGGACTATGCTCCTGCATGGTCAGTAGACTCTATACACTCTTTTGATTGTCTAGACACTGTTTTTCCCTCTGATGAGGCAATCTTGGAAGCAATGATAGGCCTAGATTACCCTTGGGAACATATGCATCATAGGTCCTATTTTCTTCTTGAACTGGACAGGATAGAGAGGGGTGAGTTTTCTATGAGACCTAGTGGAATTGTTGATTTGTCCACTGTTCCTTCTACTTCGAAAGTTGTTTATGCCGAAGGGAATATGGCAAATATATCATGAACCATTCCGATCAACATTTCCATCAAACCTGGGGTCATGGAAAATATTTTCATTAGAGCAGACTGTTCTCCCGATGAGATCATTTTGTATACCAATCTCTTTAAAGAATTATGCGACGTCTTTTCCTGGTCATACGAGGAGATGCGAGGCATTGAACCCGCCATTATTGAGCATGTCATCACAACATACCCCAACGCTAAACCTGTGAGACAGAAGCTCCATCAAGTGAACCCTCGAAAAGCTGCTTCCATTAAGGCAGAGGTAGAAAAGTTGCTCAAAGCCGGATTTATCTATCCGATAGCTATGACGGAATGGGTTTCAAATCCTGTTCCTATAGACAAGAAGCAAGGTACCATTAGAGTCAGCACTGACTTCCAGGACCTAAATAAGGATTTTCCGAAAGATAATCATCCCACACCATTCATAGATCAAATCGTTGATGCGTGTGCAGGCCATGAAATGTTTTCCTTCATGGATGGGTTTTTAGGGTATAATCAGATACAGATCAAACCTAAAGACCAACACAAGAAAACCTTTATTTGTCCTTGGGACACCTTTGCCTATCGGAAGATGTTGTTTGGATTAAAGAATGTTGGAGCTACTTTCCAACGAGCAATGAATTTTTCTTTCCACGACATCAAACACGTGGTCGAACCCTACCTGGATGATCTCCTAGCGCGATCTCGCAAGAGACAGGAGCATCCCGACCATTTAAGACTTGTGTTTGAAATATGCAGATACTACAAGATTCAGTTGAATCCCAACAAATATGTATTCTGCGTTGAATCTGGGCAACTACTGGGTTTCATAGTATCTAGTCATGGTATAATGGTGGACCCGTTGAAAGTAGGGGCGATTGTAAATCTGCCTCCTCCTTGCACCCTGAGACAACTTCAAAGTCTGCAGGGCATGTCCAACTTCTTGAGACGCTTTATCATTAACTATGCTAAAATTACAAAATGTTTCATGAGACTGCTTAAACAAGACACCTACTTTTTGTGGGATGAGGTTGCTCAAGCATCATTTGAGGCCTTGAAAAAGGCACTACTTTCAACCCCCTTGTTAAGCTCGCCAGACTATACGAAGGATTTCCTTATATAGTTGGCTACATCAGTATATACAATTGGAATAGTATTGGTTCAGGAGGATGGCATACTCCAAGAGCATGTCATTTATTATCTGTCACGTGCTCTGATAGATCCTAAGATCAAGTATTCTCACGTAGAGAAGTTGGCATTGGCTGCTGTCTATGCGGTCCAGAGGCTACGTAACTACATATTGTTGCGAACTACCATTGTGGTTGCGGAGGTCAATCCTTTCCAATATGTTCTTACTCGACGAATAATCGAGGGAAATTTAACAAATGGATTGTCATCTTGCAAGAATTTGATTTGGTTTTTCAGTCCGCCAAGTCAAAGAAATCACTAGTGTTCGCTGAACTGATCTCACAATTTCGTAGTGACATAGTGCATGTTGAGGAAGAATCATCGTTCCAGGATGAAGATATCTTTCTCATCGCATCCTCTGACCCATGGTACAGAGATATCCTAGTATATCTCTAGACTTTGAGGTGTCCCACCACTTTCTCCAAGGATGAACGACGCAAGCTTAAGACTAATGCGAAGAATTACCTCATTATTTCTGACACTTTGTATAGACATGGGGTAGATTCTATCTTACGCCGATGTTTAACCCTAGAGGAAGCATAATCAGTATTGAATGATGCCCATGGTGGAACTTGTGGGGGTCATCTTTTTGGGTTGGCAATAGCCCAGAAAATATTGCGTGCAGGTTATTTTTGGCCTACAATCTTCAAAGGTTGTGTGGAAGCTCTGAAACGCTGCTAGAGATGTCAGTTTTTAACCAGGAAGATACGAGCACACCCAGCTCCTCTTCATCCCGTAACAACAACAGGCCCCTTCACCAAATGGGGGGTTGATTTTATGAATTGTAATCCAGTTTCAGCTGGAGGCCATTGATGAGTCCAATTTTCAGTTATTTGATAAACCTTTTTCTCGCAGTCAAGCTCAAGCAATGACGAAGAAACACACTCATTTGTGGGAAAAATGTTTTACTTTAATTATTTAATGAAATTGTTTTTGATGATTATTCTTGTATGTCAAAATGTATATTCAATAAACTAATTATGTGGAAACCAAGCATGATTGAGCAGGTTCAGGGGCACTAAAGGACAAACACGTAGAAGACTGAAGATTCATGCAGCTCGGCACCTTGTTTCCTGAATTATAGAGAACGCACTCCTGTTTAAGAGGAATAGGCATTTATACATATAGTTAAGTTCAGCATTACGAATTCTATAGATATGGACCTCTCGGGTAGCGAGAGGTCTCTGTTGACATTTTGGAGAAACATTGTTTTAAGTTTTCTGCACTATTGAGATACTGTGAAGTTACAGACCTTTGTGAAGACATGGATTTTATATTTTAATAAGAGATTGATGTTAAATTCCAGCCAGCGTTTATAAGTTTCTTTCTCTCCTGAGTATGGGTTGGAGAGGGCCCCTCCAACACGTAAGTCAGGGGATTTCCATTTTCAGGTATTTTCCAGTTATGTGTTTTACAATGATGAAAATTTATATCGTACATGGAAGTGTTTGAATGATGTATGGATTATGTAGTAATTTATAATACGTTCTGTATTTCAGCAATATGGTTTCAGTAGTCCTGTAGCTGCTTTCTTCCAACACACATTTTTACCAACAATTACATATGTATTAGCTTTGCTTTCAAAAGTCATGGTTTAGATCTGAGGTTTATGAATGTTTCCCATCGATATTAATTACTCTGAATTCTTAGTAAATAGATGTGTAGCATGAAATGATCACACTTCAATCTTAGTTTAGTATTTAAACGATTTAGATCAGAACTCTAGTTTTATGCATAAGGTAATTACAGCCCTTGTTTTCTCCAATATTAGAATAGATCTGTTGTGACATTTCAATTTCTAGGTTTACCATTCTGCACTTAAGAAAATTCATAGGATTATCTCTTCCACTTTCAACATTTTAATTCTTTAGAACAGATTTACTGCTTTTGCATTTCAATTCTTTAAAACAGATTTACTGCTTTTAGTACTTTAATTCTTTAAAATAGATTTACTGTTTTCTAGTATTTAATTCCATAGTATAAACAATTTTACATATTGAGTAGGAAACCCTTAAAACGTTGATGCCAACACCCAATCGCGACAAAGATTGTCCTATAAGAGCACAAATAGTGCCTGCACCTCTAAAGTTTGTACGTCCCCTGGGTTGACATTTAAAATAGGCTCTTAGTATAGCTGCCCTCATTAGGCATCCATATTGGGAGCTCACCACTTTTTGGCGCCGTTGCTAGGGAGGTGCTAAATATTTTAGGAGACATCAGCTAAAAACAATACAAAAATCACATAAAACAAAAACATAAATACTTTTTTTTTTACCAATGAATGCCTTGTCGGCAAAGGGATAGGTTTGGCCACTTTCTGCCCAAGCATTCCATGAGCAACAATGGTAATAACAGTTATGACCATTCTCAGTTTGAATTTCTACACTCTGAAAATGAAACTGACTCCACATACGATCCAAACAGAAGCAACTTTACTACAAGTTCCAACTCAAACACCTGGATGGAAAATGAAGAGGAGGAACCTAGGGAGATTTTCACCTTTCCCATTAGCATACCCCTTGGAGATGCCAGGATGAAGAACATCAATCCTAATAATCTACCGAACTTCCATGGTTTGACTTCAGAAGATCCTGACACATTCCTGTTTGAATTTGAGGTAGTTTGCAGATCATTTGATTACACTACTAATGCACAAAAGCTAAGGCTTTTTCCTTCCACACTGAAAGACCTATCACTTCAATGATTCATGAGCCTTGAAGGGAATAGTATCTTTAGCTGGGATCAAATGAAACAGGCATTCTTAGAAAAATATAGGGACTACTGCAAGGCCACAGATACTAGGGATGAAATCTTTAGGATGCAACAAGGAGAAAGAGAGTCATTAGAAGATTATGCCCAAATATTTCAACTCAGCTACAAACGAGCCAGTCATTGCACCTTGGATCCTGAGTCACTAAAACTTTTCCTTCTTAGAGGTGTAAAAGAAGAAAATTTTGAAGTCTTAAATATCCTAGGGGATGGAGATATATTCCAGAAATCTTTTGACCAGATCCTGCAAATCTTCAAAAACTACTCTAGATCTAGGAAAACTAAGAATGGGACAAGGGATACACATACATCCACTGGTGGATCATCATCTTCAGGACCAACACTTACAAAATCTGATTTAGGAAACCTGTTGGATGACACGAAAACTGACATCCTGCAATCTCTAGCTAGGAAACTTGATGCTCTTCAAATAAAAAAGAAACAAGATGAAATTAAACAAGCCATGGCAGTTTTCTGTCCTCGTTGTAGAAAAAAACATGAGAAGGGGTAGTGCACCTTGAACACAATAGAAGTATGTAGTCTCTGCACTGACGACCATTCCAATGATAAATGTCCCCTCTTTCCCTCATGTAAGGCAGCTATTCAAGACCCAACAGTTGAAGGAGCAATAGAACAACTCTGTTTTATAAATCAGAAGAGGAATAATTTTGTTAGACCATATCAACAGAGCAATCAAGCCTACTATAATCAAGGACAGCCAAATTGGAACGCTGCACCAACTCCATGGAAAGCACATCCAAATCAAAACCAATGGCAACAGAATCAACAAACATATCAACCATCCTATCAACAACCGTATTATCCACCGTCTTATCCTCAATACCCCCCACCTTTTCCATCCACCACAAATTATGCAAATCAATACCCCCATCCATCAAATTGGAGGGCGCCATTACAATAGCCACTTATTATGCCACCCCCACAACCTCAACCACCCCCAGACCTCCACCCATTCTAGCCCAACCAATTCCCAATCCTAATAATAACAGACCCCCACAACAGCAACAAGCTTATAATGCTGATATCACAAAATTCCCAACTTATGTTGTAGACACCATAGAAATAAACCTGTGATCTAGAAAAACGTTGCAGAATACATCCCCACACAACATCCAACAACCTAAAGCTCAAGACCAAACATCAGAACCCTATGTTCAGCATCCTGACGAACCAGAACCTCCTGAGGATGAAACCCAACCATTCCCACACAACAGAAACCCTCCATTTCTAGAAAAACTAGTCTGAAGTACAAAAGAAGAGGAAGATAATACAATTTTAAACGAATTCAAGCACTTAAACATCCAAATCTTGATTCTACAAGCCATAAGGGATGTGCCCATCTGCAACAAATTTATTAGAGAGAATTTCCTAAAGAAACCAAGAAGGAGGAAGTGTGATCCACCAACTATTAATGTAATGGGACACTTGGCCGATTTGATGCTGGGTGTCATAATAAACCCTAAATATCTTGATCCTGGTAGTCATGTAGCAAATGTCACCATAAATAACAAGCAAATAAATAAAAGCTTAATATATTTGGGAGCTGCGATCAATGTCATGACTAAGGAAACCATGTTATACCTGGGACTCCAATCAATGGTCAGACCAACCACAACAGTACTCCAACTAGTAGACACGTCCACTATGAAACCCAAAGGAATGCTAGAAGACATTATGATCAATATTGAATCCTAGGAATACCCAGCTGATTTTATAATAATCGAAATCAAAAGCAAACTTAGTGGCTATCCAATTATCCTAGGTAGACCTTGGTTAGCAACTGCAGATGCTTACATAGGTTGCCGATTAGGAAATATGACAATCACCAGTGGACATACTAGGAAGAAAATCACAATCTACCCACCAGCAATGAAATCTTCAGAGTTAGAATATCAAAATTGGACTGATGATTACCAGAACACACCAAATCACAACCTCCGACCTATCCTAACAATTGATGTTGCAATATCACTAAAAGCAATAGACGAAGATGGCCATATAGATAGATTTATACAAAATGTATCTTCTAACAATCATGTTATTCAAGATTTTTTTTCCACAGAAACAGGTGACAGTTCAACACAGAACATGGATGACTTATGGATAGAAGTATTGGAAGAACAGATTGAAAAGGTAAAAGTCGTGGAAATTCACCCTAGCAAATCAGTCAACATAAATTCCAATTTGGAACCAGAGCAAGAAAAGAAATTGATGTAGATACTAGAAGAACAGAGTAAAGCATTTGTATGGACATATGCAGACATGAAAGGAATACATCATGATATCTGCAAACACTACATTTACATCAAAGAAGGTTCTACTCCTATCAGGCAACCACAAAGAAGGTTGAACCCTGCACTAAAAGATATATTCAAAGTGGAATTACAAAATTTATTAGATGTAGGGTTCATCTATCCAATATCTGATAGTGAGTGGGTCTCACCACTAGTCATAGTACCCCAAAAAGGAGGCAAATGGAGAATTTGTGTGGACTACAGGGAGCTCAATAAAGCAACCAAGAAAGATCATTTTCCACTTCCATTTATAGACCAGGTGCTGGATACATTATCTGGAAACAAGTACTTTTCATTCTTAGACGGTTTCAGTGGGTACAACCAAATTTTAATACACCCAGCTGATCAAGATAAGACGACCTTTACATGCCCATGGGGAACTTATGCGTATAGGGTCCTACCCTTTGGTTTATGTAACGCCCCAGCAACATTTCAAAGATCCATATTGAGTATTTTCTCTGATTTTCTGAATGACAAAATGGAAGTCTTCATGGATGATTTCACACCCTATGGACAGAGCTTTGACCAGGCATTGAACAATCTTGAATTAGTATTAAAAAAATGTATTGAAATGATCTTGTGCCTAATCAATGACAAATGCAAGATGTTAATGGAAGAAGGCATCGTTCTAGGACATCATATGTCACAAAGAGGTATAGAGGTTGATCAAGCCAAAGTATCAGTAATCATAACGCTGCCCCCACCTATCAAACAAAAGGATGTGAAAAGTTTCCTTGGACAGATAGGATACTATAGAAGGTTTATTGAAAATTATAGCAGAATTGCTGCCCCCATGTTTGCACTTCTCACAAAAGATAATGAGTTCATATGGACAAGCAACTGCATGACAGCCTTTGAAAGTCTTAAGCAGAAAACAATCACAACACCAATACTCCAAGGACCAAACTGGGAAATTCCATTTCACATCCACACAAATTCATCAGATAAAGCCATCGGATCTATGCTTGGATAAGAACAAGACAAGAAACCCTATGCCATATACTATATAATCAAAAATTTGGTTGGGGCAGAACTCAACTACACAATCACAGAGAAGGAATTTCTGGCAGTCATTCTTGCAATCAATAAATTCAGGCATTACATCACAAGATACCAAAGTTTTATCCACACTGACCACTTAGCAATCAGATATCTTATTAACAAGCCTAATACTAGTGCGAGACTTATTAGATGGATTCTACTTCTACAAGAATTTGACATTACTATAATAGATCAACCAAGCAAGCATAATTTGGTAGCCAAATTTTTGTCAAGAGTCACACATGGAAAAGATAACGAATTGGTTCAAGATAAATTCCCTGATGAGCACCTTTTTGCCATATCAACAAGAAGCCCATGGTTTGCTAACATAGAAAACTATTTAGTGTCCAGAAAGTTTCCAGAACATTACAGTTATAAAGAAAGGACAAAAGTAATAAGGCAAAGTGCCACATATACATGGATAGAGGGCATGTTTTTTAAACAAGGACCAGATCAAGTACTTAGAATATGCATTAGGGAAGATGAAGTACATGACATAATGCATGCCACCCACAATGAACCCTGTGGGGAACACTATGTTGCAAAAAGGACAGCCTACAAGATCTTGCAAACAGGGTATTATTGGCCAACACTCCAAAAATATGCTTATGAGTATGTGTCCCACTGTGATGATTGCCAGAGAATGGAAAACCAACACAAAAACAAGAAATGCCACTCCATCCACAAATCTCCTTGGAAGCATTTGAAAAGTGGGGATTTGATTTTGTTGGCCCATTCAACCCACAGTCCAATCAGAAAAGCTACATCCTCGTATGCACTGATTACCTTACAAAATGGACAGAGGTAGCAACACTGGCTGCTACAAATGAAACTAGTGTGGCCAAATTCTTTACTGAGCAGATCTTTCACAGGTTTGGGGTGCCAAGAGAAGTAGTTTCTGATCAGGGCCCACAATTCACATCAAATTTGATTCAAGACTTGATGAAAACAAACAATGTAAAGCATAGACAGTCATCCTCCTATCACCCTCAAGCAAATGGTCAAGCTAAGGTAACCAACAAAGAATTAGAGAGAATATTGACAAAAAATGTCCAACTTCACAAGAAGGATTGGGCTGACAGACTTAGTGAGGTAGTCCGGGCTTACAATACTACATGGAAAACAACTACAGGATTCACACCTTATGAACTAGTCTATGGAAAAAAGGTCATGCTGCCAATCGAATTTGAAATAAAGACATTAATAATTGCAATAGATTTACATATGGACCTATCAGAAATTCAAAAAGAATGCATGCTACAGCTGAATCAACTGGATGAGCACCGCCAAGAAGCACTTACACATATTGAAATCATCCAACAACAAAGAAAGAAATGGCATGACCAACATCTGAAAGATAAAAAGTTCAATGAAGGTGATTGGACACTACTTTACGACTCCATATTTCACACATTCAAAGGGAAGCTAACCACTAGATGGCTTGGACCTTACATTATACAGAAGATTTATGAAAATGGGGCTATGAGAATTATTACAATTGATAAAGAGGAGTTCCCCATGATAGTGAATGGGCATCGCCTAAAACTTTACAAGAAACCATAGTCAAAGGAATAATTTACACAGGTACTCTACGAACAACACTTGATGCTGATAGAGGATGCGACAAAATAGTAAAATTTAACTAATTCAAAAAAACAAAAAAAAAACGAAAATATAAAAAAAGAGAAAAAAAAAACGAAAAAAAAAGAGAAAGGAATGAAAAATTCATAAAAAGTAACAGAAAAATTACAGGGCCACGTATATCCCTCTGAAAGATCCAGCATTACTATTGCAAGACAAATTATCAACCACAATTTAAGCGAGTCGGATATGCATTCAAGAAAGCCACCAAAAATATCTACCACTACAGGAACAATCCAAGCACACTCTTCATTTCAACTATGCCATATCATCACGAGAGCCTGACCATACTTCAGAAGAGCCTGCAATTGATTCAAGCGAGGCTGCCATTTATTCAAGTGAGCCTACAAATTAATTCAAGCGAGCCAGATACATTACATATCAGCACTCACACGAGCCTGCAATTTATTCAAGAGAGCTAGACACATACAACCATGCAATCATCCAATACGAAGCATCATCACATAAGTCTTATCAACAGCTGGCACAATTTTCAAATGAAGATACTTTCGCAAATACAAACAGGCAAAAAGGAAAAAGCAGCCAACACATGTAACTACTGACATGTAGAAATCAACTACAGACACCACCAAATCTACTATAGAATCTGCCATGCATGAAAAATGCACCAGATCATCAATGCAGGTATGCATACATACCAAGGTAATCTCTAGAATGATTTTATTTTATTCTTAAGGTAAAACATTATCCCACAATGCATTCGTTTCTAGTCAGCTGAGGATAGCTTCTATTTTAAATCAAAGGCATGGTCGAATCACCTTAATAACTCATGATCGCTACCTAAGTCCCGTCACCCTCAACAAATCATGATCGCAACCTTCACCATATGAATGTTAAATTTTGAGCATTAATTCACAATACTCTAGGATCTTTACTAAGAGAATAACATATATAGTATATCAATGCATGACAATCACAATAAGCATGACAAGCATCACAAGAATCAAAAGCATGAGAGACAAGAGACACAAAGTTTCTGTGGAGAAAACCCTAAGGTGAAAAACCCCACAACTTCCTCAGAGATAGAGAGAGAATTGGCTCAACCAAAGTACAACTAAAATACACTGACATAGTCTCCTAGTAGCAGATGATCCTCCTCCTCACTAGTGCTCCACTTTCTTAGTGAGAGAAGTGTGAGTTTCCGAGTGATACAAATAGAGATCTCCCGATCTCTATTTATACTAACCTGTTTTCCTAGTGACCTTATGGGGCTGACTTGTCTAGCTAGGTACATCCACAATATAATATATATTTCAGGGCCTACCCCACACGTGGTGGTCTAATAACCCATCGCCAAGTACACCCACTTGCAACACTTGTCAATACACATGACGACACTTCCTTATAGAGGAATAACACATCTCTTATAAGGGTACAATAAATATATATGAAATACATAGATGAAATACATTCCGAAGTCACATATACATCAACACTCCCTCTTAACTAGGAAGGTATTTCTCGACACAGTTCTGCTAGACAAGTCTTCTTCTCGAGATCATCGTCATCGATGCATCATCATCATCATCGTCATTGCTGCTGCTATCTCAACCAATCTCTTACTCTACTCGTCATAGGAAGTTCTACATAGCCAGTCCTTTTTCATACTCGATGTAGACCCACCACTTGTAGGTCTTCATCATCACTGGCCATACTGTGAAATCCTTAGGAATAATTACGTGAGTCAACAAAACCTTGAAAGAGCATCCCATGACTGATTACGAGCACATGGCTCAACCTATTGGATATCCCAATATCTTTTACATGTTACTGCACAACCTGTCCATGACCACAGAGTAGCATGAAGCACAACCCAGATGCACACACACAGCACTTACACTCAACGGCATGGTAGGACCAACCTACCACCATCCGTGAAGGGATCGCAGCACTTACATCAACGACCATGGGAAAACACATCTTCCACCATGTCAGAAAGGCCCTGAACTTACATCAATGCACATGGGAGAACACATCTACCACCATGTCGGAAAGGCTATGCACTTACATCAACGCACATTGGAGAACGCACCTACCACGATGTCGGAAAGGCTCTGCACTTACATCAACGCACATGGGAGAATGCATCTACCACCATGTCGGAAAGGCACTGTGCATCTGTGTCTTTGGAACTCATCACACATAATCCAACTAATTATGTACTGTATCCACCTGATACATATGATCATCCTAATCATCATCACTGTACCGTCCTAGTACATATCATCTGGAGCAACATCCTGAAGCTTGTCATCATGATCATCCTGATCATACAATGCATCTACCTGATGCATACCAAGTATCTACCTGATACATATCATCATACATGATCCACCTAATCATATAGTGCGTCCACCTGATACAAATACAAATACATGATGCATATCACCATACAAGATCCACCTGATAATACAATGTATCCACCTAATACATATACAGATACATGGCCCAAGCATCCAACATGATGCATATACAAAATACATACAAATGATCCAACTGATCATATCCAGCATCCAACATGATGCGTACATACATATACATATAAATTATCCAATTGATCATATCCAGCATCCAACATGATACGTACATGCATATACATATAAATGATCCCAGTGATCATACAAAGCAGAAACTAGAACATCATCCAACGCTTACATCCACAGCCATCTGAAGGATCCTCCTTCCAACATGCTTGGAATGGCTTCAACAAATGTGTCCATCACTTCTTCCTCGAAGTGTCCTCGATCTGAAGAACACCCAGCCTCTCCCTAAAATACTCGAACTTCACCCTGGCTAGTGGCTTCGTCAGCACATCTGTAATCCACTCGTCCGTCGCAATATACAAGAGCTTCACAGCTCCTCTCTGCACAATATCCTTGATATAGTGATATTTGATCTCTATGTGTTTGGACCTATCATGAAACACTGGGTTCTCAGACAGCTTCACACAACTCTGGTTATCGCAGAAGATACCAGTAACATCCAATGGGAGATCAAATAACTCAGACAGTAGCTTCTGTAGCCATACTGCCTCACAACTAGCTAAACAGGATGCAACATACTCTGCCTCAGCTGTACTCGGTGCTACGCAGGACTGCTTCCTGCTAAACCAAGAGATCACACCTGTTCCCATATTGAAGCAGCACCCAAATGTGCTCTTCCTATCTGTAGCACTGCTAGCCCAATCTGAATCAACATAACCCTGCAGGTTAAAATTTTGATTCGCTTCATACTTGAGCCCATAGTCCATTGTACCCTTCAGGTACCTCAGAACATGCTTTACATCAACCAAGTGAACACTCCTCAGATCTGTCAAGAACTGACTCAATGTGTTCACAACAAAGCAAATATCTGGTCTCGTGTTCGTCAAGTACATCAAGGACCCAATCATCTGACGATACATAGAGACATCAACCGGCTCAGATGAAGCATCACATAGAAGCTTTAGATTCGATGCCATAGGTGTGGCCATGGCCTTGCAATCCATCATCCCGAACCTCTTTAGGATATCTACAGTATACTTCCCTTGCCCAAGGAAGATCCCATCTATACTCTACCACACCTCCATACCTAGGAAATAGTGCAGCATCCCCAGGTCCTTCATATCAAACTCAGTAGCAAGCTTCCTCTTTGTATCTACAATCAATCTGTCATCTACTGTTACAAATAAGTCATCCATGCACATAAGTAGAATCATAGGATTCCCTTCCTCAACCTTGTAGTAAATGTTGGAATCCGCTTTACTCTTGGTAAAGCCCAAACTAGATAGAAAACTGTCCATCCTACCATACCAAGTTCTGGGAGCTTGCTTCAAGCCATACAAGGCTTTCTTCAATCTGCACACATATGAATCCCTGTCATGTGTTTCGAAACCAAGTGGCTGCTCCACATATACTTCCTCTTCAACTACACCATTCAAGAAAGAAGTCTTGACATCCATCTGGTGTATTTTTCATTTCATTGCTGCAGCCAGGGCAAGTACTGTTCTGATGGAAGTATACCTAGCTACAGGTGCAAAAATTTCTTCATAATCTATTCCCTCTTTCTGAGAGAAGCCACGAGCTACGAATCTTGCCTTGTATTTCTCTACACTGCCATCTACAACATGCTTGATTTTGTAGATCCATTTAGAAGTCATAATAGACTTCTCTTTAGGTCTTGGGACAACATCCCAAACATCATTCTTCATTATTGATTGGTATTCCTCAATCATGGCATCCTTCCATTCTTTCTTTTCCGTTGCTTCTTCATAACTGGAAGGTTCTTTGTTCATAATCTCACAGAGTAAAGCAACATAGCTGGTATGTGATCTGGTTCTTTTCTTTGCTCTGTGTTCTTCCTTTGGAATGCCAAATCTTTCTCCATCTTGAATGGGCTCTCTAGCCCATGCAAGTTTCCTCTTGTGAGAGTTATCCTCACGGGGTGTATCTACAGGTTGTTGTGGATCTTCAATTTCACGATCAACATCTGGAATTGATTCAGTCATGGTAGTGTCTTGAAATCTAGTTTCCTTAGGTTCTTCATAAAATTCAATAGGTGTCTTTCTTGATTTGATGAATGTTGAGTTTTCATCAAATGTCACATCCCTGCTGACATCAATCTTCTTGCATGAGTGTATACTGGACAACCAAATATTCTAAGATGGTTGACTTCAGGTTTCTTACTAGAGAGGACCTCTTCTGGTGTCTTGTTGTCCAATATCTTGTGGGGTGTTCTTTTCTGCACATATACAGCTGTTCTAGCTACTTCTGCCCATAGATGCATAGGTAGATCCTGGTCATGTAGCATTGCCCTTGCTGCTTCCATGATTGTTCTGTTCTTTCTTTCTGCAACTCCATTTTGTTGTGGATTGTAGGGAGCAGCCAACTCCTTCTTAATCCCTAAACCACTGCAAAGCTTCTTGAAGTCACCTGAGGTGAATTCTCCACCATTGTCGGATCTAAATGTTTTGATCTTCTTGTCAGTTTGATTCTCCATCAAGGTTTTGAATTCCTTGAAATTATCAAACACCTCATCTTTGTTCTTCAAGAAGTATAACCAAGTCTTCCTGGAGAAGTCATCAATAAACGAGACATAGTAAACATACCCACTCAGAGAACTGGATGACATAGGACCACATACATCTGAGTGGATGATTTCTAGGATACCTTTTTCCTTGCTTTCACTGCTTGGGAAATCCTTCTTAATGTTCTTAGCTTTTGCACATCCTTTGCAAACACCTTCATGTTTGGTCTTGATTTCAGGAAGACCCTCTACAGCCTTGATTGCAATTGGAAGTGCCCTATAATTCATATGAGCAAGTCGTCTATGCCAAAGTTCACTTGGCTCCATGGAGTCATGTACCATGGCATGTTCAGGTTGACCCATCATTTTATACAATCCTCCCTCTTGCTCTCCAATCACTACTGCATCATCGATTGTTTTACCCTTTGGCCACATTAGAACTTGGCCATCTACAAATTCAACCCTGATGCCTTTTGCATCCAATGCATAGATGGAGAGAAGATTCTTCTTGAGCCCAGGTACATAAAGGACTTCTTTCATCTTCAAAGATTTTCCAGAATCTAGGTTGTAGGAGGATTCACCACTTCCTTTGATTGGGTATTGATAATCATCCCCAAGTTTCACCTTATGGGGTGATTCATGTTCAGATAGGTTTACAAAAGATTCCTTAAACCCAGTCATGTTTTTGGAAGTCCCACTGTCAATTAACCAATCATTACAACCATGGGAGATAATGCCTGTGAGAGCAGAGATTAGAACATACTCTTCTTCACTTGATGAGTCATCATCACTATCATCACTTTCTTCCCTAGCCTTCTTCTTTGGAGGTTCATCATCTTCGACAGTATGAGCATGGAACTTTGTTTTGCTACCCTTCTTCTTCTTGCTAGAGTTGTTGTTTTTATCCCTTTTGTTCTTGGGACAATCTGAAGCAAAGTGACCCTTCTCATTGCATGTGAAGCACCTTAGATCCTTCTTATTCTTTTGGTGATAGTGAGTGGACTTCTTCTGGTGAGAGTGCTCCTTCTTGGGCTTGTTTCTTTTGGTGTGAGCTGTGAGAGCTTTATCTTCACCTCCCATCTTTTCTTCACGAGCTACAAGTCTAGCTTCTTCTTGAGAGCATTCCTCCCACAGTTTACCGAAAGAGATCAATTTATTTCTTGCATAGATTCCTTGAATAAAGGAGTCCCATGACCTAGGTAGGCCATTCAGAGTGGTCATTGTCCACTACTTCATCCACAGCTTCAAGTTGTTCCTTAATCTGAGAGACCTTGGAGAAGTAAGATTGAATGGTTTCTCCATTCAACATCTTGACCCCTTTCAATTGATTCCACAGAGTCATCTTTCGATTTATGTTCTTCCCTTCAAATAACTTGGTTAGGGAGTCAAACATCTCTTTGGGTGTCTTCAGAGATGACACATGGGGGATGAGATGGTCTTTGATAGAATCAACAATGATTCTCTTTGCCTTGACCAAGTTCTTCTTATGCAATATCTTAGCCTCTTCATCCTCTGGGATAGGGATGTCTTCTTTTATATATGAGTCCAACTCATTCTCTTCCAGGATTAACCTAATCCTATACTTCCAAGCTCGGAAGTTATCATCCCCTTCAAGATTATCCTAAAGCTTGGTGTGGTGAGACATCTTAAAGAGTACTTCAAATGGAAATAGAAAATATTTAGGTCTTACCACTTGAAATGCTGAAAACTGGATCTGGTCCCGGATTAGGGTTTGTTGGAAAAACCCTAAAAATTCAAAATGTGAATTTCAACTTTCTAAAAGGATAGAAAGATGCACCTTGATGAGCTGATCAGCCTGGTGTATTCAGAATTTGAGATCAACAAAGCTTTAACCTTCAGAATTTCCTTTTTGTCCTCCCAGGTTCACTGGGGAGAGCCCTGAATTAGGGTTTGAGTTTCCCGGAGATCTACCCAGCCAAAAATCTCGATCCAAATCTCTAAAATTCGATTTGTGCAAGGAGCTTCTAGCTATGTCTTCAGATTTCACAAATTCCTATTTTTGTGGAAACCCTAAGTTTTAGGGCCAAATATGAAAATGCTCAGAATTGAATTCTGATTGGACATATAGATTCTCCTTAATGAGCAGATTCAATCTACTATACTGTTTTTCCAAAATCTGTGGAGAGAAACCCAATAAACAAGAAACCCTAGTTTCCATCACTGCACAATGTCTTCTTCTCAAGTTAGCTCTGATCCCATGTTAAATTTTGAGCATTAATTCACAATACTCTAGGATATTTACTGAGAGAATAACATATACAGTATATCAATGCATGACAATCACAATAAGCATGACAAGCATCACAAGAATCAAAAGCATGAGAGACAAGAGACACAGAGTTTCCGTGGGGAAAACCCTAAGGTGAAAAACCCCACAACTTCCTCAGAGATAGAGAGAGCAATGGCTCAACCAAAGTACAACCAAAATACACTGAGATAGTCTCCTAGTAGCAAATGATCCTCCTCCTCACTAGTGTTCCACTTTCTGAGTGAGAGAAGTGTGAGTTTCTGAGTGATACAAATAGAGATCTCCCAGTCTCTATTTATACTAACATGTTTTCCCAGTGACCTTATGGAGCCGACTTGTCTAGCTAGGTACATCCACAATATAATATATATTTCAGGGTCGACCCCACACATGTTGGTCTAATAACCCGTCGTCAAGTACACACACTTGCGACACTTGTCAATACACATGACAACACTTCCTTATAGAGGAATAACACATCTCTTATAAGGGTACAATAAATATATATGAAATACATTCCAAAGTTACATATACATCAACAATGAAGTACAAAGATCGATCATGGGAATATAGAGATCGATCATGGGAATACAGAGATCGATCATGGGAAAAAAGGGGATTAAAAGAGGCAAGTATAGGAATGATGGAAAGGATAGGTGTGGAAAGACAGCAAGTAAGGCTGCATAATATTCCATGACTTTGCATATAAGGAACCGCTCGAAATTCCCGAGAAGCAACAGACCAAAGCTAATGTGCTCACTCATCCAGCATTGCAATCCTCGAGCCTGTAGGCAGAGCCCTGACCAGTTGAAGGTATAAACCATATTCCAAAGTTCTGGTTTTGTCTGATTATAAAGAAGATTCTAAAATGACAAAGGGTTTCAAGAAAAGTGAACCGGAAGATCACAGTGCCATTTATCAGAGCCCGAGAGTCCTGCAGATCATTCGCAATTCAGGATGGATGCCTTTAATCCTTGGACTGAGAGGATACGATACAGGGGTAGCTCAGGAGTTCGCAAGAAACCTCAAACATATCAAAGATGAATAGTACGTCACCCGAGTAAAAGGGTTGCATATAAAATTGGATGAGGACATGATTGCTAAATACACTGGTCTTCCAATGGGCCTGCATTGGAGCAGCAGTGACAGGGAAACAAACCACACAGCAAAAGCAACATTCTTTGAACAAGGGGAAGCTTACGGTGAGGACAAAAATGGAGTCAAAAGAATCTCCATGCCAGCACCATGGGATGAAATGGCTGCAATTGTACAGAGGTACATTACTTGCACTGGAAGGTTAAGTTATGTTCCCATTTTCCATTTCCATATTTTTGAACTTCTCAGGCATAGGAGTCACATTTCAGCAAACAACAACATTAGCATTCCGTTTTACCTGCTCCAATCCCTAGCGGAAATGAGTAGGAAGGTGGCTAAGGGAAAAGAGGATGCTTTGGTCCATCATGGGCTGATCAAACTAATAGTTGGTGAGGAACTAAAAGCACAGATTCCAGAGCTCTCTTGGGAGGAGTTCATAGTGGTATCTACTTAGGATGTCCAGAGAATGAAGACTATGCCCTTGCCACCAGAATCAAAAAATAAGACCACCTCTGTATCAGGGGCAAAGAGAAAAATTGACTTGGACAGTGTGGCCGACACCTTGGTAAAGATAAAGCACTCAAAAGAGGACTCCCCCAAATCAGACCCAATTATTCCTGCCAGTAGTCAGGGGTTGAAGAGGCGCAGCAAAAGATTCACACAGGTAGCTAAAATCCAAGTCTCCAAGGAGGAAGAAAGGGAACCTAGCCCCCTGGTTACCAATGTGTCTGATGATGACATTGATCCTTTTATAGACCAGAAGGATCCCACTACAAAAGAAGAAGAGGATGAAGAAGAAAAAGAAGAAGAGAAAATGAATGAAGAAGAAGAAATGGATAAAGAAGAAGAGCAGGGCTTACAAAAGCAAGGAAACCTCCAGGGGAATCCTCCAGAACATGATGAAAACCCCGAGGTTGTTACCCAACTCATTGAGGCATAGGCAGAATTGGAAAGGCTCAAAAATGAGCTGGCAACGTTAAGAATTGGGACAGGAAGCCAGCCCACACCTCCCCCGTTCTCAGCCGAGAAGACACAAATCTTGAAGATGCATCATGCAGAAGAGATGCGACTAGCTGAGCAGAAGAATTCAACGTTGCAAAAAAAATTGGCCGAGGCAAAAAACGAATTAGCAAAGAAAGACCAAGAGATTACCAAATTAAAGGATGTTTTGGCCACTACTACCAGCATATATGATAGACTGCGGGACCTCAGACCGCCGTCGGCAGTTTATGCAGTTTATATACAGGAGAAATGGGGCAAATTCCAGCTCCAGAGGTTGAAGCAAGGGCTCCCTATATAGATAAGCACTCCCAAAGAGTTTATGGATGCATGTTTGAACTCCACATAGCTAGAGAAGGACCAATTGAGTGAATTCTTCTTGCATAATTTCGTAGTTTCTGGCTCGCCCAACTAGTCGCCAAACCCATATGTGGGCGATTTCCAATTAAGGGCATTATGTTCGTGGATGAACCACAAAATTGAGTGAGCATAGGACTACCATCTCTATGTCACATCCAAATGGGAAACCCCATTAATGATCAGACCAGAGCCAACTCACCCTGAACCGATAATCTATAACCACAGGATCCTCACCCAGGACAAGGAACTAATACCCATTCTCCTTGCAAAACAGCAGGAGGCTATGAATCATTTTGACATTGCACTCTGAAGCACATAGAAGGAGGTTAATGAATCCATTAAGGAAAGGTGGAGCAGGGTGGCAAACGATCTGAAGAAAAGAGAACTCCACTCTCCCCTCAGGCTTGATGATGCTCTTTTCAAAACCACACTCTACAAAGAATCCCCGACAAGAAATCAACTCAGATGGATCAGGATGAGGCTCAATCCCCCATTCTTTCTTTCCCTAGTCATTAGGGAACAGATTAATGAAGAGGAAGAGAGGAGGGCATGGGACAACGAGGATCAGAATTTTGGATATCACAGGTAGGAAGGGATACCTAGGGTGATAGCATGGGATATCAGGGAGGTCATCGATGAATTGAATAAGTCACCCAAGGATGGGTGAATCCTTCAAGTATGGGAGAGAATGATGAGTCCAATTTTTAGGTATTTGATAAACCTTTTTCCTGCAGTCAAGCTCAAGCAATGACGAAGAAACACACTCATTTGTGGGAAAAATGTTTTACTCTAATTATTTAATGAAATTGTTTTTGATGATTATTCTTGTATGTTAAAATGCATATTCAATAAACTAATTATGTGGAAACCAAGCGTGATTGAGTAGGTTCAGGGGCACTAAAGGACAAACACGTAGAAGACTGAAGATTCATGCAACTCGGCACCCTATTTCCCGATTTATAGAGAATGCACTCCTGTTTAAGAGGAATCGGCATTTAGACATTTAGTTAAGTTCAACATTACGAATTATATAGATATGGACCTCTTGGGTAGTGAGAGGTATCTGTTGACATTTTGGAGAAACATTGTTTTAAGTTTTCTGCACTATTGAGATACTATGAAGTTATAGACCTTTGTGAAGACATGGATTTTATATTTTAATAAGAGATTGATATTAAATTCTAGCCAGCATTTATAAGTTTCTTTCTCTCCTGAGTACGGCTTGGAGAGGGCCCCTCCAACACGTAAGTCAGGGGATTTCCATTTTCAGGTATTTTTCGGTTATGTGTTTTACAATGATGAAAATTTATATCATACATGGAAGCGTTTGAATGATGTATGGATTCTTTAGTAATTTATAATACGTTATGTAGTTCAGCAATATGGTTTCAGTAGTCCTGTAGTTGCTTTCTTCCAACGCACATTTTTACCAATGATTACATATGTATTAGCTTTGCTTTCAAAAGTCATGGTTTAGATTTGAGGTTTATGAATGTTTCCCATTGATATTAATTAATCTGACTTAGTAAATAGATGTGTAGCATGAAACGATCGCACTTCAATCTTAGTTTTAGTATTTAAACGATTTAGATCAGAACTCTAGTTTTATGCATAAAGTAATTACAGCCCTTGTTTTCTCCAATATTATAGTAGATCTGTTGTGACATTTCACTTTCTAGGTTTACCATTCTGCACTTAAGAAAATTCATAGGATTATCTCTTCCACTTTCAGCATTTTAATTCTTTAGAACAGATTTACTGCTTTTGCATTTCAATTCTTTAAAACAGATTTACTGCTTTTAGTACTTTAATTCTTTAAAATAGATTTACTCTTTTATAGTATTTAATTCCATAGTAGAAATAGTTTTACATATTGAGTAGGAAACCCTTAAAACATTCATACCGACACCCAACCGCGACAATGATTATCCCATAAGAGCACAAATAGTGCCTGCACCTCTAAAGTTTGTACGTCCCCCGGGTTGACATTTAAAGTAGGCTCTTAGTATAGATGCCCTCATTAGGCATCCATATTGGGAGCTCACCAACCATCATCATATACTTCTTGTTGTTGACTACTTTACCAAGTGGGTTGAGGCAATGCCTACTGTTAAAGCATATGGAGAAACGAACACTTATTTCATTTTCAACAAGATCATTGCAAGATTTGGTATACCCAAAGAGATCGTGACTAGTCATGGTCGCCATTTTCAGAACAACATGATGACCAATCTGTACACCAAGTTAGGTTTTCGACAAGAGCATTCGTCTTCATTCTATCCGTAGGCGAATGGTCAGGTTGAAGCAGTCAATAAAACTTTGAAGACTATCTTAAAAAGGACTGTTAATGTCAGTAGAACTAACTGGCACATTATGCTTTATCCTACTCTTTGGGTCTACCGAGCCAATGTAAAGACTGCTACCGAGTTCTCTCCTTTCCAATTGGTACATGGGGTAGAGGTAGTCATTCTGTTTGAGTGCGAGATTCCTTCATTGAAGTTAGTTGTACAACTATTACTAGACACTTCAGCTTTGGAAGAACGTTTGTTGCATTTAGAATATCTGGATGAACAGCGCCGCGATGTGCTTACAGCAAACGAAGTACATAAGAATCGAGTTAAAGGACAGTATGATAAGTCTATCAGACCTAGGGTGTTTGTTGAAGGAGACCTTTTTTGCTCTGGGATCAGGACAAGGACCCTTTAGGGGCTGGCAAGTTTAATTCCATGTGGCTCGGACCCTACATAGTTTCCAAAGTATTGAAGAAAGGTGCATATGAGTTAATAGATTATGAAGGTAATAAGTTGTCGGAGCCTAGAAATGGGCTCTACCTGAAGAAGTACTACGCTTAGGTATTTGTGCTTTTTCCTGTATTATAGCTGTACATTTTTGTAGAGTTAGTTTTGCTTACTTTTTTAATTATGGTTTATGCATCTAGTATCATATTGTCATTATTATGTCATTGAGAAACTCTGTCAATAGTTACTAATACGATTGTTGAGATCCTATCTTTTGGCAAGTCATGAACTTGTGATCCTAGAAGCTGTCTTGTAATTTGTTTTAAGCTCTTGTTTTGACTATTTGAAAAACTAAACAAGATTTTCGAGCAAACTTGGTCTCTTCAAGCTCGTTAAAGGATTTGAAGGTCCATCCACTTAGGTATAAGTTTAACCATTTTCTGTACTTTTGCGGATTACTTACGAAAAAGGAATACTCTAGTCATATGTGGCTATAAGAGTTATTCTCTCATTGTTTTAAACTTTTTGGGGGGAGGAGACTAACTGTACAAAAAAGGACCTTTTGGAGCCTTCTTTAGGGTTTTCAGGCTCTCGAAACATGAAAACACCAAGCGAGCACTCACCTACTTGGGCTCGATGTGAAATCTACAAGAGGGTATATAGAGGATTGTTTAAGTTTTTCAGACTCTATAAATAGGAAAACACCGGGGAGCATTAACCTACTCGGGCTTGATATTACAATCCATGAGTAAGTGTATGGAGTTATTGTTTAAGTTTTTCAGACTCCTTAAAATTGAAAACACCGATGAGCAAGAATAGATCTTGGCTCGATATTAAAATCCAGAGATCAGTACTATAGAGTATTCTTCTATCTCTTCTTCGAACTCTATAAATAATGAAGAAGGTCATGATTCTTCCTCCCATGGGCTCATTAAACATTTACATGGTTGGGCTTATTGACTTCTCTATCTTTCTTGGACTCATTAAAACAACAAGAAGGACATTATTTTACCAAAAAGAATAAGGGATAAGAAGGGTATATCACATCCATTTTAGTTTCAAAGTCAGTTAAGTCAGTCATGTCCTTGAACACAACACCTACTTGAGTCTTTCATGTCAGTTGGGTTTTAGTTTTTGACCTTAGGGTGAACCTGATCTCCGAGTTTTTACTCCCCCGGTTGGTTATTCTTCCAACCATATGGAGGGTCTGTCAATATATCCTACATTACAGGCTTATATCACTTCCTCTTCATGTTGAAAACTTCCTAAGTCACTTTGTGTTGTGCTCACTGTTCAAGGATACAACCTGTGTCGACCATTCTGCAGTTTACCTTGACTTCATGTGTCGGCCATCCTGGTGTCAGTTTGTTTCATCTTGTTACTTGTCCTACTCCACATCAACTCATACCTGTAAGTGTATCTTGTGTTGGATTATGTAGGATGCATTAAGGCCTCCCTTCCAGTGAACTTCTTCCCATCGACATCAACTCATTATGCTCTGGGAACGAATTTTAGTGTTTCGCTTAGTACCTTGGAGATTGTAGTCATCAGTGGCAATTTCCCTTGCTGTTAAAATAAATGGGAATACATCAATGTCTCTTATTCGACAGGTTCCAAAAGTGTTTGACTTCAAGTCCACTTATTCACACTTGTTGGATCGTACCAGGTACCTTGGACCCCATTGTCATTATTGATGGAAGTCCTCGCGTTTGTTAATGGTATACATCAATAACCAGTAATCAAACAATACCCCCCATGTTCGACTTCAGCTCATTTATTCGCATGGTTAGGGTTTGTGCCTTGGGTTGTTTGGATTAATACCTTGGGACTATGATAGCATTACCGTATTTATGTTATCACCCAAGTTACGCAAGACTAAGCCTCACTCATTTTGGCTCTTCATGAGACATAGATCCAGTTTGTTGTTATGGCTATGATCTCTCATTTTGACATGGATCCACGCTTGTATTTCAGTGGCCATGATCTATATATACATCTCCTAGTTATGTATCGGAGATCATACTACACATCTATATGATGTCAAGATTGTAATTGCTCGCTAACCTTGATCGTTGTTTCAGGTGTTTTTTGTGACTTGGTTCTGCGGTTTCTTGCTCCTCCTCTAACTTGGACTTATAATGTATTTCGGCCATCGTTTCCCTCTAACCTCACACATTAGGGGGCATCTGTTATAGGTCAAATCTGCACTTCTCCATCTGTGATCACATTGCTCTGTCGATCACATAAAAGGACAACATGGATTGAAGAGCTAGATTGCCCTGGATGATGTATGGACTGAACCTACTCTCTTCAACTGAGAATTTCCCTGATTACCCTTATCTTTTGACATGTGCGCTACTCTTTGGGAAGTAAACCAGCACACATCTGCTAGTATGCCCTACTTTACTCAAGAGAAACTAGCGCACACCTTGGAAAAGCTGCAAGCGCTTGTTGTAAAACACTAAAGTTGCATCCTGTGCGCTACTATGCCTTGAGGAAACTCATGCACATCTTAAGATGAAATAAAAAATATATTAAATTGACAAATTGGGATTACTTGAAGTTAGCTCTGCAACCTCCCCAACCTCTCAATCCAACCCCCTCTCGATTACAACTGCCTACCTTGTCCCATAAATACATGGAGGATCCATGAGAGAGGGACCTAGAAAGAATGCATTAAGGGTTGTTACGTTGGAGGAAAGTCCCAAGTCATTGTGAAGAGTAGGAGCCTAGGAATTGGTTGCAGAAACATCTCGACATGTCAGGTATATTGTACTGATTCATGTTTCTTTGACAATAAAAAGGTCGAAATACCCTTCCTGTCCCAAATCGAATGTTTATTGGATTGTATGTTCATTTGGATTAATATCTGATTATATTTGATGTTAACTTACTTTATGATTTCATCATATTTATATATAGTCAAGATATGTTGAGTAAGGTATCCTTTGTGTTGCAGGTTCGTCAAGCGGGAGATTAAGTGAAAGCTAGGACCAGCAGTCGGTTAAAGGTAGGGTAATTTTTAAGGGCGAAATTTCACCAATTGGCTATTTTTGGGGCTTTTTTTCAAAAAATAAATTCGCTATTTGGTCATTTTTAGTCTCTAATATCGCCTATATTTACATAAAATATGTTTTTTTTATCATAATATTCGCCAAAATTTACACATTTCAGTAGTAAATTGTATGTTTCAAATTTAATATTCGCCTACCTGTCTATATACATGTTTTTTTCAATCCAAAATAATCACCTAGGATACTATACTTCGGTCTAATATTAGAATCCTTAAAAAACACCATGGTTAAAGGTATATCTTTCGATATCCCAATCTCTTCCATTTGTAAGAACTAGTTGTAATACAATTAATGTATTTACCTGTCAACCCCTGTTACGAACCCATGTCTTTACTTTGTTAGTATATTGTTGTTGGATGCATATGCTTTGTAAGTCGTCTCGTAGTATTTGTTGATCCATAGTTGTGTTATTGTTGTTGGCGCATATGCTTTGTAAGTCGCCCATAGTTTTGTTGATCCATAGTTTGTACTGGCTCATGGTTTTGACTCATAGTATTGGTGCCTAGACTTAGCCCATGGTTTGTATTAGCCCATGGTTTGTATTGACACATAGTATTGACCCATGGTATTGGTGCCTAGACTTAGTATATAAGTGTGTGTTGAGGCCTATGAAGGCACCGTGAAGTTAATTGTATTGAGCTTGTTCAAAGGAGGTTTCCCCCTCGAAGTGGCCCGTGATCAATATAAAAGTGATTCTGGGTTCTATTATTTCTGATATCTTGTGTATTTGCATTAATTAATTATTGCAGGTTCTTCACAACCCCACCCAGTTGGTAGTATCTCTCCTCACTATAAGGTAGAAATCCTGAACAACAATACCTAATACACAAACAAACCCAGGATTCAGCTTTATGCTGTCCTTCCACATACTCTGTGTATTCGCGATTTCAAATATTTTAAAAATATAAAACAAGGAGTTTCTCCAAATTGCTTTGCAGTAGATAATCGATCTACAACAATATATATATATATATATATATATATATATATATATATATATATTTCCAGCTTATATATATATTGTCTGCAACTTGGAGTAAAATGGGGACCATTTATAAATAAATATATTCCATCCAACAAATCCGAATCAAATAAGATTCGGTTTCTCCATATCCACACACATAGGTATATGTAATTATAACTAACCAGAAATTGTACTGGAATCAGGCTGCTAACGCCGTCATTTTCCAAAATCGTTACAGCCTACATAAAGGAAAACACATATATAAATAGATGAGGTAAGATTTACATGGATCAGGCTCCATAGAGCCGTCCCTTCCCATGATAATCACAACAAACAGTAGCGTAGGGAATCCCTCTTCACCCCCGTGCTCTCCCTTTTCTCTTTGTTCAATGATAGCACAATTATGCAGATGCTATCCCCAAGAAGATGCATAGACCCAACATCATATCTAGCATCGCTCCACCGATGCCAGAATAATCATACCACTACCGTTCGTCCCCTCTTTCCCTCTACAATCTCCTCTTAAAAGAATTCTTTTCGATTTCATTGGAGAACCCGCCCTGGTCAGGAAGATACCTTTCGCCATCTGGAGATCAAAGAGAATTCCAAGTGATAGGTTTACGTGTTCCTCCCCTGAGGTCTCGACCTTCATCTTTGAGAAAGGCCGATAAAATCCCTTGAATCATGTTTTGATTTTATTGGCAGTAGTTGTCGATGGTCTCAACTCTTTTTTCGAGTGGAGATATAAGGTAGTGAAAACTTTATGTAAAAGTAGTACTTATCTCAGCCATTTATTTCCAAAGGCCACTCTTTTAAATAGACATATCATTTCTAAGATGCTTTCCCTTTTCTTTCAATACATATATATGTGATTAATATAATAACTTGTAATCCTTGTTATTATATATATAACTTAGATGTGAATATATATATATATATATATATAATCAAGCATTCATTTCTTTTTTTACATATTTCTTAAGAAGTTACTAATTCTTGTCCTAAGATAGGAGGAACTTTTAGCTCTTTGCATCCCCGTCTAGGATGTAATAATATATATATATATATAGAAAGATCTGTAACAAGAAGATCTCTTACTTCCCATTTCATAGGATCATCTAGGGATGACCATATTAACTTAGAAAGATACTTTTACTAGAATATTTAAAGTGAGTTGGTATTTTCTTTCGACAATCCTTCTAGGATGGACCATCACTTAGGTCAGCCAAATTATCATTTTCGTCAGGTTCCCATTGGCATAAAATGACAACCATCATCAAAATATTAGGTCCTAAAGTCTACTTAACCCAAAGGTCTCTCTCTCTCTCTCTCCCCTAGTAGATCCATTTCTCGTCGGTTAAATGGTGTCATGTCCTTAGTCTCCCAAGTTGAAAATAACATTTAGGAAAAAACATAACAATACTTTCAAGGTCCACAGGTGGGGCCTTGGCCTTGAGCTCCTCACCATGGCCATTTACACAATTATAAATACATTTACCCTTTACAAAATGATAGGGCATAAATGAGGGATATTACATTCCAAATATATTGGCCTCTATTTCCTCTTCCCCTAACTGATCTTCTCAAACCAATGTTGAAAAAGCTCATTTCTGATTAAACATAATAGGAACATGTAAGTAACTTCTTATTAAATAAATCAATTGAAAGAATGCACAATGAAATACATCAACTCATTTCCCTTTAATACATATCAACACAATCTTACTATCATTATCATACAACTGTTGTCAAAGTGTATAGGGACAATGGAAACTAGTCTGGTGAGCGAGAAGGAGAAGTCACAAAAAATGATGAAAAAAGGAATTTAAAATATGTGAATTGAACTCTGCCAACAACTGATTGTGTTTTTCAAATTCATCCTTACAATGATGAATTAACTAAATACACAACACGACAATTCACCCTAAAAAATTTCTTCATTGATCTTAATTTTATCAGGCAATCAATATTTGAAACCTTACATCACCAACTGAATATTCGATAAGATTCAAATCGAGTTAACCATATAGTAGCAAACACTGCATGTAATACACATGATTTTCCATCAATGTATCAAACCACCGATCGAGGACTAAAAGACATGATTTTTATTTACTTTGTAATACGCAGAATCTTGTCTTTTCATAAATCAAAGGTGTTGGTCATCACAACATGGGAGAAAAAATGAGGAGGTCAATTTGAATCTGACTGGAAATGCTAACAATGGAAAAATTTAAGTAGATATACACTCCTTCAAAACCATCGACCAAGATTATTTGTATAGGGTTTTAAAACCAATAGAAGCCTCCTTGTCAAATATCATTTATTGTATAATCTTTTTACTTAATCATAAAATTTGATGATGTGGAATCAATGAGATAGCTCTCTTTGGTCACAAAAACATGGCAAATTCTTTTTGAATAAAAACAAGGGTGGAGTTTGCAAGTACATGGACCAGGATATTTGAACAAATTAATAAGGTTCATAAATGATAAATGAGTAATTTTGTTCCATAACTCCATATTTACTATTACCTTTGCACATGAATTCAAATTAAGAGTAATGATCTCCTATTAGTACCTTCTCAGCCTGCTACTCAACAGGGACTATAGAAAGAGACTATAGAAATGGAAAGCGTATTAATATACACCTTTTCTACCTAAGTTTTTTAAGGGAAATTGTGTTTTGTCCAATTAACTGGTTGAGAGCCTTATTTGGCCTCTTTTAGAGGCATCCCAAAATTAAGCAAGCTAATGGCTATGCGCTCTAGAGACAACTTTTCTTCGCTGGACAACTCACTCAGCAGCTTCATGGTGACACCTATAAAGGTAGCGTCAGTGAGGGAACCTGTTTCATGGACTTGACGTACTTGGCGTCCATCTTGGACCCGTTTGACGCTAGGCTGAAGCCTACCTTGCCACCCTGGATATCGATGATGTTGATAAAGTCGGAATTACCATGGACCAAGTTGGTGGTCTAGTAGAGCGTTGTGCTCAACATGGTGTCGTTCGTGATCTGGTGGAGTTTCTTGGCATCAAAGTAATCGAGCACCACATGGAGTCTCAGGGAACGCTTGATGGACGCCATATCCGTGCCTCCAAGCAGGGCCATGGAACCATTTCTCACTACGAGGACTGTGATCGTCTAGGGCGTCTGGTTATATCATCCTCCAGCTTCGTTTGTGTTAGGTAGTGATTGCAGAAGTGGCTGTGCTCGGGATATTTGGCCTCTTTTTGAGGTGACCCAAAAATTTACGTTAAACTGGATCCATTTCAATGCACTGTGGTTGGAATTAAATACATGGTAGTGTTTCTAGAGTTGCGGATTCATATCTATTGAAAAATGTCCACCACGTTTCAAATACATACATCTTACCTTGGGCATGTGTATGATTGTAGGGTTCACACAATAGTTTTCATTTTAATAAAACTGATGGATGAGTGAGAAGACGTTTCCTATTCTAGGGCTCATTATCATTAATAGAGTACACACTGGAAAATTATGATTTTCACACTTCTTCGTTCAATTGGTGTGAGAGGGTTCTAAGCTCCATGACTTCTTCCTAATTTCCAACTGATTGCTCGACTCTCTAGGCACAATACCTCTGTCGCAAGGTTTGTTTATTGTGATTATTTTGGTTCTCGAAGAGTTTAGGTTTGATCTTGTTAGGGTTTTACTCTAAAGGGAATTCGTTGAAATCATTCTAATCGATCTTAGAAGTGCACTTTCATTCATCAATTATAAGGTAAACGTCTTCCCTTATTTCATACTTTGTTATTCAACTTTGTTAAAAATTCTACATATTTTCTTTTTTCATAGTAAAAACCAAATTTTTGTTTCTTTTCTTGCAGGGTTTCTGGCTATGCTAACTATAGAAGCAATGGAAATGGGTATACCCAGACTATGAACTATGTAAGAGAGTCTCTATCATCCCCACAAAAAAAAATTATCCCTTAGTCATCACTTTCACAATCATATTCCACGCAACCATTCATTCTTTCACATCATGGCCATGGAATATTTTGAACATTGATGTCTCAATGGTGGGAGATGGTGGCAGAATTAAATGTACGAGTGAATGAATTATGAATAAATTATTGGATTTAGGAAGGGTTTTGAGGTTGAATGTTTTAAGTTCTCATCTCGGAGTCACATTCAACCAATCTCATCACATGACGTCAGAGAAGGAAGCTGCTCTTGTTGCCACATCCGACGATGATAAACCCACAATGTAAGCATTTTTATAACCCTAATGTCTTTTATTTTCCCTTAATGCTCACAATGGGTTTCAAACCCTGGTAGTTTCAATTTTGATTGGCCTCTAGTTTCCAATCACATACTCAAATTTTGTTACATGGGTTTCTGGTGCATCCTAACTGTAATAATTTTATTTTTTTCAATTGTATTCAGCCCTTAAGCCTGAGGACTCTCTGTCTCAATCTGGCTTCTTTAGGGTTTAGAACTTTCATCCGACTCTATGAAAATCTAATTCTATGCATGATTGGAAATTGTTAAAGAAAAATCATATATATATATTATCATCATTTCATTTGAATAGTAACTAGTATAAAATGATTAAGAAATTATTATGTAAATGTTTGGCTGATTTGTAAAGAGATTTTATCAATTGGCAAATGAAATTGTTAAAAATGACATGAGAATAATAATCTATGAACCATGTGAAGGTAACCATTTTTGGCTCTGCACAGTCTATCATATGTTCTGCTCAACCATGCCACCAAAAACTGTTCCAGGAGATTTGTTTCTTGTTGTGTCCAAGACTGTTATAGTACGCTACTAATCAATGTCACATCCATAATATATGTTGGGAGCGGGTTGGGTTCACATTTATCATCTCCAAAACACTTTGGCATTTCTCAGTTCCTGTTTTGCATTCTATTTTTCATTTCCTATTGCCGGCAACATATTTGTTGAAGGTCTTTATGTATAATTAGAGGTAGGTAGAGATAGTAGACAACCTTTATCGATAGTGTGTTGTGCAGATCTTGGGACAACCTTTCATTATCTAGAAAGTTCGGTTTCTTGATAAATTGAACAAGTGAGGATTTGTCTCCAACATAGACGTTAGAATCGTAATGTCTTGAGCTCGTTTAAATTTTTTGGTGAGAAAATATGTTGTCTAGTTAAATCCCACACCTTCTTTTACTTGGTGGAAGAATGCTTGGCAAGGGATGCCCTTATCGGGATGTCATGATAGTTCTTATGCTTTGAAGCATCGTGAGTTTCAAGTATTCAGTTGTTTTCTTCAACATTCTTTGGAAACCCTCTGGACACCAAGCCTACTTGCATTTGGTTGGGTGGCTTTATTTGAAGTTTGAAGTATGCATATTTGTATTAGAACGTTATGCTTGCATAAATATCCTGTGATCAAAGTATGTCCTAGGTAAGATCTGAACACCTTTATTTTGTAGGTATGCCTTTCTTTGAAATACTTAAATGATTATTGGGATCGCTTGGGTACACGAGTAGGCTCTAGTGGTTACACATAACATGGCCCATCTATTAATTCAATTGTGACCGACTGTATAAAAGCATTTATTATCCATTTTAACTACACTTTGTCTACACCATATTTCTATGATGTAATGCATTATATGCTTCTTGTGCATTTTGGATTGAAAATTTTCTTTTAATAGAATATAATTCTATTGAAATTGAGACTAGGAAAGTATAGAAGACCCTATTCCTGGACCATGGGCTAGTTTCTCTTTGGATTGTGGTACAGTAGTGAAACGGTTGCCTTCTATGGTCCAGTAATTAAAACCAAAAACCTACGTACTGGACATAGATAGTAGAAGTTATGCAATGTAAACAGTCTGCTTTGGGAAAATATTCGACTTCTTTCAAAAGCCGCTAATAACATAGTGTAAAGACGTCTTAACTAAACTTATGCATATAAGTGCTTACACATGCACTATATCTTTTTATGTTTAGAAATTTGTGCATACGAAAATTTTACATCTTCATGTATGTTTTGTATTATAGATTTGATAAAATACTGCAAACGGAGATTCCTAGTACAATGGTTTATGAGGATGAGAAGGTACTGATCTCAGCTTTAACATCTGATGTTTTTTTAGCCAAGGAATTTGTGTTTTAGAGAATCTTATCAAACTGTTTAGACATGCTAGATTATTATGTTTGATATATAAATGTTTAAAGAGGACTAACTTGGCCTGTAGGGGTTTCTCCACTTCAGCTGCAAATATCACACTGCAGAGATGTCCGGTAGTGATTCTTGTCTTAGGATGTTAGAGTCTCATTCATGGATGTTTCTATCATCATGATTTTAGAAACACTTGTATTTCAAAATTGAGTGCACAACCAATACTGGTCATGGAAATTGGATAGCTTAGTTCCCAACCCAATAATGAATCGTAATGCTAGTGTAGATAGGTTGTTGTTCTTAACTGATCATATGTTTTCTGGCAGGTCATGGGTGGCCCTTCGAATCTCACTCTTCTCTAGGGTTAATTTTTTCTTCCTTCCATAATTCAATTATCTGTTTAAAAATAAACCTGATTATTACTCACAGCTTTATTTAATTATTTTCTTATGGTTCCTCCTTAGCATAGATTCGGGGTTAATCTTGGTTCTAGTATGAGGAGAACTTGTAATTTAAAGTCTTTTCTATTCTTCTTATTTGTGATGGGGATCCTGAATGATTCATTTGATATTCATTTATTTGAAAAGGATTAAGCATTTGAACCTTCTGTCTACTCGGCTGTAATGGCAAAGACTATGACATAGATTTGAGTCGCCGAGTTCTCGCTTCAGTCCTCTCCTTATAGTCAAGTGGATCCACTTCTCTTTTCCCTCTTATATATTGTATTCCATCAAGTTTAACATAATATTGATATTTCCTTAGTTACTTTTAACTTAAAAAAAAATTCACCATTGTTTCATTAATAGTTTGTATCTACGAATATCACCATACTTGATACTTAAGAAGGATTCAGTGTAAATTTTAGTGAGCTCCTTGTCGCTTCTTGATACAAACATTAATTTATTCTAACTAGATTCCTTGCATTCTATATGTAATATTTCCATGGAATTTGTCTCTCGCATGAGTACATGGAAAAAAGGTTTGAGATATCAAGTCACTTTCCACTTTTTGTCAAGGGAAAATAAATGAAAATTGATCTTCAACATAGATGGGACTCCCATCCTTTCTTTTATCTTCAATAAAGATTGGAGTCCCATCTAGCACGGAGTATTGTATCAACACACCCACATATGGTGTAAACATGTTTGAAAGACAACCACACGTTTGACAAACTACCAATAGGTTTGATATTATTGGTCATGATAAAACTATGTAGGTCAGCCACTATTGTGCATGATATGACTATATTTTTATAAGTAAATGTAAATGTAACTCTCTAAATTTTGTACATTTTTTATCTAACTCTTTAGATTCTGTACATTTTATATTGAGTAAATGTACTATTATATTGTCTTTTAAGCAAAATAAACAAATATATAACCAATACTACATGCACCAATCTCATGATATTAAGAAAGAAAGGCTACACCAAAGCTTGAACGGTAAGAAAAACAACAAGGCCCATTGAGTTCTATAAGCGATCACTGAAACCTTCAGCTCCTTCCTTCATATTTGTGCACGTCTAAAACTCTCGTTTAATGGCAGAAAATTGACCCATAATGCATGTGTCCTATTCTCAACAACACGATGTTACCATTAACAACCCTTTAATATGAATAATAGTAACTTAGTTCAATTTTAATACTTTTTTCTCAACCCTAATTTGAGTTTGATTTTAATACTTTCCATCGATATTAATATCTGTGCACGACGAAGATTACCTTTCAATGGCTCTACAGTGTCTTCAGTATCTTGATCAAGGCACAAGAGATACAAAAATGGAATGAATGCCTCGCTATTCTGGTAATGTGCCTTGGCGTAAGAGATACAAAAATGGAATGAATGCCTAGCTATTCTAGTAATATATAACAAAATTACTTTTGAAGGAAGGAAAATTCTAATCCTTCCTTGTTAGTTGGAGAGGCAATCTAGGATAAATTAAGAGTAAATAAGGACAAAGTGGTGGAACCATATTTATCTTAAAGTTATTATGTACACAACACATTTACACTTATTATAGCTTATACCTTATATTATACCCCCTAATTGTTGCTGTGTGTTTGACCTTCATGCTTCTTTGCAAGCAATAACAAATTGTGAACATTAAATATATAAACATGATTGAGAAAATCCCTTAACATAATTGTTTTTTTTACTGACAATTATTGTATATTTTGATTCTTGAAACTTTGTGCATCCCCTCTGTGCTCTACACATTGGGGGCAAGAGATGTCTCGGGGACATTCATTGTTGTTCCTGAAATGCAAGGAATAGTTTGAAAACAACCCCTGTTGTCCCCAGAAAGCAAGGGATGAAATGTTCAGGTGTCACCTACAATGGGACCAGCTTCCCACCATTAAACAATAACAACCACCTTTTTTTCTTTTTTTATATTGAGGGATCGAAAGACTCCCACTTTTCTTCTAAGCCTCTAAAGTCTGTTACTCATTTTGACATTATGTATGGAAAATCTCCTTTTCCAAAGAAAAAGACATAACATTCTTATTCCAGAGAATGAAATGCCAGTGTTACATTATGCAAATGTCTCAAGGACACATGATACTTTTGATCTAGACTTCATCTAATAAAACTAGTAGCCTTCTTTTTTGTTGTAGAAAGATTAAAAAATGATTGTCTATGAAGAGTCACAACATTACCCATAGAAGAGATTACAACAAGAGCATCAGCTATTGAGTATATAATGGTTGATATAAAACTTTCCAGAGAGAACCCTATATTAATATTCTATAAGTAAATTATAATTTTGAATAATTCCACGCTACCGTAGGCCGCACCATGAGTAGGAGGGAGCTATTGTATAGAAGGAAAACGTGGAGGAGAACTAGTATAGTTACATACACAGTCCCCTAAAGGAGTTGTTGAGCCAGTGGTGAACCATTCTGCTACTGTGATTGTATGCATGCAAATAGCAAGCAAAACTTCAAGAGTCCATCACAATGGCTCCTGTGGAGAATGTTAGAAAAATAGGGTCGCAGAGCAATAACAAAAAATAGAAATGCAATTTTAATCACACATACACATTACAAGAGAGACACATATATATCGTGGTTCACCCAACTTGGGCTATGTCCACACTGAAGTTGCCAGTCCTTATTATTATTCTGTCCAACAAAGTGAAGGGATACAACTTGCAACACAGTCACTGCACTTCCTCTTCATTGTCTCACAGTCTCTCTTCTAATCTCAGAGATATTTACAATTCATAATACCTAATACATCAACCCTAACCGTGTTACAATGTCTTTCTTTTATAAGCAAAATACAATGGGAAAATACCACAGGTTACCAAAGACCATGGGCCCGAAAACTGGTGGCGGACCCCCTAGGGATCGTGTCGGAATCATAACCAAACCTGGGGTACGGACACGACTGAATAATAATATCTCTGAATCTAGAGATCAGGCTCCATAACCAATAGAGAATACGCCCAAGGAAGTACTTTACCTGTCCAACATAGATAATAAGTTTGGCATTAGAGTCACCTATCAAACCCTTCATGTTTATGGTTCTTTTTCAACAAAGCATGTAGATCCATCCCATGTTATCTGACACTCTTAGAGCATCGGTTTACTACTATCCTCTCGATGGATTGATGAGAAAAACCGCTGATGGGAAGTTTGAGGTGTCGTGTATAGGAGAAGGTCACATGTTCGTTTGGGTTTGATTTTCCCATAGTATTTTCCGAGGATTTGAAATTTGTAGTTCACCTCCCATGTCAACATAGACCATCCTTGCTGGTTTACAATGTCATTCTTATGAGATTCGATTGTTTGCAACCAATTCGAACTCTGGCGGTTGCTGGTATTTTTTTACATGTTTATTTTTGTACTTAGTTTTTGGGTTAATGAAAACTTTTAAAAGAATCATTTTACCATCAACATATAATTGTATATGTAGGGGCTAGGAGAGGCAGCTCATTCGAGCTTACCCAGTTCTTCTTGTGTAAGTATTTGGTAGTATGCTCTTCCATTGCTGTATACTTATCGTAACATGTAACTTTCTCACACTATTGTTTTGTTTTCCTATGATTTGCATATTGTTCAATGCTTTATCATGTGGACATTGAATGACCACAGGAAAACGCAGTGCACAAAAGTGAACCCTCACAATTTGAATGCAACTTGTGCCCTCGCTCTTCGATGGAGTGCACAGATTTGATTTGCATTTTGGGTATGGAGTTTACTTCCCTACAATGTTCACAATAATCACTTTGCTATATTTCTCTTGAATTTTAAAGTCATCTCTTCCTGTGTAGGAGTAATATTTCTGCATTCCCTTGGCACACAAAATCCTGAATTTGCAGGCAGAACCAATCTTTCATCTCAACAACTTGGTAGGGACTTGAAGCTTTGCTTCTATTTTCCTTGTTACTTTAGAAGTATCTTGTTTTTCAGATAAGGTGACTGTAAATTGCAGATGAGAAGCTTTTCTGCCATGAAAAAAATGAAAGTTTCTTTCATAATGGATGGCCAACCATATTGGGGTTTTGGAAAGACGAAACAAAGGTATGAAAGGGTGAACTCAGATACACAAGATTCAAAAGCAGTGTGTAAGCTTGCTATTCTTCTACTATCTTTGGAATCAATAATAACACTACCCATCCTTCAAAACATTCATATACTACCATTTAATTACAATATAATGACCATCTTTTTTCTCATAAAACTTTATACAAACTTAGGTCAAAATAATGTTTGAGGCTTAACTTTACCTCATAAAACCAAAAAAAATATATTTTTATCTTCAATAGAAGACACAGGCTTTAGGGAAGAATATTTTAAAACCGTCTCACTTTAACGTGTAAATCCCTTCATCTGACAGATGTCCAATACGATAATAAACTTCAGTGCCATTATCTTATAAACGACAAAAAAGAGACGTATATAGCATTAGAGTAAATCTCCATCAACAAAGGGAACGAGGGTTTCAATATTCCATTAGAAAAGCATCAATTGGGAGCCATCCAACACAGAGTAGATAAACTGGAGTAAACTTCAACACAGAAACCATGCAAATTCCGACTTATCACTCCATTATTCAATACCAATGAAACATAGCATGTCTATATTTACAGACGAAACTTTCCATAAGAAAAAGCAATACACTGAGGGACAGAATTACATGATTTTTGTAGACTCCATATTCTGTCATAAAAAATAAGAGGCCAACAATCAAGAGTGAAAGGGCCAAAACCGAGGGAAACAACGATGGAGAAAAAAATGCATAGCTGAGGATCCAAGTCATTTATGGCTAACAAGACCACGGAAATGAGTATGGAGGGAAAACAAAGTGACAACAATGAAGTCAAACTCAAGAAGAATGCATAGTAGGCAAACCAACTTGCCACTATACATACCTCTCACAATCTTTTATTGTCAAAAAATTTGCAAGATGACAGTTCCATCTTTCTACTCGGTCCTTTGAATCCCCCAAAAAATGTTCAGTTCGTCAAAAATTAGCCAAGTCAAGTGACGCTTTCAAAATGACATATCAAAATAAATGCTTCTAGAGAATACTCCTCAATGTGAATTCAACACCACTTAACAAACCCAAACAATTAATGTGCTATGATTACAATGCATTAAATATTAACAGGGCAAAACTGATTATGAGGAGCTCAAAAAATAAAAGACAAGTATCTACGATCCATTCATATACAATAAACTTAGGTTATGGATCAACAATGAATCTCCATAAACCATGAAAAGATTCATATGTCAGCAACATGAAAAGATTATCACAAGTTTTCAAAGATATATATCTATTCATCAATCAAGATAAGCAAACTTAAGATCTAAAGCCATCCAAGAATTAAATTCATGCATGATAAACCAAATTCAAAATCATAGATGGTAGAAACTTGAATCCATTCATATTAAAACAATGAAGAAATACATCCTTACCATGGACCTAGGAGTGAATCCCTCCTCCATTGTCATGAGCTTCCCTTCCTTCACCCTTGCTTTTGAAGAATTTGAGCTCTTTCTCCTCCTTCAAAATCTCTCCAGCATTCATTTGCTCTTCCTTTGTGTCCCTTTACCATGCCCCAAATCCTTTCTTATATAGCATTGGGAAATGTGCCTTAGGCTTTTCTTTTGAGTGTGGGATAATCCATTTTCCTCATTTTAGATTATTTTAACTTGAAAACCCACTTTTCATAGTTTTTAGGTTTTTTGCACCATTTAGAATGATTTTAAGCATAATTAATGCATTTTAATGCATTTCTTAGAGAGGATTCGTCTCTGAATGAACTTGTGTCATGTCTTCTTGCTGCAGGTGCATGGTAAACATATGCCTCTTCTGTCACATGACTAGGAGTGTTAATTTGATTGTTAACAGTAATGATATTTTCCGCACTGGTCTTGATCTAATTATTAGAAAATGTGTGAGAGAAGATGAGATGTATGATATCCTCCAAGATTGTCATGATGGGCCTTGCAGAGGTCATTTTTTAGATAAGCGTACAACATACAAAGTGTTACATCAGGGATACTACTAGCCCGCACTTTTCAAAGATGCTGCAAAATATGTAAGGGGTTGTGATAGTTGTCAATGGATGGGGAGACCCATAGCTTCCAACGTGATTCCCTTACAAACTCAATTAATGATTGAACCATTTGAAAAGTGGGGTCTAGATTTTATTGGAACAATCTCACCTATGTCTCAGAAAAATAAATATATATTGGTTTGTATTGATTATGTGACCAAATGGGTAGAAGCAAAATCTTTTTTTAGGGCCACTAAAAAATCAGTTATAGAATTTATTTGTGAAATTTTTTTTACTTGTTTTGGTGTTCCCCATGAGATTGTAACTGAAAATGGAGCACAATTTGTTTCCATGTCAATGAAAGAATTGACTGAGCAATATGAAATTAAACATTGTAAATCCTATCCCTAGCACCCCCAAGCTAATGGACATGTGGAGTCCACTAATAAATTTCTTGAAGATCTTAACCAAAACTGTTCAATTACATCATAGGGACTGGGCAGATAGACTTCCTGAAGCACTATGGGCTTACAGGACTACATGGATAAATACTACATGACATACTCCACATGAGCTTGTTTATGGGAAACAACTTTTGCTTCCTACAGAATTCCAAGTGAAAACATTTCGTACTGTTGCACAACTGAACCTGAATTTGGATGAGGCTAAAACACAAAGACTTATGCAATTAATTGAACTTGATGAAATTCATCAAGATGTTGTTCAATGAAATATTTTAATACAAAATCAAAGGACTAAATGGCATGATAAATTTTTGAAGCGGAAAATTTTTCAGGAAGGTGATTGGGCCCTATTGTTCAACTCAAGATTCAAAAATTTTAAAGGTAAACTTACAACCAGGTGGATGGGCCCATATGATATTGTGACTGTTTTTAATAATGGTTCTATAAAAATAAGGACAATTGATGATGAACAGGTTGCATTCGTAGTAAATTGACATCGGTTGAAGGTATATCATAAACCAATTTCTAATCAGGAGTTCATTCATAATTTGACTTATCAATCTGAATTGGAGTTGGTAGGTGAAGAAGTAACTTCTTCATCTCCTCCTCTTCCTTGAGTAATATCTGGTTGAAATTCCCTTTGTATATATGTACAAGAGTGTGCTTTGATTTTTAGGTTCTTTTTAAATTTTGCAGGTATTTTCTTTTCATGAAAACTCAGGGTATCTAAACAAAGAAGTCACTTTATCTTTGATTATGTGTTACTTCAAAAATCATTTTTCACTTAAAAGAACTTTTACTTTATTATGATATGTTGCATAATTTAAAAATCTTTGTATGGATTTGTATATATACACCTTTATATAAAGTGCTTTTCCTTATTTTAAGTCTTGAATCATTTTCATTAATAAGTGGGTTATTGTTCTTTTACTCTTTTTATTATATATAGATCTATCTTTCCTTTGTTCATACAGAGCTGGTAGCATGCATCCCTATCCTTGATTTATCTAAATAACTGTAAATATCAAGAAGTCTAACTTATAGAACCTACAATGTGCTAGTACAACTTGAGTTGGCTTCACAGTTGAGTGAGTGAGCATTTATATAAGTAGTAACAAGAATGGGCATTGAGTTATTAGACATAATTAGGACACCACAATAATATTATAAGGAAATAGTTGTCAGGACTGAAATATATTTCGATTATTATTGATTGGTTTTAATTTTATATATTAATTAATAAGGCCATATCATGTTTTAAAACTAATTACAAGAGTTAATTTTTCATGCAAATGAACTTTGCAAGTAATCCTTAAGAATCTCTTCCAACCCAATGCCATCCCGATCCACCAAAAAGGGGTTTTCAAATTTGTTCTCCCATTTATTGGTTTCCAAATTGATCTTTTTAAACTATCTTAAAGCGAAAATGAGGAGAAAGAGCCTCTAATAGAAAATGGGTGTAAGAGGCTAACCCACCAGGATACTGAACAGGTATGCTGGCAGCGAGTACCGGCTTGTGGCATGACTAGGAAAACCCATCAGGGTACTAAATAGGCTTGTTAGGGTACTGAATAGGCTTGTTGGAAATGAGGCATTCTTATTGGGAAAGAGACTTCTTGGATTTTAATGTTACCCCATCGGAGCACTGAACAAGCTTGCTCGAAATGGGTTTTGACTTTAATATATTTTATAATGCTTTATTTGTATTAATTTGCATGAATGATGTACTTATGTAAAAATTTGAGAAAAACATGTATGGTTTACTTGAGAGGTTAGATGCACTTTTTTTTCATTAGATAATTATCCTAAGGTGCTTTAAGTCTTTTCCACTTGATTCTTAATATAACTAGGGTTCATACCTTAAGAGTGTAATTGCGTTTGGTAATTTGATGAACTTGAGTGTGAACCTTATCATTATTATCACTCAAACATTCCTTTGTGAAGTTGGGTCAAGATGACTGATATTCTGAAGAATCCATTTGAAAAGACTCTTGTGATTCTTACTTTGTTTATGTCGAACTTCCAAGGGAGTACTATATTTTATAAAAAAAAATTGTATGAATAAAGGCAATTTAGTTTGTATTATGAACCATAATTTTGATATCTGAGTCTATATGACAACCGAAGAAAAGAATGAGACTACTAAATATTAGGTTCTTCTAAATTCCGTTTTTATTTTTTTATGCTAATTTGTAATCTTCTGATCTATTTTTCCGTATGTGGCTAGATGAATGATCACAAGTTAGATATCATTATCTATGAAGAATTGCTTGAGGAACCTGCTGGATGAAGAAGAAATTTTTTCAGTCATAAATAAAATGCAACCTTCCACGTACATCTGCAAGACTGTAAATATTTTTGTATACCGGAATAAGTGCTGGATGAGGTGCCGAACAAAGTGTTGGATGGGTGCTGGAAAATATGTAGATTACATAAATTGAATTGCCAAGGTATTTTTCAAGCAGTTAAATGGTTGTTTAATTCCAAATATGTTTAATTGAAATAGTTAATTAATATCCAAATTTGCTTCTATTAATCCATTTATTTCAATTTTTATATTATACTTTCATGGCTTAATTCTTAATTATTCCCTTGGTTCCTGATTTAATTTTAATTGGACTATTTCTTTATTCTATCATCAGGCCTATTTTATTTGAAGTATATATGCATTAATGATGGAATTGTAATCGTCTAAATCATTTTTATATAATATTGTATGATGATCAATGTCCAAATCTTTGATTTGAACAATGATCCATAATTATTGATGATTTTGTCATGATCTCTAGAGGATATGCATTATAATTTCTTGTTTACCTTAATCTTTGTGAGGACTCTCGCTAAATTGACTCATTTTAACCAAGACTCTTATATATACTCGCGTAATTCTATATATATACCCAAGTTTGGCGATGATTATTCTTTGAGGAGTTCAAAGGAAAATGATGAAATCTCTTTCCATGCCCTAATCATTTTCAGTTCTCTCATTCGATGATATCATGCTTTCAGGAGGTCGTTTTTATCAATGATGGTCAAATTTTTGCGATTAAAAAGAAGGGGGGTTTTCTCTATTAATATTTATTTCCATTCCCTATGTGTCTGCATTCACTTACTCCCAACTTTTTTCCTTCCTTTTGTTGTCTCCATGTTGAATCGCCATGAGAAAACTTCCTATGCCGACCTCTTAACCCTTCCAGAATTTCAAGAGTGTTGCGAGCTATTCATTAGACCTGGGTGGAATTCCTTTTTAACCTCTCTGCAAGGACATGATGATGAGGTCTCTTTACAATTCACCCTTGGATTTGATGGAAATAGGGAATGAGTGGGGCATTTGGAGTTTTATGCTGCCGAAGAGTCAGTTGCCCGGGCCACAGGGTTTCCATGAACCGATGACTGCTGGTTCAAAAATTACAAGTTGTTGCGCCAAAGTTATGACTATGTTTTCAAGCCAGAGTTCTTAACTGTGAAGGGAGAAAAAGGATTTGCGAAGAATTGGATTCGAGAGGAATTCGTTAACCCCCTGATGGTCATCAATAGGATCATTACTTGTGAAGGTAGGTTCTCCACTTATAAGACCTGCCATTTTCGACTATTATCTCATTTTGAATTTGGAAAGCTCATTAATTTTCCTTTCTATTTCTAGAAAAGTTTGATTAAAGGGGACTCCCAAGTTTGGAAAAATACCAATAACCCTACCCATTGCCTATATCACCATGGCCTTATTAAGACCTTGATCTTAGCTGAATTAAGCAAGCATAACCATACTTGGGATCAATTTCTACATGTACTTTCCAATCCACATGTTGTCTTCCCTATAGTCAATGATGTGGAGATGCATCCTACCTCTGATCACCCCGTTCAATAATCCTCTGTGAATTTGAATAAGAACCTTGATTTAGGGGTGGTGCCGGATTCTCAGCTTGAGGTTCGTGGCTAGAAGGGGGAATCCAAATGTTGAAAAAAGGGAGGGAGAGCCGATCCTAAGAAGCACCAAAAGATAAGGGGTCAATAGGAAAATTCTCATTCCTTTAGTAACCAAGAATAGAGGGAGTTGCAAATCTCAAAAGGGAATGATAGATGGCCTACTCATCGATTTAACTGCAGTATGGCCGCTCAGACAAAAAAATTTGATCATGTTATTGAAAACCATTTTGAACCAGATCCGGTTCAAATCTCTTCATCTACCCACTTGCCTCAATAGGAAGACTCTCAGTCCACTGCATTTTAGTGTGTCACTTCAACCTCTCTGTTACACTCTGTTAAAGAATCTTCAATGCCTATGCACTCTGTCTCAAATCTTAAACATGATTATGCTAAGATGATTCCTGCACCTAACCTTTCAGCTAAGATGACTTCTGAGCCATCTTCAAGTGATTATTTTCAAAAGAGGAATGTTAAATTAATGGAGAAAGTTTAGGAGTATGTTCGTTTGACTCGACATATCAAGCATGAGAATGGGATCTTGCGAGCCAGAGTTACATCCCTACAAAAATTAGTTGATGACATGGCCAGTTCCAATGGGAGCTTAAGGAAACTGTTGAAAAATAAAGAGAGACAACTTGAGTAGATTATGAAAACTCAATATAAGCTAGTTCCATCTTCCCCTCAGGTACAACTGTTGGTTAATGCTTAAGGAGTATGACTTCACTCTTACCACCAATTTTTGTTTATCAATTTTTCTCACTTGCAATGGGACATGCAAGATATTTGGTATGGGGGACATGATGGCCTTCTATTTTTCCTATTTTCCAACTAAATTTCAAGTCCAATCACCTAAGGGAACCAATCATTTTGATCAATTTTTATATGTTTTAATCATCCATTTCATCTTCATTTATATACACTTTGAAGAATAATCTATGAAGCCTTTGATAAGGTAATTTTTATTATTATTTTATCCATTTCATTCAGTTTTAAAAGGATTTCAAAAAGTCACATCAAACAAACAATTACTTGGCATACATTCTTTGTTTACTATGCATATTTCTTACTCTCTCTTTGTATGGTCAATCTGACACCTAATCCAGCACCGGCCATTAGAGAGATTTTGAGGTCAAAAAATGGCCTCCTAAGAGATGTACTACAAAAATATGATATATATTAAAATATTAGGAATTGGGGGTTTTATGGGGTAGGTGTATATGACAAGTCACCTCCCACACTATTTTCTATGCACAATATAAATAACCATGGTTGAGTTACTTTTCAAAATTCACTAGAAATAAAATTAATAAAATAAGTCTACATTGATGTGACTAAGACTCATTGTAAATTCCCAAAAATTTATTGTCCTTTAGCATTTATTTGTCTTGAACTTGCAAATGAAATTAAATAATAAAAAACATTTTTAAGAACTATTTTTTTTATTTTATGTTGACTTTTTATATTTAGTACGTTTCTCATGAATTTAATATAATGTAATTTAATTGAGAATTTATTTACATGTAAAATGTTAATAATATTGTTATAATCTACATTGCATTATTATTATTATTATTATTATTTATTAAATCTATTATTATTCTTTATTAGTTTGACATTATGTTATTAAATAGAGTGGAGTGAATATATAATTTAAAATTAAAAACATAAAAATGATAATATATTATTTTATAAACAAATATGAAAGGACTTTCTTTATAAATTAAGAGTACTTCACTTGAAAATGACAATAATATTATGTTATGAGAAAGTGTGAAAAGACATTCATTATGAGTACTTTACTTAAAAATGACAATAATATTATTTTATGAAAAGACTATCATTATGAGTACTTTACTTTATGACTTAAAAGTACTTACACCACTACCTTGGTTAACTATGTGTTTTCATCCACCATAGAAAATTTGACAAATAAGCATTCTTAACTCATGCAATGCCACCTCAACCAAGGGGGATGATGTCATCTACTAGAATGTGATTGGTTGTTTTTTATAGTACATTTTTTTTGTTTTGAGGCCATTTTTTTACCTCAAAATTTCTCTAATGCAGAACAAAGGAATGATGGTTCAAATGGTGGAAGATCTAGTTGAAATGTATTTATGGGTTTTTGCTTTGCTATCCTATAAAGATTATGAGGTACCATTTTTTAATCAAATCTCTCCATGAGTTGCGGCCCTAATTGTGAATAGTATGAAGATTCATGGCTAGAAATGAGGGTTAGGTTACAATGATTTTAATGCCTATTTGTTTTGTGCAAGTTCTGGAATTCCATCTGTTCGTTTTACAGTTGCTGGTAACTTTTTTTTAGAGGGTCATCCCTTTCAGTCGTCGACCCATGATGTAACCTATAAATATATATGTTGTAAGACTCACTAGGGGATAAAGACAGAGAAGATGTAAAAATTTGACTCAATATAATTAATCTAGTTCTGCACTTTTATTTGAGTTCTTAACTTTTGGTTTAGCAACATTTGGAGGGGGGCCCACCTTCAACCACTATCTGTGTGCTTTTTAGTGTTAATATATTTCTTTTTAACATCATTGTAGAAAACCATTGAAATTTGTACATTCAGCTTCAGTGTTAATACATATGAATATATATATGTCTGTGTAGTTTATGACTTGTAGGGTAATTTTGGTTGATCGCTCATAATGGTTTGTTTTCAAAAAGAGTTTGAAGCTTTGATTACATAGGATCATTATAATTTAGGAGATTTGATTTCCTATTTTTTTTTTAGCAAAAGATGGTTCGAATTACAACAAGAAAATAACATATTTTATTCTTGTCTATTTTTCAACGCTTTATAATTCCTGTAAGAAATTTTAAGAGATTAGATTAAAGTAGATAGTGAATCATTTTCAAGTAACTTGTGTTCTCATTACCCTCCATATTGCTAATCTCTATTACATGATGGAAATCCACATTTAGATTCGTTGTTTCTACTCAAGAAATCAAAAGTTATTAGTTTCCAGCATATGATACATTTAGCTCAGCATATAGAAACCTAAGAAAAATCCTTTTTGGAACCGATGCAAGTCTTTTTGAAATCATTTAAGCTATTTAAATCATTTTAAGAAGCATATGTGTGTATATCTATCGTTGAACATCGAGCTTAGGATTTTCTTTACTTGCAACACGATTTATTTTATGGAGTAAGCATAATATTGAAAATAGATATTAAAGTTAATATCACAACAACAATCTTCTATAACTTATGGGTCTCTGGTTCAAAAAAAGTTCCTTGATAGGTTGAGTCTGAAATCATTTTGAAGCAATTTACTTAGATATATATACTTTTCATGATTTGCTATATTAATAACTTATCTCTATTCTGGAACTATTGTTTATACCAGGTCATAAATAAGCTTATTCATTTTTCAAGAGCTTGTTTGCATTCATTTTAATATTGCAGTTATTTGCATTTGATTGACAGAGTTCTATTTAGTTTTGAAGTAGATAGAAGCTTTCATCTGATTTTATTTATAGAAATTTGAAATTGCATATTAGGATCCAACTTAACTAGTTGCATACAATGTTACTTTGAGTAGGCATTTTTACCAGTTTTAGTGATTTCCAAGATTTGGGAGGTTTTTTTTTTATTCTAATAAAAGCATAGCTATTTCTCTTACCCGCATAGATAATGTTAGCATCTCACAAGTATACAGACCTTGGTTTGACAATTTAATAATTCAGTTAACTTAATTAACTAAACATTTTTAGCCTGACGGGAGGTTCTTCATAGCCCACCTCTTCCTATCATTGTAAGCATTCACAATATCCCTTTCCACCTTCCTTCATGGGGAAAGTTCCTCTCCATTGTTCCACCATTGAATTAGCACATGGTTTGGACAAAAAAGGCCTCCCTAAGGGAGATTGTTGGCTTCCATTGAAGCCCACACCTCCTATGTGTTGTACATCTTGACCATTGGGCAATACAAAAGGTGGTTTGACATATCTTGGATTGTTATTGGAGTTTGCATTCTCCCCCCATCTCTTTCATTTTTCATCTTATCCATATTTGTTTTTCTTTTTATGTGAATTGCACTAACAATCTATTGCAGGATCACCAAGTTGAGTCCATCATTTGCTATAAAAAAATTGTAAGGCCAAGCATCCACTCAAATCCCATCAAACAACTATCTCATGCAATCCCAAGGTTAAGATACAAAAGGCATGCACATTAGTTCATCCACACACTCATCAATGTTTCTTAGGCTACCAAAAAATGTTCACAAATTCATCCCAGTTCATAGGGCCAACTCATCTAACATGAAACTTTGGCTTGTTGGTTCCATTTGACAAGAAATACCCTTATAGGAGCATGTACATACTATTAATTTTAATAAGGAAATTGATAACAATAGTGGCTCTCTCATTTTCTAATGTTCCCTCTACTCCTATTCTATATGGTGTGTACTTGCAATAACTTATGCAATTCCCTCTCATTTCTATGGCCTCTTGTTATGTCTAGGGGATATTTATCATCCCAACACATTAATACAACTATGATGTGTCTATCATAGCTTCACATTGTTATTCCAATCTCGCCAATATTAATTTTTCACCCTTATACTATGATCCCCATAGTTGGTTTCATGGGACTTTGTAATACCCCTAGTTTTGACTAGGAATGTATTTAACCAAAATTATGTAAATGATGTAAATATGTTAGTGCAAATTCCTAGTGCGGAGCTCAAGGCCAAGGCCTGACAAGTGAATAACTCTCCATGTATGATGTATATATTCTATTTGGACTGTTTGGTTGGCCTGTTATGCTGATTTAGAATATATGTAAATATTATGTGCATAAATAATAAAATGGTCCAATAATGGTTGTGTAAAGAGCACCAAAGGGGCTATGATTCCACCAGAGGGGAAAAGGAAAGGGGGTCTATGGGAGACTAAATCCTTGCTACCAAGTGTCAACCTTAGAACTCACCCAAAATTCTGTCAGGTGCCTTGAATAAGCCAATTATCTCATTTTTTACTATTCTCCAATCATTGAATGCATGTCTGAGGTTGGTGGGAAAAGTCACCTCATGTAGTTATTGAAGCATGGGGTTGACTACACTTTTGTGACAGTTTTGTCATGACAGAACTCAGTCTGTAGCTGTCAATTGTCTTTTCACCATTTTCTCATATCCCTTGGAGTCAACCCTCATTCTCTCATTCATTCATACATGCATATTTACAGTAGGAAGAGCTCTCCATTGCTGTCCATGAACTTACCAAACTATGTTGAACCCAAAAATTTGAATTTGGAGACCATGTTGCAAATATGGAAGTGAAAATTGATGGTTACAAGTGAGCATAGAGGTTGGGAAAGCTAGAAATCCTTACCCATTGAGTTTTGCTGCTCGTAGGTGATTGAGAAGCCACGAATTGAAGTTACTGGTGGTTCTATAACAGCACATATCATATTGAATTTCTTCTATGCACACACTGGAAGCACCCAACCAGAGGGATCTCCCAAGAGAATCGTGGATTGGTGAAGGGGATGCCTAAGCTAGAAGGGTTTTGTGTGGGACAAGCATCGTGGAAGCCAAGGATGTGAGGGATGAGTGAAACCACTATAGAGCTCAGTATGAGCATTTGGATAAGAGTAGAGAGCAGAATGGGTTGTGGGTTGGGAGATAGAATCCTGTAGGTGTTTCCTTCGCCCTGGTGGCTCATAGCCTAGCTTGGGGGTGGATTCTCATCAGAAAGAGTATATGTTGGAAAGAGTGCCTATGGTTGGGTGGAAAATCACTCTTACACAGCCAGTTGCTTGGATCTGCATTGGATAAATATAAGTATTCTCATGTATTTGAATCTGAAATGTTTTTAATTGATACATGCGATGTTTATGCTTGTATATGCATGATGTGTGTGTAGATCGAATTGAATTCCGCTGTGTATGTTTATTTACGTTTTTGCACACATTTTATTTGTTAAAATTCATATTATGGCTTTGGGGAAAAATTTGAGAGCCCGGATTCAGGTAATGTCCCTTCCTAATGGTCAGATTGGGTGAGGGGGACGTTACACACTTTTTGTCTACTAAGCATCTTAATGGGGTTTTATAAACCCCATTGAAATTTTTTCAATGAATATTTTTTCTCAACACTCATTAGTATCAACCTATTTTCATGGAAATATTCAAGGATGATAAGTAAATACCACCCTTATATTCATTACATACAATGATTCTTATCAATGGAAGACAAACTTTATATCACATAAAGAAAGGGTGCCAACATTCTCTCAACCTACACTCTCTTCTATAGTGCTCTATGAAATCCTCAAAGCTCAAAGAATTCTTTATTTTGCTTTAATACAATATTTTGGTATTGTGGATTTTATATTACTACATTACAAAGAATAAACATGAAAAAAAATATTTATTAGGGAAAAAAATACATAAATTCAAGTTGCCACATTAAAAATTAAAGAAATTTTTTTACATATCTTAAATGGCATTAGAAACTTGATCTATATACAAAATTTCATAATTCCTTTATACCAGATTTATTTGGTTCCTCAATTTTACAACCCACTTCTCATAACATTGCAACATTTTCTTGACATATACAAACAAATACTTTCCATAATATTACAACATTTTTATTACATATTTTAGTGTGTACTTTTTCAACATAAAAATATATTCAATAAAACAAAAATATGCATGCACATCTACATGCACACAACCATAAATGTAAAACATGCCAAGTACAGAAACTTGAACTTGAGTGGAGTAGTACCACTACCCTCCTTAAGTAACCCAACAATCCAATCTTAACATCATTTAATGTGTTTAATAACAACTATATTGAAATGATCACTCTGAAAAATAAATTTCAATAGAAAAATAACTTATGAAAATATTTCCATAAATACACATAAAAAATATGTATTTAACCATAATTATATAGAAATAATTTTTAATAGAAAAATAACTTATGAAAAACCTCTATAAGTACACATAAACATATAAAAGAATTCGAATAATGAGTATGTATATATTGTAAAACCATTCATGTGAACACCGATCTCCTTGAAGTTAGAAAATTATAACTCGTCAATGTAACAATCAAACAAACATGGATATGAAATCTCATACTTTAATTTATAAAGTTTTATTAATTTTAATTATAAATGTCTTAATTAATATTATATTTGAGTCTAATAATTTTTCGTTAATTTGGATTTGAGGTTTTAATGATGGGATTGAGTGGTTTTCATTCTCCCTACCAACGATTAAACTTAGGCTCAAAAAGTAAATAATTCCTAAGATAGAAGCTCGCTTGCTTAAAAAATATTTTTTTTATTAATTCTTATATTGTAATGATTTTATACATTTCAAATTTAACCTTGAATACTTTATGATTACATTGATTAATTTAACCTTGAATACTTTATGATTACATTGATTAATTTTTTTACTTTAAGACAATTTTTTAAGATGAAAACTTATCCCTTGTAAAGAGACAATGGATTCCAATATATATGTACCTATCTTATTGTATATGGTTATTTTATTAATTTCATAGTGGTTTGGTTTTCACATTTTCTCCCATTATTTTTGTGTAATTTCCCATTCAAAAAAATATTAAAAAGAGAAAATTTCACCAATCTATTAGTTTTTTAGGTTGCGGTGGAAACATTAGATTTGGAATAAGAGAATTAAAAAAACCTCAAATGGACATTAGCTTGACCAAATATATTAAATGATAAATAAATAAATAATTAAGATAGGAAATAAGGTGGCACTTGGTCATGAGGGCACATTGGAGGTGTGGGGCCCACTTAAGCAAAATACCAATTTCATTAAATTTGGACATATTAGGCAAATTTTGGACTAAGAAAGTGTGAATTTAGACTTTGAAAGTGTCAATATCAACCTTTCTAAAGTGCAAAATCAGGTTTTGAAAGTGGCAATACTGGCTGTGGAAAGTGTGTTTTTTTATTCAAATAGTGTGTTTTTTGACTACTTATGAAACTTAAAATTGCAGTTTTTTGTTATAAAACTATGAATTTTTATTCAAAAAGTGTGAATTTCAAATCAAAAATGCAAATTTTGATTTGAAAAGTGTGAATTTCAAATTAAAAAAATGCAAATTTTGATTTGAAAAGTGTGAATTTCAAATAAAAAAAATGCAAATTTTGATTTGAAAAGTCTGAATTTCAAATAAAAAAATGCAAATTTTGATTTGAAAAATGTGAATTTCAAATAAAAAAATGCAAATTTTCATTTGAGAAGTGTGAATTTCAAATAAAAAAATGCAATTTCTGATTTGAAAAGTGTGAATTTAAAAAAAAAAAAAGCAATTTTTTATTTGAAAAGTGCAATTTTCATTTGTAAATGGTCAAAATGTTAAGGTAAAATGTTCAATGTCTAAAATATTCAGTCATTGTTTGTATAACAAGTCAATGGCCAAGTTATAACATATAAAAATTGTTTGTCTTGACTTCCGTTTTCCGACAAGAAGGATCGTCCGCCCCTTCTTTTCCTAGTTAATTGTGAAAACCTTTATTCAACAATTCAGCTATATCAATAATGGAGAACACAAGAAGGATCGACGGATCCTTCTTGCATTGTCGATGTCACGACCCCTCCCATCGATCCAACGCAAGGAAGGTATCATGACACTAAGATCTAGGCCTTTCACAAAACTTAGCCCCCATTCATCATGAATAAATAAAATGGCATTGCAAATAAAATGGATATGTGTGCAGATGCAAATCAAGCAAACATGCACAGCGGAATAACACATCATCCACACACATTTCACATGCATACACCATATCAAGAACAACCATCTATTAATTAAAACAATGTAGGAGTAAAACACAAATAAAATACCCATCTTGATGTAATGCTATCCCAAGCAACTAGCTATGTCGCTGCAATGTTCCACCCAACCGTAGGTCTCTTCCCATCCTATATTCTTTCATCACTCAGAGACCACGCATGAGCTAGGCATGATATCTACAAGGAAAATGGGACTCTCAAGCTCAGCACGACCAAATCAATGGATACTCATCTCAACCCCAACATTCTCTTCCACACAACAAAATAAAAAACTGGGAATGTATACACATTTTCAATAATGGATTTACAAATTAGAGTCCATGGGTTTTCCCCAAATAGTGGCACACCCAAAAATGGATTTTGGGAAGAGGGAATCAACCCCAGGGAAGAAAACTGATTTCACCCACAGATGTATGAGCATTCAGTGGGCCAAAACGACCTCTATAAAACCCCCAAATCGATTTATTCTCTTCCCCACTATTAACCAAAACAAAAACGCCCTTCCTAGCTAGAAAAATGAAGGAAAACACAACAAAACCATGGAGGAAAACGTCCAGGAAGCTCCAAACTTGTGAGAGAGAAAAAATGATGAGTGAAGAATGGCTTGGGAGCAATTTCGTAGTTCCTTTCTTGCCAAGGAAGCCAAACACATATTTCTATGAAGGGTGGCTTTCCCATACCCAAATTTGGACAGCCACACCTCTCCATTCCCAAGGCATTAATTACCTCAACCAACTCTTGGAGAAAAAATAAATGATTGGGCACAAAATTCAACATGGGTAGTTGAGGGTTGATGGGTTCTCTCATTGACACTTGGCTTGACTTGATTGACTCAAGGGTTTGAATTTTCCCTCCCAATTCCTTGTAAACATCATGCTCCCATCTCTTGTTTCATTGCATAGCTAGTTGTGGGCATTTATATTAAAATGCATATTTACCATTTCCATGGCTTACTAGCACATGAGCAGCATAATACCAAATACTTTCCTCCTCAAGGCCGAGCATTCACTAGCAAGGCCTTGGCCTTGAGCTCCACGCTAGGAATCATACATAATATGCATACAATATTTATATTATAGCCCAAAATATCCTAAGGGTCAAAATGGGTGTATGACAGTCGAACTATTATAAAAATAATATTGGGAATAAGAAGGGTAGGCTGACCCTTCAATTACGAAGGAATTGTAAAAATAGAACACCTTGGAAGTTATAACATTTAAAAATGGTTTGTCCAGACTTTCGTTTTTCGAAAGGAAGGATCGGTCACCCCTTCTTTTCGTAGTTAATTGTGAAAATATTTATCCAACAATTTAGATATATCCATAATGGATAACACAAGAAGGATCAACCAACCCTTCTTGATGTGTCGAACTATTATGAAAAGAATATTGGGAATAAGAAGGGTCGACCGACCCTTCTTGCAATGTTGAACTATTATATAAATAATATTGGGAATAAGAAGGGTCGGCCAACCATTCAATTACGAGGGAATTGTAAAAATAGAACACCTTGAAAATTATAACACATAAAAATGGTTTGTCCCGACTTCCGTTTTCTAACAAGAAGGATCGGCTGCCCCTTCGTTTCGTTGTTATTTGTGGAAACCTTTATCCAACAATTCAGCTATATCCATAATGGATAACACAAGAAGGATTGACCGACCCTTCTTACAGTGTCGAACTATTATAAAAAGAATATTGGGAATAAGAAGGGTTGGCCGACCCTTCAGTTACAAGGGAATTGTAAAAATAGAACACCTTAGAGAAAGAGCGACCGCTCTTTCTCTAAGAAAATTTCCACTTGCCAGCAAAGTCTTTGAAGCAAAACTTCTATAAATTTTGTTGTTAAAATGTTGATATATAGTATCCCAGGGTGACACGTGGAATGCTCATATTCTGACGCGTGGCATATTTGATTTGGCACATTGAGAATAGCGAGGTTACTAATTTTTTATTACGGATTTAAAACTTATAAATATTTATTTTTCCAAAATTAGTAATGAAGACGGATGGGACATATGGGGAATGGTAATTATCACAATATGGCGGAATATCATCTTTGTAGATTTTGCTTGAGTAAGATATCATCTCTGTATATTTTTTCCTGGAAATTGATGACATGTGGAACGTATTTGCTTCACTGGAATGTATTTGACAGGTCTACTTGGAATTTACCTGTCAGTGTCCACCAAATTCACTTATCTGTCATAAATAAATACTAGTAAAATTACTAGTTTGGTACTTGTTGCAATTCAATAGTTTAGTAATTAAGATTGGGAAGATTTACATGGTTTAATGAATTGAAAATTTTCATCATATTTATGCTTGTTTGATGCGCTTGTGATCTGAGTGTAGTGTGTCATTTTCAGAGGGAAACGAAATGGATTTCTGTACCAACTTTGATATAAATAAAAAATACCGAGCCCCGTCTTGCTTGAGGTATGTCGATTTTTTTCAATTTTTGTATGTCTTAGGGGTTCTATTTTGATGATTTTGAAAAGTAGTAATTGGTAGTTTTTCAATGGAATTCCTACTTTTTAAAACTTTTTCAATGGAATTCCTGCATTTTAAAAAATTTTATGGCAGTTATGTTTTGTGGTTGGTTTTTAGGTTTTTTTACATCCTTTTGACTTTTAATTTTGTGTAATATTTTGTGAATAAAAAAGACATTGAATAAGAGAACAACATTATGCTTACTGGCAATTGTAAATATAAAAAAAAATTGATGTCTGTAAATTTACATAAAACGTAAAATGACAGGCACTAAAAACATGTTACTGTCATCAAATTTTGAATTGACAGGTACATAAAATTTGAAATTCCAAGCCTTTTCGTGCATTGACAGGGAATTGGAACAATAATTGTACAAGTAAACTTCACTTCGACGAGCATTATGCATGACCATCGTCAGGAGGAAGAGGTGAGGAGGAAGAGGCATAACAAGGAAGAGATCCCTTTGGAGGATAGTTGCAGAGTCTCTTATGCTCAAAGGACAGTTTGGATGAAATCTAGGATTTTTGAACTGGACCTATCGTTTGAAGTGTAGAAGGAAATCCAAGGTGTGGAGCAGGAGCTCTGGAAAAATCTTGGTAAAGATACCGTGCAGGAGGAAAGCTGGAAGCTGGAAAATTGGGTCATGGACCCGGGGAACATTGCTACCCGTTTAACCCTGTACGAGCGAACTGTTTCCCTTTACTAGGTAATGAAAAACTTGGTGGGGTATGCTCTTATGGACCGTATGCAAAAAGAGGATCCGGTGTAGAAATCGCTTCAAGACGAAATCAGGGACCTGAACCGGAAGATGGACTTCTTGCTGCAATCCATGGGCCTCCGTATTCCTGATGCTACCACGATTGTGCCAGAAGAAAATCCTCAAGGACGTTTCCTAGATTTGCCTTATATTTTACCGTAATGTTGTTGTTCTCTTTAGTGATCGGGGGTTGTTTCTCCTATGTAGTTGGTGTGTTTTTTGGGTTTATATCACTATGGTGTGTCTGTGTATGCTCAGTTCTGGTTTTAATAGTCTTTATGTTTGGAAGTTTTGGTTGATCTTCAGGATGTTTCGGCTGAAAGTTACAGCTTCTCTAAGTCAATATTTTGGCTATGGGTAGAACAGTCATACAACCTCTCTCTTTCTTTGTTTCGCAGAAGATACAGAGAGCTTCAACCTGTTTGTGCTTGAATGTAACCTCTCTTTATAAAAAAATGTAAAAAATATTTGTCTGCAATGAGTTATATTTAGAAGTATATATTCAACAATCTTCTTCCATTGTCCATATTTCCATCTAGATTACTTTTCTATAATTATGTTGAGGAAGTTGCCTTCTACTATTGACAATATTTTTGTCTACAATGAGTTATATTTAGAAAGATATATTCATCATTTGACCATATTTCTCTATAAAATAGTTCTCTATAATTATATTGAAGCATATAGATGGATTTATTCAAAAGGCTCTGCACAACCATTCATTACAAAAAAGAAAATCCTGGGAGCATAAATATATTTCCCAGTATGGATTTGTAAATTTAACAAGACGCAAAAAAAAACATTCAAATTTTCCAAAATGGAGGTAACAACTCATCCAAGTAGGATCTCTTCTACAAAAAATTCTCCTACTGAACAAAGGTTTCCTCAGCAATTCTCATTTCCACAGAGGGGGATTCCTGGTAGTGGCTGCAGTGTGACATCCTGACCATCTTCACAATTTCATCTTTTATAATTTATCCACTTCCCCCATAATTTCAATCAAATTGCATTCCAAATAATCAATTCTCGAGTCCTGATAGGTTAATTGCTGAGAGATATACCTCATGTCGTCGGCTGACTCTCAGTCCGCTTTGATGCCCAAATAGACTGTGTCATAAACCTTTTGCAGGTGTTGTTTGAAGTCTTCCACACTGGACATTAGGAACGCCATTTCATCTGCAAGGCCCTCCATTGAACTCGGAGAAGAGGTCAGAGAAGGGGCCGAATCAACGAGATCTGCTCACGGTTTCAATTAAACCTTGGATCTACTCACAGTTTGAAATAAAACTTCCATCCGCCAACAGTTTCAATTGCATCTTGCAATCTCAAAAGAGTCTTTAGGTAAATGAAATAGTTGTTTAATCCACCAATCGTATGATCCCTAGATTGCCTCGAAGTTGTCTTATGAGCATGAGAGACTCTGCAACAATGGTGGTCCATAATGCTCGTCGAACTGAAGTTTACTTGTCGAAGTACTTGTAAATAAGTAACTTTACACATTTACATTAGTATCATTATAGTAGCATTATACGAATACTATTCTAATTTTTTTAAATAGAGTCATTATTTCTTTTCTTTTTTTTTTAAATAGAAACATTCTTTCCTTTTGTTTTTTTAAATAAAAGCATTCTTCCATTTTTTCTTTTTTTAAATAGAATGAAATTTCATAGAAAGAATGAAAAGTGTTTTTAGTTATTATATTTTTTTAATTAAATCCCTTCATGCCAGAAGGCCGATATGAATATATAACCTTCAACCTGAAATTAAGTTCAACCCTTCAAATTTGATCCCTGTCGGCACTAGTTTTCTTGTTTATTGAAAGGATTATTTTATTTTAAAGAAAAAAAAGAGAAACTTTGTATTATATACTCGTAAAAACGATTACATCCGTCTTCTTTTCACATTGCACTTCTAAGACAAAAACTGCCATATAAAGAAATTCCCATGTCTACTATCAACCTTGGATACTGAACAGAAAGCCTTACTGTTTGACATCAAAACAGTCAGTATAGAAAAGACCCAGCCAGGTTGATAGACAAACTAGAAGGATTGCAACAAAATATAAATTGTTTGGGCTAAGATCTCATCAAACGATATCCGAAGTAATATCCATCCCACTCTGAACACCATGCCCCATATGCTCTCGTTGTGCCTTAATTGCTGCAAGGCCCTTCTCATTTATTCTAATTTTTTCTCTTGTCCATCCTTGCCTTGGTGATCATGCCCATATGATTCTATTTACATCGATCATCATATTTTCTTCTACACCAACAACCCGTTGTTGCTTTCTATCTAAGCATTTTTTGTACAAGACCTTCAGATCCTTCGATGCTCCTATTGGCTTCCACCATTGCAACTCTACTTTGTAAGACTTGCTAGCATCTGAATCCTGATAAATATTACCAATCGCCATACCCAACCAGATTGCACAATCTGGCTTTGGTGATTGCAAAATGACCATTTGGCCCTTTAAAACATCCACTCTTGGAATGAATTCATCTCTAGGCTTGTTGCATATTGGTCCAACATAGAAATCCTGCAGAGCAGGAACATTTTCCTTCAATAGGCACCCATAATTTCATGTCCAGATCTCGTAGGTTCACTACTATGAATATCATGGCTTGTCGATGGCCGAAAATTAGTTGATGACTGATCAACACTCTTGAAGGGACTATCCAAATCTTTATATACAACTTCCCAATAATTTAACTTGGGATGCCAAAATTGTTCACCTCCCTTCTCAATCCCTCGATTCTATAATGAAATATATGTTTCTAATCCTTTTTTTTATTTCGTCAATGTCCAAAGGTCTTTTTGATTACAAATTTAATAACCTAGGTTGTCCCACTGACAAGTCTATGTTACCATCTAGAAATGACCGCCAAAGATGAATAGGAGACAACTAAGCTTCATCCCGAAGTGATTCCCTCCATTGCATGACTGGAATGTCATCTATGAGCGAAAATTAAAAAAAATGGTATTTTTTGATACCGATGATCTTGCCATTTCCATCCAAAAGGTGGGGTTCACAAAACTCTTAAAATCGTAAAGTTCATCAATTAGATAAGGGACATAGAAATTTTGATCTTCACATGTCCTATACGTATCCATAATTTTTGAGAGTGAAAATATATCCTTGCGCATTAGCTTTACTGATAACCTACCATAAGTTCCATCTATGTCTTCATGGGTGTGTCCGATCGGAAGGAATCCAACTTCAACTATCTCGAACACTCTCCTTGCTATTAAAAGAGATAAAAATGCAAATACAAAGCGGTTTTTGTTATCACCTGAAAAATTATCCATTTGCAACAACAATATGGGTGGTATTTTTCTAATTGGCATGCATTGATTAGTACCATCAACACACAATACATCATCTTGCATTACATCTTGTCTGTATATAAAACACTTTTCATATGAGTCTGATTGCAATAGAGCATCATGCAATTGGTGCTTAGATGTTCTTCCTTTGTAGAGAAAATCACCATATTTATCAACCACTGGTTCTTCAAGACACTTCAAGCATTTAGTTAGGGATGTCACAGTGAAATTCAATCCCATCTCTAAAAATGAGAGGTTGAAATGGCCAAAACCCCCAGCCTTGTGCCCATGAGTCAAAATTCTAGTCAATGATATGGGAAGATTCATGACATTACTAAAATCCTTTTCCTTCTTACCCATCCTTGGAATGGAAGTCTTTGACTTATCCATTTTGTCATGAAAAATACTCAAAAAAGTCTTTGGATTTTTTTGTGAAGCCAATCTATGAGAATAATATACTTGGTGACAACTTGCGATATATTTATTATGAGCTGCTTGATTTCCTTGCAACCTTTCCACCTGATCTGGATCAATGGTCCCCTTAAGCCTATCATGTATTGTAATGCACTCATTACACCTTGCAAAGGAGTTTGATTTATAAATTTTAACATCTCAATAATCTTCTCTCATCACCTTGCTAAAGGAGGATTTTGATATTGGAGGAAAACAAATTCTTTTGATTTCATCATTAGCCATTTTTCGCAGCAAACCATGGGACATACAAGATGGCAATAATTTCAAGGTTGTGCTTTCCATCTTCACTGATTAATTGTGTAATATGTGGAGATTTGTCTGAATTCTCTTCTACAATTTTATTAATAGTAGCCACCAATGCAATAGTGTTCGCCCTAGATTTTTCCAAGCCACTGTTACCATGCACAGCTCTCACATCACCATTCAAGAACATGCTTTTATAATTGTAGAAAGTGCTCCTTTTTATCCCATGGCATTTATACCATGCATTTTGATAGACATCTATTGTGTCTAACCTCATTGTAAACATGCTTCTTTTTCTGTCATCTCCTTCTTTGGCCACAAGAGCATTTGATCCCATAGATTTTATAACATATTGTCTTCTAGAATTTCCATTCATATTATCAAATTTATTCACACTTTCAACTATAGATTGAAGTAAAATTTTTGATATACAAATATTTGAGCAACAATGTTCCGTGACAATTTTTGAAAGAAATGCACCCTGATCAATTCCTGGCCTGTAAGGTACCAATCTTGAATTTATTTCAGATATTTTAGTTCCAGCTTGATGTTTTACGAAATTGTATGGCCTTGTTCCATTACCTTTAACATCTGTATATTTACAATGGGGAGTACCTGGAAGGACCATATGTAAAGGACATTCTTCAAAAATATTCCCAAATTTGACCATATCTTCGTCTGTTTTATTTTTTAGTATAATATCCAAAGGAACATCATCAAGGTCAAGAAAAACGTTTGCAGGCCATATTATAAGAGAGCCTTCAAATAGACCACAATACTCGCAATTGCAGAATACTTTATGAACTAAAATACCAAACTCACCAGCATCTAGTGCTTTGAATTATACAATGTCTCCCTAAAAAACAGTTGACACTATTCCCTGAGCAACATACCTTGGCTTTAAAGAACATTGATGTATCAAATTAACATTCTCTCCCACGAACTTAACATTGTGATTTTCTCTTAATACTTTCGAAGTAGTTTCAGATTGATTATTGTTGAAATTTCTTTCAACAAAAAGCAATGTTTCTGTATTAAAATCTATGATTATTTTAATCGGACATACAAAAAAAACTCCATTGCTCAACCCTGGACAACATGCCATACAAGAAAAAAACACTTCATCCACCAGAATACCAAAGGATAAGTCACCCAAAAATGTTCCCCCAACAAAATCAGTCCCACTCACATTTGTTACAAAACCTATGGAAATGCAATCCTTGCTTTCTGAACACTTATGTAACAACATAAATTTTATCAAAATAAAAGAAGATTTATTCTCAGTTGTTATGATATCTGCCACACTCGGTGAATTAGAATATGCTATATCATTCACCTCATTCTCGCGAAGAGAAGACCCAATGTGGTTAACGATCTCAGATACAGGCCATTGAATATAACCACCAACAACCTCTGACAATGTATCTGCACCTTCTGATGGATAGGGAAATGGACGACTTGCATTTAAATTCTTGGTAACATTTACAATGATACATCCATCTTTAATGCTTATATTATGCAATATTTTTCTTTCTATAAAAGAGATTCCTTCAGCAACTTTCAATCCATTCAAAAGCAGGTCCACACATTGTTGAGTACCAAAATCCATTTCATAAACGATATCTAAAATATAAAATAAAAGGACACGTTGTTCAGAACCAAAATCTAGTTTAGAAGCGATTTATGAAATATAAAATAACAGGAGAACATTAAAAATCATATTTATTTTAAACAAAGAATAAGTTTTCCCCTAGTATTTATTATCAAATAAGTCAATTAGAAGGGTCGTATTGATCCGATGCAAGGAAGGGAACATGATCCAATTATTGCATTTTTTATGTTTAATATTTTCAAAACAAAGAAGTTTAACTCTTAAATCTTATATCGTGGAATATGAGAGGTGTGGGGTCCGGTCCCCCCTGAATGATTTCTTGTTTCCAGATTGGTCAGACCAAGTCACCTCTGTCGTTCCTTAACGAGTGATCACTGCCATATTGGGTGGGATTAACGACTGTCGGCCAACCCTTCATTTACGAGAAAATTTAAAAATATTTAATCTACAAAGGCTATGTCGACATTTCCCGACTTCTGACTTCCGATGTAAATAGTAGGGACCCAGAAATCATCTAAGTTCTAACATATAAAAATGTTTGTCCCCGCTTTCATTTTTCGACGAGAAGGATGGGCCGCCCCTTCGTTTAGTAGATAATTGCGAACAACTCTATCTAGCAATTCACCTGTATCCAGAATGGTGAAAGAAAGAAGGATCGACCGACCCTCCTTGCATTCTAGAACTATTAGGAATAGAATACTGTGCAGAAGAAGGGTAGGCCGCCCCTTCATTTATGAGGGAATTGTAAAAATATTCAACCTAATAAGGCTAAGACATCAATTCATCTATATCTAAATTGGTGAACACCGGAAGAATACTGAGTGTTAAAATTCAATATGCTAAGACAGAAAATAGCAGCATTACATTCCATTTCACAATAATAGCATATACAGGATCACTGAAGAAACAACAAGCATAGCATAAACACAAGAGACACAGATTTATCCTGGGAAACCCTCATGGGGTAGAAAACCCAGTAAAGCTTCCTCAATATAGATGACCAGCAATATACAAAGATGTAAACCAAAGACATGATCTCCTTCTCCACTGTAGCAGACCTCTCCTCCAATAGGTGCGCCTCCCTTGAATGAGTGAGTGTATATAATGAGGAACACACCTCCTCTATTTATACACTACTTTGATATGTATTTTACACAAGTACACGTAGGCTCGTATTTAACCAATAGGTTAAATAACCCACTACAACTAACTGGGCCGACCCCTCTAGGGTGGTCTAATAACCCTTTGACCCACATAACACATTTAGGGCCGACCCCCACTAGGGAAGTCTAATAACCCGAGTTACCACATTCCGACGGAGGAATAAACATCTCCGGATATACAATAAGATCTTCACGGAGGAATGAATCATCTCCGGAATAATAAAGTACAAATATAATATTCTTTGAAGTTACAATATTTAACACTCCCCCTTAACGAGAAGGATATTATAACAGTATCTGCACGAGCAAGGAGTCATCAACATCATACATGATACATCTATAAATCATTGGAAGCTTTCTCAACATCATCAGTAACTCAAGCAGTTACTGGAACATCTTCAATACTGGAACATCAACATCTTCAGTACTGAGTCTTTATCTTCTGCAGCACTCGAACAACTACAACAACATCAACATCTGGATCCTCACGATCATCAGTATCGTCATCTCACGACCATTAGCATCGTCATCACACGATCATCAATATCGTCATCACACGATCATTAGCATCATCATCACATGATCATCAATATCGTCATCACACGATCATTAGCATCGTCATCACATGATCATCAACATCGTCATCACACGATCAGCAGCATCGTCATCACACGATCATCAGCATCGTCATCACACGATCATCAGCATCGTCATCACACGATCATCAGCATCGTCATCAATACAGGTATCCATAACAATACAAGTATCCACATCATTAGTACAAGTATCCTACCGATACAAGTAACCACATCATCAATACAAGTATCCTACCGATACAAGTAACCACATCATCAGTACAAGTATCCTACCGATACAAGTAACCACATCATCAGTACAAGTATCCTACCGATACAAGTAACCACATCATCAATACAAGTATCCTACCGATACAAGTAACCACATCATCAATACAAGTATCCTACCGATACAAGTAACCATATCATCAATACAAGTATCCTACCGATACGAGTAACCACATCATCAATACAAGTATCCTACCGATATAAGTAACCACATCATCAATACAAGTATCCTACCGATACAAGTAACCATATCATCAATACAAGTATCCTACCGATACGAGTAACCACATCATCAATACAAGTATCCTACCGATATAAGTAACCACATCATCAATACAAGTATCCTACCGATACAAGTAACCACATCATTAATACCATCACTTTCTCGGAGACCATTCGTCTACGGATCAATTCAGGGACCGAAGTCCGGGGATGATACAATCCCCTTCACGTACATTTTGAACTATCAGTTCCGGGATGATGCAATCCCCATCACGTACATTTTGAACTATCAGTTCCGGGATGATGCAATCCCCATCACGTACATTTTGAACTACCAGTTCCGGGATGATGCAATCCCCATCACGTACATTTTGAACTACCAGTTCCGGGATGATGCAATCCCCATCACGTACATTTTGAACTACCAGTTCCGGGATGATGCAATCCCCATCACGTACATTTTGAACTACCAGTTCCGGGATGATGCAATCCCCATCACGTACATTTTGAACTACCAGTTCCGGGATGATGCAATCCCCATCACGTACATTTTGAACTACCAGTTCCGGGATGATGCAATCCCCATCACGTACATTTTGAACTACCAGTTCCGGGATGATGCAATCCCCATCACGTACATTTTGAACTATCAGTTCCGGGATGATGCAATCCCCATCACGTACATTTTGAACTATCAGTTCCGGGATGATGCAATCCCCATCACGTACATTTTGAACTAAGGTCCAGGGACGATGCAGTCCTATCTTCTATTCTCGGAGACCTCACGTCTACGGCTCTCTTTAGGACTGAGAGTCCAGGGATGATCCAATCCCCTCAAGTCCACCAAGGACTTCATTCTCGGAGACCTCTCGTCTACGGCTCTCTTTAGGACTGAAAGTCCAGGGATGATCCAATCCCCTCAACTGTCCACTAAGGACTTCATTCTCGGAGACCTTACGTCTACGGTTCTCTTTAGGACTGAAAGTCCAGGGATGATCCAATCCCCTCAACTGTCCACTAAGGACTTCATTCTCGGAGACCTTACGTCTACGGTTCTCTTTAGGGCTGAAAGTCCAGGGATGATCCAATCCCCTCAACTGTCCACTAAGGACTTCATTCTCGGAGACCTTACGTCTACGGTTCTCTTTAGGACTGAAAGTCCAGGGATGATCCAATCCCCTCAACTGTCCACTAAGGACTTCATTCTCGGAGACCTCACGTCTACGGCTCTCTTTAGGACTGAAAGTCCAGGGATGATCCAATCCCCTCAACTGTCCACTAAGGACTTCATTCTCGGAGACCTTACGTCTACGGCTCTCTTTAGGACTGAAAGTCCAGGGATGATCCAATCCCCTCAACTCTTTTCTCATCCATACAGGTACAATCATATATCACATCAAAACATGTATACATCACATCAAGACATGTGTACATCAAAACATGTATACATCACTTAATCAACACATGTACACATCACATCAAAACATGTGTACAACAAAACATGTATACATCACTAATCAAAACATGTACACATCACATCAGAACATGTATACATCACAACTAGCATGTATTCTTACTAATACATCTAAACATGTATACATCACACCAAAACATGTATACATCTAGCATGTATTCTCACCAATACATCTATCATCAAAAGCATGTATAAGTAAAGCTAAGTATTCTAAGTATAAGAGTCCTAAATCTAAATATTTCTAAGTAACTGGGTGTAGAGAACAGGTTACCTCATCAACGACCTTGTTGTTTGATGAGACAATCTCATCAGTAGTGACTATACTACTCCCCCTTTCGAGGACGGTCCTTTTGAACTACACCAAGCTTGTCTCGGAAGTATTCAAACTTCACTCGAGACAGAGGTTTGGTTGGTAACTTCTTCACTTGACGTAGGGGCTTGGTTAGTACAATGGTAACCTGTTACAAATTCAAACTTTTAGAGTTCATTTCTGTGACATATCTTGTTAGTTCCCTATGTTCTTTGACTTATCATGGAACACTAGATTCTATGTCATCTTGATACAACTCTAATTATCACATAGGATCTCAGTTGGTTCTAACTCTAAGTCAAACAATCCTAAAGCCAAACTTCTTCACAACTAGCAGAGCAAGCAGCCATATATTCCGCTTGTGCTGAGAGTCACACTAGACTGCTTCCAGCTAAACCACGAGATCATGGCTAATCCCAGACAATAACATCCTCTCGAGGTGTTCTTCTTGTCTGATACACTTCCTGCCCAAACAGAATCTGAATAGCCATTTGAAGTCATGATCTTCAAGATAGCATAGATCAAATTCTATCGTGTCCTTTATGTGCCTCATCACATACTTTGCAACTATCAGGTAAACACATCTAGTTTCCACTAGATACTAACTCAAGGTGTTCAAAACAGAGCATATATCTAACCTAGTATATGTTAGATATATCAAAGACCCAATAATTTGACTGTACAGAGTTATATCCACTAACTCTGATGAGTTATCCCCTAACGGCTTCAAGCTGGAATCCATAAGAGTGGCCATTCCAACACCTCAAGTCATATTTCTCATCATACTTTCCCTGATTGATAAATATTCCTTCTGAGCCTTGCCATACTTCCAGACCTAGGAAGTAAAGCATCAAATTGAGATCTTTCATTTTTCATTTCTGCATTGAATGATCTTCTGCATATCTATCTGTGCCATCTCTCGTTAGATGGGTCTACTGATATGAGCCTCAGTATCATTCGAACTCTGTGGTGAGTTCCTTCTTGCATCCATGTCATATGTGTATCATATTCAACCTTGTAGCAAAGGTTGAGATCCACATCACCCATGGTGATCATTAAGCTTAAATTATTATCGATCCTAGGTACCTATACAGAACCTGATTCATACCTCTTCTTTAATTACACCATACTTGGAGCAAACATCTTGTCATGATTCTCTTCCCCTTTCTAAGAGAATCTTCTAGCCATGAGCCCTCTATATTTTGTTTGATTTGTAAATCTTCTTGTTTGAACATCCACCACTTGTACGGTGTCCATCATTCTTCATGACCTTTCCTACAAATCAAAATTAAGTACATGATTAGTAATACTTCATAATCATCAAAAGATAACCCATTATGCATACAGATATCATTTACATAGTGATGCAACTATTTTGACCATTACTTTGGCACAACACTTTCCCATATCCTGTATGCATACAGTGGCTATCTAGATGCCTTCCATCTCTACCAGAACATACTATCGAGAGTGTGCACAACTCTCAGCATGTCAGCAAAGAGGTTTCATTCTAGACAAGCAACAATGGAATGTTTGTCCAAGCATATGCACATTAGTTGTATACTGTTCAATGCTCTATGAATGTTTACACTCAGCATTATATATTCTAGGAATACAAATATGCATGCAGGCAATATCATTACTATTTCAAATAGCAACTCAAATACTTATCTTTTATGTTTGTGTGGCTGCCTCCCGCTTGATCTTCTGTATGTCTTTTGAACTTCTATTCATTCTGTACCACTGTGCATGCTCAAGAGTCATCCTCATGATCTCATATACAAACATACACTCATTAGTATATTCTAAATGCTATCAAAACATTATAGTACTAAATAATCTTGAAAACGTATAGTCATGATTATAGTTAATAAACATTAGTATTCAAGATTTCAGGGAAGTCTTCTTTTACTCATGCGTATCATTGATAAGAGATATAATATGCATAATCCCTTGGTTACTAACTTTATGAATGAGCATAACCAATCATTCCAAGTATACTTATATAAGGGATCCTAACACAAGGTAAGATTCATGGGAAACATACCTGGATTATTATACCTACTTGGTTATGTACAACATACCTCGTAAGTAGAACAAAGATTATGGATGAGTCTTTGTCTTCATGTTTTCATGGTCATGAAGCCTGATTTGTCTTTTGTGATGTACCTGTATCTTGTTAGCAGACAACCTCAACCTCACACAACACCATAATGCATTAGTACAATCATAAGTGTCAACACCCTAACCAATGAATATCTTCTATCATGCATTCATAATTTTGTTAAGGTGATACAACAAATCTAAAATCAAGATTGTACTAACTGTAATAATCATGAAGACAAACATACCATAAACTTAATCATGAACAAATCTCAAAACATACCTCGATGAGTCATACCTATCGAGATCGCTTGTAATCTCCTTATGTAAAGCCTTAGCCTCATCTCCCTCTGAAACATGAACTCCTTCACTTATGTAGGTGACCAATCTATCTTCTTCTAGGATTAACCCTATCCACTTGATTTGCAAGAACTGGACCTGGAGCTGGATATGGGTTTGTCAGAGAAACCCCAAAAATTCAAACTTTGAATTTCAGACTTCCGAAAGGATAGAAATATGCGCCTTGATGAGCTGATCAAACTGATATATTTAGAATTTGAAAACTGCAAAGTTTTACTCCTCAATTTTGCCTTTGAAACTTTCGGATTCACTGGACGTGACCCTGAACTGGGGTTTGATGAAGCCCACTCTTTTGCCCCATCAAAAAGTTTGAACCAAAGCTCTAAGCTTCTATTTTTCTGAGGAGCTTCCAGCCGTGGTCACAGATTTCAAAAATTCCTATTTTTACAGAAGCCCTAATTTTCCACTTTTCTGATCAAAGTCCCGAACTAGGGTCTAATCAAGCCCGGCCTTCTGCCCAACCAAAAATTCTGATCTTGGTCTCTAAATTTCTATTTTGATGAGTAGCATCCAGCCGTGGTCTCCGATTACAAAAATTCCAACTTTCTTCAAAGCCCTAAATTTCGGAAGCCATGAATGAAGGTACCAAAAAATAATTCTGTTTTGACAGAAATATGTACCTGATTGTTTCTGGTGTAACTCCGAAATTTTTGATCCACAGGGTCTGAAAAAGTTTTCTGAGATAGCCTGACCTGTTAGCTTTCCATCCTGACAGGTCTGACCTCAATTGGATGTTCTGAGAGAGAGTTATGCCAAATTTCGCAACGTGACCTGTTTTGGGAAAATACAGGAGAGCGAACTTGTACGGCGTGCCACGTGTCACTGTTTGACCTTCGGCCTCTGAAAAAGTTTTTTGAGATAGCTCGGCCTGTTATATTTCCATCCTGACAGGTCTGACCTCAATTGGATTCTCTGAGAGAGAGTTATGCCAAGTGTCGCAACGTGACCTGTTTATGGGATAATACAGGAGAGCGAACTTGTACGGCGTGCCACGTGTCACTGTTTGACCTTCGGCCTCTGAAAAAGTTTTCTGAGATAGCTCGGCCTGTTATCTTTCCATCCTGACAGGTCTGACCTCAATTGGATTCTCTGAGAGAGAGTTATGCCAAGTGTCGCAACGTGACCTGTTTATGGGATAATACAGGAGAGCGAACTTGTACGGCGTGCCACGTGTCACTGGTTCAACTTCGGCCTCTGAAAACGTTTTCTGAGATAGTACAGTCTGTGTACTACCTGTCACTTTTCACGAAATTTCATTTGGATCTTCCTAGCCCAAGTTATGACCTTTTTCCCAAGGTCACCTGATTTTGACTCAGATCTGGAAGAGGCAGAAACCCTATATTGTACAGATCATAAATCACAAAGTACAACGAATTAGAGGTTGTCCTTTGGACACAAGGTACCTGGAGATCTTAGCTTCGTCCTGTAACAATTTCAGATCCGAAAACTTCGCCAAAACGGATTTATAGCGAAAGTGCTACGATGACTGGTTTTTGCTATGTAAAACCCTAACCTTCAAATTGTCGTAAGTAAAGCAAGTGTCTTTAGTGCCATACCTTGTCTTCCTTCAGGTTAGCTCTGATACCATGTTAAAATTCAATATGCTAAGACAGAAAATAGCAGCATTACATTCCATTTCACAATAATAGCATATACAGGATCACTGAAGAAACAACAAGCATAGCATAAACACAAGAGACACAGATTTATCCTGGGAAACCCTCATGGGGTAGAAAACCCAGTAAAGCTTCCTCAATATAGATGACCAGCAATATACAAAGATGCAAACCAAAGACATGATCTCCTTCTCCACTGTAGCAGACCTCTCCTCCAATAGGTGCGCCTCCCTTGAATGAGTGAGTGTATATAATGAGGAACACACCTCCTCTATTTATACACTACTTTGATATGTATTTTACACAAGTACACGTAGGCTCGTATTTAACCAATAGGTTAAATAACCCACTACAACTAACTGGGCCGACCCCTCTAGGGTGGTCTAATAACCCTTTGACCCACATAACACATTTAGGGCCGACCCCCACTAGGGAAGTCTAATAACCCGAGTTACCACATTCCGACGGAGGAATAAACATCTCCGGATATACAATAAGATCTTCACGGAGGAATGAATCATCTCCGGAATAATAAAGTACAAATATAATATTCTTTGAAGTTACAATATTTAACACTGAGCACAAGAAGGGTCGGTCGACCCTTCATTTACAAGAAAAGTGTAAAAACGGGACATCAACTAAGTTATAACATATACAAATTGTTTGTCCTGAATTCCGTTTTCCAACAAGAAGGATCGGACACCCCTTCGTTTAGTAGATAATTGTGAAAACATTTATCTAGCAATTGAACGATATCCAGAATGGATAACACAAGATGGATCGACCGACCCTTCTTGCAGTATCAAACTTTAACGAAAAGAATTTTGCAAAGAAGAAGGGTCGACCGCCCCTTCTTTTACGAGGGAATTGTAAAACTAGAACTTGGAGAAAGAGCGGCCACTCTTTCTCTGTGGATATTTCCACTTTCCATCAAAATGTGTGAAGCAATGTTCCTATGAAAATTGTGTTTAGAGTGTTGATATCTACTTTCGCCACTCGTAAAAACTCATCCCTAGAGGAAGGAGAGGACGCTCTTTCTCCTCAACATCTACTTCCAACACCTCGAAATAGAACAACATGACGAAAGAGAGAACTCCCTTTATTTGACAAAAGTTCGCCTTGCCAGCAAACTCTTTGTAGCAAAACGTCTATAAATTTTGTTGTTAAAATGTCGATATCTAGTTTTCCAGGGGACACATGGAATGCTGAGATTATGCCACATGGTAAGGGAAACTGCCTAGTCACCATGCGAAACCACTCTGGTGGGTTGTAACATTAAAGGTCAAACGTTAACCAAAGCGGAAAGGAATCCGATAGTGGAGATGATTTTCTGAAATATTCACAAGAAATGAAGCTAAAATGATGGATGATCCAACGGTCTGGATCGCGCCAAGGCAGATCGACAGGTGGAAAACTCTTCCGTTGGGAAAAAACAGGGGAGATAGCTGAGAATTCGTGGGCGGGGTTAAAAGCGAAAAAGGTTTATAAGTGGGCAATTATCACCATTGATTGAACAAGAATGGATGGATCGACGGCTCAGAGACATTTTGCGTTGTGGAGATGCGCGGAAAATTGAAAGGATAAGCGGTTGCGAAATTTGAAACCACTATCCACGTGTCGATACATGGGAATTTCACAAATTGAAAGAGTGGTAAGGAAAATTGCCTGGACGTCATGCAAAACCACCTTCGAGGGTTATAAAAGGGAAATATGAGACATGAGGGGTGACATTTGACATTTGTATCGTGGAGCAGATCGAGAAAGTGACAAAGCACGCCCTGTTTGCAAACTCAGACAGGGATAAATATATTTTCGACCCTATGGTTAAATTGTCAATTACAGAGATAAAGGACAGATTGGATAGGTTGTATAAAGAAGGCATAAACACACACAGAGTTTTTCAATCTTCTTTCATATATTTTTTTCCAGACCAAATTATAGGGTTCACCAAATTTGTTTCCTGGTGTGTAATGAACTACTCGCAATATATAACACTTTACTATATTATATAACACTTTTCATTCTTTTTATTAGATTCCATTATTTTTATAACATTTGTTATCTACACCATTACAATAAAAAGTAAAATGTTTCTATTTAAAAAAACAAAAAGAAAGAATGTTTCTCTTTAAGAAGTAAAATGTTTCTATTTAAAAAAAAACAAAAAGAAAAGTAAAATGTTTCTATTTTAAAAAAACAAAAAGAAAGTATGTTTCTCTTGAAAAGTAAAATGTTTCTACTTTTTTTTTGTAAGTTAGATGAATTCTTATATTGTTTTTTTCCACATGTACACAAAACAGGGTCCTCTCAGGGTAGAGAAAATAGACCCAAACCAAGGTTTCAAAATTTTTAAAGGCCCTCTCAAAGTTGAGAAAACAAGCCCATTATAAAAAATATCAAAGTTTTCTATCAGTAATTCAGAGACTAACCATACACAGAAACAGAGTATCATTCAGAGTTTTCTAACAGTAATTCAAGAATTAAGCATGAGCAAAACTAAGAACTATTAACATAAACTAAAACTAGTCTTTTAAGTCCAAACCTGACAGTTCAGTAAGGAGCTCGATACCAAGATAGAGAGCAATCCTCTTTTGGTTCTGATGGATCTGCTTAAGCATCAGAACCATCTTGTCTTGCTGCAATAAAATTTCTGCTTGATCTTCCCCTCTGTCTTCCAAGGTCTTCCTAAGGACCAATTTCTGAAGCCAATGATAATCCAAGGTGCGCTGGTAGAGGGTAGTGCGACCCCTTGTAGACCCCGAATCAGGGATTAGGGCCTCAAATTCTTCCCTAATATCACTGTCGGGAAGGAAACCTAGTGAAACTTCTGCATCCTCCTCAGCCTCTTTGATTTCCTCCTGAATTTTCGTCGGGATTTCCAACGACACCTCTCATAAACTTAACCAAATGGCCAGGAGGAGGGCTGGTTGGTTTTGCATTTTTCTGAGTGTAAACCCGTTTCACAGGAGGCATTGATGTAACAACTAGCAACAAACTAGCAGACCTATTGTGAGCAAAACTAATTTCACCAGTCTGGATGTTCAGTGCAGAGAGCCGAGCTTCTTCCCAAAGCTAAAGATACAAGCTCATATGGCATTTCCTATGCCGTTACCCTCAATCTAAACCATAACCGGCGTACCTTTGCATTCATGGTCTTCCATTGGAGTGGACTGAGCACATGTAGGAACGAGTAGGAGGCTTGCTGCCCTGAGATGATTAAATGCTCCATGTGATCTCTATCATAAACATAATCGGATATGAATGGGATGGCAAGTGTCATACGTCATGGTAGTCGGAAGAGGGCGCGTGTCCATCATGCTATCAAGTGGTCTTGTCAGTGGGGTTGACTGTGATCATCACCCGTTGTGGGGAAAAATGTTTCTATTTAAAAAAAGTAACATGTTTCTATTTTTTTAAAAAAGAAAGAAAGAATGTTTCTCTTTAAAACGTAAAATGTTTCTACTTAAAAAAAACAAAAAGAAAGAATGTTTCTCCTTAAAAAGTAAAATAGTGAGGTTACTAATTTTTTATTACGGATTTAAAACTTATAAATATTTATTTATGGGAAACAGTAATTATCACAGTATGGCGGGACAGTTATGGTAATTATCACAACAGAGTAATTGTACAATTATATAGAAGTTCGTGACATTATGTCTTGTCATGAACTTTTACTTTGCCAAGGACCTCACTTCGACGGGCATTTACTTCACGGAGTAAAATTTACTTCTACGACATATGTATCATGGGGTATAATTTGTTCATGACAAGACATAATGTCCAATGAAGCATGATTAGATTATTTTCTTCACACGAGTGATATCTACAATTACTCCAACAAAATATGTTGTTGTTGAAGATGATATCTATGACCACCATCCCACCATACTGTGATAATCACCATTCCCCATCCCTCCCATCCTGGTCAATCCATCAACTCACTGGCCACTCACTATATATAGGCTAACCATGCCCCATATCACAACAAACTGAAATCTTCGAGAAAGCCATGGCATTTTTCTTTACTGCCTTTGTTCTCTGTCCTTTATTGTTTTATGAGAAATGCTTGAGTCTTATGATCGATCCCCAGTTCTCCTTGTGATATATGAGCATTTCTGTAGTGCCCCAGCTAGGCACCGGGTCTCTATTCCATTTTTATGTAAATACTAAGTTTTTTCCCTATTTGTTTTCTAGAAAAAAAAAAAATCAACCGTCTATGTTTCTGTTATCTATATGTTTATATGTCTCTGCAATTAAATAAACATAAACTTAAGACTTTTCATTTTAACTCTGTTCTTTTAACATGCATAATTTGAAATAAAAGAAAATACATTTTATTTAAGCTAGCTCAGTAAAATACCTGGATCCGTAGATTTGCAGTAAGGTAAGAAGATTTCTGTAGGTTCCCTTAGCAACCCGAAATGATGTGTCCACCCTGCCGATCAGCCATTATCTTGCTGACCCTAGGAAATCAACGGATTTCCTATCCCCCGAGCCCACAGACCGATAATCTCCATAGCAGCCTTGTCCTTAGTTCAATAACCATACTGTTCAGTGAGTTTTCTGCCTCCTCCATTCCTCGAGTTGTCCCCCTCCTCGGAATATTTCACTTCCCCCTACAAATCCTCACAGTTCTCCCACAATAACCCCCCCTACTACTTTGTTAATTCTTCCCTTTATAGGAATCCTCCTCCTTCATAAAGTCATAACTTCCTTATCACTCCACCGCCCTAGCTGTCATGGTTTTAGGAAGTACAAATCATTAATGCAACACCCTTTTTCAGGTAAAATGATGATTACATATTATTTTAAATCATCCAAGTTTCTCTCGAGGAGTGGGATTATTCAATAATTTATTTAAACAAATCCTTTCAATTTACTTGGAATGATTCTGTCAATTAACTAAATGAATTATCTATTTAATAAATTATTCAATCCACTATGCTTTATAAAAAGATTATTATCATTATTATTATTAATTAAATAATAATATTAATAACAATAATAATTAATAATAATAGTAATTAAATTAATTGTGAATAGTAATTAAAATATTTATTTGTTTAATGGATAGTGTCAACACAGTGCCTGTGGGTATAAATAATGAAATATACTTAATGGTTTATTTAATCATGATCAACAATTATACAGCACACTCTTCTAGTATTAATATTTAACTATCATACTTCATATTGAAGACACATTCACTTGAGGATACTTGCAATTAATGACACTTATTTTAATTGTTCATTACAATGTTTACATACAAGGACTAATTAACTTATTTCACACATTAGAACTTGATAATCTTTTACTAATTAAGTCATTCACTAAATACTTAATTGAGTTATCTATGATAACTTATATCATTGTTAAATCTCGATAAGTATGTTGTAAACCAATATTATCGCGCATGGGCATAATGTGCATGCGTGGCCAGCGTATGCACAAGGCGGACATGTACTATAAACATACGTCATATTTCCTATGCATAATAGCTAACTAATACCAATAATACTTTATGCAAACTAAACAAGTATACATTCATCATAATATTATTAAAACATCATCGGTTATTTTATCAGTTAACCTTTAATATTTTATTTCATTATTTTTATGATCACATTTGTTCAATCAATCAAGTACAAGGAAAGCTACCTACTACCACTAACTCAAGATCAATGGATACCCAACCCTCAACAGTACTAACTATCATATCCTCCCATCCTAACCTACGTCCACATCCTCCCTATCCTTCCTCTGCTAGTACAAAAGTGGGTGTCAGACTCACTGACCTGACCACATAGAACTTGAGAGCGATAGCGTCGGCTGTACAGCGGACCTATCCTCCCCTAGCAGACATCCGACCATCGTCATCACAACTACATGGGGAGCATGTCTCAGCACGGCCCTCCCACGACCTTGGGTATCATAGGAACATAGGGTGGGAAACACATCCATCCCTCTCAACATACCGGGTCTACACCCTTATCAAATCATACTCTGCCGCTATCGAGATTATCGGTCCATGTCATCGTATCATCAATTTCGGTTGCTAAGGTTTATTGCATGGATATGTTCTTATCCATAAATCAGATCAAGCATCCGGCTATCCCATAGCCCTTGTGTCCTGTAGGTTAGTATTATGCAAAATACACATTTTATAACAAGCAATTCCATTCGATCACTAATTGATCCATATCATCAACATCATTTGATTTCACGTCACAATTTTATCGCATCACAGGTATGTATGGAATATAACAGTTCTAACAATTTCATCATAGGTTGGCACCTACGTACAACACCATATATTTCACATTTCATCAATGAAAATGCTAAAACATATATTTTCATCATACAAGCAATGAATCTCATGATAATCATAACTTAATAACTGCATGAATATAGTAACATCATAACCGTAGTATCAGCATGGGCATAGTAACATCCTAAACATAGTAGCAACATATCATCATGTCTAACATGCCAAAATATAGTTCACTCTGTCTAGATGAGTCGAACAGATAAAGAGCAGATTAAGTGAAAGGTGTCTAACTCATATACACGCCTAGTCAAAATACGGGGCGTTACATACACCCACCCTTCAGGAAACTTCGTCCCGAAGTTATGGTCATAATAATGCAGGGAAATTCTTGACACATAAACTCTTCATTCTTGCAAGTAGCAGGTGTTGGCCATACTTGTCCTACTTAGCTTTGACTTGACCGAATATGCCGATATTATCCTATGGCTTAGCTTCTTTTATCCCCTGACGTGTATTCTAATAATTAAAGAAACATTTAGATTAATCCTTCTATTGAATCTCTAGAATCCCTAAGGTTATAATCAAGTGCTATCCACCTTAGTATCCTACTTTTACCGTTTAGTAACATCCTTCAAGTTATAACATCCAGAGAGGTTTACTCATCACAAAAGCTTATATTGATCCAACTTAGAAGGAAATAATCAACGATTTAAATCGGAGGTCGTTAGAACTCTTAATTTGTATTCACTCAACACGTAACTACCAAGGACCCTTAAGGTTTGCATACCTCTCTTAGGGAAAAAGGTTCATGTCCTTAAAACCCTAAGTTCATACATTATTATTTCCTTATTGGTAATAAACAAAACAAAAGTATCGTAACATCATTAAATTAGGAGAACTATTATTGTTTACAAGGTTTTCATGGCTATTTCTTATCAAATATATTTGTTATCGTGTTTATTTATTATTCTCATTTTCAAACCAATATAATTTGTCGAGGAACCATTACTTCTTCAATTCCTTAAGAATCTCATAGCTAGTTTTGTTCCCACCCTTACCATCGCAAAGGTAATTACTAGTATTTATCCTAGCATGCCTTTGTGTTTGTACATCACCACTCTTCCTACCCACACAAGTGACGTTTATGTACTTTGTAAAGGCCTTAGTCTAATCCTACAAGTTGAACGAAAACATCATTACTTAATATGTTCAATCATATTAGAAGTTCATAACAACCGCCTTAATTGAGTTAAATTGAGGACTGTGTTGAGATTCTTATGACTCTCTTATTATTACCCGAGATTATCACTATATTAGGTATGATTAATCCGAAATTTTCTCAAAAACCTTTCGCACCATTACACCAATATTTAACTTAATTAGTCTAAAGCCATGTTCCTCCTTAATAAAATAGTCTTTTAGTAAGCTTTATACGCAATCTCCTGGTTTAAGTACATGGTGTTTTCCATAATATGATTTAAAAGGATACCTATCCTTGTATCCAACAAAATTATTTCCATCCATTATCTTACCTATATAAGGTATTCTCACTAATCTATATAACATTTATCTATATTTTTAAATGAAAATTTTATTTGTAAATATGATTATGAGAGGTTCATGAGTACCTTGTACCTTGTACTAAGTTATCTATATACACACATTGATGTTTGTGTAATTTGTAATAATTAAGGTTTTATGTATTTCTATTTTTATTTTATTTTTATTCAATTATAATCATAATCCCAAAATCATCAAATTTGATTTATATTTTTTTTTTTATATTTAGAAATTCAAATATGATAAAATAAATATGTTAATAGAATATCTAAATAATATTTTATTATATTGTTATATTTATTTATTTATTGTAAATATTTTTGTTTCTCCCCATTAATATTCGATCACCTCATTTCTTTTTATTAAACTATATTCAGGTGAACTTGCAACATCAAATTTTGTTATAAATCTATATTTAAATATTATTCTTTTATAATAATGGATTAAAAATTATTTTACTTTTCAAATTACACTTAGAAATTACTCAATAATTATTTGTAATATTTAAAAATATTACATTAAACATAAAATAATAAATTCATATCAATCTAACTATATTATAAAATTCATAAAATATGTTGGTCTTTATGCTATACTTGCCTGCATTTTACATACATACATTTCCATTATTTGAAAACATATTTTTTTTTTTATATATTTTTTTTTATAAAATATATTTTTAAGTAAATTTTAAAAATAACATAATGTTTATAAGTTTTTTTTTTTATATTTTATTTTATAACATTAAGATTTTGATTTATATCACAATACATCCAACTTTACAAATTAATCTTTCTAATTATGATTTGTATTATATTTGGGGATTTTTTTTTTGTAAATTTTATTGAATGTCAAACACTTATAACATATCAATTAATTTCATGCCATCTATTTTCCTTAATATAATAGAATACGATCTTTTTATAAGTCTATAAGATACTCTATACATTTATGTATCAATAATTACCAAATTTACATGTATATGTATAACTTTAATGTTAATGTCATTTATCTCAAATATGTATCAAATCACAATATATCATTATCATTTTTTTTTGTGGCGTAACTCCAATTGTTTTTGGTAAATTCAACAAGTTATGCAAGCTATTGTAATGTCTCTCAAAATGCACCAAAAATAAAAATAAAATAAAAATATTTCTTAAGGGTCCCCGTAATGTCGTAACTTACGTATAAACACAGATTAGCTTTAATCATTGATAACTTAGTTGATTCTCTCTTCATAATTATCTAAATTAACTTCGGCACTGAGAAGTTGTTGAGATCTTTAAACTTGTAATTACATCATAAGGATTATGATTAACACCATAAACAAGCATGTCTTGGCAAGGTCCCTTCCTAATATGTAATTTATCCTTCTAGGTTCATTGGTATAATAAACACTCATTACTTTTTCTTTATGAATGTAAAGGAGATATGTTCGCACCTGAAATATGTCTTTCTAGGCATGTTTATGCATGCAAACATTTATTATATTTCCTTATAAATATATCTATGTAACAAATTTACTTTTCTATGAAATTAACACGTTTGACTTCTTTCCAAATATGCACATTTCATCCTACTCATATCATTCCTTGATGGAGAGCAATATTAAATTATGAAATGATTTGGACAACTGAAATATATAAACATACTCACATAATTCAATTCACTCTTTTTAAATAAACTATATAAACCCACTCCTATATTTCAATTCATATCTTTTTTTTTTATAAACTTACTCACATATTTATGTCCACATCCATTGGATAAAATATATAAACCCGCTCCTATATTTCAATTTCATATTTATTAAATATACATGGTAAATACAATCCATTTCATACTCATCTAATCTACTCCTCTATCTCAGATCATACTCATTAATTAAAATATATGATAGAATTATATATTTTAATTCATACTTATTGAATAAATTAGTTATTCATATATTTCAATCTACATCTATTAAATGAAGTCTACAAGCCTACTTACATACCTCCATATATTCTAATTATATTTGAACTTTAAATGGTGTGCATAAAGATTACATGAATACCCTTTCATACATGACATTCATCACTTGAACTCAAGCGCTCCATGAAGATGGTGATCCCGTCGTAAGTAATTTAATGGATTTAAATAAATTTTGATCTCAGCTGTATATAAAAAGATTAAGATCCTAACCCCTAATTACAGTTCTAATAGAATACGATGGTGGAGACATAAGTGTCATGCAATCCAATTAATGCTCTTCTTTGATGAAATTAACAATTAGTTAAAGATATTTTCGGTCAAATACAATATAGCTTTTAAAGTCATTCCTTCCTCCAGGAGTAAGGATAACTCGACTATGAGTGAAATAAGTGTTAACTCCCCCTACTTTGTATTACCACAATAATCCCATTCAGAAAAGGCGTGGAGGAAAAAAAAAAAGGTGACAATCTTGTGTGAGTTCGGCGCTTGAATGCTAGATGGCATGCGTGGTTTCCCCTGTTATGACTTGGTAGCTGGCTACTTGCATTCTGATTTGGATAGGCTCTCGGTGATGAGCGCTTGGGCTTGTCCCAATACCCTTTTACTACAATGCTCCTGGGCCTGGGCGTAGATGGCCAGTAGGGGTTGCCATGGGTGTTGCCACCACCGACGCTAAGCAGCATTCGGGCAACACGTAGGGGTCATCTAAACGAACAACAAAAGAGAGGCTCGCACTTGGACAATGGAGGATGGGTGATGCATGGGGCCTTTTAAACGAATGACATGGCTCCATGGAGATCATGGACATGGAAATGAGGAAGGGAATCAACGGCTCACGGTGGACCTCGCACCATCAAAATGCTCGGTAGATAACGAAGGAGGCGGGTGCGGTAAGAATACCACCCTCATACGTGTCATGCTCCTAGCTCGTCTGCATGCTCATAACGTGGTATGAGAAACAACCTATGACCCATGCGATACCGCCCTTTGGGGATGTTATAAAAAGTGAGGTAGTTCTTTTATGGCAACCCATTTTTATTCTGACCGGGGTGTCAACGTCTTCAAACCCTAACACTAACGCCTTCAACGCAGCTAGCCACGAGCTCACTCTTCCTCCAGTGGCTAAATCAGCTTCATCCTGTCTAAGAATATTTTTCGAAGCTTTGGAGGTCTGATAGGGGAACAATGCATCCCGCAATGAACTCATCCCCCCCCCCCCAACTAGTCGAAATCTAGTGCCTTGTTCAGTTGGCGGTTTTGTTGGGGTTTTGGACTGCATCCGTGGTAATTTTTAAAGGAGAGACGTGATATTGAAGACCAAGAATAGTTTGTTGCAAGAATTTTTGGGTGCAACGGGGTTGCAGGAAAAAGAAAACGCCATTTTTTTCTAGTTGACGGAAGCTCGGTCTTTGTCTCTACATTGGCTACGGCTCCTATGCATGTTATTTTCCCTTTTTCTCCATCAAGATTTGTCATTCTACATCCAAGATGTTGCCGCCATTTTTCTGAAATAGATGATAGAGGAAACAAATGCTCGGCTCTTATCGGTTTCGACTTATCGAGTGCAGGGCCTGCGTCTATAAATTGATAGGGGTTTTCTTAAGTTTCTCTCCATGACAAGTCGACGGCTCGGTGTTTAGTCAGACATTGCAGCTCTTCTCTTTTGGGTGGCGTTGATTTCTCAAAATTATCAACCCTATCTCAACGTGGTGGTCTCTTGTCTCTTGTGCCTCCGCCCTCATTGGTGCCCAGTCCTGCGATGTTCCTCTCATTAACAGGAATGGAGTCGAGGTTTCCAATGTGAGAGCTCCTCGAGAAGGCATTCTTCCCACGCCCGTCGTAACAGCTGTAGATATCTCCGACACGATCTTGGCTACGAGTTGTATATACATAAGCTCATGGAGGTCTTAACATGCTTGTAGTTCTCTGCAGGAACTGGGGAAGGTTCGTTTGCAGCATACAAGATGGCCCTTCAGGGTGCATTCCATGGCAAGGTCTCGGTCGTGGGGTTTTCTTTCACCTAAGAAGAAAGAATTAGGTTCTCTTGTGGGAGATATTGGGAGCTAAAACTTTCAAATCTAAGCTCACTATTCGCCTTTCGTGATGCCTTTCATGCACCTGCACATAATCAGGGCGCGAGTTGTGACCACTAGCCACAAGTTATGGAGCTGACAGGAAAGGAAGACAACATGGGATTTTTTTTTTGGTGCTACTCCTCCGAGAGGCTATTTGCTTTTGGTTAAGAGCCATGAAGCAACTTTAGGGTAGAAATAAATGAAAACCTGTTAAGGACCAGGGTTAGGCCTTTGTGCGCTTAGGCGCTCGGGTTGTAGGCAACGTGTGCGCAGGCTCGACCCCTTGGACTTAGCCCTTAGTCGCATTGATATGCGCTCAGTTGACGAGTGTTAGGGATGGGCCCAATTATCCCTTTTTTTTTTTTTTTTTTGGTTAATGGAGCAATGATACAGGGTCTTCTACAGGAGAACCCTGGAGCAGTTTACTGCAAAAGTTTTATGGATGAATAAATACAATTTTTTTTTTTTTGCTTTTTGTTGTATAAATTTGTTTCAAAGGTTAATGAGATTACTTTCAGCTCGTCTCGTTAGCTGAGTATGGAGATATTGACATTGTATGTTTGGGGATAATTCCTCCTGATAAATATGTTAATTATTAGCATTTATATTTCTTTGTAAATTCCAGTTATGAATATGTTTATTAGATTTTAATCGCAAACCTTGGATGATATGTAAAAAGTTGTTAATTTGGAGTTTCGAGAAGTTACAGGGTTGAACCCTTTTACGAGCTTAAGTTTTTATACTTGTTAACTATGTTTAAAGACCTACGTCTGGGCGAGTCTAGACTCGATCCCTAACTAGTGCCCTAAGTATAATTATTACTTATCTCATTACTAACTTGTCAATGGTATTAAGGGTTCATTTCTTTCTTTTTGTTTTTGGAATTTATAGTGATCACATTATGCCTGGGCGTTCTCTCTGATGAGACTTGGCCATGTGATCTTTTATATACAATGTGTTGTTATCAATCTTATTTAAGTGAAAAGAATATATCGATGCATATGTAAGGTGACGTCGACTTACCCTAGTTGTAAACTCTGTCACCGGTATTGCTTCGAAGCCTTTTTAGTTTGTACTCATAATCTAATAAAAAAAAAATTTGGAACATCATTGGTATTGTCTAAATTTGATTTAGTAGTTGTGATTATACATCGTATAATATAGTTCTCAGAACTAAGTTTTAGTTTGGTCTATTTATATATTATCCTGTAAGATGCAATATAATCATACTAGGGTTTTGAAATAACTTCGAACATATTATATATTAGTTTCATAAGCAGTTATATATATATATATATATATATATATCATTCAAGTTCTGTTTCTATTATGCTTTGTAAATACATGGAAACGGCTCTTCCAGTTATCTCCCCCTTTTGCAGACATCATGTTTGTTTGTTATACTCTAGTAAATTTCACTATAATTCCAGGTGTAGTTAGGCCCTAAGGTCTCAGTGTTTAAACCTTGCGCTCTGATACCATCTGTAGTGCCCCAGCTAGGCACCGGGTCTCTATTCCATTTTTATGTAAATACCAAGTTTTTTCCCTGTTTGTTTTCTAGAAAAAAAAAAAATCAACCGTCTATGTTTCAGTTATCTATATGTTTATATGTCTCTGCAATTAAATAAACATAAACTTAAGACTTTTCATTTTAACTCTGTTCTTTTAACATGCATAATTTGAAATAAAAGAAAATACATTTTATTTAAGATAGCTCAATAAAATACCTAGATCCGTAGATTTGCAGTAAGGTAAGAATATTTCTGTAGGTTCCCTTAGCAACTCGAAATGATGTGTCCACCATGGCGATCAGCTATTATCTTGTTGAACCTAGGAAATCAACGGATTTCCTAGCCCCCGAGCCCACAGACCGATAAACTCCATAGCATCCTTGTCCTTAGTTCAATAACCATACTGTTCAGTGAGTTTCCCCCCTCCTTAATGGATTTTTCTGCCTCCTCCATTCCTCGAGTTGTCCCCCTCCTCGGAATATTTCACTTCCCCCTACAAATCCTCACAGTTCTCCCACAATAACCCCCCCTACTACTTTGTTAATTCTTTCCTTTATAGGAATCATCCTCCTTCATAAAGTCATAACTTCCTTATCACTCCACCGCCCTAGCTGTCATGGTTTTAGGAAGTACAAATCATTAATGCAACACTCTTTTTCAGGTAAAATGATGATTACATATTATTTTAAATCATCCAAGTTTCTCTCGAGCAGTGGGATTATTCAATAATTTATTTAAACAAATCCTTTTAATTTACTTGGAATGATTCTGTCAATTAACTAAATGAATAATCTATTTAATAAATTATTCAATCCACTATGCTTTATAAAAAGATTATTATCATTATTATTATTAATTAAATAATAATATTAATAACAATAATAATTAATAATAATAGTAATTAAATTAATTGTGAATAGTAATTAAAATATTTATTTGTTTAATGGATAGTGTCAACATAGTGCCTCTGGGTATAAATAATGAAATATACTTAATGGTTTATTTAATCATGATCAACAATTATATAGCACACTCTTCTAGTATTAATATTTAACTATCATACTTCATATTGAAGACACATTCACTTGAGGATACTTGCAATTAATGACACTTATTTTAATTGTTCATTACAATGTTTACATACAAGGACTAATTAACTTATTTCACACATTAGAACTTGATAATCTTTTACTAATTAAGTCATTCACTAAATACTTAATTGAGTTATCTATGATAACTTATATCATTGTTAAATCTCGATAAGTATGTTGTAAACCAATATTATCGCGCATGGGCATAATGTGCATGCATGACCAGCGTATGCACAAGGCGGACATGTACTATAAACATACGTCATATTTCCTATGCATAATAGCTAACTAATACCAATAATACTTTATGCAAACTGAACAAGTATACATTCATCAGAATATTATTAAAACATCATCGGTTATTTTATCAGTTAACCTTTAAGATTTTATTTCATTATTTTTATGATCACATTTGTTCAATCAATCAGGTACAAGGAAAGCTACCTACTACCACTAACTCAAGATCAACAGATACCCAACCCTCAACAATACTAACTATCATATCCTCCCATCCTAACCTACGTCCACATCCTCCCTATCCTTCCTCTGCTAGTACAAAAGTGGGTGTCGGACTCACCGACCTGACCACATAGAACTTGAGAGCGATAGCATCGGCTATATAGCGGACATGTCCTCCCCTAGCAGGAATCCAACCATCGTCATCACAACTACATGGGGATCGTGTCTCAGCACGGCCCTCCCACGACCTCGGGTATCATAGGAACATAGGGTGGGAAACACATCCATCCCTCTCAACATACCGGGTCTACACCCTTATCAAATCATACTCTGCTGCTATCGAGATTATCGGTCCATGTCATCATATCATCAATTTTGATTGCTAAGGTTTATTACATGGATATGTTCTTATCCATAAATCAGATCAAGCATCCGGCTATCCCATAGCCCTTGTGTCCTGTAGGTTAGTATTCTGCAAAATACACATTTTATAACAAGCAATTCCATTCGATCACTAATTGATCCATATCATCAACATCATTTGATTTCACGTCACAATTTTATCACATCACAGGTATGTATGGAATATAACAGTTCTATCAATTTCATCATAGGTTGGAACCCACGTACAACACCATATATTTCACATTTCATCAATGAAAACGCTAAAACATATATTTTCATCATACAAGCAATGAATCTCATGATAATCATAACTTAATAACTGCATGAATATAGTAACATCATAACCGTAGTATCAGCATGGGCATAGTAACATCCTAAACATAGTAGCAACATATCATCATGTCTAACATGCCAAAATATAGTTCACTCTGTCTAGTTGAGTCGAACAGATAACGAGCAGATTAAGTGAAAGGTGTCTAACTCATATACACGCCTAGTCAAAATACGGGGCGTTACAATTTCGAAATCAGATCTCTTGAAAATCCTCACTACACCATGATATATGGGAATTTTGAGCACTCTCGAAGTCCCAATACATGGATTTCTCATTATGTTCCTTGGAACAAATCATGTTTTCATCAATCTTCTTTTCGTCACTCTTCTTTCAATAACCGATTGGTATGCAAGCCCCTGTCTTGGAAGATTTATTCTCTAAGACAACATGCGCTGCTACGATCGTCAACGTTAGGCTTACAGCAGTCGTCAAATGTTGTTTTAGTACCAGACCATGTTGGCAGCTTCTTCTTCTTAATACACCCATTTTCATCCAAGGGAGTATCCGGTACCAGCTCATAGTCATCAACGTTTTGTTCATCCAACTCCATTTATTTTCTGATTTCTTTGGGATGAATAAAGGTGTTGTTTGTGGGGGAGATGTTGGAGGAGCTTAGGTCAACTACCTAACTAGGTCATCCATTTGATCACTTCAGAGAACATATCGAACCATCGTGTCAATCACCACATGCCGAGTCAGTTAGTCTCGTAAGTTAGTGAACCTACTAGTCGTTATGTAACCGTCTATAAAATATATATATAGGATGGAAAGCCCGATACAGGCGGCACTAAGACATTGTATTGTATTGTCCTTGGTCTTGATTAATAGAATACTTCTTGACTCTGCTACGATTACTTATCTTGGGTTCCTATCGCAGCAAACTGAAATCTTTGGGAAAGCCATTGCAATTTTCTTTACTACTTCTATTCTCTATCTTTTGTTGTTTTATGAGAAATGCATCGCTTTTCAATTAGTTGAAGGATAATTACTGTTATAGGACTATGTAACCAATGAAATCCCTTTGAGGGGCATTAAAATATTTAAATTTGATGTGTTCTTTCTTTCCAAATCACAACATTACAAGTAACAAAATATAAAATAATATTGCACTACATTTAGGAAACTAAATCACAATATAAGTTAGAACCTAAAAAAATGTTTGTCCCAACTTCCGTTTTTCGAAAAGAAGGATCAGTTGCCCCTTCGTTTAGTAGATAATTGTGAAAACCTATATCCATCAATTCCCTATATCTAGAATGGCGAACCGAAGAAGGATCGATCGACCCTTCTTGCAGTCTAGAACTATTATCAAAATAATACTGGGCAGAAGAAGTGTCAGTCGCCCCTTCATTTATTCGGGAATTGTAAAAATATTCAACCTACGAAGGCTAGTCCGTCAATTCATATACATCCAAAATGGTGAACACGGCTCGGCTAGGGTATTTTTTAAGGATTCTATTATTATACTTAAGTATAGTATCCTAGGTGATTATTTTGGATTGAAAAAAACATGTATATAGATAGATAGGTGAATATTAAATATGAAACATACAATTTACTACTGAAATGTGTAAATTTTGGCGAATATTATGATAAAAAAACATATTTTATGTAAATATAGGCGATATTAGAGACTAAAAATGACCAAATAACTAATTTATTTTTTGAAAAAAAGCCCGAAAAATAGCCAATTGGAAAAAATTCGCCCTTAAAAATTACCGTGGGCTCGACCAAACGTTCATTTACAAGATAAACGTAAAAATATTTAATCTATGAAGGCTATGTCGACAATTCCCGAATTCCGATTTCTGCTATAAATAGTAGGGTATCGGACATCATCTAAGTTCTAACATATAAAAATGGTTGTCCCGACTTCCATTTTCCGACGAGAAGGATCGGGCGCCCCTTTTTTTAGTAGATAATTGTAAACAACTATATCTAGTGCAATTCACCTATATCCAAAATGGCAAAATAAAGAAGCATCAACCGAACCTTATTGCATTCTACAACTATTATGAAGAGAATACTGGCAGAAGAAGGGTTGGCCGCCCCTTCATTTATGAGGAAATTGTAAAAATATTCAACCTACAAAGAGTAATACGTCAATTCATCTATATTTAAAATGATGAACACCGGAAGAATAGTGAGCACAAAAAGGGTCGGACGACCCTTCATTTATGAGAGAAATGTAAAATTATTTGATCTTCGAAGGCTATGTCGACAATTCCTGACTTCCGACTTCCACACTAAATAATAGGGACCAGACATCAGCTAAGTTATAACATATAGAAATTGTTTGTACTGAATTATGTTTTCCGACAAGAAGGATCGGATGCCCCTTCGTTTAGTATATAATTGTGAAAACCTTTATCTAGCAATTCAATGATAACCAGAATGGAGAACACAAGAAGGATCGACTGACCCTTCTTGTAGTCTCGAACTACAATGAAAATAATAATGTGAAGAAGAAGAGTCGGCTGCCCCTTCATTTATGAGGGAATTGTAAAAATAGAACTTGGAGAAAGAGTGATCGCTCTTTCACTGTGGATATTTCCACTTGCTAGAAAAATGTACGAAGCAATGTTCCTATGAAATTTTTGTTCAGACTAGCGATATCCACTTTCACCACTCCTAAAAAATGTACGAAGCAATGTTCATATGAAATTTGTGTTCAGATGCTCTTTATCCGCAACATCTACTTCCAACGCCCCAAAATAGAACAACCTGACGAAAGAATGACCCCTCTTTCTCTAACAAAATTTCAACTTGCCAGAAAACTCTTTGTAGCAAAACTTCTATAAATTTTGTTGTTAAACTGTCGATATCTAGTTTCCCAGGGTGACACATGGAACAGCCAGATTGTGCCACATGGCATATTTTTATTTTTAAAATTAGTCTAAATATTGTATAAACGAATATTAGGGATATTAATTGTACCATTTTAATATAAAAATATGTATTTAAGTAATATAAATTTTTGGAATAGGTATCAGGGATCAAATTTGAAAGACTGAACTTAATTTCAGGTTGAAGGTTATATATTCATACCACCCTTCTAGAATGAAGGGCTTTAATTAATATGGTCTTATCACTCTTGATAAAATTAAAAAGACCAAGGATAAATTTGATCAAGGTACTTACTTGTTCAATGCAAAATATTTGGGATTCAAAGGGCGGTCTACATATGAATGGGAGAACTATATAAGGTTCTTGATCCGAGCGTGCGACTGGAGTGTGGCAGCGTGCGACTGGAGTCTGAACCAAGCATGGAACCTACGTAGGGATTTATCTATGACGAACATAGATAGGACCGAGCGTAAAACAAATCTTGTTGCGTGGAACTGCTAACCGAGCTTTGACTACTGCACCAGATATTTCTTGATGTTATAGGGGAACAAGAACCCAAACCATGGGTCAGGTAAATACGATGGTAGCCAGACAATGCCCACGAAAAACATGATGCATCAGACGAAGTAATTTAAGAAAAAATTCACCTTTCTGACATGCTGACGGGATCAAAATGGTAATTTATAATAAATCAATGGTTTAGATTCGAGGAGGGTTGAGATTTGTGGCAGATAGGGAATCCACTAGGAAAAGGTGCATGTCTATAACGTTGGAAAATTTGGAGAGATGACCTTTCATACATGTTAAAGTCAGGAGAAAATCTACAGTGGGTGAGCATCGAATCCTCCACTATCCCGTCGCTGCATATCTTCCTCCACCTCCCATCCACGCTTCTCGATCTCATTAACGCCACCTAGCATGCATTGAATGCATGGATGCGATGTCTTGCAGGGTAGAGCCTAGGGGCATGGACCGAGTTAACAAATCTGCCAGGGATCAAATTTGAAGGGCAGGGTCCTATTTCATCTTGAAGGGCTGTGAAATATTAAACCCTTTAATGTTGACATGTAAAAAAAAATATTCTTTTCATTTGAAAATGTAATAGTATATAGAAATTTCAACATATATTAAAACAAATAGCAATGTAAATTAATTTCAAGAAATCTCAAAAAAAAAAAAAAAAATGTGAAGAAATCAATTGTTTTATAACCAACGAAGCTTGAATTGACAAGTAATGAAACTTGTTCATCAAAAAATAAAATGTAACTATGTTTGTTTTATATTGAAATACATTGCTTTACATAGTTTTGTTTATAGAACAAAAAACTTATCTTGAAACAAAATCTAAGAAAAAATATTTCATATCGAGGTATAGATCACCATATGTTCAGACATCATTGAGCTTGTTAAACAACCACACAACAACTCAATTTCTTTATTGCCTACAATTCTTTGTCTTTGATTACATTTGTTGATAACTCTATGATCATAGTAAGAGTTGAGAACTTTCTTTATATTGGGATTGTGGCTGCCATTAACCTAAAAAATCAGTAATGCCAATTGAACTTGTATTAAAATGAAAATGATAGTGTGCAAATTAAAAGAAATTCCATCTATCTACAATAAAATCTATCAAATGAAAAATTGTTGATACCAAACATGCAAACCTAAAAAACATTGTTTCAGATACACATGTACATAGAACCAAAAACTTATCTTGAACCAAAATCTTAAAAAAAAACATACCGAGGGCTAGATAACCATCATTGAGATTGTTAAAATGGCACAAAACAACTCAATTGTTCCAATATGCCCAATTATTTGTCTTTGAAGAAAGTTTTTGTTAACTCTATGAGCATAGAAACAATTGAGCAAATCATAAACACCCTTTTTATAATGAGGTTGTGGATGTCATTGACCTGAAAAAATCAGTATTGCTAAGTAAACTCACATATTAAAATGAAAATAATAATGTGCAAAATAAATGTCATAGACTACAACAAAATCCCAAATGACTAAGTGCTCCTTTTCATACCTTTTTTACAACTTGATAGATGCAAAAATCCTTGTCAATATGTTGAAAGTTGCAAGCAAACATCCAAAACTGAAAAATAAATTAGTTTAGCTACATATGTACATACTAGAACCAAAAAATGATCTTGAAACAAAATATGAAAAAAAAAGGAGAAAGACTCCAGAATAAGTGCTAGATCACCATATGTTTGCACGTCATTGAACTTGTTAAAAAACTGCAAAGCAACTCAATTATTAAAATGCCCCTAATTCTGTCTTTGGCTACATTTGCTTCCAATTCTATGAGCATAGAAACAGTTGGGAACATGGTAGCCACCTCATTTAAATTGGGACTGTGTATGCCATTAACCTGAAAAAATCAATAATGTTAAGTAAAATCACATATTAAAATTAAAACAATATAATGAGAATAGAAATGTCACAACAAAATTCCATATGACAAAGTGCTACATTTCATACCTTTATTAGAATATAATAGATTCCAAACTGCCTGTGAGTATATTGAAAATTGAAACCAAAACTTGAAAGACATTGTTTTAGATACATATGTACATAAAACAAATTACTGATCTTGAAAAAAAATCTAAGAATAAGAACATACTAAAAGGTAGATCACCATATCTTTGCACATCATTAAGCTTATTAAACAAACACATAACAACTCAATTGCTTTAATGCGCCCATCTATTGTGAACTATATGAACATAGTAATAATTCAGCATATGGTAGCCACCTTATTTACATTGGGACTAGAGATGCCATTTACCTGAAAAATTAGAAATTATCATATTAAAATGAAAGCAATAGTATGAGACATCTGCTAGATAGGGGCCAACTAGGGGATTCTATCCAAACAAATTTCACTCCTTGAAACCTCATTCTCTCTCCTCGGCGGGCATTTTATTGGAGTAGTGTAAATCAAGATGGGAGGCACTTTTGGTAGATTAATATCTTCCTCCTCATAGACTCTTTGGACAGACTAATGATATGGTTAGATGCACTAATAAACACTCCAGAGACCCATACCCTCAGAATAATTTAATCCATAACCTATAGAAAATGGAGGGCATTTTATAAAGGTCACTTAGGTAGTTTTATCAGTAATTTTATACTTAGACAATTTGTGCAATTTCTAAGGTGGATTTTTTATTCCACCAAAATCTAGAACCAATGCCACTAGATGATGTATTACACCTCACTGAGCACACCTAAGGTACTTATGGTACCGGATATCTCTTCAATCTAGAAAGATCTAAAAGTTTTAACTTAAAAAGAACAATGAAACGATCCTCATTAAATGTAATCTAATTAAGTTATGTCAGATTGAAGGATCATAATGAATTTGTAGAACAATCAGATCTAAATGTGAAATAAGCATGTCACCAATGAATACAGATATGCATCATATCTAACCCTAATCAACTTTAAACTTAAACAAGACAAGATACAATAAAAATTGATAGAGCCTGTTCAAAGTATAATAATATATAAGATTGCTCTATTTAAATATGTTGATTGAAAAATCAACATTAATATAGGATAGTTGTTAACTAGCTACAAGTATAGATAACATAGGGAAAATGAAGAAATTCATCTAACTTATGTTCATACACAGATAAAGTATTAAGACAAATCTAAAAAAATGAATTGATGTATTTAATTAATTTGCAACATACAACAGGGTTGCTGAATAATTAGAATGAGGAAACAAACCACTCACCAAATAAATTTGACAAGTATACAAAAGGACACTGAGAGAAACAAATAGATTTTCATTAAACTTGCAAAACATTTCATGTTCTTCAGAAAAAACGAGTGTCTCCAGTTCTTCCTTTCGGTCATTCCTTCCCCCCTTTCCTATGAGATATAAACCCCTTTAAATAATAATTACAAAAGTTACAAGGAAAATCTCCCATAAAAAATAGGGATTGCCAAAACACCTTCTAATATTTGCCAAGGGCTTCTCACCACTTGGAAACTACATCTAATAGGTATTCTACATCCTCGTATCTTGCATGCTTCAGCGTTAGCTTTACGTTGCAACTAAAGGAGTCAATTTCTTTTTCCTTCAATTTCTTCCACTCCAGCAAGAACAACTGGACCTTTACTCTCCGCAAGAGCAATTCTATCTCCAGACCGTTTGGTGTGGTTGACTCCCATGGATATAAGGCCTTCGATGGCACCTAAATGGATTGATCCTGATGGGTTTGTATTCCTATGAGGGAATATCAAAGGATATTCTAGTGTCTAAGGGTAATTAATGTTTACTTAAAAGGAAATCTAAATAAGTTAGATCTAATTTGAGGAATGTTTTTTAAAGTTCAGAACAATCCGATCTGAGATATTGGTTAAATTGTTTCACCAACGCATAAACATATTAATTGGATATAGTTTAACCAGTTTCGAAAAAAATAAACAATTACAATTGGATGATTTCATTTAAAGGATTAAGCATATGTAATGACTGTTTTGTTATGTCCTGCCAATTGACAAACTAGCATTAAAGAAACTATAAGCGTTTATCATTTACAGAAATAGATAAATGAATAAATTCACTTAACACATAATAACACCCAAACTGTAAACTCGACATATTCAATCTACATATCAGATGCATTTGTTGAATTGCAAAATACAAAACAAAGTTGATTTAATAATTGAGGTAAAAAAATCAGAAATCATCAAAGAAATTTGACAACTTTAAACAAAGAAGATGACAAAAAAAATAACTGTGATTCATTAAGCTTGCAAGACATTAAAATGTCTAAATAGAAACAAAGTGTCTCCAGTCCTTCTCTGGCAATTCCCCCCCCTCTCCCCTATGAGATATAACCCCTTTAATAATAATTACAACATATTACAAGGAAAATATCCCATGAAAACAGGGATTACAAAATGTTATTCAAGATCATCCTAAGGCAATCCTCCACTTGGCAGCTGCATCTAATAGATATTCAACATCTCGGTATCTAGAATGCCCAATTGCTAATTGAGTCTGGCAACAAAAGGATTCAATTTCCTTAGTCTTCAACTGATCCCATTGGCGCAGGAAAAGCTTGATCTCCACCCCAAAATTGATAGGGGATTCAATTAGATATTTAATCTCGGCAATTTGAAGATGATCCAACTGATTTATCTTTTCCTTGGAAGCCACATATCTTTCCTCTACATCCAATATGAGTATCTTGGGAGGATCAGAATTTTCAATCAGGGTGAGAGCTTCAAAACCCAATGTAGTCAGCAACTCATCGGAAGCATACCATCTTCTTCTACATATTGCTTGTGCTTCTGCTATGGTAGCTTCCACTATTTCACAAGCATTTTCCCATGAAACTAATGAAAGTCTGACTTTTCTGAATTTGATGCTTTCAAAGAAAGGCACATATTCAGGTTTGTCCTTTATGTACTTTTTCCAATCAATAACATTATCAATGGCCATGAGTGCTTCCTACCTCTTCTCATTATGTTCAAGAAGAAAATCAGACTGGAGTTCAAGGCAACAGTAGTGATAGTGATTTCAGGAAAATTAACATCTGGAGTGGGATCATCAAACACAATGTTATCAAGTAAATAAACAATAGCTTCAGAAACTTTAGTGATTTCTTGCACCACGGGCACATTGGGGAAAAGAGACCTGACTGGAATCCTTTCTTATTCTGCATCATTGTCTTCAATGTTCAATGTAGGTATCTGAGACACTAGGACTTCAATATTTTTACTTTTCACTGGGGTACTTGCAGCCACTGCCCGAGTGTCAACCACTGAGGCCATATGTTCCAATTGCTTCTTTAGCTCTGCAGCTTATTGAACCAAGGTCTTATATTCAGAGGAAAACTTATCTTGTTAAGAATCCTCAACAAGGGCTTGTTGAAGCCCCAGTTATGTAAGTGCTGGAATGTTTTCCAAGGCTAGAAATAGAGGGTGAAAACCCAATATGAAAGGCTTCAGACAACTTTGCGCAAGAGTAGTTCTATCCCCAGACTATTTGGTATAGTTGACTGCCACGGATATAAGGCCTCCACTGGCACTTAAGTGATTTGATCCTGGTGGATCTGTCTTCTTGTGAGGGAATATTAAAAGAGTTATATGTCTAAAGGTGATTAGTTTTTCTTAAAGAAAACCTAAGTAGGTTAGATCTAGTTTAAGGAATGTGTTTTGGTATGTAGGATAATCTGATCTGAAAATTAATAAGTGTTTCTCCAATTAACAACAACGTGAAATGGAGCATTACTTATTAGCTTAAGACACAGTCATAAAATGAAAATTGAATGATTATATCTTAAGGGTTGAAGCACATATATGATTATCCTATTGGAACATGCTAATTAAAAAAATGGCATTAATTTTATAATATCTCTTTATCATTTGCAGAAATAGATAAATGTTTTAAATAAATGAATTCATTTAACACATAAGACACATTGGTCATAAGTCAAGACAAATCTAAAATTACAGATCGATGTATTAATTGTGATAATAAAAGAAAATAGTGTTCATTCCAAGCTTAAGTGAAAATCAAAACCAATCAAACAAATTTGAGAAATTAAAACAAAAGAGATAGAAATAGAAAACTAGTTGTATTTCAATTGGCTTGCAAAAAATTACAAAGTCTTGAATGACATAGAGTCTCTCCAGTACTCCTCTGGTGATTTTCCTCCCTCCCCCTCTTGTGATATTTCTACTCCTTAAATAATAATTACAATAATGATACAGAGGATCGACTTCCCATAAAACAGAGATTACAAAATCAATCTAACCTAAGAATATCCAAGGGCGCCTCGCCACTTGGCCCAAACTTCTAACAACTCGTCCACATCAAGATAAATAGCCATCTGGAGTCCTAACTGGGCATCACATGTGAAAGATTCAATCTCATTTTTTCTTAACTTATGCCAAGTACGTAGAAAAATGTGGATCTTGTTCTCCAAACTGACAGGTTGCTTGATGAATTTATCAACTTCGGAAATATGTATGTGCTCGAGATGATGAATCTATTCTTTGACCTACACACACCTACTATCCACCTGCTCAATCGACATCAGCTTTGGAGGACAAGCCTTCTCAATAAGGTCCATAGTGAGAAACTATAAGATGACCATGATGTTGTCTGCAGCATACCATCTCCTTCCACAAATTCCTTGTGCCTTCTTAATTATTTCTTCAACCATTTCACAAGCATTCTTCCAGGCATTCAAAGATGTTCTTATTCTTCTAAACTTGAAGCTATCCAAGACTGGGATATCCTCGGGCTTATCCTTAATATACCCTTGCCAATCAATAATATCATCAATGGCCTTGGAAGCCTGTTGCCTTGTTTCAATATGTTGCTCAAGAATAATAGAAAGTTTCTCAAAAAAATTATAAGTTTCCTGAATATCATTCAGGGAACTAAATAAATCATCCAAAAGTTTGTGATGCTCCTCATTAACCTCAAGGGATAAATCCTTGAACTCTTTCTCAGAGAATTTGGGGAAAGATGAAGTGGCCGCATTGGCAACTGCATCCTTCAGCTGTTGTTTCAGTATTGCTATCTTCTCAATATTTCCAGTATTTTGGACTTGTATATCCCGTAGTTGATCTTGGAGAGAAATGTTATGTTCTTGTAGATCCTTGAGCTGATTTTCATACTCATTCCTTAATTCGTGAAGTTTGGATTCATGTTCTTCATTAATTTTGATATGCTGCTCCTAGAGATTCTTCAATTCTTCCTTCTTGATGTCAATCTCCTTTTTCAGTGAATTCACTAAATCATAACTGGCTCCAGCAAATGCTCGCATTACTGCAGCAATTTCCAATTCCTCCTGCTGAATGTCAGCAGACTGTTTTGCCCAAATTATTTGATTGGGGATAGGTGCTTGCAGTATAGTTGATTCCCAGCTTCTTTTTTTACCTCTTTTCACCATTGCTTTAGCTGACCTACTATAAAAATATTCCCCAAGGGAAACCACAACATCATCTCCATAACCAGTTGTCAACTCAGTTGAAGATGTGGCAATATTGCATGTTGCAACTAATGCAGCTGTTTGGGAAACAGTGGAATTAGGGATGGGCATAGTGATTTGGGAGGTAGATAGAGAAGAGGGAATGGTTGTAGAAACTGGTGGTACATAAGTTGGAGAAGAAGTTGAAATGAAAACCTCGAGAAGAGAAGTAGGGGCAATGGTAGGTGATGGTGGCATAGAAACAGTTGAAAACTGCATCTCAGTAACTATTGGTGGTAAGGTGACAGGTGGGACTGGAAAGGCTGAGTGTGAAGTAGTGATGTAGGTTAATGTAGGAAACAATTCAGATATGGTGGATGGTGGCAACGTAACCTCAATAGATGAGGTAGAAGGAAGCTCAATAGAAGCAAGTGGGGATGAAGGATTTGATGTGACAAAAGTGTTGATAAATTCAGGACACTGAACCTCTGAAGTAGTATTGTCCATCACAATGATATCAAGAAAATAAAAACTAGTCTGAGAGACTCTAGTTACCTCTTGTATAACATGTACAATAGGGAAAATAGGAATCCTTTCATCCTCTTCATCACTGTCTTCAATATTTAATGTGGGTGTTTGAGATGCAGGGGCTTGAATCTTTTGTCTTTTGGCAGGGGTACTTGTAGCAATCACCTAAGTATCAACCATTGCAGTCATGTGTGCCAGTTTCTTCTTTAGTTCAGTAGCTGATTGAAATAACATCTTCTTGACCTGTTGGACATCCTCCACAAGGCCTTTTCCTTTACCTTCATCAGGTTATGTTAACATCAAGGGAGTACTTACCTTTTGTGCATCTTTCTCTTCTCTATCCCTTCTAAAATGTTCATCAAGTGATAATTCCATTTTCATGTAGCTTAAGACTAGACTTGAGCTCCTATTGGTATTGGAGAATAAAACTCTGTTCTTCTTTAGATTTATCCCTAATCAGGACTTCAGGAAACAGATTGACTCCCTGGTAAATGGAATCATCAGGAGCAGTCTCATGAGTATAGGTAGTCTTCATATGTTCTTGGACAAAGTGGTGGGCCAAGAATGACTTAGGTTCATGCGTCCTTTTGGGAGCTTTTCCCAACTTTAGTGAAGCAATTTGCTTCCCCAACACTGCAGCATGTGTTGAGTTCTGGATAACTAGAGGCCCAAGGTTCAACGAGAATTTGGGCATCCTTTTCTTTTCAGTCCTGTCAGCTTGAGGAATACTCCGTCTGTAACAGTTTGGTAGGAAATTTTGTCCAGCAGTAATCTATCCAGGACTATCCTTGGCAGCAAATGAACTATATTACCTCCCCAAACCCTGATATAGGAGAAGGATTTTCCTACATACCAATCACCAATAGGGGGATGAGTATTTTGGCATAAGCAGAGAAAGCAGGTGCATCTTCTATGAATATATTGTTATCAATTGTCCCAAATAAATTATCACAGATGCCATACAACAAAGGCACATAGATGTTTTCCCATAATGCTGAACAATATATGTAAACTAGAGGTGTCGATAAAGTCGAATTCCATCCCATGGAGGGGAACTGGAATCTTGAACAAAACACATCAATAACATAGGCTGAATAGAAAAAATGAGGTTTCTTCGAGGCCGGTGTCTTCTGGTAACGCTCTATCATTGATTTTAACTCGGCTGACAGTATCTGGGCCCAATTAAATGATTCTCCTCTTGTGAGAACGTGATGTGCCACGAGTGCCCATTCAACTTTAAACACAGAACAATTGGGTAAGCCATATAGCCTGCACATCATGGCATCTAGGAGAGAAAAGGGTTCCTTGAACCATGAAATGGGGTAAGAGTCATCAACTTTGAGTACTAATTTGGAAGGGTTTTTCATCCAGGATGTTATCATCTCATCAAAGTTAAACCTGGTCTTGATAGAATCTAGGAAATCCACATTGAGCAATTGGGTGGCCGGCCTAAGGGAATATGCCCTAATGAAAACTTGAAAGCGGAAATAAGCCACTTGGGACCCTGCATTATCATTGAAGAAACGGTATTCAGGGTCTGCATGATCTATTATCCATTTCACGGCATCTATGTATGGGAGGATTGCTGGTCTAGTAGCTATAGCATGTAATTGGGAATCCTTGATTTTCTCATAAACATACTGGTTATCCTGAATATCCGACAGGTCATTGTTGTCAAAGATGGCATGGATTTTAGACCAATCAAGAAGGTAAGTTTTAGATACTCTACCATTGGTATCGGTGAGAATGTCGGCATTGGGGTCTTTGTTTTTCAAGTCTTTCTGGGCGGTCTTGGAACAGTTAATTCTCAACATATTGAGTGACTGGTAAATTCTACTAAATAAGTAAATAAAACCAATCAATAGATGATTTAAGAACGAGGAAATGCTGTAAACAACAAATAGGAAAAAAAAAACAACCTGAGCTGACGAGGAAAAAAAGAAAACAACCATGGTAAAAATCCACAGTAAAATAAGTGATAGAAAACCAAGAGTGATAGAAAACCAACCCGTGATGTTGACGGATGCAAGTAAATGACTCAGACGAAAATTCACAGTAAAATCTTGAACGCAGAGTAGAATTTCACAATTCACAAATGGTGAAAAGGAAGTGAAAATTAAAAAAATTAAGCAACCCTGGGGTGAAATCAAAATCACACGATTCAAAAGGATGGATGGCTGAGATTAAAGGATGAAAAAGGAATGAGGAAATGCGGGATCAACACTTTGCAAAAATTGATTGAGGTTTTTGCAATCCACAATGCGGGTTACGGGTTACGGAAGTGCAATTTAAAACATAATTGATTTTAAATCCCCACAATCTGCAATTGGATTACGAAGCGATAAAGAAATAGAAAAGGTTAATATTTCTGCAATCCACAATCCGCAATTTGCGGGTTGCGGAACACAAATTTTATTTTATTAGCAATGTAATCAATCCGCATTCCGCAATTTTTGGGTTGCAGGTTGCGGAGATGCAAACATTCTTCTTGGAAATTAAGGCCTTTCCGCTTTCCGCAATCTGCAATTTGAGAGTTGCGGGAATGTAAAACGAAATTTTATTTTGTAAAACACTTTCCACAATCAACAATCCGCACTGAACATTGCGGGTTGCGGGTTGCAGAAGGACAAAATGCATTTTGACTTTTAAAATGATTTCTGCAATCCGCACTGATAATTGCGGGTTGCGGGTTGCGGAAAGAAGAAATCCGAAATCCGAAAACCTTAAGTTTCCGCAGTCCACAATTGCTAGTTGCAAATTGCTGGTTGCGGGTTGCGGAAAGGAAAAATTTAAAACTCAAAAATTTAAACGCCTGCAATCTGTATTGCGGATTGTGGAAAGAGAGTTGTGGAAACAATGTAAATTCAAGAAAAAGCAAGTTTTCCGCAATTTCCTAAACACACAAAAGAATTTTTTTTCAACAAACTTAATTAAATACAAAGCATGGGAATAAGAAAAGAAAAAGACAATCAATCAAAAACACCCCAAAAATAAATAAATAAATTCGAAGTTACCATCAAAAAATAATAATGGGGCTCCCATTTATTGATAAAATTAGGATTTGTTGTTGCTACAACATGCCTTGAACACTGAACAATTAGGAAATCCATATAATATGCAGAGCATGGCTGAACACGGGAAGAATAGTTAACACCTATATCCAGAAGGGAGAACAGAAGAAGGATCGACGGACCCTTCTTGTAGTCTATAAAGATTACGAAAAGAATAATGGGCAAAAGAAGCGTTGCCTGCCCGTTCGTTTATGAGGGAATTTTAAAAATATTCAACCTATGAATTCTAGGCCATCAATTCATGTATATCTAAATTAGTGAACACGGGAAGAATATTGAGCACAACAAGTGTCATCCGACCCTTCATTTACTAGATAATGTAAAAATATTTAATCTACGAAGGCTATGTCCTGACTTCCATTTTATTACGAGGAGGATCGGCCTCCCCTTCATTTAGTAGGTAATTGTGAACAACTATATCTAGCAATTCACCTATATCCAGAATGGAAAAAGAAATAAGGATCGACCGACCCTTCTTACATTCTAGAACTATTATGAATAGAATATTGGGCAAAAGAAGGGTCGGCCGCCCTTTCATTTATGAGGGAATTATAAACATATTCAGCCTACGAAGGCTAAGACGTCAATTCAACTATATTTAAAATGGTGAACACTGGAATAATATTGAGCATAAGAAGGGTCGGCCGACCCTTCATTTACGAGAAAATTGTAAAACTATTTGATCGTTGAAGGCTATGTCGACAATTCCAGACTTCCCTTTTCAGAAGAGAAGGATCGTCCGCCCCTTCATTTAGTAGATAATTGTGAACAACTATATCCCACAATTCACCTATATCCAGAATGACGAAAGAAAGAAGGATCAACTGACCCTTCTTGCATTTTAGAACTATTATGAATAGAATATTGGGCAGAAGAAGGGTCAATCACCCCTTCATATATGAGGGAATTATAAAAATATTCAACCTACGAAGGCCAAGACATCAATTCATCTATATCTAAAATTGTGAATACTGGAAGAATACTGAGCACAAGAAGGGTCGGACGACCCTTCATTTACGAGAGAAATGTAAAAATATTTGATCTTCGAAGGATTTGTCGACAATTCTGGACTTCTGAATTCAGCTGTAAATAGTAGGGACCCAGATAATTGTGAAAACCTTTAAATAGCACTTCAACGATAACCAGGATGGAGAACAAAAGAAGGATCGACCGACCCTTATTGCAGTCTCAAACTATAAAGAAAAGAATATTGGGAAGAAGAAGGGTCGACCACCCCTTCATTTGCGAGGGAATTGTAAAAATAGAACTTGGAGAAAGAGCGGCTGCTCTTTCTCAATGGATATTTCCACTTGCCAGCAAAATGTGCAACACAATGTTCATATGAAGTTTTTTTTTAGGGTGTCGATGTATACGTTCGCCACTCCTAACAAAAAATCCTTGGAGGAAGGAGCATACGCTCTTTCTCCTCAACATTTACTTCCAACACAATGAAATAGAACAGCCTGGCGATAGAGCGACCTCTGTTTCTCTGACAAAATTTCGACTTGCCAACAAACTCTATGGAGCAAAACTTCTATAAATTTTGTTGTTAAAATGTTGATATCTAGTTTCCCGGGGTGATTCGTGGAACACTCAGACTGTAACATGTGGCATATTTGATTTTTACAATTAGTTTATCAATTTTTAAAAACAATATTACGAATATTAAAGGTACCATTTCAATATAAATCTATGGATTTAAGTTATAGTAAATCCAATGCAAGAACAGAAACATCGAGGGAAAAACCAAGAAATACATGACATTCAATAATACTCTTTTTATAATAATCCTATTGATATTTTTTATTAAAAATTATTGTTTTCAAACTTGAAAATTAAGGCATATTTAGATAACCATGTATATTAGGCAAAGTAAAATAAGTTAATTTACAAACATTACTTGGAAAATCAAGACAACTGCATTGGTAAACCTATACAAAATAGCTAAACTGCACTTCCAAGAAAAATATGGTTCCTCACTCAATCTGAAAAACAAAATAATGTAATTCTTGTTGACAGTATCTTTAAATTAGTTTATCTTCACTAATGTATCTCCTGGAGTTTTTCTACATTCAAAGAGTTTTTTTCCAGTAAATAATCACTATGTTGAATTGATGGCATGGATTTTTTGTTTTCTATTATTTAAACTGTCAACCAAAAGAAATTCAAAACTTTATCTAAATTGAAACAGAATCCATAAAACCAAACATAATCGATAAATAAGGGAGGTTAAGAAGTTAGAGAAGAACAAAGAATTGAGAAAATTAATTAAAATTAATATTTTAAAAAAATGCATATATTTTATTCAAATAGTGGGGATCCAAAATACCTAGTTGAAATTCTTCAAAACAAAAAGTTTAAATCCTTTCCAAATACAGAGGTAAATTCTTCAAAACGAAAAGTTTAAATCCTTTCCAAATACAGAGGTAAATTCTTCAAAATGGAAAGTTTAAATCCTTTCCAAATACAGAGGTAAATTCTTCAAAATGGAAAGTTTAAATCCTTTCCAAATACAGAGAACCAAAAGTAAAACCCTACAAGATACCTATCGATACCTAAAATATTAAAGTTATGATGAAAATAACAAGAGACTTTGGTGGTTGGGCTGCGTGGTTCCCTTAGCCGTCAATATCCATTGATTTGACCCCTCATGATCTTGCCCCTGGAGTTTCGGCAGTTGAAGGGGATTGTCCAGAACCTACCGAATTCATTGGGCTCGTCTAGGAGTCATTTTGAATTCCGACATCATGAAATTGAATGCCTTCATCACATTGAAGAAGGAGTGCTCGTATCTGTTCGAGAATTTCATTTTTGTTATCTTGTATCGTATCCTCGATTGTCTTCTTCAAGGACTCCAAATCCTCTTTGTCGCATTTCAAGTCCACCTTCTGCCGAAGCTCTGCTATCTCCTTTTCTAACTTATTGATTATGTGACTATTTGCATCGGCGACACTAGTCCATAAGCGACTACTCCCTTCTGCCATTATAAAACTAGGAGGTAGGCCTGAAGAACTGTCGTAACAAAGCTTCATGTGCAAGAGCTCCCGACCACTAAACAGAGCATTGGGCAGAATTCGAAGACTTCCCTGTTCTCTGAATCTAACAACCAGACGTTGAGGAGGGACAATGGAGGGAGAAACAGTCGAAGACATAGCTAAATTAGACAACATTTTGGGAAAACACAAGGGAACAGGGGTAGATGTGATTTAAAACCAGAAAACGGATCAGAAGAAATCTACACAATCGACGAAATTAAGAGTCAAATACATTACTCGAGAACTGACATACCTTACCCTGACCAACCTTTGATTTAAAATATGGGACAAATTGACAGCTAGGGGTCATAAATGGGCTCATAAAATTTTCAATACCACCGTCGATCTTGGATGGGGTGATCCAACGGTATAGGACAATTTTGTTGTGTTAAGTTGTGCAGCGTTTAAAGCTCAGGATGTGATGCAAATTCTTTATGAAATCTAGCTAAGCGCATGTTGAAGTCGACCATCGATCTGGATTGACGAAGATCCAACAGTTTTGAATCATTTCCCTATTGAGAGATGCTCGAGGGTTAATTAAAAGGATCAGATGCGAAATATTTGTAAATCTTAGTTGACCGTCGGTTTGACGCCCTCTTTGTTGAAGAGACGTTTGCAATGCTATATTTGGAGAACAATTTGTCCAAATAGCCAACTTTGGAGAATTGCCAAAATTGGTTAACTCTCCAAAATAGTAATTCCTTACTAATTAAAACAATATTGAAAGACGATGAAGGTCAATGATGAATCGATGCCATTATAAGGATACAATATTTTTTATGAAGAGGCATTATTTTCCTAAAAAAGCACAATGTTTCAAACAATAAATTTCTTTGAAAAGATATATATAACCATTCAATCCAAATGTATGAAGAGAACCAAAAGTGTCTCTGAAGCTTTGGTAATTGCATATCATAAGCAAGAAAGAGGCCAGTGAGATAGATGAAGCATTAGAAAAGTTTGAGCTGCCATTAAAGATCTGAAAAACTGAAGTTAAAAATATTATAAATTAGAGGGTTGTTGGGTGGTGCTTGGGGCAGGTTAAGGCCTTCTAAGGGAATTGTTGCCTCCTTCTAGTCATGGCTGGAGAATTAGGGTGGTGGGGCATCCTTGTCTGTTGAGCAAGTAGAAAACCAAGGGTGTAGGTGCATCCTTTCTATAGTGGCAGAAGAATCTACGAGATTAAGTTCTTTGGACTCCAAACCTCATGAACTATTTACTCGATCTTTTTAGGTACTTGGGACAAAAATAATGCTAAGAATGGGGTCCCTTTGGGCAGATATTTTGTACCTTCTGTAACGTCCCCCTTTCCCAATCCGACCATCAAGAGGGGACATTGGCCAAACTTGGGCTCTAAAAATTCACCCCAATGCCATAATACGATTTTCAGCAATAGAGTGTGTGCAAAAAAGTAATATAAACATGCACAACGAAATTCAAAACAATCCGCACAATGTATCTAATATGAGAATACATCAGCATAACATTACAGGAATCAATAAAATGGTTCAACATTCAAATGCATAAGAATAATTATCTTTATCCAATGCAAATCCAAGCAACTGGCTGTGTAAGAGCGGTTTTCCACCCAACCATAGGCATTTTGTCCAGCATATACTATTTCTACTGCTAAGAGGCCACCCCCAAGCTAGGCTATGATGCCACCAGGGAGAAGGAAACACCTACTGGCTTCTATCTCTCAACCCACAACCCATTCTGATCTCTGTGCTACTCAAATGCTCATACAGAGCTCTACAGGGGTCTCAATCAGCTCTCCCAACCTTAGCTTCCACAATTCATGCCTTACACAACACCCTTCTAGCTCAGGCATTCCTTTCACCCATCCACAATTCTCTTGGGCGATCCATCTTACCGGGTGCTTCTAGTGTATGCATAGAAGAAGTCCAATATGATATGGCTGCTATAAAACCACCTGTAGCCTTGATTTGTGACTTCAAAAGCACCTACAAGCAACATAACTCCATGGGTAAGGTTCCTAGTTTCCCCCAACCTCTATGCTCACCTACAACCAACTTTTTTTCCTTTCAAAAATACAACTCGGCCGTCTAATTCGGATTTATGGGTTAAACACACAGTTTGCCAATCGACATAAACAACAATGGAGAAAACTAGGGTGGGTTCTAGGGTCGACACATGGCAACATAGGATTGGGTTTCCCATAAGCCCCCTTCCTCTTCCCCTCTAGTGGAATCATAGCCCCTTTGGTGCTCTTTACACATCCATTGTTGGACAATTCTATTAATTTTCAGCATAATATTTACATACATTTCGAATTAGGAATAATAAGCCAATCATATGGTCCAAAATAGAAATATAACATCATACATGCCTAAACATTCACTAGTCGGGCCTTGGCCTTGAGCTCTGCACTAGGAATTCGCACTTCAATATTTACATCATTTACATATGTTTGAATAATACATTGCAATTCATACTAAGGGTATTACAATGTGCCAAGATAATCACCAAGATCATCATTAAGAATGTGGATCCAATGTGCCAATAAGTTTGTGATTCTCATACCGTATGAGAATGTTATGCAAGATTTTGTCAACCTACTTCTCTTGAATTTTCATTGTCGCAAACCCTAAAATTCAACAAGTATAACTCTTAACATGTAATGAATAAATACCCTAAACTTTTATGTAATGTCCCCATCCAAATAAATACTAGAAGGTAAAATTCCACCAATCTACTAGTTCCCTAGGTTGGGGTGGAAACAATGCGATTTTGAATAAGGGAGCTAATAAACCCCAATTGGACATTAGATTGACATAAATATATTAAAAGGGGATAAATAAATATTTATGATAGGAAAATAAGGTGTCACTTGGTCATGCTAGGAGGCTCATTGGTGGTGTGGGACCCACACAGAGCTAGATTACTCATGCCACATGGCATCCTATTCTCACCCATTCGAATCTAAGGTGGAGTCTAATGTTATTGGGGGATTTGGAAGGTCATTATACTTGGGATGAATCGATGAAGGTCGAATTGGAGTGGAAGAGTAACTCCCATGGAAGAGGAAGAGGCATTTTTTTGATATTGAGACACTTGGGCTAGATTCTCTGGCTTCTATGACAACAATGATGAAGATGATATGAAACTTATGACAAAAATCATACCTGATTGTTGACATCTGACCAATATGGCATGTCAGAGCTAAAAATAAACTCCAAGAAGGCGCACAATGGAGTTAGGGAAGCCAAAGAGCCTCCTCATTCGAATTGGTGGAAGATTAAGACTAAAACTTGTTGGACAAGTGGAACACCTTGGAATCTCTTCCCAATTCGAGTTTGCATGAGGCTTTTGAAAGGAATTCGAACCATGGAAGGATTGATAAGTTTATAAAAGACAAGAAAAAAGAAGGAGAAGAGCTTTTGATTATTTCTCATTTTGCATATTAGAGAGAATAGCTTGTCCATGCTAGTGGAGTGTTTACTCTACTTGCCTTAATAATAATTTTGAGGGTGCAAGATTCCCATCCTAATTGAAAATTGGAGCGGCCATTCAGACCTTTCATTTGGAGTTACAATGGATTCATTTGTTGCAGGTTGAAGCTACAGGGTTGCTCATGATATTCTCTCCTTCAACTTGTTTCCACACCTTTCTCACATTTCTCTTCATATTTTGGCTCTTGGAGGAAGGGCGCACTTGGTGAGATGCTGATATCTTTGGGGAAGCTCTTATGGCCCCATTTATTTGTAATTTGATGTATTTAATCTGTATTTACTTTATCTGAAGAACCTTGGGTCGAAATTCCAAGTGAAACTATGTAAAAATGCCAAACTATGTATGAATGGTGCCATTTTCCCCTATATCTTGTTGCAAGAGATTGAAGTTGCTTAGTTTCTATTTATCTCTATCAATCTCTATGATTTTATTGCTTTGTGGGGAGCCTTAGATGTTATTGCTATGGCATGTGATCTCTCCTTTTCCTAATTTAATGTTTCATCTTAATGCCATCTTGGAATATTGATCTTGTTGTTTAGACTTTTCTTATCTATTATGGCCATCTCTCCCTCTTCTTCATCGACTTTTTCCCATGGTACACTAGATATTCTACAAACCCATCTACAAACAATGTCTAGAATTGGTATAATTGATCAAACAAGTGATTTCTTCATATTGTTAGATTTTTTGTCTTTATATTTTTTAAATTTATTCTACATGGATTATTGGGTTATTTAACTAGCCCATATTAATATAACATTGCTTATTAAAGTTTATAGAGAGGAACAATGCCAATATTGCCACTATATTAAGGTCTCTAAATAAGGTCTCTAACTAGTAATGTCACCATATTGGAGCGTTTTGGTTGTCTTTTATCCTATGCGTGAACTTCGTGCATGTTAAACCAACGAAATGCGTGTGATCTGTTGGATTTGATTCCTTCGAGATCGACGGTATTCTTTACAAGTCAACTTCATGGCCTTCATGATTGCGCGTAGGGTCTTCTAATGCACGAAGGGGCTTCAAATGACCAAGGGTGGAAATGGAAAAGGTGCTAAACAATTGAACGAATCACACCAGAAGTTTGAAACGTGTAAAAATGTGGTGAAATAATGATGCAGACCCACCCAGAAGAAAATCGACGATGGAAATGGGTGGGTGCTAGAAAGTGCACGGTGGTTAAACTTGGGAAGGTGGAGTGAAAATTAAACCCCTTACCACGTGGCAAGCATTGGTGGATTCTGCTATGAAAAGCAGTTAAATTTAAACCGCTCATTGCAAGTTCCGAAACCACCTAGTCATATGTTATATAAAAGGTTTTTTCAAATTTTTAAAGAATGCTTTTGTCGCTTATTGCCTAGAGGAAAAGAAGTCGCGGGAAACATGTCGTTGTCTTCGTCAACTAGAACAACAGTCATCAAGCTCACTTCACAGGTAGCTCGAAACCCTCAGTGTTTATATTTTGTTTCCCAAATGTAGAAAACCCAAGACCTTATTCCCTTCAATGAAAATTCACATGAAAACGAGGAGCTTGTAGTTGAGAGGGAAAGGGATATTTTCGACCCTGTTTTGTCTGTGTGTAGCATTTCGCAGTCTAAAAAGAAATTAATGGAGTTTAAGTTGCAGTGAGAGGATGCATTTAATGTTTTTGGTTCCTTTCTATATTATTTTTGTGTCGAATAAACCCTACACTTCCCTGAACTTGTTGGTTGGTGTGCGGCAAATTATTTGCAAGCTGAAAGGGTAATCATTAATGTAAATACGACCAAAATTCTATGCCAAGTAAATGTGCAGACTTTCCATGAGGTTCTATGTTTACCTAAAACATTTCCCAAAAACCCTAAGTCATTTAATGAAGAAAATTTGGTAAAGTTTTATAGAAATTGCAGTCCGGTAGAAAAAGATAACTTTTTATTACAAATCTTGAAAGCTGGTAATTCGAATGAGAACCTATCGTTCTCTTTGAGTATTGATGTCTTTCATGAGATACCTAGTTGGCTTTGTCCTTGTTGAGCCAAATTTTGGGTCTAGATAGTGATAAGTTAATCACAGAAGTTATGTTAGGTTTCCTTCTACAATTAATTTCACCCAAATCACAGTCGAGTTCAGTGTGTTGTTTTAACTTTGATGAATTCCTAGCTAAAGCGATTCATGTCCAGTTGGTAAATTTCAACGAGTTGAAGCATTTTATATATCAGACGTATCTCCTAAACCTATTTTTGCATTCAAATATTTTGGAATCGCAATTTCTTGGTACCATATTTTCTCATGACCTTCCTAAACATGTCAACATGGCAGAAGTTTACAAAATTATTTTTAATACTGAATTTCCCCAAGTGTTGAAAGAATTAAAGAAACTTTGCATCCTACACCAGAAGGTCGAACAAGTGATTGGTTTTTGTATAAATAACATAGTATAATAAGAGTGTATGGTTTTACTGGAGCACCATATTTGTTTCCAGCCTTTTTAACACCAAGCATTTTTTCCTTAGAATTTGTTAGACAAAGGTTGCATTAAAAAAAAAACCATTTCGGTGATTTCAAAAAATCATCAGATGTGAAATTCCCTCTTAAAGTTGGTCCATTCATCATTAAGACTAAGGCATCCCTATCTGTAGTAGAAAAACTATTGCAGATCATGGATTTCCAAGAGGCTGAAAAGATTAATTATGATCCTCATCAAATTATATCGCAAAGGAGACATCAAAATAGGAACAAGGCTATTAGAGGAAATTTGGGTAAAAAATGGGCCTCCTAAGGAAAATAATAAAAAATGATAAAATAATACTAGAAAGAGAGTAAAATAACTATTTTTTAATCCTATTTTCAACTTATCTCCTTGTAGGTTTACTCAAATTTCAAGCGGGAGGACTCGTTGGATGCATAATTAAATTATGCATCCAACGAGTACCCATTTTCATACTTTTAACAACATCCACACCACGAAAAATCAAAAATACATTAAAAAACATGTTTCTAGTGAGAGAAAACGTGGTTTTTAATGTATTTTCAATTTTTCATGGTGTGCATGTTGTTAAACGTATGCAACATGGGTACTCATTGGATGCATAATTTAATTATGCATCCAACGAGTCTTCCCGCTTGAAATTTGAGTAAACCTACAAGGAGATAAGTTGAAAATACAATCCAAAAAAATAGTTTTTATTTTTTCCCTCCAATTTTTTTAGGTGCTCCATTTTTTAATTTTAAAGCATTTTGATTGGCTAATACATGATGACATGGAATTTTTATTATTTTTGGAAGGCCCATTTTAAATTGAAATTTCCTCTAATAGTTTTTTATCATCAAACAGTAGAAGGATTAAAAGAAATGGCAAATTTATTCAAATTTGAACAAGATAAAAAAGAAGCGAATATGGAACAAACAGGCAATTTGGCAATGTTGGTTCAGACACCAGCTAAATATGATATCCCCAGTAAGAGAATTATTTCAGAATTTGATAGTATGGAAGTTGTTGAAGAAGTTTAAAGCAAGAAATCAAAATTTGAACGACAGAAGGAAATTATTAGTATGGAGGAATGAGATTTAATTGTTCCAGAAAAAAACTAGTTTGATTTCGTAGCCAACTGCAAATATGCAGCAATATTCTTTTTTCAGAAATAAAGGAATCTGAAAGTAACTCTCAGTATAATTCTAGATTTGATGTCCTTTCACAATATACAGAAAAGAAGAAGCAGTCTTTGGAAGAAACTCTAAAATTGTTCCCTCAAGTTAGAAAGTTGGCAGAACAAGAAGTTTCCCTTCTTATAGTTGCAGATCCAAAAAGAAACACTATAAGGTTTGCAATAGTGAACAATGATAAATTTTCTGAATGGAAGTTAATCTTGATGCGATTAATATACCCGATAAGATTCAATTGCATAAACAAACAGGAGAGATCCTGTATTATGATTTATTACAATCCACTTTAAAAATTTCTAAATTGCAGTCTGTGATAGGAAAGTTGGAAAGTCAATTGAGGCAAGAGAAGGTAGAAAACAAAGCAAATTCAATGCAGATTAAAAGACTACAAAATAACCTTGTGACCATGGGAGCTGAGCCAGGGAACAACCAGTGTACCAAAAGGCTCATTGATGAGAAAGAAAATACCATTCAAATGCTCAAGAAAAAGTTGAAGGTGCCAAATAATCAACATGTGCAATCTCCAGAGTTGACAACATTACAACAAGAAAATGAATCCATATATCAAGAAATGATGGATCACAAAGGTAAAATGTTAAAGTTACAAAATGAAAAGCATGCTTGGGAAAAATAAAGGATTGAATTGTTGTCACAAATTTCAGTGTTGAATACTAATCAAATTGAAACTGTGCAAGTTCCATAGAAGCCAAGGGATCAATCTCTATGTATGGGTGATGGAAAAATGGAAAATTCCTCCACTGAGGAACTGACCATTGTTATGTCACAAATTATTCTAAAATATGTAGAGATAGAAGAGTTGAAAACGGAAAACCAGAAGTTGAAACAGGAAGTAATTCAAAATTCTGGAGAAAAGAAAAAGGATTTGACTGATAAAAATCAACTGCAAAAGAAAGTTGATGAATTAAAAGATAGATTGACAGGTCGGATTCCATTACAAGGAGCTAAACACTTTATATGGGATGCGATATCAGTGGAAGTCACCAAATTTTGGTCTTATTTAAATTCTATAGTAGATAAAGATGCTATAGTAAACATAACTCTGCATAGGTGTAAAGTGGCAAACGAGACATTATGCAAAAGGCCTTCAGAAACAACTCAAAATACAGTCATATTTTTAAACACTCTAACCCAATTAGATATGCAGAGTTTTGGAATCAAAGACAAACCATCAATCATCATTTCGGCAAGAAGAATTATTGGCAAGCATGATCTTGGTAGAGAAGTAGAAGACATGGCGCAACGGATGGTCCTTGAAGTTCAAAATTTTTTAAAATTATTTCTTCATCCTTTTGACTGTGATCTGCCTTCTTTTTGGAGTGACGATGAAAAATTAATGGCTCAAGAAAATTATCACAAATTGATAGTACAAGCTCGTATGGATCACTCTAAATTTGAAGGTTTGGTCAAAGGATTGAATGGAAAGACAATAATTGATAAATTGACCGATGATTTTGAAATACTTGAACAATTTATAATGATTAAGAAGGATCTACCAGATGTATGTTACACATAATGTATAGAATTGGAGGTGATGGTAAAAGAAATGATGGATTATGAAATCCCAACTCAAGAGCAATGGAAAGTTGTTGAAAAATATGGGAAAACAAAATACAGGTTATATCAAGAATGAATATTCAAGTGTCTTAATTTTAAATGATGTTGCAATTCCTTTGTTAACTGCCTGAGTGTTACATCAGAGAGATTTCTTTGAAATTTCTTTTTTTAGCGAAGAATTCAAAGAACTTTTTGTATAAATTTTGATTTTACAAAGTAATAGGGGTTGGATCCGAGAGCAAAAAATACAGTGATGTAATATTTTTGGAAGACTTTAATGAAGAGAAGAAGTACAAGAATATCCAAAATAGAGATTCATTTGTTGTTACTTTCTTCAGTATTTTGATTTCTCTTTTGTGACTGTATTTCGTGTTACATCATCTTATCACTTTTCCTCATATTTGACTATAATATGTGAGTTAGAATTCATTTTATATGCTCTAATCCACACATTTAAATATTTTCAATGTTCTTTCTTCCAAATTAATGTAGAATTCATCCTAGAACGAATATTGGCTAAGTTATAACATATAAACAATATTTATCCCGACTTTTGACCTCCGAAAACAAGGATCAACTGCCCCTTCATTTATTATAAAATTGTGAACACCTATATCCAACCATTCACCTGTATCCAAAATGGTGAACACAAGAAGGATCGATCGAGCCTTCTTGCAGTCTAGAACTATTTTGAATAGAATACTGGGCACAAGAAAGGTCGGTCGACCCTTCATTTATGAGGGAATTGTAGAAATATTCAACCTATGAAGGATGGGATGTCAATTCATGTATATCCAAACTCCTGATTTCTGACAAGGATATTGGCTAAGTTATAACATATAAACAATATTTACCCTAACTTCCGACTTCCAAGAAGAAGGATCGGTCGCCCCTTCGTTTAGTAGAAAATTGTGAACACCTATATTCAACCATTCACCTGAATCTAGAATGGTGAACACAAGAAGGATCGAACGACCCTTCTTGCAGTTTAGAACTATTTGGAATAGAATACTAACACAAGAAAGGTCATCCGACCCTTCATTTATGAGTGAATTGTAAAAATATTCAACCTGCCTAGGCTAGGACGATAATTCCATACTTCTGACTTCCACAATGAATATTTGGGATCGGTACATTGTCTAAGTTATAACATATCAACAATTTTTATCCCGACTTACGACAAGAAGGATCGGCTGCCCCTTCGTTTAGTAGAGAAGTGTAAACACCTATATGTTACAATTCACCTGTATCCAAAATGGTGAACACAAGAAGGATCGATGAACCCTTATTGCAGTTTAGAACTATTTTGAACAGAATACTGGGCACAAGAAAGGTCGGCCGACCCTTCATTTATGAGTTAATTTTTAAAATATTCAACCTACGAAGGTTGGGACGACAATTCCATACTTCTGAATTTCGCAATAAATCGTTGGGATCGGTATATTGGCTATGTTATAACATATCAACAGTATGTATCCCAAATTGTGACAAGAAGGATCGAACGCCCCTTCATTTAGTAGAGAAGTCTAAACACTGTTAATTTTTTAGCATTAATTCAACATACTCTAGGATCTTTACTGAGAGAATAACAAGTACAGCAAATCAAGCATATCAATCACAACAAGCAATCACATGAGACAATAGACACATATAGTTTCCTTGGGGAAAACCATAAAAGTGAAAAACCCCAATAACTTCCTCAGAGATAGATAGAGCAATGATACAAAACCCAAGCATAAGAGATAGTCTCCTAGCAGCAGCTTCTCTTCCTGCACTAATGTGCCACTCTCCAATGAGAGTATGAGTAAGAAAGTGAATGATCAAATAGAGTGCCTCTCGCACTCTATTTATACTTGACTTGACTTGCCTAATAATCTTACAAGGTCGGCCTCAACTTAACCACATAACATAATGCTGACAGGGCCGACCCCCAATAGGGTGGTCTAATAACCCTTTGACCCACATGACTTATACAGGGCCGACCCCATCAAGGTGGTCTAATGACCCATCAAGTATAAGTTACGACACTTACAATATAAATGATGACACTTCCGTATAGAGAAATAATAACATCTCTATAGAAGTACAATATACATAGGTGAAATACATTCTGATGTTACAATTACATTAACACTCCCTCTTAACTAGGAAGGTATTTCTCGACACAGATCTGCTAGCACAAGTCTTCTTCTCTAGATCATCGTCACTGGATCATCGTCATCGTCACAACTACAGTTATCTCAATCAATCTTTGATCTACTTGTCATAGGAAGTTCTATAGAGCCAGTCCTTTTTCATACTTGATGTAGGCCCACCACCTACAGGTCTTCATCATCACTGGCCATATTGTTGAATCCTCAAGACTTATTACATGCGTCATAAACCCTCACAAGAGCATCCCATGACTTATTATGGGCACACAGCCCAACCTATTGGATCTCCCAGGTCTTACATGTGGTCATGGCACAACCTCGAAAGAGCATCCCAATACTTATTACGGGCACACAGCCCAACCTATTGGATCTCCAAGGTCACATTACATGCCATAAAAAAACCCTCGAAAGAGCATCCCAGGACTTATTACGAGCACACAGCCCAACCTATCGGATCTCCCAGGTCTTACATGTCCTCCCAATCACAACCTGTCCATGGCCACAGAGTATCATCCTGATACTCATGAACGTACTGATCATAACATCGCTCACGAAGCACAACCCAGATGCACATCACATAGCACTTACATTCAACGGCATAGGAAGACACACTTCAACCATTCGTGAAAGGCTCAACACTTATATCTACACCATGGGAAGACACACTTCAACCATGCGAGAATGGCATCGCACTTATATCCATAGCCATGGGAAGACACACTTCAACCATGCTAGGAATGGCACAGCACTTATATCGCAACCATGGGAAGACACACTTCAACCATGCTCAAATGGCACAGCTCTTACATCAATGACCATGGGAAGACACACTTCAACCATGTCGGATTGGCCCCAGCACTTATATTGCAGCCATGTGAAGACATACTTCAACCATGCTCGAATGGCCCATGTGCATCTATGTCTTTGGAACTCATCACACATAATCCAACTGATTATGTAATGTATCATCTTGATACATATCATCACATATGATCATCCTGATCATCATCATAGCATCATCCTAATGCATATCATCTAGAGCAAAATCCCGAAACTCATCATCCATGATCATCTTGATCATACAATGCATCCACCTGATGCATACATAGTATCTAACTGATACATATCATCATACATGATCTACCTTATCATACAATGTATCCACCTAATACATAAACAAATACATGATCCACCTGATCATATAATGTATCCACCTGATACATATAAACATACATGATCCACCTGATCATACAATGTATCCACCTGATACATATACAAATACATGATCCAACTGATCATAACAAGAATCCAACATGATGCATATACAAAGCAGTAACTGGAGCATCGACCTGATGGTTATCATACAGCGCTTACATCCACAGCCATGGGAAGGATCCTCCTCTCACCATGCTTGGAATGGCTCCTACAAATGTGTCCATCACTTCTTCCTCAAAGTGTCGTCAATCTGAAGAACACCAAGCCTCTCTCTGAAGTATAAAAACTTCACTCTGGCTAGTGGTTTCGTCAACACATCTGCAACCTGTTCATCCGTCGCAACATATAGGAGCTTCACTGCTCTTCTCTGCACCATATCCCTTATATAGTGATATTTGATCTCAATGTGTTTTGACTTGTCGTGGAATACCGGGTTCTCAGACAGCTTCACACAACTTTGGTTGTCACAAAAAATACCAGTAGCCTCCAACGGGAGATCAAATAGCTCATACAGTAGCTTTCGGAGCCATACTACCTCACAACTAGCCAAACAAGCTGCAACATACTCTGCTTCGGCTGTACTCAGTGCTACATAGGACTGCTTCCTATTAAACCAAGAGATCACACCTGATCCCATACTAAAGCAACACCCAAAAATTCTCTTCCTATCTGCAGCACTGCCTGCCCAGTCCGAATCAACATAACCCTGCAGGTTAAACTTTTGATTCACATCATACTTAAGCCCATAATCAATTGTTCCCTTTAGGTACCTCAAAATATGCTTTACAGCAACCAAGTGAACACCTCTCGGATCCATCAGGAACTGGCTCAATGTGTTCACTGCAAAGCAAATATCTGGTCTAGTGTTCGTCAGGTACATCAAGGACCCAATCATCTGACGATACACCGTGACATCAACCAGATCAGCTGAAGCATCACACAGAAGCTTCAGGTTCAATGCCATAGGTGTGGCCATGGCCTTGCAGTCCATCATTTCGAACCGCTTTAGGATCTCTACTGCATACTTCCCTTTTCCAACGAAGATCCCATACACACTCTCGCACACCTCCATGCCTAGAAAATAGTGCATAATCCCCAAGTCCTTCATCTCGAACTCGGCAACAAGCTTCCTCTTTGTGTCGGCAATCAATCTATCCTCACCAAGTCCTAGGAGCTTGCTTCAAGCCATACAAGGATTTCTTCAGTTTGCACACATGATTCCCTCTTTCTGGGAGAAGCCACGAGCTACAAACCTCACTTTGTATTTCTCCATGCTACCATCTGCAGCATGCTTGATCTTATAGATCCACTTGGAAGTCACAATAGACTTCCCTTCACATCTTGGGACCACATCCCAAACATTATTCTTCATGATCGATTGGTATTCCTCGATCATGGCATTCTTCCCGAATCCTAGGAACTTCAAATTCTTCAATATATTCAATAGATAGCTTTGTTGCTGGAACAAATGTTATAGTATTTATTTTGTAGGTGATGGTATACAATATTTCCTACAAGACAAGTTAAATTGCATGATTAGAAAACATCTCATAGTTTTCAGAACAAATTCTTACACATAAAGAAATATGTCATACATTCATGCATTTAATTTAGCCAATGCTTTAATACAACATTTATCCATATTCCGTAACTTTCTAGATGCCTTCCAATCTCTACCAAAACATTGTTAAGAGTGTGCACAACTACCAATATGTCAGCAAAGAGGTTTCATTCTAGATAGGTAGCAATGGAATGTTGTATAGTGCCATAGGCCACTTACCCATTACATGCATATTAGTAGTATATTGTTCATTAATGCAATTATTCTAATATGCATAATACACAACCTAAGTCTAGGAACATACGTATATACATCTTTGAACAATATTATTTAAACAATCAAATATACAAGAAATGACAATTCAAATACTTATCTTTGTTTGTTTGATGGGTGGACTCCCTCTCAATCTTTGTTTCCTTGTAGAAACTACTGGAGTGTGCTCCCTCTTGATCTTTGCTTCCTGGATTACCTGTCCTTGAACTTATATATATCCTCAATCACTATGCATGCTTATTAGTATCATCATTGTGTTATCCTCGAGATCTCATACATAATCATACATTTATTAGTATAATCTTAATAATATCAAAACACAATAGTCTTAAGCATGTATAGTCATGATCATTTCAAACACAGATAATAAGCATTAGTATTCAAGGTTTATATAGGACTTTTTTGTTTAGTCATATCATTAATCAAAGTAAGGAACATAACATGCATAAACCCTAGATTACTCAAACTTTTAACTTCATGAGTAATCATTATCAATCATACAAAAGTATAAGATCCTTTGATATAGGAAAAACATACCTGGTCATCATATTTGCTAGTTATGTCTAGCAATGTTTTCTTGTTCTCTTCAATGACCTGCATAGCGCATAATTTAACCATTGTAGAACCAAATTATACATACCTCTATGTGATCCATGACTATGGATGAGTCTTTGTCTTCATGTCATCATGGTCTTGATCTAGAGCTTGATTTGAACCTTTCATGTTAGTGGATAACATTCTCCTCATACAACACCACAATGCATTAGTACAAACATAATACAATCATAAGTGTCATAGCCCTAATCAATGAATGTCTTCTATCATGCATTCATTCTTTTACTAGGGTGATAAGACAAGTCTAAAATTAAACAAGATTGTTACTAAACTCAATAACATGAGGACAATCATATTATAAACTTAATCATGAACAGATTTCAAAACATACATGTGAGTCATACTTGTCAGATTGCTTGTAGTAGTTGTTGTTGTTGTTCCTTTTGTTCTTAGTAATATTTGAGGAAAAGTGTCCTCTTCTTGGTATGTGCTGTGAGAGCTTGATCTTCATTCCCCATCTTCTCTTCTCAAGCTACAATCCGAGCTTCTTCATGTGAGCATTCTTCCCACAACTTACTGAAAGAGATAAGTTTCTACCTAGCACAAATTCCTTGGATGAAGGAATCCCATGACCTAGGAAGGCCATTAAGAGTGGTCATTAACACTTCTCCATTCTCTATAACTTCTCCCATAGCTTCAGGTTGTTCTTTTATCTGGGAGACCCTTGAGAAATAAGACTGCATAGTCTTTGCATTTTGGAACTTGATATTCTTCAATTGATTCCTCAAGGTCATCTTCCGATTTATATTCTTCCCTTCAAATAGCTTGGTCAAGGAATCAAACATCTCCTTAGGTGTCTTCAAGCATGAGATGGTATTTGATAGAATCAACAATGATCCTCTTAGTCTTGACCAAGTTCTTCTTGTGCAATTCCTTAGCCTCTTCTCCCTCTAGAACTGGAACCTCTTCACTTGTGTAAGTGTCCAACTCATTCTCTTCTAGGATTAACCCAATCTTATACTTCCATGCTCAGAATTTATCAGCCCTTTCAAGCTTACCCTCAAGCTTGGTGTTGTGAGACTCCTTAAGAAGTACTTCAAATGGAAATAGAAAAGTTATTAGGTCTTACCACTTGATTTGCTGAAAACTGAATCTGGAGCTGGATTAGGGTTTGTTAGAGAAACTCTAAAAATTCAAACTTTGAATTTCAAACTTCTGAAAGGATAGAACGATGTGTCTTGATGAGCTGATCAAGATGGTATAGTCAGAATTTGAAAACTGCAAAGTTTCACCCCTCAAATTTGCTTTTCAAACTTCCAGATTCACTAGAGAGGACCCTGAATTAGGGTTTGATTTTTCTGGAGCTTCATCCATCCAAAAAATTCGATCTTGGTCTCTAAACTTTGATTTTTCAGAGGATCTTCTAGCCATGGTCTCATATTTCAGAAATTCCAACTTTTGCAGAAGCCCTAATTTTCGGCTTCACTAAATAGGACCCCAAACTAGGGTTTGATTTTCCCGGAGCTTCACCCAACCAAAAATTTTGATCCAAAGCTCTAAACTTCGATTTTTCCAAGTATCTTCTAGCCATGGTCTCGGATTTCAGAAATTCCTGTTTTGTGGAAACCCTAATTTTTAGGGCCAAAAATGAAAGTGACCAGAATTGAATTCTGATTGGACAGAAAGATGCGCCTTACTGAGGAGAGTCAATCTACCCTACTACCTTTCCAAAATCAGTGGATAGAAAGCAAAAAACAAGAATCCCTATCTTCCGCAACTGCATAGTGTCTTCTTCTCAGGTTAGCTCTGATACCATGTTAATTTTTTAGCATTAATTCAACATACTCTAGGATCTTTACTGAGAGAATAACATGTACATCATATCAAACATATCAATCACAAGAAGCAATCACATGAGACAATAGACACACAGATTTTCCTTGGGGAAAACCATAAAGGTGAAAAACCCCAATAACTTCCTCAGAGATAGATAGAGCAATGATACAAAACCCAAGCATAAGAGATAGTCTCCTAGCAGTAGCTTCTCCTCCTCCACTAGTGCGCCACTCTCCAATGAGAGTATGAGTGAGAAAGTGAATGATCAAATAGAGATCCTCCCGCACTCTATTTATACTTGACTTGACTTGCCTAATAACCTTACAAGGTCGGCCTCAACTTAACCACATAACATAATGCTGACAGGGCCGACCCCCAATAGGGTGGTCTAATAACCCTTTGACCCACATGACTTATACAGGGCTGACCCCATCAAGGTGGTCTAATAACCCATCAAGTATAAGTTACGACACTTTCAATATAAATGACGACACTTCCGTATAGAGGAATAATAACATCTCTATAGGAGTACAATATACATAGGTGAAATACATTCCGATGTTACAATTACATTAACAAACACCTATCTGTTACAATTCATCTGTATCTAGAATGGTGAACACAAGAAGGATCGACCGACCCTTTTTGCAGTCTAGAACTATTATGAATAAAATAATGGGCAGAAGAAGGGTCAATCGCCCCTTCATTTATGAGTGAATTGTGCAAATATCTTGAAGTGTGGTTTTATGATTGAGGTTTTTCATTATCACCTTTGCATGCTTTGATCTCAATAAAAACTTTTAAATAATGCTTGTTATTATGAATTTTCATGATTTGTGGGAGGCCTTGTTTTTCATGGAAAAACATTGTTTCCGGTATCCTGGGAATACCATTTTTTATGAGAATGAATTTCTTGCTTCCGCATTTCGGCAACCCGCATGAGGATTGCGGAATACGGAAAGCATTTGATCAATCAAAAATAAATATTTTCGGTTCCGCATTCCGCAATGCAGATTGTGAAAAGCAGAAATCAAACTTAAAAATAAATAAATTTCATCGCCTTTTCTTAACATGCAAATATATTGCGGATTGCGGATACCTGGATTTCTTAAAACATTCCATCAATTTCGCTATCCCGAAACCCGCAATGTGGATTGTGGGATGGGATAACAACTCTATATTCCTGACTTCTACAGTAAATAGTGGGGAATGGAGATTGGCTAAGTTATAACATATAATCAATGTTTATCCCGACTTTAGACCTATGACAAGAAGGATTGACCGCCCATTTGTTTAGTATAAAATTGTGAACACCTATATCCAACAATTCACCTATATCCAGAATGTTGAACACAAGAAGGATTGACCGACCCTTCTTGTAGTCTAGAACTATTATGAAAAGAATACTGGGTAGAGGAAGGGTCGGACGCCCCTTCATTTATGAGAGAATTGTAGAAATATTCAACCTACGAATATTGGGAAAAATATTGAGCACAAGAAGTGTTGGACGACCCTTCATTTAAGAGATAAATGAAAAAACATTTAATCTACGAAGGATGGGATGACAATTCCAGACGCCTAAATTCAGCAGTAAATAGTCGGGACTAGGAGATTGGCTAAGTTATAACATATAAACAATATTTATCCCAAATTCCAACTTCCGACAAGAAGGATCAACCGCCCCTTTGTTTAATAGAAAATTGTGAACACCTATATTCGACCCACCTAGGCTGAGAGGACAATTCTAGACTTCCGACTTCCGCAATTGTTGACACTGTTTTGTCGGCAGGGATTCACTTCGCACTATATTTAAGAAACACCAACACCCTTAAACACCATCCCAGAAAGGTTTTACCCTTCCCAGCAACACCCACGAAGCGAGTGAAGTCTCACCCGAGATGGTTAAGGGGGCTGGAAGAACCAAGTTTATGCAATGGGAAAAGGAAATGCATCTATTCTAACTATATTGCATCGGAAACCAGAGATTTACTTCCGCATAATACTTCACAACTCAACCATACATTCATCATTCACATATTCAACGTTCGCATCAACAAAATAATACTAGTGATCGCATCAATGGAATTTTACAGAAAAGACAACATAAAATATAACACAACATTCATCATTCATCATAAACAGGAACAAAAGAACATATCCGAACATCTTCATGCATTAACTCATCAAAACCTGCAGTGTATCCTTCGTAGAAATAGTCAAAACATCTTATCGCGGATCCATACAAAACTGCTGATAAACCAAACTTAAAAATAAATAAATTTCATCGCCTTTTCCAAACCCACAAATATATTGTGGATTGCGGATACCTAAATTTCTTAAAACATTCCAGCAATTCCACTATCCCATAACCCGCAATGCGGATTGCGGGAAGATTGAATTTACGAGCGAAATATTTCATTGGCCCTTCTGGCATCTCCCAATAAATAGGTTGAAGTTTCACCTGAAGTGAATATGTGTTAGAGAAGCAAGATTCTGTAACCGTGGTGATTGGGACATTAGCTAAGTTACAACATGTAAAAAAAATTATCCTGACTCCCGACATATGGAAAGAAGGATCGGCTGCCCCTTGATTAGTAGAGAATTGTGAATTCACCCATATCCAGAATGGGAAACAGAAGAAGGATTGACCAACCCTTCTTACTGTATAGAACTATTATGAAAAGAATCCTGGACACAAGAAGTGTCGGCCTACCCTTCATTTATGAGGTAATTGTAAAAATATTCAACCTCCAAAGGTGAGGGTGTCAATTCATGTATATGAAGAATGGTAAACACTGAAAGAATACTGAGCACAATAAGGGTCGACCGACCCTTCATTCACGAGATAAATGTATACACAACAAAACTCCTTTCATTGGCCCCTTCAGCATCACCTTGTAAACAGGTTGAAGTCTGACCTGAAGTGAATATGGGGGGTTGCATAATCAAGATTCTCTTAACCATGGAGATGCATAGATGTGGTTATGATCTTCGCTTAACGTTCTATTTAACATCTACTAATGGGATAGAACAACAGATGACTTCTCACTTGGCATCTATTGCAGTATATAGAACTATGTTGAATCTCTACTGTATTCACCAGTTAGCTACGAATTCGTCAAACTATGTGTTTCTTCTTCACAATCACGCACTTGTATTCCAATTAATCAATGTGTGATTACCGTTCACATATTTATGAAAGTAAGTACAAAAACTCACATAAAATCGAATACAAAACATGTCATAAAATCATACACATAAACAAGAAGGATCGGTCACCCCTTCTATGATGATCACTCCTTCTATGATCGATCCTGTCTCAAACGACTCTATAGAATGTGCATTCGATCTCTCATGGATAATGCTAGCAGATTTGTTCTTAATCAATCAATTGATTTTCAAAATGAGGGGTCGTTCCTTAACCATCGATCATTAGCATGAACATTTGCAAGTATACATATAATATTAAAACACTAATTTATAATTATAAACATTGTATGCATTCTTATATTGACTACTTAATATTTACTATTTTGTAGATAAAGCATGTCTGCGTTGTTGAGCCTTAGTAAATACCAGGAAATCCCATTCTTTGAATTGACAAGAGATCACGACCTTGCTTTATTCACGAATGGATGGTATGTTGAGATGGATGAACCAGATAATTTGTACCCAGATTTATATCTATTCTTCTTGGATGAGGATGGAGCTCAAACTAGAGCTAGAATATTGACATCTGCGGATCCCATTTCTGATGAAGTATTGAGAGTTCAATTTGAAGTGGTCGATAGAGAAATGTGTTACCTTCTACAAGTTTATCTTATGGTTTGTAATTATCAACCAGATCTAATGAAAAGTGGTCTCGATCCAGATTTGGTTTCCTGTGTGAAGCAAGGGTGGGTTCTTACCTCGTATGATGTTTCTAATCGTTCTGGAATTAATACCGCATCATCTTTGAAGAAAGAAATTTTGTCGGTATGGAAGAAAAGAATCCTGGCTACAAAAACATCATCTGTATTGCATTACATGAATATTCATAAGAATTTGATAAAGGTACGGCATGAAAGGATTCTTATCTACCTTAGAAGAACATTTCTCCAATTTATTGTAAAAGATGTGGACAAATCTTCCTTCAAACAACTCAAATCAAGTCCTTCTAAAGCGATGATGCGGAAAGCGAATAAGAGCTTCAAAAGTTCAAAAGAAGTTCAACAAGAGCAAATCAAATAATTTGTGTTCAATGAGAAAGTTTTTTCTATTGACGTAACAAGATGTGTTGTTGTGCCTCCGCACTTACAATATCGAAATCTTGATGAGGAGGTCATGCAAAATATGGTTGTATCTCTTCTCCATACATTTACAACAACATTGAGAGATGTTATTCTATTGCCTTTCGATAAGGAGACCACATTGGGATTTCTTCTTGGAAATGAAGACGAAATTAATTTGCCATCAATAATTTTTTATATATTGGATGAGAAGCATACTATTTCGGCACAGAAAAGAATCATTTCAGATGATCAATATAACAAGCTCCATTTAATGTATCGGCATCGAACAACTCGTCTTCTACATAAATATGTTCCTCGGCTCATTATCAACAAATTATGCAAACAACAAAATTTATCAAACAAGGAATTTGCAGACACTCCATTCATTTCTCAAGTTGTAAAAGCAAGGTAGAAATGGATATCCTGTGGTACTCCATCCCTCTCGGGAAAGGGAAACGTTTCTAGTGATGCTTGGCAGGTATATAATTTTTCTTCTTATCAATCAAAGTCTTTAGATTGCTGCTTGTGTTATGAAATTAGCAAATTAAATATTATCTTTTATTTTATATGTTTGCAGTCTTTCCAAGCTAAATGTATGGATATCTTTGTTGTTCAAACAAAGGACAGCCTTAAAGACAAGATAACTCTTGTTTTGACATCGGATCGACTGTGGAGAAAATGGATGTCTATATTCATGCTTTACAAAAGCGGTTCCTTGCCATGTTCACCCAAGAGCATCACTCGGGATGATTTTGTTCAAAATAAAATAAAGAATCATGGCTCTAATTTTTTTTAACCATTGCGTGATCTTAATGAAGATTAATTGACTGTTGTGCTGGACAATATAATCAATGGATCAGTTTGGATGAGCACATCAATCGAGAAAACGTTTGTGCAGAGACTTTATATCAATATTGCAAACGAATCGAGGACGAGAGGTTAACCAGGCATTCGATCATTGAATATTTCAAATTTCATGATGTTCAAACTGATCAATCATAGATTGTCACTAAACATAACGTCATTGAAATCTATAAAATTGCACCAAACCATCTCCAGCAACTATGCAATATTTTATGCTCCGGAAAGCAAGCAAAATCTCTGAGTAAAAAGAGAAAGAACGAATCTGAAGTGGATAATGGTACCAAAATACCAAATGATGCTCATAAAATATTGAATCTATATATCAATAAAGAGAGGATGGGTATGTCCATTGACGATGTCAAAAATAATTCACAGTTTGCTTGTCAATGTTGTTATCCTGCATCTTTGGTCAACACACTCAGATCCATTGCATTTTTTGGTGCGGCAGTAAGCTGTGAATTTGTTGATGTGGATATGTGTAATTGTGATAGTCCATGGACAGAACAATAAATGCTTGCGTTTTTGTACTACTTAGAAACAAATGAAGCGACATGTACTTGTATTTTTTTAGCTGATATGGAAAACTCTTGTATGATTTCTAAAGCTTTCACAATTTTCAGCAAGAAATAAAAAAACATGTTACACAGAATCCTACCAAGGGAGTTTATAGAGAATTCTCCAAGGACTTGTTTATAGGATTCTCTATTATACAGTGTTGGAGCATTGGAAGGGATACGGATATTTTGTGTACTTCTCAATTGATATGGATTGGAAGGATGAGGGCCTACTGATGATTGATTTACCTTGGCCCAAGGTTAACAACGATAGTTCGAGAAGCCATGTGTTTGCAAAAGGACACGGGAATTCTGGGATCACATAGTTTCCAGACAGGTCTCTTTTCGAGGCATCATTCTTTCATTGTACACAGGAGGTAGGATTCTTCATTCGTTGATCAGGTCTCTAGAAAGAATAGTTATTTCTATTGTGGAGACAGTACAACAAGAGTTGTTTATGAATAGTTTCTATCATGAATTAGCTATAAAACAAGGTATTTCTATTAACATTTTCAGATGTCTTTGATTTTATTTTACTTTTCTCGGTGGGTTATGTTCAATAATTTCTTCAAATTCCTATTCTACTACAACTTCAAATAAAGAGCACACCCAGGTATAATATAATCAAATTATAGTATTCGATGAATAAATTGAATGTGATAGAGAATCCACAAAGAACTACCAAACTGGAACACAAACATGACAAGAAGGTAAAAATTTATTCTTCAAAGATCATGATTAAATTAACTAAATTATGAAAGGGGATAGTGACCTTGAATACTTGCAAAAAATTATATAAAATGTATACCTGCAAATTTCTATGTCAATATGATTGTATTGATATTTAACATGTTGATCATCCACAACTAGAGCTGGCATCGACAATGTCCCTGGATATTGGCCAGCAAATCATATTGGAGAATAATGGACCAGGTGGGAGCTTGGACAATAATGAACAAGGTGAGAGCTTGGACAATAAAGAACCATAAGAGGGCTTGGACAATATTGAACCTAGAGAGGGCTGGGTGTCAAAATGCAGTGTCTCCAACGATGTTACTCACCAGTCAAATGTTGGCCTTCCATTGACATGTAAAAGACAAAGAATATTTTCTACTTAAATTGATAAAACAAATTTATTCCAAAATATATAATGACAAGCAATATTTCTGTGCAGCTCCCCACACAAAAATGTTATTGATATTAGAAATGGAAGGTTTTCTATTTCACAAGAAAGTCACCAAAAATGACTCCAAAAGAGAAAGGAAAAAAAAATACTGTTGGAGGGGAAAGAGTAAAAAAGGGGGAACATAATTCTAATTGTGAATTTGAATTTAAACACATAAAAACTTCATATGAGTCACAAACACATGCCATTCAATTTTTGGAATTATTTCTTTCCAAATTCAATGTTGGGATTTGGTCATCTAAATGTGGTGTCAATGAGGGGAAGTTACTGTTTACAAAAATTTTGATGGCAGGCGGTAAAGATAAATCATATGAGCAATTTTATTTATTTATTTGGTTTAGAGAGAGATGTACCAATGATCAAGAAGGAAATACCCAAAAAAATATGGAGAGTGTGTGGAAGGAGTTCCCAACGAAAACTTCGGAAAGTAATACATCAATGATTGTTTTGGAGGGTGATGGTGAGAAAGCACATCCATCTGAAAACTGTATTTTGAGTAATCCCTTTATTGCATCATCCGCTAGGACATATACTAAATTGGTACATCGAATTTGGTAGGATTTTAGTAAAATGCATGAATAAGCTGATATCAAAACCTTCAATGCCTTCTCCTGGTTGAATCATGGTTGAGTGGCAGCCATCAAATGTAACCTATCATTGCCTATTTCTGGATGTAATCTATCATTTCCTATTTTAAATCATTCAATGTGTTTTCTATTTTTTTCGGAGACGTTGCTATTTTCGTCTGAATATAATATATTATTAGTTCAGTGTGATGCTTTTATTAAATCATTTGAATTTGTGAAATTTTGGGTTATTTTTGTATTAATATTTCGAAATCAACATCTTCATGTACAGTTGCATGGGTGTGATCATTAAATTCATGAACAAAGTGTTGTTGTTGTCGTTGTTATGTATAGTCACGGTTCTTTTATGCAATCAGGATATCACCGCAAAAGAAACTATTGGTCCTGGGAGTAGAGGGATTGCTCTTTAGAGATCGGATGTTATCCAACATTGAAGACTCTTCCAAACAACCTCATTTTGTCCATAATTGCTATCGTTATTATACATGGATGTTCAGCCCCAAAATTATCAGTGTTTCCAGAGAACATTTTGACGTTGCTTTATGGTTTTCCTTGCTCGACAACATGGAAATTAAAAATTTCCTTGGTATATTTGAATGGTTGAAAAATAAAGAATTTGTATTTATTTGGGGTCGAGAGCAATGTAAACTTAGTACTATTTATAATTACTCAATGTTTGCATACTATAATGTTGCTGAAGTACATAACATATACAAAAAGTCATTCAAGGATGTACTTATCCAATATGGAGATATATATAGACAAATGGAAATGTTGTTTATAGATGAAGGGCAATATCAATCAACAGATAATAGCAAGTAAAATTGCTTGAAAATGCCAACTAGTTGGACATTTGACAGTTCACAAGAGAGAGAAATAACTATAAAAACAATGTTGTGTTCTCTGTTGAATTATCTCGGGCCTCGTTCAAAAATGGGGCGTTGGTTAAAGACATTCAATTTCAAATGATCATCATATTATACAAAAAAAAATCATTTAGTGATTTGTAGATTTTTTACAAATTCTACATTTAATTGATCTAATTTTTATTGCACAATTCCCATATTATTTATGGACATCGTACCATGTATCTGATAATGTGTTTAAAAAATGGTTGAACATGAAAGCAATATACTTAGAAACATTGAACCATAATATTTTATTGACTGGGTTGTGTGTGTGTGTTTTTTGTTTGCAGATAGTACTAGAAGATTTGTTTCTAATAAACCATTGATCATTTTTCGATTTCAATGGCGTTTTGTTACATGATTTTCATAGAACACAAAAACCCAGATTTCCACGAATAGCAGATATCGAAACATCAACAAAGTATTATTTTATATGTCCAGGATTAAGGGAATTTTTCGAAAAATGCTTTAGTATTTTTGAGGTTGGGGTATGGGCATTTGCACAACGAAAAAACGTTGACGAATTTTTTCCTATATTATTACAAAGAATGGGATTGAAAAGGGAACAATTTAGATTAATTTTAACACAAGAAGATTGTTCTTCCATAGCCAGAGAGGGTTTTCAGGGTGATGGAAATCCTTATGTATTCCGCAAGCCTTTAAGTAGAGTTTGGGACACTTTGATCCATGGTTGGTATCGGACAAATATAGTGATTGTGGACAACTCGAAAGAAAAACATGTTTGTAACAAGGAAAGGAATTGTATTATAACAAAAACGTATACTTGCAAAGATGTCAATGACACATTCTTATTAGATCGATTATGGCCTTGCTTGCTGCACCTGGATGGCGTGAGCGATGTGAAGCCAATTGTGAATAAAATGAAAATGAAAGTATTTTGTTAAATAATACACTTGAATGTTTGTTTGTACTAGTATGTTCAATTTCACTGTGATTATAATTCTTGTCAAGTGTCGAGTTTGTTTTCCAAAAATGCAAAATCAGAGTTTGAAATGGCTAAAATATGTTTTAAAATTTCAAGATTAAGTATTGGAAGTGTAAAAAGTAGCCTTCCAAAAGGGAAAGTGGCAATCTTCCCTTGGCAAATCACACGAATGGGGGGGGGGGGCCATCGAAGGAGAGTACTGGAGAAAATCTGTACTTGGAGAATTGTAATGTCTTACAATCTTGAAAGAATTTCAGTTAGTTTCTATTTTCCTTTCTTTTGTTATGTGTATAAAGTTTTCTTGATTCATTTTGTTTTTTCATACATACATCTAGTAACTCTGTTTTGTATTGTTAAATCATAAAACATATAAATCTACATGCTTGATTTACCATTCATATGATTTATATGCAGGTTATGCATCAGTAAATTTCTTTACTTGATTCATATTGTTTCACATTCTGCAATTACAGAACAGTCATTATCATCATATTAAGTTAATTTGCTAAGTTAAGTTTTTAAGCATATAATTAACAACTTCATAACTAGGCATATGCCTATCATTCTAAGAACATACATGAGGCATCCATCCATCAATAAGGTTGTAACAGCATAAGCATACATGTATTACATACATGGAGTCTATCCATTCATCATTCACATACAAAATTAATATAGCATATAGATTATGCAATTGAAAGAAACCTCATTCATGAATATAACCTTCTAACAGGCTTAATATAGCATATTCATGGATTACATTTATTTACACATTCATTCCACATATTGAACATATCAAGCATAATTAAATACATGAACATTATAATCCATACACATATACACTTATTTGAATTTCACATGAATGTGGCAACTATCTGCATGTGAGCCACGCCTCCACCCAACCTTAGAATTTGTCCAGCCTGTACTATTTCAGCTCCCGATTTCACCACCGAGATGAGATCCAAAAATTAACCAGAGATACCTCACCAATTTTTCCCCAACTCACTCTTAGAGTCTAAGGTGGAATTAATAGAGGTATAAGATATACACAGGGATCAACAAAAAGTAGTTTGGTAACCAATTCCTTGTCAATTCCGCAATTGACCCACCTGAGTTCCTTCCCAAAATTCATAGCGACACACTTCACTGCAAATGTCAGGATTCCATCTGGTTCTCACGGTTAATTGCCAATTTACTGGTGTATGCAACCAAGGAAATCATGGCCAAAATGGTTTAACTTAACAATTCGGGTTCAGGTTCATCACAGGGATTCTTCCCCAAGCTTTCTTCACTCTCTGAGAACTCCAAACACATAGTGATCCTCTTCATTGTCTGTGTATGAAATTCTTTCCTGGATTCTCACACTTCTTCTCACTCAGCAGTCACACCCCCCGTGCTCTACATGCATCCCCCTGGACTGACGTCCAACCACCCTGGCCATGCGTACGACAGCTTGCCCCACTTCCGCCTGGATCACCAAGGAAACCCTGTGTCCTCCTTTGGGATCGCACGTGGCTATCCCAAAGGAACAAGTTTCTCCATCAATAATCACGATTAGCCACTAAATATCCATATTAATTAATAATTAATAATTAATCTCCCACTAAGAATATGGCTTAGGGGTATGGTTTTTGGGTTTATCATAAGGTTTATAGAACAAGGGTTTAGGGAACAAGGTACATAAGTCAACCTTACCCCCTAACAACCCTTGGTTAATATATGTATCTCCTCTTCAACCCTTGGTTAATATCTGGATATCCTCTTCAGTGTATTGCTCCTCATGCATCCAACTGGTGTTTTTATTAAAATATTATCATGCTATGTACATACTCATATAAGCCACAATGTTCAAATTACAATAACAGCTCTAACCTGGGCCAAGGGGTGTTACAACCACAGTCTTGAGATGGATGAAGCATGCAGGCCCGAGATGACCAAAAGTGTTTTAATTAATTAATTAATTAAAAATATGCAATAAACAAAATTACAAACTAAAGATTAAATATCAGAGATTTGAAGAGGCATGAAGGTGAAAGGCCATGAGCTTGTTATGGAAAGATGCAAGGTTTAAAGGATGACGGATATATAAGCAAGAGATCAGAGCGTAAGAAAGATGTCTCTTGTGTCTAAATTGAAGAAGAAACAAGTATAGGAAGAGACTAATGAAGATCCAGAATTGAAGAAACGGTTCTGGAAAATATGAAGAAGACAGACAAGGGTGGAAGGGTGGATCTAGGGTAGGTTGTATCCTGCTAAAAGGGTGTTGGTGCATCCTATCAGTTGTAGCTGACAAAATAGGGTGTTGGTGCATCGTTCAGTTGCAGCTGAGAATTTGGGTGTTGGTGCATCTTGTTGATTTAGTTTTTTTAATTGTGATAAAATTTAAAAATAGTGTAATAATGATTCACCCCCCCTCTCAGTATTGTTTGATATTCCAACAGAATGAAAATCCATCAACATCGGGCATCAATCAAGGATGAATCTAATATTAACTTTAGAGGAAAATATGTGAATACTTTGATCTAATTAAACCATAGCATAGTTAAGGAAAAATACAGATTGTAAATTACTGGAAATAACAAATCACATGAGGAAAGGGAAAATACAGACTTCTAATATCTCGATTTTGACCCTATTGCATTAAAATTGTAAATGATGTAAATATTGTTATAAAATCATGGTGAGGAGCTCAAGGCCAAGGCCCCACCATCGATTTAGCGTTCTATGTATAGACAATTAAAAATCGATGCATATGGTTCTTGTGCTAGCCACACACTATTGAAATTAAAACATCATGTAAATATGAATTTTAATGAAATATCCACAACTAGCTATGCAATGCAACAAGAGATGGGGGCATGATTTCACAAGGAATGGGGATGGAAAATATTCAAACCATTGAGCCAATAGTGTTAAGCCAAATGTCATTGAGAGAACCCATAAACCTGTTGAGATATTGTAACTTCAAAGAATATTATATTTGTACTTTATTATTCCGGAGATGATTCATTCCTCCGTGAAGATCTTATTGTATATCCAGAGATGTTTATTCCTCCGTCAGAATGTGGTAACTCGGGTTTTTAGACTTCCCTAGTGGGGGTCGGCCCTGTATGTGTTATGTGGGTCAAAGGGTTATTAGACCACCCTAGAGGGGTCGGCCCAGTCAGTTATAATGGGGTATTTAACCTAATGGTTAAATATGAGCCTACATGTACTTGTGTAAAATACATATCAGAGTAGTGTATAAATAGAGGAGGTGTGTTCCTCATTATACACACACTCACACACTTGAGAGAGGCGCACTTGTAGAGGAGAGGTCTGCTATTGTGGAGGAGGAGATCATGTCTCAGGGTTTCATCTTTGTACATTGCTGGTCATCTATATTGAGGAAGCTTTGCTGGGTTTTCTACCCCATGAGGGTTTCCCAGGATAAATCTTTGTCTCTTGTGTTTATGCTATGCTTGTTGTTTCTTCAGTGATCCTGTATATGCTATTATTGTGAAATGGAATGTAATGCTACTATTTTCTGTCTTAGCATATTAAATATTAACATGGTATCAGAGCTAACCTGAAGGAAGGCAAGGTATGGCACTTTCAACACTTGCTTTACTTACGACAATTTGAAGGTTAGGGTTTTACATAGCAAAAACCAGTCATCGTGGCACTTTCGCTATAAATCCATTTCTGCGAAGGTTCAAGGTTTGAAAAGTTTACAGGTCGAAGATAACATCCCCAAGTACCTTTTTTCCAAAGGGAACCCTCAGATTCATTGTACTTTATGAGCTATGATCAGTACAAGTTAGGGTTTCTGCCTCTTCCATATCTCAGTCAAAATCAGGTGACCTTGGAAAAAAGGTCATAACTTGGGCTACGAAGATCCAAATGAAATTTCGTAAAAAGTGACAGATAGTACACAGACTTTACTATCTCAGGAAACGTTTTCAGAGGCCGAACGTGAACCAGTGACACATGGAATGCCGTACAAGTTCGCTCTCCTGTTTTATCCCATAAACAGGTCACGTTGCGACACTTGGCATAAATCTCTCTCAGAGAGTCCAATTGAGGTCATACCTGTCAGGATGGAAAGATAACAGGTCTAGATATCTCAGGAAAAGTTTTTAGAGGCCGAAGTTCAAACAGTGACACGTGGCATGCCCTACAAGTTCGCTCTCCTATTTTATCCCATAAACAGGTCACGTTGCGACACTTGGCATAACTCTCTCTCAGAAAATCCAATTGAGGTCAGACCTGTCAGGATGGAAAGATGACAGGTCAGGCTACTGAAAGAAAAAGGTTTCAGACCCTGTGAAGCAAAAATTTCAGAGTTATAGCAGAAACAATCAGGTGCATATTTCTGTCAAAACAGAATTATTTTTGGAGCACCTTTATTCATGGCTTCCGGAATTTAGGGTTTCGGAGAAAGTTAGAATTTTTAGAATCAGAGTCCACGGCTGAATGCTAATCAGGAAAATCGAAATTTAGAGACCAAGATCAAATTTTTTGGTTGGGTAGAAGACCGGGCTTGATCAAACCCTAGTTCGGGATTTTGATCAGAAAGATGGAAAATTAGGGCTTTAGCAAAAGTTGGAATTGTTGAAGTTTGTAACCACGGCTAGAAGCTCCTCAGAAAAATAAGAGTTTAGAGCCTTGGATCGAACCTTTTGATTGGACATAAGGGTGGGCTTCATCATACCCTAGTTCGGGTTCCTGTCTAGAAGATCCAGAAGTTTCGAAGGCAATTTTGAGGGGTCAAATTTTAGAGATTTAAAAATTGAAGAATGCTAGTTTGATCAACTCAGCAAGACACTTTCTTCCATCCATTCAGAAGTGTGAAAGTCAAAGATTGAATTTTTAGGGTTTCTCTAGAAAACCCTAATCAAGCTCCAGATCAAGTTTCAGGGGGAGTTGAGGCTAAGGACTTACATAAGAAGACTACAAGAAGTCTCGACAGGTATGACTTAAGGAGGTTCAGGTATGTCTTGAAATCTGATTCTTGATTAAGTTCATAATGTGTTTGTCTTCATGTTATTTATTAGTACAATCTTGATTAATGTTATTAATTGTCTTATCACCTAGTAACAGTATGAATGCATGTGAATGATCGAAGACATTCATTGATTAGGGCTATATGATTGTACTTATGCATTATGGTGTTGTGTGAGGTTAATGTTGTCTGCTAACAAGATACAGGTACATCACAAAAGACAAATCAAGTTCCATGACCATGACCACATGAAGACAAAGACTCATCCATAATTTTTGTTCTACTTACGAGGTATGTATGACTTTTGTTATATTATGCTTAATCTATGAGACATGCAGGTTCTAGATCAGGATCTCTAAATCATTGAAGAGATTGTTTAGGTATGTTGTACATAACTAAGCAGGTATACTAATCCAGGTATGTTTTCCTATGTCATGTTAGAATCTTACCTTGTGTTAGGATCCCTTATATAAGTATACTTGGTATGATTGGTTATGCTTATTCATAAAGTTAGTAATCAAGGGTTTATGCATATTATGTCTCTTATCTTGGTTGATGATTTAACTAACTAGATCAAACAAGAATATGCATGAGTAAAAGAAGACTTCCTTGAAACTATGAATACTAATGATCATGACTGTACATATTCAAGATTATTTAGAATTAGAATGTTTTGAGAATATACTAATGAATGTATGTTTGTGTATGAGTTCATGAGGATGACACTAGTGCACACTTGAGCATGCACAGTGGTACAGAATGAATAGAAGTTCAAAAGACATATAGAAGATCAAGCGGGAGGCAACCACACAAACATAAAAGATAAGTATTTGAGTTGTTATTTGAAATAGTAAATGATATTGCTTGTATCCATATTTGCATTCCTAGAATACATCATGCTGAGTGTAAACATTCATAGAGCATTGAACAATATACTACTAATATGCATATGATTGGTAAGTTGGACAAACATTCCATTGCTGCTTGTCTAGAATGAAACCTCTTTGCTGACATGTTGAGAGCTGTGCACACTCTCGACAGTATGTTCTGGTAGAGATGGAAGGCATCTAGATAGCCACTGTATGCATACAGAATATGGAAAAGTGTTGTGCCAAAGTATTGGTCAAAATAGTTGCATAACTATGTAAATGAGATCTGTATGCATAATAGGTTATCATGTCAATATGATTTGATGATTATGAAGTATTACTAATCCTGTACTTAATTTTGATTTGTAGGAAAGATCATGATAAATGATGAACACTGAACAAGCGATGGATGTTCAACAAAAGATTTACAAATCAAACACACTATAGAAGGCTTGTGGCTAGAAGATTATCTTAAAAAGAAGAAGAGAATCATGATGAGATGTTTTGCTCCAAGTGAATAGATAAAGACCATTCTCTTAAATGGTACAATTAAAGAAGAAGTGTGAATCAGGTACCCAGGATCGATAATCAATTGATGAGCTTAATGATCACCATGGGTGATGTGGATCTCAACCTTTGCTACAAGGTTGAATATGGTTTCTATACACAAATGACATGGATGCAAGAAGGAACTCACCACAGAGTTCGAATGATATTGAGGCTCATATCAGTAGACCCATCTAACGAGAGATGGAACAGATAGATGGTTGCAGAAATGAAAATGAAAGATCTCATATTGATGCATTACTTCCTAGGTCTGGAAGTATGGCAAGGATCAGAAGGAATATTTCTCAACTAGGGAAAGTATGCCGAGAAATATTAAAAGGACTTGAGGTGTTGGAATGACCACTCTTATGGATTCCAACCTGAAGAGTTAGTGGATATAACTCTGTACAGTCAAATTATTGGGTGATTGATGTATCTAACATATACTAGGTTAGATATATGCTTTGTTGTGAACACCTTGAGTCAGTATCTAGTGGAAACTAGATGTGTTCACCTGATAGTTGCAAAGCATGTGATGAGGCACCTAAAGGACACTATAGACTTTGATCTATGCTATCTTGGAGATCATGACTTCAGATGGCTACTCAGATGCTGATTGGGAATAAAGTGTATCAGACAGGAAGAACACATCAAGAGGATGTTATTGTCTGGGATTAACCATGATCTCGTGGTTTAGCGGGAAGCAGTCTAGTGTGGCTCTCAGCACAAGCAGAATATATGGCTGCTTTCTCTTCTAGTTGTGAAGAAGTTTGTCTTCAGGATTGTTTGACTTAGAGATAGAACCAACTGTGAACCTATGTGACAAATAGAGTTGTATCAAGATGACATAGAATCCAGTGTTCCATGATAAGTCAAAGAACATAGGGATCTAACAAGATATGACGCAGAAAGGAACTATAAAGTTTGAATTTGTAACAGGTTACTGATGTACTAACCAAACCTCTACCTCAAGTGAAGAAGTTACCAACATACTAACCAAACCTCTGTCTAGAGTGAAATTTGAATACTTCCGAGACAAGCTTGGTGTAGCTCAAAAGGACCCTCCTCGAAAGGGGGAGTAGTATAGTCACTGATGATGAGATTGTCTCATCGAACAACAAGGTCGATGATGAGGTAACCTATTCTCTACACCTAGATACTTAGAAATATTTAGATTTAGGACTCTTATGCTTAGAATACTTTGTTTTACTTATACATGCTTTTGATGTTAGATGTATTAGTAAGAATACATGCTTTTGATGATAGATGTATTGGTGAGAATACATGCTTTTGATGATAAGATGTATTGGTAAGAATACATACTTTTGATGACACATGTATTGATTAATGTACTTGTATGGTTTAGGATACTTGTACTTGTATTGATGAGAATACATGTGGGGATTGTATCATCCTTGAACACTTGTTCTAAAGTGAGCCATAGACAGGTGTCTCCGAGAAAGAAAAGGGATTGTATCATCCCTGGACTTCGGTCCCTGAATTGATCCATAGACGTATGGTCTCCGAAAATGAAGTCCTTAGTGGACAGGTAGGGATTGTATCATCCCTGGACTTCGGTCCCTGAATTGATCCGTAGACGTATGGTCTCCGAGAATGAAGTCCTTAGTGGACAGTTGAGGGGATTGGATCATCCCTGGACTTTCAATCCTAAAGAGAGCCGTAGACGTGAGGTCTCCGAGAATGAAGTCCTTAGTGGACAGTTGAGGGGATTGGATCATCCCTGGACTTTCAGTCCTAAAGAGAGCCGTAGACGTGAGGTCTCCGAGAATGAAGTCCTTAGTGGATAGTTGAGGGGATTGGATCATCCCTGGACTTTCAGTCCTAAAGAGAGCCGTAGACGTGAGGTCTCCGAGAATGAAGTCCTTAGTGGACAGTTGAGGGGATTGGATCATCCCTGGACTTTCAGTCCTAAAGAGAGCCGTAGACATGAGGTCTCCGAGAAGTGGGGATTGTATCATCCCCGGACTTCGGTCCCTGAATTGATCCGTAGACGTGTGGTCTCCGAGAAGTGGGGATTGTATCATCCCCGGACTTCAGTCCCTGAATTGATCCATAGACGTGAGGTCTCCGAGAAGTGGGGATTGTATCATCCCCAGACTTCGGTCTCTGAATTGATCCGTAGACGTGAGGTCTCTGAGAAGTGGGGATTGTACCATCCCCGGACTTCAGTCCCTGAATTGATCCCTAGACGTGTGGTCTCCAAGAAGTGGGGATTGTATCATCCCCGGACTTCGGTCCCTGAATTGATCCGTAGACGTGTGGTCTCCAAAAAGTGGGGATTGTATCATCCCCGGACTTTAGTCCCTGAATTGATCCGTAGATGAATGGTCTCCGAGAAAGTGATTTTTTTTTATGATGTGGTTACTTGTATCGGTATGGATACTTGTATTGATGATGTGGTTACTTGTATCAGTATGGATACTTGTATTGATGATGTGGTTACTTGTATCGGTATGGATACTTGTATTGATGATGTGGTTACTTGTATCGGTAGGATACTTGTATTGATGATGTGGTTACTTGTATCGGTAGGATACTTGTATTGATGATATGGTTACTTGTATCAGTGTGGATACTTGTATTGATGATATGTATACTTGTATTGACATGAATACTTGTACTAATGATGTGGATACTTATATTGTTATGGATACCTGTATTGATGACGATACTTATGATCGTGTGATGACGATGCTGATGATCATGTGATGACGATGCTGATGATCGTGTGATGATGATGCTGATGATCGTGTAATGACGATGCTGATGATCGTGTGATGACGATGCTGCTGATCGTGAGATGACGATGCTGATGATCATGTGATGACGATGTTGATGATCGTGTGATGACGATGCTGATGATAGTGTGATGACGATGCTGATGATCGTGTGATGACGATGCTGATGATCGTGTGATGACGATGCTGATGATCGTGTGATGACGATGCTGATGACGATGCTGATGATCGTGAGATGACGATACTGATGATCGTGTGATGACGATAATCGTGAGGATCCAGATGATGATATTGTTGTAGCTGTTCAAGTGCTACAGAAGATAAAGACTCAATACTGAAGATGTCGATGTTCCAATATTGAAGATGTTCCAGTAACTGCTTGAGTTACTGATGATGTTGAGAAAGCTTCCAATGATTTATAGATGTATCATGTATGATGTTGATGACTCCTTGCTCGGGCAGATGCTGTTATAATATCCTTCTCGTTAAGGGGGAGTGTTGAGATATTGTAACTTCAAAGAATATTATATTTGTACTTTATTATTCCGGAGATGATTCATTCCTCCATGAAGATCTTATTGTATATCCGGAGATGTTTATTCCTCCGTCGGAATGTGGTAACTCGGGTTTTTAGACTTCCCTAGTGGGGGTCGGCCCTGTATGTGTTATGTGGGTCAAAGGGTTATTAGACCACCCTAGAGGGGTTGGCCCAGTCAGTTATAATGGGGTATTTAACCTAATGGTTAAATACGAGCCTACATGTACTTCTGTAAAATACATATCAGAGTAGTGTATAAATAGAGGAGGTGTATTCCTCATTATACACACACTCACACACTTGAGAGAGGCGCACTTGTGGAGGAGAGGTCTACTATTGTGGAGGAGGAGATCATGTCTCAGGGTTTCATCTTTGTACATTGTTGGTCATCTATATTGAGGAAGCTTTGCTGGGTTTTCTACCCCATGAGGGTTTCCCAGGATAAATCTCTGTCTCTTGTGTTTATGCTATGCTTGTTGTTTCTTCAGTGATCCTGTATATGCTATTATTGTGAAATGGAATGTAATGCTGCTATTTTCTGTCTTAGCATATTAAATCTTAACAAAACCCCCAACTACCCATTTTGACTTATGCACCCAATCATTTAATTCTTCCAAGGGTTGGTTGAGGTAGTTAATGCATTGGGAATGGAGAGGTATAGAAACCAATTTCGTGTATGGGAAAGCCATCGATTTGGGAAATCGTATTTTGGATTCTTGGGTAAGAAAACACCCACGAAATTGTTCCCAAGGCCATTCTTCACCCATGGACTTTGCTCCCTCATGCAGTTTGAGCTAGCTAGGGCATTTTCCTTCACATTTTCCACCATTTTCCTTCATTTTCCACAGCTGGGAACTTGTTTTTGTGTTGCACAGGGGATGGGAGGAAGAGAGTCATGATTTATGTGTTTATAGAGGTCATTTCTTCCCCTAGGATGCCAATAAACGTTTTTTGAAATCGGATTTGATCTCCCAGGGTTGATTTCCCCATCTAACACTTCATTTTTGGTTGCCCACGATTTATAAAACTAATGGAAACCCCATATTGGGCATCCCACAATCAAAACGTTTTTCTTCATACCCAACACTTTTTTTTTGCTGTTATTTGCATCCCTATTTTGGTTTGAACTATAAGTAAGAATTAGTAGTGGAACAGGACCAGTATTGGCTTGATAAACCTAGTAAAGAGAGGAACCTCATAGAAAGATCAAAAGGGATGGATACTCTTCTATGCACACCTTGAAGAGCACTAGAATGGAAGATATGGCCTAAGGGACTGTGTAGCAGTGAAGGGAATACTTCCTTGTGTCAGGTGTTCAGGAATTGTGGGGACCAAGCTAGATAGATCTTGTAGAGGTATCCATATCTCTGTGTTTGAGCTCACTAGCTTAGCAATTCTTCCTTTCCATTTCCTTAGCAGCCTGATAAACCCAACTGTAGATTGGATTGGCTATTTTGGTGTATATTTGGCTATGTGTGAGTTTGTTGTTCCCTTTTTCTTGTAGAAATCATTCCCAACTCGGGTGTGGAAGTTGCATTGAGAAATCAATGAGCACAACTGGCCTAAGGTTGGGTGGAACATTGCAGCCACATAGCTACTTGCTCGAGAGTACTTCATTTCAAGATAAGTATTCTCTTGTGTTAATTTTGCAATGTCTTTAATTGATGACTAGTATGAAAATTATGAATGTATGCTAGATGTGTAATAGAATTTACTTCTGTTGTGTTTCCTATATATATATATATACATCTGCATATGTATTTTTATATTTAGTGAATTTTTTTAATAATCATGGGTCTAGATCGATGGGAGGGGACATGACAAGACTGTAAATTATTAACATGGGAATCTTTACTCTTGAAAATATGCATCAACTCTGCTCAGCCATCTTTATTCAAAATTGAAGGGATGGAAATAACAAATCACATGAGGAAAGGGAAAATACAGACTGTAAATTAATAACACGAGAATCTTTACTCTTGAAAATATGCATCAACTCTGCTCGACCATCTTTATTCAAAATTGAAGGGCTCAATAAAAAACGAGTATCTCTTCACGGGTTCCAACAATTACTACATTGCCAAAAATTGTCTTTTATACATTGTAAAACCTCTCGAGGTAAAAACCTAACTGCTTCATAACTAAAAATAGAATATTATAAACTAACTATTACATTCCATTTTGGTCAAAATTTATACAATTTCCAAAATTTCTCAAACTATAACATTTAATGTCTTTCAATTGGTTGTAGTTGCTGACAGGGCTTCTTTTTCGAACAGTAGTTTTCAAGTGTGCAAGGTGTACTTTATTTTCCCATATCTCTCCACTTTCTTCCATTGCTCTGTAGAAGCTACCTCATAACTAGTCATCTCCTCGACCAGAACTTTCATCTCTATGTGCTCTGCAATGGAAGTTGAAGGAATATTTTCACCTATCATGGCTGGCTGGTTTAGAATTTCAAAATCAAGGGAGAGTTTCTTCAGTAGAATTTTCCCTGTTGAAACATGAGTCAAACCTTTAAATTTCTCATGGTTCCTCTCGATATTATATAGTAAATCCTTATAATTTTTCTGGGAAATTAACTCATTATTTTCATCCCAAAAAGAAGGCAATCCCTTTTGTATTAGCTCTTCAAATCTCCTTTTGAAGGCTTCAACCTGTTTCTTCATCTGTTCTACTCTAGCCTGAACATTCTCAGTGTGAGAATGTTTTCCAAGGACTCTCCTAGCCCAAGTTATGAATGTTACCTTGTTTTCGATAGCCATTGCTTCCAGATCACCTTTTGTCAGAGTATTTAAGAAACTTATGGTATCCTAGGCTGTATTTTTTGGTATCTTATCTAAAACTTCTCTCATTGCTATACAGCTTTGTAAGCTATCATTCTCTATGGCTTCCTTTGTCTTCATAAAATCTAAATAAGGCCTGAATTTTGCAACCTCGTCGATGATTGAATCCCAAATTGAACGCTTTGCACCTTGCAATGCTAGTTGTCCTGTCACTTTACCTATAATCCTCTTATTTCTGGCTACCAAATCTTTATTGTTCTTTGTCAACTCTTTTATTTCATTTTCCTTTTTCTGATTTTCCTCTTCTAGTTTTTGTTTTTCTTCTTTTAGTTCTTTGATCTCCACCTCTTTCAAGCTAACCTGGGACATAGCTTGAATTATATCATCTGTGCTTGCTTCTTTGTTTCCTTGATTTGTTCCTTGCTTCTCTCATGCAATATTTTCCAATTTGTCCCTTAGATCTTCAATTTGAGTCTTAAGACTCAATGCATCTTTCTCCCAACTTACCTCTTTTTCCTCAAACTTGAGCAATTTAGCTCTATAGTCATACAATTATTGAGATAAAGTTTATTTTTCTTTTTCTAACACAGTTAATTCAGAGGCTTGAATTAACCGAGTTATTGGAATACTAACCTTTTTCTTAAGTAATTGGATAGTGTTTTCTTTCTCAGCTAAAATATTTTTACTTGCCTCCCCTCTATTTGGTTCATCATTACTCTCCACCAGGTCATCTTGCAATCTTTTTATTTGTTGCTGATAAGATTTGTTCTCTGTTTTCTCTTGCCTCAACTGGATTTCCAGCCTGTTGACTGTATTCCTTTAGTTTTTCCAATTTTAAAGTAGCTTTCATCAAATCAACATAAATCATCTCTCTAGTCTGTCTATGTAGGTGAATTTTATCAGGAACTATTATCTTCTACAAATTCAAATTCATTTTTTTACCTTATCATCCAATGATACAAACAAATTCAAAGTATTTTTGTCTGGATCTCTGCTAGTCATCAGAGTAATTTCTGAATCAACAACATTCCTGACTTTTGGAAACAACTTATGCATTGCTTCTGCTACTGTTTGTTTGTCTTTCCCGTATTTTACATATATTTCATCTCTTGAATGAAATTTGGTAGAATCACCTGCAACTCTTGCCTCATCAAATTCGTATTCCTGTACTTGAATTTCTGGCCCTTGGTATTTTTCTTTCTGCTTTCTCTTTTCTTTGTCAAATACAACTACTTCATCTTGCTGGCTTGATTTAAATCTTTTTGTTTCTCTTTCTTCCTCCATCTGCATATCAGTACTTTCATAAAAAGTTCTTTTACTTTTGTCTTCAATCTTTCCTGGGGTAGGTACCAACTCAGTTGAAACTTTATCCAAGGTAGAAGGATTAGTGTGTGAAATTCCTGGAACTTCTGTGTCTGATTCATATTGTAGTAAATTTTCCATCTTCGCCAATCCTTCAACCTCTTGGTGATCAAAGGATTTATTTATGTTCATGTGCCTTCTGTCAGAAATAACATGACAGGGATAATAATTAATAGGTGTCGCTTTCCTAAAACTCAGTGCTTCTAAATGTTTTTCTACAAAATGGAGAGCATTCTTTTTCTTGATGATAAAAGGACCAATTTTTAAAGGGAAATTTATATCTGAAGCTTTCCTGAAAGATATAAAATGGTCATTTTCTACTGTCAATTTTTGTTTGATAAAATCCAAAGAAAAAACTCTCCGAATCAAAAATGTTGGTAGAATATAGGGCTCCTTAACAAATCCATAAAGTCTGATTATTGTATCCTGCTTTAGTAAAAACTAGTCTCCAATTGCTTTTTCTGGGTTTAATTGCATCAGGGTCTTCATCTTTGATAATACTCTAAGAAAATTTTCTCCAAACATCAATCTGTATACTTATGAAAAAATAATGTTCATAAAATTAAACATATTGTCTTCCATTGTTTCTGAAAACACTGACTGTGGGAAATGTGAATCTTTTTTATTACTAAACACGAGCATTTTCATCAGGTGTGGATGGAATCTGAAATATCTGGAAGTGTGGAAATTCACTAACTGAGAGTGGATGTTCCCAGCCAAGAATTCATCAAACTTAAGGCAGGGTACTTGACTATAATCCATTTCTGGTATACCACTTAACTGGACCTCTGTGACCATGTAATCATCATCAAACCCAAAAAACCTTGAAATGAGTGACAAAACTAACTATGAATTTTCATCAAAGAAATTAATGTCAAGTGGATATGGGGTGTTATCAATGGCAAGGTTAGGTTTCAGACAACTGGTCATGAAGGTTTGTTTGGTCTCAGGAATTGACTCTCTATACTCGCTAACTAGGGATTCCTCGACAAAATATTCCTAGTCGTGGGAGGAAAACAAGGGTACTGCTATAGCATTCCTAATGGTAGACACATTTATAGGGCAAAGAATTTTCATTCTTGATGAATTCATAATGACTCTTTCACACTGAGAATAATTTACTGCACACCATGAAACGAATTCTGGAAACCCTAAATCTTGTTCTGGACATAGATGGATAAAACAAGAATCATAAACATTGTGCACATCCAAATTTTGTTTATATAAACCCTCCAACTTGCTTTTGAAGTCTGAAACTGATAGTTTAACCATTATGGGGTCACGAATGTCGCTATCTCTGTCCACTAGGGTTTCTTCTATCCTCGTAGTTTCAACATTCTCAGGGACTGTTTCACTATTTCCTTCCATTATGTAAACAGTTCTAGTTACTTTCACGAGTTTCAGAGGACCTACCTGGCATGGACAGGCTGAATAAACATTGCTCTGTCGTTTTCCCGAAGCATGGACATGTTCCAATCGTCCGCCGTTCAAAAGACAGAAGTCAAATTTTGAGGTTCCCTTCTCTTTTATACACCCCCGAAGGTGGTTTCGCAACGTGGGAGGGTGGTTTTCCTTACCACTTTCTCTGATTGTGAAATGATGTGGAGACGACATGCGTACAGTGGTATGGTATTTCACAACTGCTCCGACCTCCATTTCGTTGTGCATGTTGGTGGCACGAAAATATTATGGGTCGTCGATCTAACCGCCCTTTATCGAATAGTCGTTGATCTTGGTGTGCCTTTAACGCCACCTGACTTGACTTTTCGTCACACTTTATCTTTGTTATCCTCCTCACTTATTCCATAGCAAAAACTTTCCCCTGTCATTGATCTATCCATTTCCCCGCCAACAATCGTCGATCATTTTTATTCCACTATTCCTTTAGCGTCACCCTTTAATTTTTCGGGGGATTTCGATTCCACTATTCATCTCTCTTCTTTTCCGGGGAAACTCATCTTCCACCGTTGATCTTCTCCAATGCAATCATGACCATTAATCATTTCTCATGACTTCCAAAGCTCTTCTCTCAATTCTTTAGCTTCTTTTTGGTATATGCGATGGTCATATGAACCATTTTTTTAAGGACTTGGGGCTATTCTCACCATTTTTACATTATACCAAGACTTATTTTTATCAATCTTTTTCCCATTCAAAATTGAAAAATAGTGTGTCAAAAGGTTTCACAAAACTCATTGAATTCGTTTGAGGTAAACTCTCCTCCATTATTTGACCTTAAACATTTGATTTTCAGATTTGTTTAATTTTCAACCATTACTTCAAAAATTTAAACTTCTCAAAATATTTTGATTTGTCTTTGAGTAATGTTACCCAATTTATAACATATTACGTATAAACAATATTTATCTCAACCTCCGAATTCTGATAAGAAGGATCGGTCGCCCCTTCATTCAGTAGATAGTTGTGAACACCAATATCCATCAATTCACCTGTATCCAGAATGGTGAACACAAGAAGGATCGACCGACCCTTCTTGCAGTATAGAACTATTATAAAAATAATACTGGGCAAAAGAAGGGTCAGTCGCTCCTCCACTTATGAGGGAATTGTGAAAATATTCAACCTACAAAGGCTAGGCCATCAATTCATGGATAAACAAAATGGTCAAGACTGGAAAAATACTAAGCACAAGAAGGGTCGATTGACCCTTCGTTTAGTACATAATTGTGAACACCAATATCCAGCAATTCACCTGTATCCATAACGGTGAACACAAGAAGGATCAAATGATCCTTCTTGTTGTCTAGAACTATTACGAAAATAATGTTGGGCAGAAGAAGGGTCGGTCGCCCCTTCATTTATGAGGGAATTATGAAAATATTCAACCTATGAAGGCTAGGCCGTCAATTCATGTATAAACAGAATGGTCAATAATTGAAAAATACTAAGCACAAGAAGGGTCGGTCGACCCTTCGTTTAGTAGATAATTATGTGTTGATGTATATGTAAGTTCGGAATGTATTTCATCTATGTATTTCATATATATTTATTGTACCCTTATTAGAGATGTGTTATTCCTCTATAAGGAAGTGTCGTCATGTGGATTGACAAGTGTCGCAAGTGTGTGTACTTGCCGATGGGTTATTAGACCACCATGTGTGGGGTCGGCCCTGAAATATATATTATATTGTGGATGTACCTAACTAGACAAGTCAACCCCATAAGGTCACTGGGCAAACAGGTTAGTATAAATAGAGATCAGGAGATCTCCATTTATATTATTCGGAAAGTTATATCTCTCTCACTCAAAAAGTGGCGCACTAGTGAGGAGGAGGATCATCTGCTTCTAGGAGACTATCTCAAGTGTATTTTGTTTGTACTTTGGTTGAGCCATTGCTCTCTCTATCTCTGAGGAAGTTGTAGGGTTTTCCCCATGGAAACTCTGTGTCTCTTGTCTCTCATGCTTTTGATTCTTGTGATGCTTGTCATGCTTATTGCGATTTTTATGCATTTATATACTATATATGTTATTCTTTCAGTGAAGATCCTAGATTATTGTGAATTAATGCTCAAAATTTAACATGGTATCAAAGTTAACTTGAGAAGAAGACATTTTGCAGTGCCGAAAACTTGAGTTTCTTGTTTATTGGGTTTCTCTCCACAAATATTGGAAACTCAGTATAGTAGATTGACTCTACTCATCAAGGAGAATCTATCTGTCCAATCAGAATTCAATTGTGAGCATTTTCAGATTTGGCCTTAAAAATTAGGGTTTCCACAAAAATAGGAATTTCTGAAATCTGAAGACATAGCTGGAAGCACCTTGCAAAAATCAAAGTTTAGAGATTTGGATCGAGATTTTTGGCTGGGTAGATCTCCGGAAAACTCAAACCCTAATTCAGGGCTCTCCCTAGTGAACCCGGGAGGACAAAAAAGCAAATCTGAAGGGTAAAGCTTTGCTGATCTCAAATTCTGAATACACCAGGCTAATCAGCTCATCAAGGCACATCTTTCTATCCTTTCAGAAAATTGAAATTCACATTTTGAATTTTTAGGGTTTTTTCGACAAACCCTAATCCGGGACTAGATCCAGTTTTTAGCATTTCAAGTGGTAAGACCTAAATCTTTTCTATTTCCATTTGAAGTACTCTTTAAGATGTCTCACCACACCAAGCTTGAGGATAAGCTTGAAGGAGCTGATAACTTCCGAGCTTGGAAGTATAGGATTGGGTTAATCCTAGAAGAGAATGAGTTGGACTCATATGTAAAAGAAGACATCCCTATCCCAGAGGATGAAGAGGCTAAGGTATTGCATAAGAAGAACTTGGTCAAGGCAAAGAGAATCATTGTTTATTCTATCAAAGACCATCTCATACCCCATGTGTCTTCTCTAAAGACACCCAAGGAGATGTTTGACTCTTTGACCAAGCTATTTGAAGGGAAGAACATAAATCGGAAGATGACCCTGCGGAACTAATTGAAAGGAGTAAAGTTTCAGAATGGAGAAACCATCCAATCTTATTTTTCAAGGGTCTCCCAGATCAAGGAACAACTAGAAGCAGTGGATGAAATGGTGGAGAATGGTGAAGCAGTGATGACCACTCTAAATGGCCTACCTAGGTCATGGGATTCCTTTATTCAAGGAATTTGTGCAAGGAAGAAGTTGATCTCCTTCAACAGATTGCGGGAAGAATGCTCTCAAGAAGAAGCCAGGCTTGTGGCCCGAGAAGAAAAGATGGGAAATGAAGATCAAGCTCTCACAGCACATGCCAGGAAAGGAAAGTCCAAGAAGGAATCATCTCATAACAGGAGATTCTCACACCACCATTATCATAAAGATAAGAAAGATCTCAGATGCTTCAATTGCAATGATAAGGGACACTTTGCTTCAGATTGTCCCAAGAAGAAGAAAGACAACAACAACAACTTCAATAATAAAAAGAAGAATAACAAAAGAAGATATCATGCTCATGTTTCCGAAGATGATGAACCCCCAAAGAAGAAGGATAGGGCAGAAAGTGATAGTGATGATGACTCATCAAGTGAAGAAGAATATGTTCTAATTTCTGCTCTCACAGGTACTATCTCCCATGGTTGTAATGATTGGTTGATTGACAGTGGGGCTTCCAAACACATGACTGCGTTTAAGGAATATTTTGTGAATCTATCTGAACATGAATCACCCCATAAGGTGAAACTTGGGGATGATTATCAATATCCAATCAAAGGAAGTGGTGAAGCCTCCTACAACCTAGATTCTGGAAAATATTCGAAGATGAAAGAAGTCCTTTATGTACCTGGGCTCAAGAAGAACTTACTCTCCATCTCTGCATTGGATGCAAAAGGTATGAGGGTTGCATTTGTGGATGGCCAAGTCCTAATGTGGCCAAAGGGAAAGAACATAGATGATGCAGTAGTGATTGGAGAGTAAGAGGGAGGTTTGTATAAATTGAAGGGACAACCTAAACATGCCATGGTACATGAATCCATGGAGCTAAGTGAACTTTGGCATGGAATACTTGCTCATATGCACTATAGGGCACTTCCAATTGCAAGCAAGGCTGTAGAGGGTCTTCCTGAAATCAAGACCAAACATGAAGGTGTTTGCAAAGGATGTGCAAAAGGTAAGAACATTAAGAAGGCTTTCCCAAGCAGTGAAAGCAAGGCAAAAGACATCCTGGAAATCATCCACTCAGATGTATGTGGTCCTACGTCATCCATTTCTCTGAGTGGGTATGTTTACTATGTCTCATTTATTGATGACTTCTCCAGGAAAACTTGGGTATACTTCTTGAAGAACAAAGATGATGTGTTTGATAAGTTCAAGGAATTCAAAACCTTGATCGAGAATCAAACTGACAAAAATATCAAAACATTCAGATCCGACAATGGTGGAGAATTCACCTCAGGTGACTTCAAGAAGCTTTGTAGTGATTCAGGGATTAAGAGGGAGTTGACTTCTCCTTATAATCCTCAACGGAATGGAGTTGCAGAAAGGAAGAATAGAACAATCATGGAAGAAGCAAGGGCAATGCTGCATGACCAGGATCTACCTATGCATCTATGGGAAGAAGCAGCTAGAACAGCTGTATATGTGCAGAACAGAACACCCCACAAGATATTGGACAACAAGACACCAGAAGAGGTCTTTTCTGGTAAGAAACCTGAAGTCAGCCATCTCAGAATATTTGGTTGTCCAGTATACACTCATGTCCCAAAGGAAAAGAGGACTAAACTAGATCCTTCAGGAAAGAAGGGTATCTTTGTGGGTTACAGTGAAAGCTCAAAGGCTTACAGAATATACTTTCTAGGGTTCAAGAAGATTGATGTCAGCAGGGATGTAACATTTGATGAAAACTCAGCATTCATCAAATCAAGGAAGGCACCTATTGAAGTTTATGAAGAACCTGAGGAAACTAGATTTCAAGACACTACCATGATTGAAGCAGTTCCAAAAGTTGTTCGTGAGTTTGAATATCCGCAAGAACCTGTAGCTCCACCCCGTGAGGATAACTCTCACAAGAGGAAACCTACATGGGCTAGAGAGCTCATTCAAGATGCAGAAATATTTGGCATTCCAGAAGAAGAACACAGAGCAAAGAAGAGAACCAGATCACACACCAGCTATGTTGCTTTACTCTATGACATTATGAACAAAGAACCTTCCAGTTATGAAGAAGCAGCGGAAAAGAAAGAATGGAAGGATTCCATGGTTGAGGAATACCAATCAATAATGAAGAATGATGTTTGGGATGTTGTCCCAAGACCTAAAGAGAAGTCTGTTATGACTTCCAAATGGATCTACAAAATCAAGCATACTGCAGATGGCAGTGTAGAAAAATACAAAGCAAGATTCGTAGCTCTTGGCTTCTCTCAGAAAGAGGGAATAGATTATGAAGAAACTTTTGCACCTGTAGCTAGGTATACTTCTATCATAACAGTTTTTTCCTTGGCTGCAGCAATGAAATGGAAAATACACCAGATGGATGTCAAGACTGCTTTCTTGAATGGTGTAGTTGAAGAGGAAGTATATGTGGAGCAGCCACTTGGTTTGAAATACATGACAGGGAGTCATATGTGTGCAAATTGAAGAAAGCTTTGTATGGCTTGAAACAAGCTCCCAGAACCTGGTATGGTAGGATGGACAGTTTCCTATCTAGTTTGGGCTTTACCAAGAGTAAAGCAGATTCCAACCTCTACTACAAGGTTGAGGAAGGGAATCCTGTGATTCTACTCCTGTATGTGGATGACTTATTTGTAACAGGAGATGACAGATTGATTGCAGATACTAAGAGAAAGCTTGCTGCTGAGTTCGATATGAAAGATTTGAGAATGATGCATTATTTCCTAGGTATGGAGGTGTGGCAGAGTGCAGGTGGGATCTTCCTTGGTCAAGCGAAGTACACAGTAGTTATCCTGAAGAGATTCGAGATGATGGATTGCAAGGCCATGGCCACACCCATGGCATCGAATCTGAAGCTTCTATGTGATGCTTCATCTGAGCCGGTTGATGTCTCTATGTATTGTCAGATGATTGGGTCCTTGATGTACCTGATGAACACGAGACCAGATATTTGCTTTGCGGTGAACACATTGAGTCAGTTCCTAACAGATCCGAGGAGTGTTCATCTGGTTGCTGTAAAGCATGTTCTGAGGTACCTGAAGGGTACAGTGGATTATGGGATCAAGTATGAGGCGAATCAAAAGTTTAACCTGCAGGGTTATGTTGATTCAGATTGGGCTGGCAGTGCTACAAATAGGAAGAGCACATCTGGATGCTGCTTCAGTATGGGATCAGGTGTGATCTCTTGGTTTAGCAGAAAGCAGTCCTACGTAGCACTGATTACAGCTGAGGTAGAGTATGTTGCAGCCTGTTCAGCTAGTTGTGAGGCAATATGGCTATGGAAGCTACTGTCTAAGTTATTTGATATCCCGTTGGATGCTACTGGTATCTTATGTGATAACCAAAGTTGTGTGAAGCTGTCTGAGAACCCAGTATTCCACAACAAGTCGAAACACATACAGATCAAATATCACTATATCAGGGATATGGTGCAGAGAGGAGCTGTGAAGCTCTTGTATGTTGTGACAGACGAGCAGATTTCAAATGTGCTGATGAAGCCACTAGCCAGGGTGAAGTTCGAGTACTTCAGGGAGAGGCTTGGCATTCTTTAGATTGATGACACTTCGAGGAAGAAGTGATGGACACATTTGCTAAATCCATTCCAAGCATGTTGGAAGGAGGATCCTTCACATGGCTGTGGATGTAAGCGCTGGATGATTAGCATCAAGATGATGTTCTAGTTTATGCTTTGTATGATCAGTTGGATCATTTATATATGTATGTATGCATCATGTTGGATGCTAGATATGATCAGTTGGATCATTTATATGTATATGTATGCATCATGTTGGATACTGGATATGATCAGTTGGATCATTTATATGTATATGTATGCATCATGTTGGATGTTGGATATGATCAATTGGATCATTTATATGTATGTACGCATCATGTTGGATGCTGGATATGATCGGTTGGATCATGTGTATGTATTTTGTATATGCATCATGTTGGATGCTTGGACCATGTATCTGTATATGTATCAGGTGGATACATTGTATGATCAGATAGATCATGTATGTTGATATGTATCAGGTATGATCAGGTGAATCATGTATTTGTATTTGTATCAGGTGGATACACTGTATGATCAGGTGGATCATGTATGATGATATGTATTAGGTAGATACTTGGTGTGCATCAGGTGGATGCATTGTATGATAAGGATGATCATGGATGATGAGCTTCAGGATGTTGCTCCAGATGACATGTAGTAGGATGTTGCAATGATGATGATAAGGATGATCATGTGTACATCAGGATGATGTATGGTGAGTATCAGGTTGATACTCTGTGGCCGTGGAACATGTTGTGCAGATAAGCATGTAATTTGTGCCCTGGGAGATTTGCAAATAGTCTTTCGACGTTTTTCCTATGGAATGTAATTTGTACCCTGGGATATCTGGCAAATGCTCTTTCAAGGTTTTGCTTGGGGGGACATATAATTTGTGCCCTAGGAGATTTGCAGATAGTCTTTCGAGGTTTTGCCTATGGCATGTAATTTGTGCCCTGGGATATCTGGAAGATTCTCTTTCAAGGTTTTGTCCTATGGTATGTAATTTGTTCCCTAGGAGATCCGATAGGTTGAGTCGTGTGCTTGTAATCAGTCCTGGGATGCTCTTTCGAGGTTTTGCTATGACCACATGTAATTTGTGCCCTGGGAGATCCGATAGGCTGAGCCTTGCTCATAATCAGTCCTGGGATGCTCTTTCGAGGTTTTGTGGTGACCACATGTAATTTGTGCCCTGGGAGATCCGATAGGTTGAGCCTTGTGCTCGTAATCAGTCCTGGGATTCTCTTTCAAGGTTTTGTGGTGGGGTCACATGTAATAAGTCCTGGAGATCTGGACAGGATGAAAAAGGCCTCAGATGCTCTTTAGGGTTCTTGCAAGTCAAGAGACTCTTTTAAGGTTTTGTGACACATGTAATAAGTCTTGAGATTTCCACAGTACGGCCAGTGATGACGAAGACCTGCAGGTTGTGGGCCTACATCCAGTATGAAAAAGGACTGGCTCTGTAGAACTTCCTATGACGAGTAGAGTCAAAGATTGGTTAAGATAGCAGCAGCAGTGACGATGATGATGACGATGATCCCGAGAAGAAGACTTGTCTAGCAGATCTGTGTCAAGAAATACCTTCCTAGTTAAGAGGGAGTGTTGATGTATATGTAACTTCGGAATGTATTTCATCTATGTATTTCATATATATTTATTGTACCCTTATTAGAGATGTGTTATTCCTCTATAAGGAAGTGTCGTCATGTGGATTGACAAGTGTCGCAAGTGTGTGTACTTGTCGATGGGTTATTAGACCACCATGTGTGGGGTCGGCCCTGAAATATATATTATATTGTGGATGTACCTAACTAGACAAGTCGGCCCCATAAGGTCACTGGGCAAACAGGTTAGTATAAATAGAGATCAGGAGATCTCTATTTATATTATTCGAAAATTTATATCTCTCTCACTCAGAAAGTGGCGCACTAGTGAGGAGGAGGATCATCTGCTTCTAGGAGACTATCTCAAGTGTATTTTGGTTGTACTTTGGTTGAGCCATTGCTCTCTCTATCTCTAAGGAAGTTGTGGAGTTTTTCACCTTAGGGTTTTCCCCACGGAAACTCTATGTCTCTTGTCTCTCATGCTTTTGATTCTTGTGATGCTTGTCATGCTTATTGTGATTGTTATGCATTGATATACTATATATGTTATTCTCTCAGTGAAGATCCTAGAGTATTGTGAATTAATGCTCAAAATTTAACATTATGAACACCAATATCCAACAATTCACCTGTATCCATAATGGTGAACACAAGAAGGATCAAACGACCCTTGTTGCAGTCTAGAACTAGTATGGAAATAATACTGGGTAGAAGAAGGGTCGGTCGCCTCTTCATTTATGAGGGAATTGTGCAAATATTCAACCTACAAAGGATAGGCTATCAATTCATGTATATCCTAAATTGTGAAGAATTGATAAATACTAAGCACAAGAAGGGTCGGCTGACCCTTCATTTAAAAGAGAAATGAAAAAAAAATTAATCTGCGAAGGCTAGGATGACAAATTTCCGACTACTGACTTCCGTAGTAAATAGAAAGGACCAGGACATTGGCTAAGTTATAACATGCAAACAATATTTATCCTGAATTCCGACTTCCTACAAGAAGGACCGACCGCTCCTTCGTTTAGGATTCTCGGTTGCGGATTACAGATTGTGGAACGGTAAGTTTTCCATTGTGGAGTTTTGCACTTCCTCACTCGCAGTTGTGGATTGCGGAACGGTAAGTTTTCCATTTGTGAGTTTTTCACTTCCGCACCCATAGTGGTGGATTGCTGATTGCAGAACAATAAGTTTTCCTTTGTGGAGTTTTGCATTTTTTCACCCGCAATTGTGGATTACAGATTGCAGATTTCGGATTGCGGATTGTGGATTCATAGTTGCAGATTGGGGATCCGAGCTATTTCGACTGTGTGCATGTATTCAGTCCGATTTGAAAAAAAAAGGAGAAGAAGAGTATCAGGGTCTCCCATCGCCTCTAAAGGACACTGAAGTGATCTGGGGACGTTACAAACATTATTTATTGGACAAATATCATATTATTTATGGACATCGTATCATGTATCTGGTGATTTGTTTCAAACATTGTTTCAAAAATTGCAGAACATGAAAGCAATATACTTAGAAACATTGAAACGTAATATTTTCTTGACTGTGTTGTGTGTGTGTGTGTGTGTGTTGAAACATTGAAACATAATTTTAAAAGTGGCAATATCAAAAGAAAAGGTATGCTTTTGGAACTTGGATTTGGCACTTTTGGAAATGTATTTGGTAATTTCGGAACCGGTTTGGGCACTTTTGGAACCAGATTTGGCACTTTTGGAACCGGTTTTGGCACTTTTGGAACCGGTTTTGTCACTTTTGGAACCGGTTTTGTCACTTTTAGAACCTGGATTTGGCACTTTCGAAACTGGATTTGGCACTTTTGGAACCATTTTTGGCACTTTCGGAACTGGATTTGGCACTTTTGGAACTGGATTTAGCACTTTTGGAACCGGTTTTGGCATTTTTGGAACTTTTCAAAATTGTTTTCTGCTGCCCTTTTCTATAATTTTCAGAAAAAGTATGCTTTTGGAACCTGGATTTGGCACTTTTGGAAATGGATTTGGCAATTTGGAACCGGTTTGGGCACTTTTGGAACCATATTTGGCCCTTTTGGAACCAGTTTTGGCACTTTAAGAACCGGTTTTGTCACTTTTGGAACCGGTTTTGTCACTTTTGGAACCTGGATTTGGCACTTGCGGAACCGGATTTGGCACTTTTGGAACCAGTTTTGGCACTTTCTGAACCGGATTTGGCACTTTTGGAACTGGATTTGGCACTTTTGGAATCGGTTTTGGCATTTTTGGAACCTATATTTGGCACTTTTGGAACCATATTTTGCTTGATTTTGGGCTTCATAAAGGTTGTTTTTGGCCCATCTTCAAAGTGACTTGGACTAGAATATGTCCAAGTTTAATGAAATTGGCATTGCAAGATTCCCCATGCCACATGGCATTCCACTCTCACCCATTCGAATCCTAGGTGGAGTCCACATTCTTGGGGGAGTTGGAAGGTCAATATACTTGGAATGACTCAATGAAGGTCGAATTGGAGTGGAAGAGTAACTCCCACGGAAGAGGAAGAGGCATTTGAGAGAAATTGAGACACTTGGGCTAGATTCCTTAGCTTCTATGACAACAATGATGAAGATGCTATGAAACCTATGACACAAATCAGACTTGATTGCTGACATCTAAAATATATGACATGTCAGGGCTAAAAATATCCTCCATGAGGGCACACAATGGAGTTAGGGAAGCCAAAGAGTCATCCATTCGAATTGAGTGAAGGAGGAGGCTAGGAATGGAGGGACATGTGGCACACATTGGAATCTCTCTCCAATTTTTGTTGGCATGAAGCTCATGGATGGAATTCGAGCTAAGGAGGTATTTGGAAGTTTATAAAAGTAAAGAACAAATAAGGAGAGTATATTTTGATCATTTCTCATTTTTCATATTAGATAGCGTAGCTTGTCCATGCTTGTGGAGTGTTTACTCTACTTGCCTTAGTACCAATTTCGAGGATGAAAGATACCCATCCTAATTGGAAAATGGAGAGGCCAGTCAGACCTTTAGTTTGTAGCTACAATGGAGTCATTTGTTGCAGTTTGAAGCTACAGGGAATCTCATGACATTCTCTTCTTCAACTTGTTTCCACAACCTTTCTCACTTTTCTCTTCATATTTTGGCTCTTGGAGGAAGGGCGCACTTGGTGAGATGATGTTCTCTTTGAGGGAGCTCTTGTGGCCCAATTTATTTTTATTTTGATATATATGCTCTATATTTAATTCTCAAAAGACTCTCAGGTCAAAATACCAAGTGGAACTATGTAAAAATACCAAACAATGCATAAATGGTACCATTCTCCCTACATCTTGTTGTGAGAGATTGAATTTGCTTTATTTTGACTTGTATCAGTTCACCTCTGTTATTTTTATGATTTATGGAGAGTAATTAATATCTTTAATAAGTTTCATATACATTTCATAATTATTTGGAACATAAATGTCAAATTTCATAGAAAGTGGTGAAGTTTACTAGCATTTCCCCTTATGTGAAGACACACAAACCTCTGATTTATGGGAGTTGAAGAAGCCTTTAGAAACTGATTGATGATGAATTTGGCATACCATTGAATTCCTTTAACATTACCATGTCTCTGTTCTAAAATTTGGGAAGGTCATACATCATTTGGAAATCTATCTTTGACCACTACCCTTGGGGGATTTGAACCTCGATTTCATTAGTAAATTGCCCTATCTTTCCATGATTGTAATTAAATGTTGAAGAATTATTTTGAGAGTGTCCAAGATTACACAAGCCTCATTTTTATGTCTTAATACCTTCCAAACACATTCATATCCAATTCGGAATCATTTGGAGCCATTTGGAAGCATTTGAGTCATTACTAGTCTAAGGGTCGAATTGGCCCAAAAGTGCAATTTTTCCAAATATATTAAAAAGGGAAAATACAAGTGGTATTAGAGTATGGTCCTTGAACCTGATGTGTATTACCATTTATGAGGACAAGAAGCCAAATAAATCAGCCCCCACCCTTATAAACTGAAACTGAAAGTGTTTTTGGTGAATAGGAAGAAGAAGGAGAAGAGGTGTCTTCTGTTGAGACTATGGCTAAGGATGAGAAAGGAAATTCTGATATGGAGGATAAAGAGGATTTTAGGAAATTCATGAAACATTTTTTTGAATATATGACAAGGTATATAATGCAATGATTCGAATTGATGGCTAGTCAAATTGGTAGCAAATTGGCCACAGGAGGCACTAGCAGTTCCTCTAGTGAAGAAAATTAGACAGTGGGTGGAAGCATTTTCTCAAGAAACGGGCATCACAATCAATCTCATGAGTTTCATATCTCAACAAGAGCTACCACACCTAAATTTATTTATTCGAAAGAAGATCCTAACACTCCATATGACATGTAGTAAGTTGTAACATAATGGCAATAGTTGAGTGAAGATTCTAGAAGGACCCTAGCATTTGATCAATACTTTACTATTGCAAACAAGCTGAATATGAGAGGAGGTAATAGAAATCCTTTCAAAATAAAGAATTGAATTATTCCATGGGTAAAATTCCCCTTCCTACCTTTGATGGTTCATCCCAAAGTTCTGCAAATACTTGGAGACAAAAACTAGATGTGTATTTTCAGCTGAATCCAATGATTGAAGAGGATGCTCTTAAAATGGATATTTTGCATCTTGAAGGAGACGCTAATGGTTGGTGGTTCCATGGAATTAAAAACTTGGTACATGATCAGGTTACAACATATGAATAATTTTTTAACAAGGTATTGGAAATATTTGAGCAGAAAGACCCATAAATATCTTTCAAAGAACTAGCACAGTTCAAGCATAGTGGAACACCAGATGAGTACATGTTAGAATTTCAAAAATTATCAGTTAAGGTGGCTAATATATATATGGTAAGATTAGTATTTCTCTTTACTGAAGGTTTGGAGGAACCTTTGAAGGGTTTAGTTAAGGCCCACAAACCTACTTCATTGAAAGATGCCATGAACTTGGCAAGAGATCTGCAAAATGTGATACCCAAGACAAGGTATCCTCCCAAGCTCAACCTTCCTTTCCAATTCGAAGCCATGGAAAGAAGAAGCAATTGGAAATGATAAGAAAGAGAGACCAAGAAGGGAAGAACTCAGAAGAAAGAAACTATGTTACACATGATTCCAATGATGGGTACTAAGACATAAATGTGCTAAAGGGAAAGCACAATTCATTGAAGTATTTTCTGATGATGATGAGTATGAAGGGGGTATGAAGTAAGGAGGAAATATCTGAGTCCAAGAATAGGGATATGACACAGCAGAAGAAGGGAAACAATAATAATATCATCCATTACCTGACAAAGGGAGACTGGCAATGCTTTTAGGAGTGCCTCATTTCCACACTATTCGATGCCAAGGAGTGGTCCAAGGACAAAGGATTTCGATATTGGTAGATGGAGGAGCCACACATAACTTTATTGATGCATCCATGGTGGAGAGGAGAAAGCTACCTGCTGAACCATTTGATGGCTTCATAGTCATCATTCCAGGTCACCATACTATGGAGTACAAAACATGGATTCCAAAGCTACAACTCACCATAGGTAATTACACAGTTTTTGATAGCTTTTATGTGGTTGATGTTGTTGATACTAATGTGGATTTGGGAGTGAAATGTCTGTACTCTATCAGGGAACATACAGTGAACTATCAAATCCTAGAAATGAGATTCAAATATTCGGAAGGAAAACAAAGGGCATTGAGAGGAATGCACACCTATCTGAATCAAGTAGGTCTTCCCACAGTATGAAGTCCACATTGATGCATCCTCATGGAAGGCCACCTGATAGAGGAGCAAAAATTTTGTAGCATCCTAAATTGAAATTGCTTGAGGGAAAGCAATATTGTGTGGGGAGGACTATAATGTCCTATTGTAGGTACAGGAGATCCCATTTTTATCAATAAAAATGGGAGCCCCACTTTTGTTTTTGAATTAGTAAATTGCAGATTGCGGAATGCGAAAATAACTTAGCTGCTAATAATAAAATTCGTGATTCTGAAACCCACAACCTGGAAATTGTGGATTGCGGAAAGCGAAAACCATAATAAACCAATTGAAGTTTCCCAACCAACCTGCAACCCGCATTGCGGATTGAAGAAAGATTGATTTTTCTTGTTACTTTCCACCGCTTTGTTATCCAATTGTAGATTGCGGAAATGTTAAAACTACTTATTCCCAAAATTGCACTTTCGCAACCCGCAACCTACATTGCGGATTGCGGATTGTAGAAGTCACAATCAAAATTTGCAAAAAGTTGACCCCACAATTTCTTTTCTGCTCTTTGCGTTTTAATCTCATCCATTGATTTCTTTTGATCTTGTGATCCGGATTCCGTCCCATAGTTGGTTAAATATTTCAAAATTTTGTTTTCTTTTTACTATTTTCAAATTTTCCAATTTCGCTTGCGCCAAGGATTTTATTATGGATTTTTACCAAGGATTACCAATTTCTCTTCTTCTTCAACACAGGTTGGTTTTTTTTCATTTTTACCTTTCATATGCAGAAATTGTTGAGTTTTTAAAACTGTTTGATTAATTATTTTTTACATTCATAAGAATTTACTAGTTTCACAAGCATGTCAAGAATCACCTGATCAAGGACCACCTTCAAGGAATGTAAGAACAAAGACCCCAATGCTAGTATCCTTGATGACACCAATGGTAGAGTGTCTGAGATTTGTCACTTAGACTGGTCCTAGATTTAATCCATATTTGATAATGATGAGTTTTCTGAAATCCAATGCAACCAGTCCTTTTACATGAACATCAGTAGATCCTAGTTGCATGCCATTGCATCCAGACCGGTGCTCATTCCTTATACCAACACCATCAAATGGATAATAGACCATGCAAGCCCCAAAGACTTCTCATTTAATGATAACCCTGGGGCTCAATTAACCTCTTTCCGGTTTGAAGTCTCCACTAGGGCATATGCCCTTAGCTCACCCGACCAACTCCTTAATAAGGGTTTCCTTGATTCTGCCAAGACCCGATTTAACTTCGAAGAAATGCTCAAATATTGGATGGATAACCCGACTAGCTTCACTTCCAAGGCTGACAATTCCTATCTTGTTTCCTGGTTCAAGGAACCATTTTCCCTGTTAGCAACCATGCTTTATAGATTGTACGGGTTACCAAATTTCTCTCTATTCAAGGCCGAATGGGCACCTATGGCGCACCATGTTCTCACAACATGAGTCCTTTAATTGGGCCCAAATACGATCAGTGGAACTCACGATAACGATTGACAAATACCAGAACACTCCGGCTTCCAGAAAACCCACCTTTTATTATTCAACATATGTCATGGATGTATTCTGCTGAGCTTTTCAATTCCCTTCTAGGGGATGGAACTGGACCCTATCTGCACCTCTTGTTCACATTTACTGTTCTGCAGTATGGGAGGACAATTTTGTGCCTCTTCTATATGATATTTGTGACCATTTCATTGGGTCAATTTACGAGAAAATATTCAAAGCAGATGCAACTACTTTCTCTGATCATGCCAAGGCACTTATCTCCACCATGGGTGACAGGTATGTGGGGGAGTACTTTTCTTATATCAGAATTTGGGGTAGTGAAAATGTTCATTTGTTTCGCATAATAGTACCAAATAGATTGTTGTTGGAAGAAATTTATTATCAAATGGTCATCGATGGAGTATTCCCCAAATTAAGTGGATCCAAGAGAAGAGAATGGCCTAAGTTCCCACTTAACCTTGGGCCCCTGGTGATTCAAAAATCAACACATACTGCAACACTTGGAAAGAAAATCAGTACCCTTAAGTTGGGGAAATCCCCCAAGAGAATGCATGACCCTAAGTCATTCCTAGCCAACCACTTTGCACAGGAACATATGAAAAGCACTTATGCTCATGAGACTGCCCCGGATGACTCAATTTACCAAGGTGTTAACTTGTTTTCTAAAGTTATGAGAAGAACCTATTCTAAAGAAGAGCATAAATTAATCTTCCAGCGTCAGCAAGAACTCAAGACCAAGGTCTTGCAATATAGAAAATTGGAGCTCTCACTTGAAGAAAAGGCTAAAAAGGAAAAGGCAGAAAAGGATGCACACAAAGAAAACACCCCTTTGATATTGACCTACCTGGCTAATGACAAGGGAAAAGCTCCTGTTGAAGATACCCCACAAGCCAAACCTTTGGAAAATATTAATGCTTTGATTCAGTCAACTGCTGATATGAAAAGAGAATTGGAAGAGATGTGTTTAGTAGTGGACACTCATGTTATTGCAACAAACACCCCAACAAAGAAGCAGAAGGTTGAGATCTTTGTACCAGAGGTGACCATGATTGATGACAATGATCTAGAGGATGAAACACTTCCATCTTCTTTCCCAACTGTTGTGACTGTTTTACAAGAGGTTATTGTTACACAAAATTTTGTTGATCTTTTAAACAGTATAGTGATGGATGATCCTTTTCCAAATATCCACTTTCAAGAAGTCACCATAGTGACTGTTGCACTTACCTCTACAAGTCCACTTACTTCCACTACACCCCCTTCCATATCATTAGTTAATATCATGCTTCCTTCATCCACCATAGTTGAGCCACCTGTTATTCCTATTATCACTTCATAAGAATCATTGGTAACTCCACTTTCGCCCTTACTACCATAGGTTATTGAAGTCCAAGTCCCAACTATATCCATACAACCAACAATAACTATAGTCTCTGTTTCATTCCATGAAATTGTTACCTTGACTTCTCTTCCCATTTTTGTACCCTTAGTTTCCAATATTTCCACTCCCTCCATATCCACCACTAAAATCACTATGCCATTCCCAATGCCTGTTGTGTCCCAAATAGGTCCTTTGCTCACAACATTTGATGTGTCTACATCTACAGTTGAAGTAGTGGCAGATTTAAGAAAGGATGTTGTAGTTTCATTAGGAGAATATTTCTATAGAAGGACAGAGAAAGCAGTGGTAAAAATGGGTACAAAAATGCATAAGGAAGGAACTATTGCCAAAGGTCTTGTCCCCACCCAAGTGATCTGGAGAAAATCATCCACTAATGTCCAACAGGAAGCACTTGACACTGCTGCAACAATGGGTGCCTTTGTAGGGGCCAATTAAGACTCAGTCGCTTCATTAAACAAATAAATTTAGATGAAGCAACAAGAGATGCAGAAGCTCAGGCAGGAGCTAAATCAAATTCAGGAACAACATAAGTCTCAAATACAAGAGTTGAAGTCTAAGCATGACAACCATCTTAAAAATTTGCAGGCATAGGATGCATCCCTTTCACATCATCTTCGAGAGGCATAATTTTTAAATGTGGGTCGTGCTGAAAAGATCACACTATTGGAATCACAACTGAAGGATGCAATAGCTATGGCGGCCGTCTCTTCTTTCCCAAGATTTTCTATAGAGGAATTTAAAGAATTTTCCTTGAAGGTGAATGAAGATTATAATAACCTCTTGGTTCAGTTATTTGAGAGCCGAGATGAGATTAGGGATACCTATAATGCTTTTGAACGTCATTCTGATGTCCTCTTCACACATAATAAGAGAAGAGAGGATGCACTTCGGGCCATTGAAGATGTGAAAGATTGGAAAAAGTAAATCAAAGATAAGCCTAAATATATACCTGTTATTGAAAGTATCAACTGTAGAAGAATTAAAATCTCTTTAGATTCATGGTAAAATGCATGTGAAGAGGTAGAGGCTACAATCTAGGAAGCACGGGTAGTTTGTAGCAGAAGGTGGTTTGCTTTCAATGACTTGTTGACCATGTTGGATTTCCCAACTCTGAATCTCATTGAAAAGTCTGATCCACCCAAGTTAATGATCCAGTAGGTTGAAGAGAGACAAGAGAAATCCAAAGAATGAATTGATCAGTTAAAGCACATTCGCATTGCTAAGCTTAAAGAAGTGATTGAGTCACCCATCAATTCAGGAGTGGAGGTTAAAATTTTCCTGCGTGAGTGGGATATGTTAAAGAAAAGGGAAATTGAATCTTTCAATTGAAAGACTCAGCTGACACTCAAACATGCCATATATCAAGATATTGAAGACTTGTTAGATGTATCTTCCAAGTGGCGGATTGCCCTTGGAAAGTCTTAGATAATATTTTTCAATCCCTATCTTCATGGGAGAATTGCCTTGTAATATTTTTGTAATTATTATTTAAAGGGATGAGATCTTTTAGAAGGGGGGGGAGACCACCGAAGGAGGATTGGAGATGCTTGGATTCTTTAAGGACATGTAATTTTTTGCAGGCTTAATGGAATATAGTAAGTTTCTCTTGCCTATCTCCTTTGTATAATTGCTCAAATTTCTTTGATCAGTTGCTTGATTTTCCCACTTCAATTATTGGACAAACTTTGTTTTATGTTGTAAGTTTATCAGATTCATTGATCCATTCATTCAGATTTCTCTTCATTGACGGTCTATGTATTATCATGTGTTAAATGAATTTGTTTGTTCAACCCATGTTATTTATTTCTGCAACTCACAAACAATTACACTTCTATTGATGCTAATTTGTCAATTAGCATGTCATAACAGAATAATAGTATATTCTTTAATTCTTTGAACAAAATAAATTCAAATTTTATTGCATGGTTTTTTTAAAGTTGGTAGGTTCAGATTCAATTCATATGCATATCAATTGGTGATGTACATATCAACTAATCAGATTTGATTGCTTTGTGAACCCAGATCACATCCTTTCAAAATTAACCTAATTTAGTTAGATTAGATTTAATTAGAATAATTTACATCTTAGACTTAAAAAAATTTCAGATCTTCCTTGATTGGAAGACAGATCTAGATAAATATCCAACCATATAAGTTCTAGCGGGGGCCTAATATCCGTGGGATTCAGTCACACCAAACAATTTGGGGATAGAACCACTCTCGCATAGGGTTGTTTGAATCCTTTCAGACTGGATTGTCACCCTCTATTGTTTTCCTTGGAAAACATTCTAGCACTATCTCACCTGAAGCTTCAAAAAATGGCGCTAGAAGGAGGAACATGACCTGTCTCATGCCTAAACAAAACACTAGTAGACCTCCTCCAACAATATCACTGGTTGTTACTAGGAGACATATTCAAGCATCTAGAACCACATATCAACTAGTAAAAGTTTCAACTACAATACCTGTTACCCCTGTAACAAGACAGGAAGTTAGAAGGCCTGAGCTTATTTTTGTATCACCAACTAGAGGGCCTCTCACATTTGAGAAACTAAGGAAAAGTACTCAAGATATTACTACTCAGGTAGAATAGAGGATTGAAGACTATCGGACCCTAAGACAATTAATATCCCAACAACATCGAGTTAACGATCCACAGATCGACACAGATAATAAAGAGTCAAATAATCAAAATGTACATAATAAGAACACAGCTCGACAAGAACTGTTTCCTAACTTTAAAATCGGATAATTATTTGAAGAAATAGAGAAAGATCAGAATATCCCACAGTCCAATGTAGCATCTAGTGGACCACCACCAACCCCACCTTCATCATCTTCATCCTCATCTAAGGAATCATTAAATAATGAGTCATCTACAATTTCTTATTCTTAGGAATATATACCAATGGAAGATCGACAAAATAGATCTTGGTTAGACCAGGATGTTGTGTTCATCCCCGGAGAACAACATATACTCCCTAAAAATCTAGAAAAATGGCTTCCCAAGTTTAATCCAGATGATAAATCTCCTACGGAAGACCACATTAAAACCTTCATGCAAGCTGCTATTAGATTGAGAAGTGTAACATATGAGTATGTCGTCTGTAGGTTGTAGGTTGTTCCCTTATACCTTCGAAGGGAAACCATCCACCTGGTATTTTTCTCTAGTGGCCCAGTCTATTGTTTCTTGGAATGATTTTAAAGCCCTATTTATCCAAAAATTTGGAGATGCTAAAACTCCTGAGGATCTGGTCATTGATTTATCCTCAATGAAAATAAAGGGAAAAGAAAGGGTTAAAGATTTCAACTAGAGATTCTCCTACCTGAAAAATAGAATTCCCATCCATGTTTTTCTTGCGGAAGAATTATTAGTGGCCTTCTACATTAAAGGTCTTCCTATCCCTATTTCCATGTGGATGAAAAGAGCTCATAAGGACAACTTGCAAGAGGATTTTGCAGAATCCATCCAGGTTGAGAAGGACATGTTTTGTTTAAAAGATAATCCTGATACTCAATCAGATCAACCTTCTACCTCTCGCAAGAAACGAGAGAATACTCCTAAACCCCCTGTAAAAAATAAGGATCCCTTTGAAATGAATGATATGAAATTTTTTTTGCAAAATATTTCTAATGACATGGTAGACTTGAAAAAGAGCACCTTTGAAAATAAAACTAATAAAGAGGGTTTGTAAGGCCACCTTTCAGGAGACCTTACTAGCCCCCTAATAATCAAACTCCACCTATTAATCCCGATGAGGGGTTAACTGCTGAAGAATTTTATTCTATTTTTAGAGATCTGGCTACTAAACCCCAGAATACTCCTGATCACCTTGATGAAGATCCTAAAAAGACTCAGAATCCAGAACCACCTGATGAAGAAGAGGACCAACGGGTGAACACCATTAGTTATTTTTCAGAGCTCCCTATGGCTGAAGAGGAGGAATGTGAACCTGAAACTGTTTTTAATGTTCAACACTCTTACAACACCAGGAGTAAAGGGAAAACTTCCCAAGAATCTTCTACATCAACATCCACTCCCAATAAAAACAAAACAGTAACACAGGAGGAGACTATCATTCCTGATATCAAATACAATTTGGATGATGACTTGAAAAGAGTGAAGGCTAACATATATTTGTTTGAACTTTTGAAAATTCTCTCTATAAGAGACAGTCTTCCTAAAAACATGATTGTAAATAAATCTAGGGAATTTCAAAACAACAACCTAGAGACTTATTCTAATCCAGGTAATCAAAATTCTGGTGGAAAGAAAACACCTCCTTTCTTGCTTACCTTTGATATTTTTAATAGGAATGTGCATAACTACATGATAGACTCAGGTGCTTCATCTAATGTAATGCCACTGTCTGTTTGCAAAAAAACTAAATGCATCTTGGGAACCTTTCCCTACCCAAATTGTTCAACTTGACCGATCAAGAGTTACGGTAGTAGGGGAATTGAAAAATGTTCTTTTGACATTATCTATTGATCCAAGGATACACCAAACTATTGATATAGTTGTTGTTGATATCCCTGAAACATATGGAATGTGGCTGAGTAGAGATTGGTCATAAAATCTTAAAGGTTATTTTGCTACTGACTGGTTCCATTTATGGCTCCCTTACAATGGAAGACCTAATAAAATTAAGATTATTAGTGAGCCATACATGAAACAAACTGTCACTGATCTAAATGATTCCAGTGAGCATGTTGCTTATTTTAGCTCACACATTGAACACTACACTTTTGACACATTCTTCGTGGATTTACTTGCTGATACATCACCTGTTGACGATATGCACAATCAATCTAAAGTTGTAAATTTTACCTCTGTCCCATTTTCTGGTTCCATTGTACATAATGTTTATAATATGAATACAAATTTTAGATTAGATTTAGATGCTTGGACTTTGTTTTTTGATGGGTTAAAATCCAAAGAGGGAGTTGGTGCAGGGTGTGTGTTAATAGACCCAAAAGGCACCAAGATAATGATTGCTTGCATATTAGAGTTTGAGTGCACTAACAATATTGCTAAGTATGAAGCTCTGATTCAGGGACTCAAGAAGGAAATTGATCTGGGCGCTCAAGTAATAGAGTGTTATGGGGATTCTAAAATCATTCTCAAACAAGTAAGAAATAAAATTCATTGTATATCTCCCCGTTTAGTAAATTATCAGAAACATGTTAGGGATATCACCAATTCTTTCAGTGCATTCAATATTAAGTCAGTCCCCAGATCCCAAAATGCGGACTTGTTGGCCAACATTGCTTCCAGGATGTTTGTCTCCTTAGACATTTTCAATTGAATTAATGTGCAGACCTTCGATCCCTGATAATATCACAAGTTGGAAAGTTTTCGATGATGATCAATATATTTTAGACTTCCTCACAACCCAAGATACCTTCCAATATGTAGCCATAGATGAGGCTGATCACAAGATATCTTTATCTGACCCTAACTTCCCTTCCAATCTCATTCCCAAGTCAGTCATTAATTTGGAAAAGTACTATGATTTGCAAGACAAATTTAAGCATAAAACAAACTGCAAAGCACACAGTTTATCTCTGAACTATGAGCCTGTCAACCTGGGAACTAATCAAAACCATCAGTTAATCAATTTAGGGATTGATTGCTCTCCTGAGGAGAGAAAAGCTTTCATTAAATTATGTAGAGAGTTCAAAGATGTGTTTTCTTGGACATATGATGATCTCAAGAACTTTGATACCTATATCATGCATCACAATATCCCCATGAAACCTGATGTTAAACCTTACCACCCGAAATTAAGAAATATGCTTCCCAGCTTAGAACCATCTGTTAAAAAAGAGCTTGAGAAACTGTTAGCAGCCAATATTGTTTTCCTAGTAAGACACATACAATGGATTGCAAATTTAGTACCTGTTCGGAAAAAGAATGGTGAAATTTGATTGTGTGTAGATTTCAAAAACCTTAACAAAGCATCTTAGAAAGATAATTATCTCGTTCCTCCTATGGAACAGATTTTACAGAAATTTGCAGGTGCTGAAATGTTCTGTTTGTTAGATGGTATCTTAGGATATAACCAGGTTTTAGTTGCCCCTATTGACCAATTAAAAACAACTTTCAGAACACATTGGGGAACATTCGCTTACAAACGAATTCCTTTTGTATTGATAAATGCAAGTGCCACTTTCCAAAGAGTTATGGATATAGCTTTCAGGGGGTTAATGCATAATTATGTTGTTGTTCATATTGATGACATTGCAATTTATTCTAAAAGGAGGCATGAACATCTATTTTCTCTTAAACAGGTATTTGAACGGTCCAAAAAATATGGGATCTCACTGAATCCAAAGAAATCCATCTTCGTGGTTATTGAAGTTAATATTTTGGGATTCATTGTTTCAAAAAATGACATGCCCCGAAAGGACAGACGCCATTTCCAAGATCAGACTTCTGAGTTCCAAAAAATCCATGCAGTCATTCCTAGGTAAGATTAATTTTGTTAGAAGGTTTGTTCCTAATTTTGCACAGATTGTCAAGCCTTTACAATGACTGATTAAAAAGGATGCACAATTCAAATGGTCTGATGATTAGAGAAATGCCTTTGCCAAAATTCGGAAATCCATCGCAAAAGCTCTTGCTCTGATGTCTCTCGATTTCACTAAAGATTTTATTTTGTATACATTCGCTATTGATTTCTCGTATGCTGTTGTTCTCACGCAGAAACATGCTGAGGATGTTGAGATTCCTATTTCCTTCATGAGCTCTATGTTTAAAGGGGTCGAACTGAATTATTCCTAGATTAATAAATATGCCTATCCGGTCTATAAGTTTGTAAAACACTTCAGACCCTATCTTTTGAAATCTCGTACTAATGTTATTGTCCCTTATGCAGACATCGGGAATGTTTTGATCCAAAAGGATTTAGGTGAAAAATACGCTCACTGGATGATAGCTCTTCAGGAATATGACCTTGAAATCAGACCTGCCGAAATTGTAAAAGGCCAAGGTTTGTGCTTACTTACTGCTCAGTATAACAACCCTGTACAGGAACAACTCAAGTGGGATCAGGAGGAAAGCACATCTGATAGTTTTCTAAATGTTATTTCCACATCATCATCTGAATGGTATGACGATATCAAGTTTTTTGTAACACATGGGTTTTCTCTCGAAACCCTGGATTTCAAAAAATGTAGGGATTTAAGACTGAAAGATACACCGTATCAGTTTATTGATGGTGTTATTTTTAGAAAAAACTATGATGGAGTTTTCCTTATATGTTTAGAAAAAACTGAAATTGACAATATATTATTGGAATTTCATGCAGGACCCACTGGAGGACACTTTGCAAGGGAAACTATTACCCACAAGATTCTCAGAGCAGGCTATTATTTGCTAACCCTATTCAGAGATGCATATGATTTTGCCAAGAGATGTGAATCTTTCCATAAATGTGTTGGTATAGCCAAGAAGCCTGCCTCCCCCCTTCAACCAGTCACTGTTCAATTTCCATTCCAACAATGGGGCCTGGATTCCATTGGTCCTATCACACCTGCCTCTTCCTTGCAACACTGGTACATCCTCACATCCACAGACTATTCCACTAGGTGGGTGGAAGCAAATCCCCTCAAGGTGGCCAATACAAACTCAGTGATATCTTTTCTGGAAAGTAACATAGTCACTAGGTTTGGTGTGCCCGAGTTTCTAGTTTTTGATAATGATTCCTGCTTCTCCTCCATTGACCTCACCCAGTTTTCCCTTGAGAAAGGGATCAAGATTAAATACTCAGCCAACTATTATCCACAGGGAAATGGACTGGCTGAGTCTTCCAATAAGAACTTGATTAACATATTAAAGAATACTATAGCTACCCATCACAAAAATTGGCATACCCAATTGTTCACTGCTCTTTGGGTAGACCATGTAACTCCAAAGGTTGCCATTGGAAATTCCCTTTATTGTCCGGTCTACGGTAAGGAGGCCATTTTACAATCAAATCTTTTAATCCCCTCACTGCAATTATTTCATTCAATGCAACAACGTGATTAATCTTCTCCCCTTCAGCAAAGGATTGATTCATTGCTTAAATTGGAGGAGGAAAGAGAGAAATCTAAAAACAAACTTTATCAATATCAACAATTGGTTAAAATATGGTTCGATGATAAATCCTCAACTCATAGGGATTTCTCAGTGGGAAATCTGGTTTTAAGATGGGACAAACAGCATAAGGAGAAAAATGACTATACCAAATTCCAACGCTTGTGGCTAGGGCCATTCATTATTAAAGAAAATATTGGCCCTAGTATTGTACGGTTACAAACATTGGAGGGTGTTCCTGACACCTATCCATTTAACATTCAGTTGATCAAAAAGTATTTCATTTAAGATAAGCTTTGGCTTACCTGTATATAGGTGTGGTTTCTTTACCTTCATTCTTTTATTTGGATTGTTTGTTTTCTTTTGAATTTTGTTTTTCCAAAGACATGGTTTTGAAGAATCATTTGGAATAAGTTGCTGATCAATGTATCTCATATCAACGCGATCTAAAATTTGGGGTAGCCATGTCAAAACTACTTTCCACAGTCTATATTTGAAGATGTGCTTTCATAAAATGCAACATCCAATCCATGCAGAACCTTAATTGATACCTTCCCACATGAATCATCATTTTCATAAATGTCTCACTCTGATAAATCGAGCTATATCAGCAATTAGGTTTCTCTGCCTTATGTTTCATTGGTGATTGGAGGTAAATCTCTACACCCAAGACAATCTTTAATCTATTCCAGATCACACATGCCATGATTATCTTGGATTTAAATAAAGTACACTTAAATAATTGAGGATTGCAAGATGGGGGGTCTTATCACAAGCCAACCCATTATGTTCATAGATACAACGTGGAATGACACCTCCACATCTGGTTACCAAGCTAGGGAGGCGACTTTCAGTTTATACTAGGAGGTGGAAGGTCCTATCACAGGCCGGTCCATTCATATATGCTCTGCAAGTATCAGTGAGTAACACTACTGGGATGTGGTCACCAAGTCGTGGTAGTGTCTTGCAATTTAAATTTTAATGAACCTTGTTTTTATTTTGTTAAGACATATTTTTGTATTCAAGGACAGGGGTCTTATTGCAAGCCGTCCTGACCGTGATCATGAATTTTATTTTGGACTGAAATTACTGCTATATGGTCACTAAGCCATAGTAATTTCTTTTGGTGTCGCAACTAAAAGACAAGGGATCTCCTTACAAGGATGGCTTGTTCAATTTCCAGGTAAGATTTGTGAATGGCATTACCAGAACCTGATCACCAAGTTAGGGTAATGGCCTTGTTGCAATAAAGTTTGAGTTTTATATTTTTCTTTAAAAAATTGAATAAAAAATAGTGGAAAATATATAAAATAAATAAATATATATATATATATATATATATATATATATAAAGGTTGGAGTTAGTTTGTATATTCAATGAGTGATTAATGATTGATGTTCTAGTGGCCTAGAATGGCTATAAGGTTGTTTACAAGGATAATCTCAAACTGTCCTCTATTGCTTGCATAATGCTTTAAGGAGTACCTTTTGGCTACTAGGTTCCTTTTTCAAGTGAATATCATCATAATTGATTCTAGTTGGGGATATATCAATCATGTGAAACTAATTCTTCTCTTTTGACTATGATTTTGTGAAACATTTTTTAATAGCAAGATGAAATCTATTTTATTCTTATATGTCTTTCCTCAAATTCAAATATTATGCTTTTAGAGATAATTGCTTCACCCAACCAGTTGCCATTTTTTGCAGGTACAACAAATCCCATTTTTATCAATAAAAATGGGAACCCCACTTTTGTTTTTGAAGGTAATGTGGAAAATTCCCTTATTTTTTTTGGAGTTTTAAGATTCTAATTTTTACCTTTGTTCCTTTTCATGCTTTGGATTTAATAAAGTTTGATGAAAAAAACTTCTTTTATGCGTTTTGTGAGTTTCCGAAAAATATTTGTTTTTGCAAAATACGTTGTTTCCGCAATCCACAATGCAGATTGCGGAAGTTGAAAATGGTTGTGTTTTAAAAATCTGCTTTCCGCAATTCGTAACCCGCAAAAGTAGATTGTGGAATGCAGAAAGCACTTGGAAAATAAAATTGCAAACTTACATTTCCGCAACCCGCAACCTGCAAATTGCGGATTGCGGAATGCGGAAAGCACTTAGTTGCTAATAATAAAATTAACGATTCCAAAACCCACAACTTGCAACCCACAAATTGAGAATTGCGGAAAGTGGAAACCATAATAAATCAACTGAAGTTGTGCTCCCGCAACGCACAACCTGAATTGCAGATTGCAGAAAGATTGATTTTCCTTGTTACTTTTCACCGCTTCGTTATCCAATTGTGGAATGCGGATTGCGGAAACATTAAAATTACTTATTCCCAAACTTGCACTTCCGAAACTCGCAACCCACATTGTGGATTGCGGATTATGGAAGTCACAATCAAAATTTGCAAAAAGTTGATCCTGTAATTTCTTTTCCACTCTTTGTGTTTTAATCTCAGCCGTTGATTTCTTTTGATCTTGCGATCCAGATTTCGTCCCACAATTGGTTAAATATTTCAACTTTTTGTTTTATTTTTACTATTTTCAAATTTTCCAATTTCACTTGCGCCAAGGAGTTTACTGTAATTTTTACCAAGGATTACCAATTTCACTCCTTCTTCGACACAGGTTGGTTTTTCTTTCATTTTTACCTTTCATATGCGGAAATTGTTGAGTTTTTAAAATTGTTTGATTAATTAATTTTTACATTCATCGGAATTTGCAAGTTTCCCAAGCATGTCAACAATCACCTGATCAAAGACAACCTAAAGGAATTTAAGAACAAATACCCCAATGCTGGTATCCTTGTTGACACCCATGGCAGAGTGTCTGAGACTTGTCACTTAGACTGGTTCCATATTTGATAATGACGACTTTTCTGAAATCCAATACAACCAATCCTTTTACATGAACATCAGTAGATCCCAGTTGCATGCCATTGCATCCAGAATGACGCTCATGCCTTATACTGACGCCATCAAATGGATAATCGACCATGCAAGCCCCTAAGACTACTCATTTAATGATAACGTTGGGGCTCAATTAGCCTCTTTCTGGTCTGAAGTCTTCGCCCGGGAATATGCTCTTAGGTCACTCAACCAACTCCTTAATAAGGGTTTTCTTGATTCTTCCAAGACCCGGTTTAACTTCGAATAAATGCTCAAATATTGGATGGATAACCCGGCTAGCTTCACTCCCAAGGCTGACAATTCCTATCATGTTTCCTGGTTCAAGGAACCATTTTCCCTGTTAGCGGCTATGCTTTGTAGACTATATGGGTTACCAAATTTCTCTACATTCAAGTCCGAATGGGAACCTCTGGCACACCATGTTCTCACAACAGGAGAGTCCTTCAATTGGGCCCAAATACTATCAGTGGAACTCAAAACATTGATTGAAAAATACCATAACACTCCGGCTTCTAGAAAACCCACCTTTTATTATTCAGCATATGTCATGGATATATTCTACTCATATTTTCAATTCCCTTCTATGGGATGGAACTGGACCCTGTCTACACCTCATGCTCACATTTATTGTTCTGCACAATGGGAGGAAAATTTTGTACCTCTTCTATATGATATTTTTTACCATTTCATTGGGTCAATTTACCAGAAAATATTCAAAGCAGATGCACATACTTTCTCTGATCATGCCAAGGCACTTATCTCCACCATGGGTAACTGGTATGTGGGTGAGTACTTTTCTTATATTAGAATTTGGGGCAGTGAAAATGTTCATTTGTTACCCAGAACACTACCAGATAGATTGTTGCTAGAAGAAATTTCTTATCAAATGGTCATCGATGGAGTATTCCCCAAATTAAGTGGAGCCAAGAGAAGAGGATGGCCTCAGTTCCCACTTAAAATTGGGCCTCTAGTGATTCAAAACTCCACACATGCTTCAACACTTGGAAATAAAATAAGTACCCTCAAGTTGGGAAAATCCCCCAAGAGAATGCATGGCCCTAATTCATTCCTGGCCAACCACTTTGCACAGGAACATATGAAAATCACTTATGCTCATGAGACTGCCCCGGATGACTCAATTTACCAAGGAGTCAACTTTTTTTTTGAAGTTATGAGTAGAACCTCTTCTAAAGAAGAGTAGAACTTCATCTTCTAACATCAGCAATAACTCAAGACCAAGGTATTGCAATATAGAAAATTGGAGCTCTCACTTGAAGAAAAGGATAAAAAGGAAAAGGCAGAATAGGATGCACATAAAGAAAACACCCCTTTGATGTTGACCTACCAGGATGATGACAAGGGTAAAGCTGCTATTGAAGATACCCTACAAGCCCAACCTTTGGAAATCTTAATGTTTTGATTCAGTAAGCCGTTGATATGAAAAGAGAATTGGCAGAGATGTGTTCAATAGTGGACACTCAAGTTATTGTAGAAAACACCCCAGCAAAGAAGCAGAAGGTTGAAAGCTCTGTACCACAGGTGACCATGAATGATGACAGTGATCTAAAGTATGAACAATTCCATCTTCTTTTCCAATTGCTCTTCCTGTTTTAGAAGAGGTTACTATTACACAAAATTCTATTGATCTTTTGAACAGTATAGTGATGGATGATCCTCTTCCAGATCTCCACTTTCAAGAAGTCACCATAGTGACTGCTGCACTTACCTCTACATATCCACTTACTTCCACTACACCCCCTTCCATCTCATCAATTGATATCATGCTTCATTCATCCACCACATTTGAGCCACCTGTTATTCCTATTATCACTTCAAAAGAATCATTGTTAACTCCACTTTCTCCCTTACTACCACAAGTTACTGAATTTCAAGTCCCAATTGTATCCTTACAACTAGTAGTAACCATAGTCTCTGTTTCACTTCTTGAAATTTTTACCTTGACTTCTCTTCCCATTTTTGTACCCTTAGTTTCCAATATTGCCACTCCCTCAGTATCCACCACTCAAATCACTATTCCAATCCCAACCCCTATTGTGTCCCAAACAACTCCTCTGGTCATAACATCTTATGTGTCTACATATATAGTTGAAGTAGTGGCAGATTTCGGAGAGGATGTTGTAGTTTCATTAGGATAATATTTCTATAGCAGGACATAGAAAGCAATGGAAAAAAGGGGTACAAATAGGAATAAGGAAGGCACTGTTGCCAGAGGTCTTGTCCCCAACCAAGTGATCTAGAGAAAATCATATATCGATGTCCAGCAGGAACCACTTGATACTGCTGCAGCAATGGGGGCCTTTGTAAGGGCCAATTATGACTTAGTCAATTCATTAAACAAAGAAATTGGGATGAAGCAACAAGAGCTACAGAAGCTCAGGCAAGAGCTAACTCAAATTGATGAAGAACATAAGTCTCAAATACAAGAGTTGAATACTGAGAATGACAACCAACTTAAAAATTTGCAGGCGCAAGATGGATCCCCTTCACAACAGCTTCGGGAGGCACAATTATTAAATGTGGGTTGTTCTGAAAAGATCATAGTTTTGGAATCACAATTGAAGGATGCAGTAGATATGGAAACCGTTTCTTCTTTCCCAATTTTTTCGCCAGAGGAATTTAAAGAATTTTCCTTGAAGGCGAATGAAGATTATAAAACCCTCTTGGTTTAGTTATTTGAGTGCCTAGATGAGATCAGGGAGACCCATAATGATTTTGAACGCCAGTCTGATGTCCTCTTCACACATAATCAAAGAAGAGAGGATGCACTTTGGGCCATTGAAGATGTGACAGATTGGAAAAAGTATATCAAATATAAGCCTAAGGATATACCTGTTATTGAAAGTATCAACTTTAGAAGAATTAAACTCTCTTTAGATTCATGGGAAAATGCATGTGAAGAGGTAGAGGCTACAATCCAAGAAGCACAGACAATTTGGAGAAAAAGGTGGTTTGCTTCAGATGACTTGTTGACCATGTTGGATTTACCAACTCTGAATCTCATTGAAAATTCTGATCCACCCAAGTTAATAATCCAACAGGTTGAAGAGAGACAGGAGAAATCCAAAGAACGAATTGATCAGTTGAAGCACATTCACATTTCTAAGCTTAAAGAATTGATTGAGTCACCCATCAATTCAGGAGTGGAGGTTAAAATTCTCTTGTGTGAGTGGGATAAGTTGAAGAAAAGGGAAATTGAATATTTCAATTGCAAGACTCAGCTAACACTCGAACATGCCATATATCAAGATATTGAAGACTTGTTAGATGTATATTCCAAGTGGCGGATTTCCCTCGGAAAGTCTTAGATAATATTTTTCAATCCCTATCTTCATGGGAGAATTACCTTGTAATATTTTTGTAATTATTATTTAAAGGGATGAGATCTCTTAGAAGTGGGGGGAGAACTACCAAAGGAGGACTGGAGATGCTTGGTTTCTTTAAGGACATGTATTTTTTTGCAGGCTTAATGGAATATAGTCAGTTTCTCTCAGCTATCTCTTTTGTATAATTGATCAAATTTCCTTTATGAGTTGCTTGATTTTCCCACTTCAGTTATTGGACAAACTCTGTTTTATGTTGTAAGTTTATCGGATGCATTGACCAATTCATTCATATTTCTCTTCATTGACGGTCTATGTATTATCATGTGTTATATGAATTTGTTCGTTCAACCCATGTTATTTATTTATGCAACTCACAAACAATTACATTTATATTGATGCTAATTTGTCAATTAGCATGTCATAACAGAACAATCTTATATGCTTTAATTCTTTGAACAAAATAAATTCAATTTTCATTGCATGGTTTTGTTTAGAGCTGGTAGGTTCAGATTCAATACATATGTATATCAATTGATGATGTACTTATCAACTAATCAGATCTGATTGCTCTGTGAACCCAGATCACATCCTTTCAAAATGAACCTAATTTAGATAGATTAGATTTAATTAGAATCATTTACATCTTAGACTTAAAAAAAATTCATATCTTCCTTGATTGGAAGATAGATCTAGATAAAGATCCAATCATATAAGTGCCCGTGAAGGCCTAATATCCGTGGGAGTCAATCACACCAAACAATTTGGGGATATAACTGCTCTTATGTAGGGTTGTTTGGAGCCTTTCAGATTGGGCTGTCACCCTCTGTTGTTTTCCTTGGAAAACATTCCAGCACTATCTCACCTAAGGCTTGAACATGTCCCCATTCAAATAAATCTCAAAAAGAGAAAATTCCACCAATCTACTAGTTTCCTAAGTTGAGGTGGAAACATTAGATTTGGAATAAGGGAACTATAAAACCCCAAATGGACATTAGCTTGAACAAGTATATTAAATGGGGAATAAATAAATAATTAATATAGGAAAATAAGGTAGCACTTGGTCATGATGCCACATTGGAGGTGTGGGACCCACTTAAGCAAGATTCCCCATGCCACATAGCATTCCACTCTCACCCATTTGAATCCTAGGTGAAGTCCACATTGTTGGGGGAGTTGGAAGGTCAACATACTTGGAATAACTCAATGAAGGTCGAATTGGAATGTAAGAGTAACTCCCATGGAAGAGGAAGAGGCATTTGAGAGAAATTTAGACACTTGGGCTAGATTCCCTAGCTTCTATGACAACAATGATGAAGATGCTATCACACCTATGACACAAATCAGACCTGATTGCTGACATCTGACATATATGACATGCCACTGCTGAAAATTTCCTCCAAGAGGGTGCACAAGGGACTTAGGGCAGCCAAAGATTCATCCATTCGAATTGAGTGAAGGAGGCTAGGAATGGAGGGACAAGTGGAACACAATGGAATCTCTTCCCAATTTGAGTTGGCATGAAGCTCATGGATGGAATTCGGGATAAGGAGGTATTTGGAATTTTATAAAATTCAAGAACAAAGAAGGAGAGTATCTTTTGATTATTTCTCATTTTGCATATTGGAGAGCATAACTTGTCCATGCTTGTGGAGTGTTTACTCTACTCTCCTTAGTACCAATTTCGAGGGTGAAAGATTCCCATCCTCATTGGAAATTAGAGAGGCCATTCAGACCTTTCATTTGGATCTACAATGGAGTCAATTTTTTCAGGTTGAAGCTATAGGGAATCTTGTGGCATTCTCTTCTTCAAGTTGTTTCCCCAACCTTTCTCACTTTTCTCTTCATATTTTGGCTCTTGGAGGAAGGGCACACTTGGTGAGATTTTGTTCTCTCCAGGGGAGCTCTTTTGGCCCAATTTATTTGTATTATAATATATATACTCTTTATTTAATTCTTATAAGACTCCCATGTCGAAATACCAAGTGGAACTATGTAAAAATACCAAACAATGCATAAATGGTGCCATTTTCCCTACATCTTGTTGTGAGAGCTTGAAGTTGCTTTATTTAGACTTGTATCAGTTCATCTCTGTGATTTTTATGATGTATGGAGAGTAATTAATATCTTTTAGAAGTTTCATATACATTTCATAAGCCTTTGTAAAATAAATCTTGAATTTCATAGCAAGTTGTGAAGTTTACTAGCATTTCCCCCTATGTGAATACATGTCCACAAACCTCTAATTTATGGGAGTTTCAGAAGCCTTTAGAAACTGATTGATGATGCATTTTGGATCTCATTTAATTCCTTTAAAAGTATCATGTATTTGTTCTTAAATTTGGGAAGGTCTTACAACATTTTTAAAGCCATCTTTGACAACTACCCTTGGAGGATTTGAACCTCGATTTGACTAGTAAATTGCCCTATATTTCCCTGATTGTAATTGAATGTTGTAGAAGTATTTTGATAGTGTCCATGCATCCATCAGCCTCATTTTTATGTCTTAATACCTTCCAAACAAATTCATATCCAATTCGGAAGCATTTGGTTCCATTTGGAAGCATTTGATTCATTACTAGTCTAAGGGTCGAATTGGCCCAAAAGTGCAATTTTTCCAAATATATTAAAAAGGGACCCTACATCTTGAGATAAGTTTAATCCAAATAGGTCATTTTAATAATTTTGTAGTGGTCTGGTTTTTACATTTTCTCGCAAAACAACTCATTGTTTTTAAGTACTACAAACAATAATCGATAATTCAATTGCTACTACAAAAATCCATAATCCAATTGCACGATGACCAGTAAACTCAATACAAAATCCTATGATACTTTTCATGTGTCAAACAACTATTTTACTCATTTTCCAAAGGCATGACATATATTCCATAGTTTGTAAAATCATTAAGTTGATTTTCCTCTTATTTTAAAGATAGTTGTGTAAATTTAACTTGAATGAGGAAAATAATAATCATTTCTTCCAAGATAAACTTAATCAACAAAATAATACAATTCACATTTTTAACACTTTATAATTTATTTTCTATATTGAAAACAAATTTCTTCTATATAATTGATCATTTTAAACTACTTTCTTTCTTTACTATGTTTGATTGATCATTTTGAACTACTTTCTTTCTTTACTATGTTTGATTGATCATTTTGAACTACTTTCTTTCTTTGCTATGTTTGAGCTTCTATTAAGAAATATAATTTTCAACTACTTCATTTTCACTTATTTCAATTTTTCTTCAAAAAGATTTCTATATTGAATTTTTCTTCATCATATAAAACTTGACTACCTTCTATGTAAACCTTATATTTAATAACAATATTACAAGTTTTTTTTTCCTATACAATAAAAAACGAAATTAATTTAATTTTCTACACTTTTTTATATATTTAATGTAACTATATGTCAATGCTTTACATCCCAAAACTCTCACATGTGTAATATCTGGTAAATTATAATTCTTTTCCTTTTTTTCTTATAATCATATTTTTGGGGGGATTTTATAAATTATGGTATGTTATTAAATCATGTTAGCTCTGCTTTTAGGCTCGCAAGGACTCTAGTAATTGGTTTGCAAACTTTTCAATTAAAAAAAACACAACTTAAGAAATTGTAACCTAGGTTTTAGGTTGTAAAAATTATATTCACCAATTAAGTGTATGGAATCGTCATCTCCTCCAATCAAACAATTTAAGGTCTTATTTAGCCTTATATCGAGGCAAGGGGGCAATTTTTTACTTCAAAATTATATTAATTCACATGTGTTTAAATATTTTTTGTGGTTCACTTGTTTCAAGTAGATTAATGCTATCCAATAGCTTAGCATTAATTTGTAACATTTGATGCTTCATATTTTTTAAAATGTTGTGGTTACCACCCTCATGCAGCTACCACCCCACCACCCTACTCATACTATCGCATGAGGGTGTGAAAAGTTTCATTTATTTTTCCTTCATTGATGAGATTTATTGAAGGGAAAAAACCATCGAGCCTACTCTTGAATTTGCTTCATCTTGAAGGTCAAGCTTCCTCTTGAAGCTTCATCCTCAACTTACTGAGTTTGTTGAATTGCTCACCTATCAGGTACACCACAACCTTCATACATGAATACTATTACTAATTTACTCTTTGATTGTTGCTCAATGTTCTTTATATTATTTTTCTCTTAGATTTATGCTCTCCCTATTCCTATTTGAAAATATGATCAATCCTACTTCCTAGAAAAAAAAATGTGTTTAGTGTCGTTCATATTTTCTAAGTGTTGATGCCTAAAAGAGATTGTCAGACAACAACTTTTGAAAGCTACAATTTTTTTTTTGTTGGTTATTAAATTTCAATTTAATTATATCTAGGAACCATACATTTATTAATGGAACCAAAGTTTTAGTTTCAATATCCTGTGTTATTCCAAAGGAAACCATAGTGGTTAGCATGCCTCCAACCATTCTATAGAGGAACATTGAAATGTCTTCAACAATTTCCTAGATTTCTTTTTATATCAATGTTCTACGTGTATCCATTAGAATTTAGTACATGCAACACTCCCAAACCTAATACCAATGGATCGGGTCACTCACTTCCATGGATTTTTCATTTGAGCTTGAGGGACCATACCCTAGTTTGCTTAAAAAACTATTGTCTTGTTACTTTTACTAAATCTACTCCACAAATATTTGAATCAAGTGAAAAGGAGTTTTCAAGTATTTTGGCATAGCAAAGTTGTTGCTATAATATTCCTCAAACTAGTATTTCACCTTGACACTGTCTTAGTTTCCAAATCCAATAGGCTCATGTTGCGGCTACATGAATTTATAAAGACAGGTGAGATCAAATCACCAAGCATAATACCATGAAAAACCATGTTGGCAATTAGCAAGGGGCCATTGAAGTCAAGCGATCTAGGTCCTTGTCTTGGTATGCTCACAATGCTAACTATAATTGATTTACAGTTAAGCCGAATAATTCAACTCAAGATGTTACCTTGGAATGGTCATTAATTAATACGTGTGCTATAGGAGTAAATAATAAATATGATCTATTACTCAATTTTAATTAACATTAATTGTAAATCTTAATTATATTGTACTTGGTATATATTCAAATCACAATTATGACATACCGGGCTTAGATAACTAGCTATCCACATCATCTCACTAGTGGATAATGATATGAGTTAGAATAAGTAGTCCAAAATACTAGCGGGATGGGAGAGCACAAAAACTAGACCATCTCATTCTAGTGGCAAGGAAAGTAAGGCAAGCCAAAATACTGTCGTGTTTGGATAAGTTGAGGGATGTGTGCTTCCCCAAAAAAACTCAAATTCAAAAGGGCCCAAATAGGTGAGAAGGTCATGCACAATATCACCCACAAGAAAATGTGATTGACCTTTCTTGGGATTTCTTGCTTGAAAAAAGACGAGTTCTTTCCATACTCTTACTGCCCAACCAATGAGGCTCATTTTGATCTATAATGAACCATCTTTGGCATGAGAAGAAGAGATGACAAGCGTGGGTTCTATAGGGGTCAATAGGTCCCAAGAATTCAATCATTAGTATGACAATAAGGAAAGCGTGACTTCGACTAATAACCCAAAGGGAGAGGCTCTCCCATTGTATACTATAAGAGCATCTAGCTTCAATGTTTCCAAAAAACACTCAAACCTCACCGTTTATGAGTTTCATGTGTTTAATGTTGGAATATTTCACCAATACTGAGAGGGGGGGTGAATCAATATTGAACACTTTTTACCATTTTTAACCTTTAGCCCATCATGTAACATTAAAATTAACAATTCCATTCATCATTACATAAAACCATCACATAAAATCATACATAGTGCATAAGATATTTTTACGTGGAAACCCAAATGGGAGAAACTTCGCAAAATATGTTATTTTATTATTCATTCATTACAGTATTAGGCTATGACGTGAGAGGGACACCCATATCTGCTTGTATCTCCAACTTGCACAAACTATAGATATCAACCTATTTATAGTAAGAGCCAACTTATTGATTTGGTGAAGGCTCCAATCTTCACTGCAAGCATAAAATTGCAAAACAAGATCCAACCTACTATAACCAGCTCCAATTGGTTGATTTGGGAAAGCACCAACTTAATGAAATCCTCCAACCTATCTTTGGGATTCGGACACCAATCCTCTTGAGAACCAACTCAATGTCCCCTAAAACACCCTACCATCCTAGTTCTCCAGCACCAACTGGAAGGAAGCACCAAATCCTTGAGATCACATGTACCAACCTACCTTAGAACCACCCTGCTACCCTAATATGAATAGAAGTATCAACTTTTCACTGTCACTCACTGTAACTGTCACAGTCACAGTCACTGTCACATGACTATCACTGTTATTGTCACTATCATTGTCACTTCCATTGTCATTGTCCCTGTCATTGTTACTGTCACTATCTTTGTCATTGCCACTGTCACTATCACTATCATTATTATTATCACTGTCACTATCAACATTTCAACCTATATGTGCCTCATATATGTCCTCCAAATCCGAAAACAAGACTTCGATAATGCTCTTCAAATTTGCAATGAAACACTTCATGAAGAAGACCAAAACATATCTGTAATATAACCTTCAAATATGTATCAAACTAGCCCTTCAAATATGCAATAAGACCTTAAAGAATAGGACCAAAAGCATGCCTCTCAAGTCTGTAATCAAACCCTAGAAAAAATCATCCATAGAATTCATTTGTTTGCTTCTTCAAACCCTTAACATCATTATCCTCTTCAAACCGTAGACCATTCCAAGATATGAACCCTATATCATGCCAATAACATCACAATAATCTATGGCAATAATGTCACAATAATATATGGCAATAAAATCATCATAATCTATGCCAATATCACCATAATTTATGCCAATAATATCACCATAATCTATGTCAATAATATCACCATAATCTATAATCTATGCCAAGGACATCACCATAATCTATGCCAATATCACCATAATTTTATGCTTTAAACTATTCATAAACCCTTACTTGCAAAGGGAATATCTCCAAAACTATAGTGAACTAGTATAAGAAACTTTTACCACAGCTTATTAAATATCTCTACATAATAGAATCCAAAGGGCACTATATGAAGCTTCGTATAACAGATGTTATAGTGAAAATTCCAAAATGACATGTTTAAAGTTGATTTCAGAAACATTGAAAAACCCTAACTTCCCGAGGTCATATCTTTGAAAATATAGTGAGTAAGAATTTCAAAATTTTACCACATGTTCTTCAAGATTTCTACATTATCTCATCAAAAGGGAACTATCTAAATATTTCTAGAACATAAATTATAGTGAAAATTCCAAACTGACCTGTTTAAATATGATTCAAAAACCTAACTTCCCTATGTCATATCTCCTAAAATATAGCGAACCAGTGTATAAATTTTTTACCAAAGGTACTCACACATATTACCTCCATCCCATTAAAATTTCATGGTCTGAAACATCCCTATATATATAGATATATATATATATAATTCCAAGATGTGTTGAAACAAATTTCACAAACCCCTCCACTTTATCTTCCCTTGGAAATTCACTCTTCTAGGTTGAAATTCTTTCCTCTTCTTTGGCTTGGTCGAATTTTTATCGTCATAATTCCAAATGAGAATCCTTTTATTTATACAAGTCCAAGGCCACTTTTTATTTCACTTTAGGTTAGGTTGACCTACAACTTAACATTAATTTTGGCTTCCATATTTTAGGGGCTTCTTCAATGGGTCAATGACAACTTCATGACTTCATTAAGGGGATTTGACTTGTCTTATTGATCACTTCAAGTCTTCATCCAAGGGATTTGTGGATTCCTTTGTTTTCTAAGATCCCACAACATTGAAAAACCACATGGGATTACTTGACCCTTCAAATCTTTCCTTTCTTCCCAAGTGGGCATATACATTGTCATTAATGCCCTCAATGTCAAACAAACTTGCTCAATTCCAAGTGTTATGACATGTTACTTCCTCACTATATCAAGGTTCCTCCTAAACCCTCAAGGTGGTCCTAGTACATAATTTATTCATATTTATTAGGGTTTCTTTCCTCCACAAATGGTCAATTAGGGTGTACATAAATATCTTCACTTGGATTTAGGGTATTCTTCTCACTTCTCATCATCGTGGTCTTGTGGATAGATCATTATCACTTTAGGGGCCTTTTTATTGGCTTCTTTAAACTCTTCTTTGAGACACATTATGTGGACATATCATCATTTCCATAGGAGATTCATCAATGGATTTAGGGGATTGCTCCATTTATGTACAACACAAAGTGGGCATGTGGAAACAACCACATGTTATCTCATCCTACGAGGTCCATGCTTGAATTGCTACACCATAAGAGGACCAATTTGGAGTTATATACAGTTATGTCAAGGCTCCTTCAAAGCTCTTCAAGGATTCAAACAATATCCCTTTATCACTACCATTTTATCATTACCATTTCCATGTCATCATTAACATTGTCACATCATCATTAACATTGTCACATCATCATCATCATTGCCACATTGACATCAATGCAAACAACACTCAACAATATTATAAGCTCATGAAATAGATCTCTTGACCCTATCGAAATCAATGAAAACTTTGCTGAAATATTGTAACTTCAAAGAATATTCTATTGTATTTTATTATTGTAATTTATTCAGAGATGTTTTATTCCTCCATCGGGATGTTATTATTACATTTGGTCATGTAAAGTCATTGGGGGAAATCCTCCTTTGTAATTCGGGGCATTAGATCCCCCTAGATTCAAATGTAATGGGGTTTTTAAGTCCCCTAGAGGAGTCATCCCAGTCAGAATTAGTTGAGTGGTAAAGTTAGTTGAGGCTGACATGTCAAGTTTTAAAATTAAAGTAGAAGTGAATGCATAAATAGAGAGCTAGGCTCTCTCATTTATTCATTCATTTACACACACACTCACTTGTGTAATTCACATAAGAGAGAGAGAGAGAGAGAGAGAGAGAGAGAGAGAGAGAGATGCAAGGAGAAGTAGAATTTTTTTGGGGTTTTGTCTTTGTACTTTTGATCATCTATATTGAGGAAGTTTTGTTGGGTTTTCTTCCCCTAGAGGGTTTCCCAAGATAAATTTGTGTCTCTTGTGTTTATGATGTGCTTGTTATTCTTTCAGTAAGATCCTAGATAAGTATTGATTAAAATATAACATGGAATATTGATGTTATCTATATTAGAATATTGAATCTTAACATGGTATCAGAGCTAGCCTAAAAGAAGGAAATGTATGACATTTACGACACGCGTTTCACTTGCGACAATTTGAAAGTTAGGGCTTTGTATAGCAAAAACTAGTCATCGTGGAACTTTCTCTATAAATATGTTTTTGCAAGGGTTCAAGATCTTAAACTTCTACAAGACGAATATCAGACCTAGATGTACCTTGTGTCGAAAAATAAGCCCCATATTCATTGTACTTTGTGATATATGATCCATACAATTTAGGGTTTCTTCCTCTTCTAGAATGCATACCTAAACATGTGACTTAGGAAAAAAAGGTCATATCTTGTGCTAGGAAGCTCCAAATGGAATTCAGTAAAACATAAAATTTAGGGCATGGACTTTAGTTTCACAGGTACGAACATCATAGGACGAAATTGAAATAGTAACGCGTGGCACACTGTACAAGTTAGCTATGTTGTTTCATACCATAAACTGGTCATATTGGGAACTTAGCATATCTCTCTCTTGGAGAATCCAATGAAGCTCAAATATATGGGGTTGGAAATATGACAGATCAGGATACCACAGACTGAAGTTTCAGACCCTGAGGATCCGAAATTTCAGAGATACACCAGAAACAATACAGCACATCTGAAATAGGCCAACGGAGGAAATCAAAGAAGAGGAGGAAGAAGTTCTCGCTTGGGTTTTCAGTTTTTTAGGTATGGCAGGACCTAATACAATGTTGGAGACACCTGATGCAACATTAGTAACCTTGAAAATGGATTTGGAATCCCTTTATCATAGATATTAATATTCCATCAAAATATTGTGGGAGGAAGGAGATTGAAAATTAGGGTTTTCGGGTTCTACAAGTAAGAAGAAACCTTAGCAAAGTTGGGAGACTCATATGGAAGCAATGAAGGGGGTTTAAATGGAACTAGTATTCTATAATCCTAGAACCATGAATCTATATAATATGTTTATAAGTGATCTACCTTAGACGATTAGGGTTTTACCCTTATAGAGAAGACTACAAGCAATCTCGACAGGTATGAATTGAGGAGATGCACGTATGTTTTGAAATCTATTATATTTATCTGATGATTAAGTTCATGATATATTTTTCTTCATATTATTGAGGTTAGTACAATCATGATTAATTTTAGACTTTTTTATCACCTTAGTAAAAGTATGAATGCATGTGAATGATGGAAGACATTCATTGATTAGGGCTATGACACTTATGATTGTACTAATGCAATTGTGGTGTTGTATGAGGATGATGTTGTCTTCTAACATGAAAGGTACATGAAGAAAGACAACTCAAGTTCTAGATCAATAATATATGACCATGATGACATGAAGACAAAGACTCATCCATAGTCTTTGATCACATAGAAGCTCTACTTAATAGGTATGTATGATTTGGTTATACTATGCTTAACTTATGAGATATCCAGGTTACTAGCACAAGGTCTCTAAATCATTGAAGAGAAGAAAGAAGATACGGTTTGGGTATGTTAGACATAACTAGAAAGCATGCTAATCCAGGTATGTTTTCCTATATCAAGTTAGAATCCTACTTTGTGTTAGGATCTTAGATCAGTATACTTTCATATGGTTGATAATGATTATTCCTGAAGATAGAGTTTAGCTAATCAAGGCTTTATGCATATTGTGTTTCTTAGTTTGATTAATGATATGACAAACTAGAAAAGTCCTCTGGTCAAATATGAATATGTATAAGTAAAGGACATACTCCATGAAACCTTGAATATTAACGCTCGTGATACATTACCTGTGTATGAAATGATTATGACCGTACGTGTTTAAGATTATTTAGGATTGTAATGTTTTGATCTTATTGAGATTATACTAATGAATGCGTGATTATGTATGAGACCTTGAGGATGACACAATGATGAAACTAGTGCACACTTAAGGGTGCATAGTGCTACAGGATGGATAAAATCTCAAAGACAAAAAATCATGATACTATCATGCGAGGGAGGAAATATCAAGGAAGCAAAGATCCATAGGGAGGAAATCTGAAGGAAGCAAAGATCTAGAGGGAGGCAACCCCACAAAACATAAAAAGATAAGTATTTGAATTACTTCTTGAATCTCTAAATAGTTAATGATATTAATGTTGGGATTTTCCTATACTCCATCCTAGTCCCAGCAGCATTATCATTTTTTGCATTTCAGTCATGCATGCAGTCATGCAATTGCATGCATCCCAGTCATCAGTCCCAGCACCTAGTCCCCATTTTGCTAGCCCCAGGAGCTTCTTTTTTATCATTTCTAGCCCTCCTAGTGCTTAGTGTGCCCTCCTTTCACCTACCACATGTGAAAGGTTCCCCCTCTCACCTACCACTCAGTTACACTCAGTTAGTTCCTTGACTTATGGATCAGCTCCCTGATTTTGGGACAGATGGCCTAGTTAACTCACTGAAACACTCTGATGGACCTCCAGAGAGACTAGATTAACTATTTTGACTCCAGTTAGCTCCTCGTGACTCGATTTAGCTCCTCATGCACCCTCCATCAATGCTCCATGCATCAGTTACACCTTCAACACCCAGTTAGACTCAGTTTGACACATGGTTGATGGTTACTTGTGCTTTGATGACACTCCACTGATCTTTTGATCTATCCATGCAGGCTAATTCGAATTACACCCTTGTTATTTGAATCTTGTGCATTGTATCATTATTTTTTATTATACATATTAATGAAACATGTGTGATTTATTCTGCTCCTATCTAAGTTCTATTGCATCTATGTTCCGCTGCTCCATTCTGCACTCTTCTTCTATTTTTTGCTTAATTCTTCTTATGAGGTATACATCAGCTCTTAGATCTGCTGTGAATATTTTCACATGGTGTCAGAGCATGTTGAGAGTATAGTCTATCTCCATTCTTGAGATTTTTTTGAAGTCATTTGAAATTCGAGCAGTTCCAGTAGTTCCAATAGTTCCACCTTGTATTCACTCCAGCAATTGAGATGAGCAATTCAAATACTCCTCTCACTCCTAGAATCCTGACTCCTTTCAATTACTTTGATTGGAAGATTGATATGGAAATGTCCTTGAGAATCAAATCTCTACATAGGATAACAATGGGAAGAGAAACCGAACCAAATTCAGTTGTGGAGAGAACCAAGCATCTGAATTGATTAGATGAAGCCTTTGGTTACATGTGCATTCATATTTCTAGAGATCTATTGTTTCATCTCGAAGGGTTGAAGAATCCAAGAGAGTTATGTCTAAAGTTAGAGGCCCTCTTTGAAAAACAAGATGAGCTAAGAGGCCATGTTCTGGAGAATGAATTGGTTTCCCTACAACCAAGCCATTTTGAGACCATTCAAGAATTCTTCTCAAAATTCAAACATTTGGTTATGCAATGCAAGCAGTGTGGAACTGATAAGAAGGATGAGCAATTGGTGCTCTCTATTATGAGAAAGCTAGGATCTAAATTTTTTGTCTTTGTATCTACCTTCCACTCTAGGTGACTGTCAATCCCTGGATGGAAGATGCCCTCCTTAGAAGTTTTCACTGCATCCCTCATCCAAGAACAAGACAAGTTGATCCAAATGGGTGCCATCAAGGCCTCCAAATATCAAGCTCTTTTAGCCGGTGAAGCAAATATTGCGAATGAGAAAGGGAGGCACAAAGGCAAGGAAAAAAAGCCATATGAACCCAAGCTTAAAGCCAATTCAAGTCCATCAAAAGGGGCCTCCAGCTCCAAGAAGGACAAACATAAAAGATTTGATGGATCTAAGTGTCCCTTCTACAAGAAAGGAAACCATCCAGAGAAAGCTTGCATGCACAAGAAAATAGATCAATTATCCAAGCTTCTTGAACAGAACAACATTTCTCTTCCAAAATATGCAAGAGTGTCTGATTCTGGAAGTGAATTTGATGGTCATGAGAAATGTCATATATTGATGTTTGGATTTTCAAAATCAAAGGCCCTCCTTATAGATTCCTGAGCCTCCAATCATATGGTTGCTTCTGAAGAATCATTTTATTCTTTAGATCTCAAAGATGGCCCTACTATTCACATGGGAGACAACTCTCAAATCTCTGCCAAAGGGATGGGTGTTAGAAAAATAGGATTGCAGAGCAATAACAATAAACATAAATGAAAATATAATCACACAGACGCATTACAAGAGAGACACCAATATATCGTGGCTCACCCAAGATGGGCTACATCCACACTGAAATTAACAGTCCTTATTATTATACCGTCCAACAAAATAAAGGGATACAACTTGCAGCACAACCATTGCACTTCCTCTTCACTGTCTCTCTTCCGATCTCAGAGATCTTTACAATGCATAAAACCTAATACATCAACCCTAGTCGTGTTACGATGTCTTTCTTTTATAAGGGAAATACAATGGAAAAATACCACGGGTTACCCAAAACCATGGGCCGGAAATCTGTTGGCGAAACAACCCAAAAACGTTTCTCAGGGCTTCGCCCCCGAACCCCCTAGGGATCGTGCCGGGATCATAACCAAACCTATGGTACAAACATGGTTGAATCATCATCTATGATACTGGAAGATCAGGCTCCACAACCAACAATCTGCCACTTGGAGAATGATGACAACAACTCTACCACTGCTGCACTTGCTGGACTTGGACTTGGCAAATTTCTTGTATTCACCTTCATGCTAGAAGGCCAACTGAAACTGAGTAAGAACTCAGTTTCTCTCTGGTCACTACCTTTGTGAACATGTCTGCAGGATTCTAGCTAGTATGTATCTTTTCCAGCTTCAATAGTTCATCTTCCATAACATAGCGTATGAAATGGTACTTGAGCTATATATGTTTAGTCCTGGAATGGAATGTTGAGTTCTTTGCAAGATGAATGGCACTCTAGTTGTCACTATACAACCTTCTATCCTTTTGCTTCTTACCCACTTCCTCCATAAACCTCTGCAACGAAATCATCTCTTTACTAGCCTCTGTAACAGCAACATACTCTGCTTCCGTTGTTGAAAGTGCAACAACCTTTTGCAGTCTCAAAATCCAACTTAATGATGTTCCACCTACAGTAAACACATACCCTGTGGTGCTCCTCCTGCTAAATTTATCACCTACCATATCTGCATCAACATATCCCTATAGAACAATGTTTGATCCTCCAAAACATAATGCCTGAGTGGTAGTACCTCTCAAATACCCGAGAATACACTGTACTTCCTTCAAATGTTCTTTACCTGGATTGTTCATAGATCTGCTCACAACTCCCACTGCATGTGCAATATCTGGTCTTGTGCACACCATGGAATACATCAAGCTGCCAACTGCTGATTGATAGGGAATCTTGGACATATAATATGTCTCTTCCTATGTCTTGGGACACATTTAATTACTTAGACTGAAATGGCTGGCCAAAGGTGTACTAACTGGTTTTGCATTCTGCATTTTGAGCCTCTCCAACACCTTTTGTATGTACTCACCCTGAGACAATGTCAATTTGTAATTTTTCCTGTCTCTTGTTATTCTCATACCAAGGATTTGCTTTGCAGCACCCAAATCCTTCATCGCAAATGAATTAGCTAGCTTCCTTTTGAGTACATTTATATCCTGCATGTTAGACCTTGCAACAAGCATGTCATCCACATACAATAACAATATAATATATCTTTCATTGTCTAGCTTCTTGAAATAAACACATTGGTCATAATGACATCTACTATAACCCTGTTCTGTCGTAAACCTGTCAAATTTTAAATACCACTGCCTTGGAGATTGCTTCAAGCCATACAAGCTCTTTTTCAACCTACATACTAGATCCTCCTTACCTTTGACCTCATACCCTTGTGGTGTGATGAACCTGCAATAATTAATTAATGCAAATACATGAGATATCAGAAATAACAGAACTCAGAATCACTTTTATATTGATCGCAGGCCACTTCGAAGGGGCAACCTCCTTTGAGCAAGCTCAATACAATTAACTTCATGGTGCCTTCATAGGCCTCAACATGCACTTATATACTAAGTCTAGGCGCCAATACTATGAGTCAAAACCATGGGCCAATACAAACTATAGATCAACAAAAATATGGGCAACTTACAAAGCATATGCGCCAACAACAATAACACAAACTATGGATCAACAAATACTACGAGATGACTTACAAAGCATATGTGTCCAACAACAATATACTAAAAAAGTAAAGACATGGGTTCCTAACATCCCCTCTCCCTTAGAAAAAGCTTTGTCCTCAAAGCTTTAGATGTGGAAATTGATGCATAATCTTAAGGAGTGGGTCCCCTGTAGCCTCCTCGAGTTGCATTCCGGGCCACTAGTGCCTTTGGAGTTTCAGGGAGGATTACATGGAAGGATGTAGACAAAGAAGAACCATATCAGTGATGTGAAAAGTGCGCGTAGAACGGTGCTGATCGACTTGTTGTTTTAGTCGAATTCTTTCCATGTGAAGATTGTCCTGCAGAATGAGAAGAAGCTGATCGCGGTTTCGAAGAATTGAGTCAATTGCCTGAACTGGGGAGCTGCTGAAGGTGTATGGAAGAAGAACTGGTGGTGCCTGTCCAGATACTACTTCATATGGTGTCCTTTTAGATGTCGTACTATACCACTAGAGCACTTCTAGGAAATCCATAGAAATAGTTTTCCAAATCTGTGGAGGGATGGGTAAGGGTTCGAGCGATCCCGAAAGGAGTGTCATTTCACCCTTGTTGACCTGGAAAGTATCACAGTTAACCACCATCCATTGAATTGTCATTTTGAGTCCCTGCCAAAAGAAATTACATTGTTCCTGGTCATACATTTTGAGGAACCCAGAGTGCCCTACTGATGAAGAAGCATGGAGTTCATAGAAGAGATAGCCCCGTTGAATAGATTACAACCAATTTGGAACAAGCAGAGAAATAGCTGTAAGAGAAACTGGGTCATCAAATGTGCGAGGAGGAGCATCTGCCACCATATTTTCCTTACCCTTATGGTAAGTGATCGCATAGTCATAACCCATGAGTTGGATAACCCATTTCAGGTGTGCTAGGGAGGAGACGCGTTGTTCCAGGAAAGTTTCCAGACTCTGGAGATCAGTCTTGATGCATAAATAATTCCCCAATAGGGATGGCTGCCACTTTTGTACTGCATGCAAAATAGCCATCATGTCCTGCTGAGATGTAGATGCGGCTAAATGCTTACCAGAAAGGTCTCATGAAGGTGGCAAGCCCACTGGTGCAACAAAGACACCTGCATATCTATCCAAGGAAGTAGTAGAGACCGTTGGTGGGTGCATCTGAAGGGAATGGAGATGAACAATGACACCATGTGAATTCTTCTTAAGGATATTTTCCAGTCGATGTGAACCGATGATGCGGAGAGACCCTAGTTATAATCCCATAAATTTGTGTTGTGTCCCATTGACTGAAAACTGCATCCAAAGTTCAGCAAAATCCCATAAGATGGGGACAAGTCTGCGTAACCATTGAATTCCCAAAACCACATCACATCCGCCTAAGGACAAGGAAAACATGTCAGAGCGCATGTTATAATCTTCCATAGAGATACGCACATTGTGACACTTCCCCTTGCAAGGTAAGGTGCCCCCATTGGCAACCATGACTTCAAAGTTGGAGCAAGGATGGACAAAACAATCAGCCTGTTTGGCAATCCGAGGGTCAATGAAGTTATGAGTGCTACCAGAATCAATGAGTATGGCAAGAGGGAGCTTCTTTAAGTATCCCCTGACCCGCATTGTTTCTGGGGTGGTGATGTCGGTTACAGCATGGAGAGAGATCTCGGGTGGGTCGTCCTGAGATGGGGTGTCAACAGGAAGGTGTTGAATGTCAACCTGATCTTCTACTGTATCTGGAGCTTCTTCACCAAGTTCTGAGGCAGGAACAGAATCCACATCCAAGAGATAGAGCTTTTGTTGAACACATATATGTCCTTGAGTGAATTTCTCATCACAATTATAACAAAGCCCTTTTTCCCAGCATGCCTACATCTCTGTTTCAGACAAATGCTTGATAGGAGTTGGTTGAGGAGAAGGTGTTATGGGAGGTCGTTGGGAACCCATATTTCTGAAGGGAACAGAGGTGGGTTTGGATCGTTGTTGAGCTGTGATCTTGTCCTCTACCAACTTAGCCAACCCTAGGACTTCCATCATTGTGTTGGGACAAAACATTTTAACCTCTGAGCGGATTTCATCCTTGAGACCACTGATAAAATAACTCCTGTAGAATTCATCAGACAATCCTTCTGTGTGATTGGCCAGTTTCTCCAATTTTGTCTGATACTCTCTCACTGTGCCAGTTTGGTGAAGTTTAGTGAGTGCTCCTATGAAGTCATCAAAAGCACTAGGACCAAATTGTGGCAAAAGGAGTTGGCAAAAATATGTCTAGTTTGGCTCGGGATGAGCTTTGATGTACCAATGGTACCATTGAAGGGCTTCCTGTTCCAAATGAAAGGATGCAAGTGGAACTTTCTAGACATCAAAAGTATTATGCAGATTGAAATATTGTTCTTCTCGGTATATCCATCTAGTCGGATCAGTACCTTTGAAGCGAGGAAAATCAAGCTTCGGCCCACGAAAATTGCTGGAAGAAGAGAACTCGGTGGCTGCAAAAGATTCTGGCTGTCGGTTATTGTTCATGGCTGAATTATGAAGATGGAGGCTGAGTAATTTTTCATCCAGATCTTGGAGATTGGTTTGGATGGCTGCAAGTGCTTCCTCCATGGTGTGTGCTCCTGCATGGGTGACAACCATAAGCAGGGTTTTTTTTTTTTTTGGAATGGGTAGAAAAACACAAACAGAAGCTGATTTAGTAAAGAGAAATTTGGATTGGGGAAAAAATTTGATGGGTAATTGGGATTTGACTAGATTTTGGACACTGTTGAAAGGACAAGAAAGTAGAAAAGGGGGATTTCAGAAGCAGGGTGAAAGAATGAGAAAATTTGGCAGAGAGGGACAAAGAAGCAGCATTAGAAAAGGAACTCTGTGGTAAAATTTGAAGGCGATCGGGTGAAAATCGAAGAAGTTATGGCAAACCCTAAAAATAGACAAATGTGAGATTTCGAGTGTTAGGAAGTGGAATGTGGGATAGGGTCCTTAGGAATGAAATATGCAGAATGGGATTGCAGGGGTGTCAGAGAAGTTTCAAGGGAAACAGAGTTAAACAAGGGAGATATGGCGGAAAAAAAAAAAAAATAAAAAAAAAAAAAAAAAAAAAAATAAAAATAAATAAAAATAAATAAAAAATAAAAAATAAAAAATAAAAAATAAAAAATTATTATTATTATTATTATTTTTATTTTATTTTTTTCAGAAATGGATCTGCAACAGTGCAGAAGGGATCGGCAATAGATGGATCTGAAATGGCACCAAATGGATCGAAAACAACTGGATTTGGAATGGATTTCAGAATAGATCTGGAATGGATTTCAGAATGGATCTTAAACGGTTGGATATGAAACAGCTCGGAATGGATCTAAAACAACACAGAAGTGATAGGTAACAATTCAGTTGAAAATAGATATGGACCCCAGGTATGTTCGGCTTCCTAACAGTTCAAGTGTTTCACTCGGCCACCAATGTTGTCTGACGGATTACGTATTGGGGTAGTACCCCTCACTCCACGGCTCAGGTAAAACTGATAACCGCTTTGCCACAAACGATAGCTCTTGGTTTACCTCACAGGTGGGAACTAGTCAATCAGGTAGGGGTCGTTGCCCTTTTTGTTGACAGGTTCTCTCAATGGGCCAGCTACTTTGGGGTTCCTGTGGTACTCCTCACAATGATTTTTAGGGCTTATGCCCAAGTACTTCCCACAGTTAAGCGGATAGGGATTATTCCCAGATCCGAACTTGCAATAGATATGAAAAACAAAATTGGCAGAAATTCCACCCAACAAGCCCAAAAATTGCTTTGATACCAGATGTGATGAACCTACAATAATTAATTAAAGCAAATACACGAGTATCAGAAATAACAAAACTCGGAATCACTTTTATATTGATCGCAGGCCACTTCAAGGGGGCAACCTCCTTTGAGCAAGCTCAATACAATTAACTTCACAGTGCCTTCATAGGCCTCAACATACACTTATATACTAAGTCTAGGCGCCAATTCTATGAGTCAAAACTATGGTCCAATACAAAATATGGATCAACAAAACTATGGGTGACTTACAAAGCATATGCGCCAACAACAATAACACAAACTATGGATCAACAAATACTACGGGATGACTTACAAAGCATATGAATCCAACAACAATATACTAACAAAGTAAAGACATGGGTTCCTAACATGTGGATGCTGCATATATATCTCTTTCTCCAAATCCCCATGGAGAAAGGTTGTTTTTACATCTAACTGTTCAAGATGAAAATCTTCTACCGCCACTAGACTTAAAATAGTCCTAATTGAAGTCATTTTAAAAACAGGAGACAATGTTTTATCAAAGTCTATACCTTTCTTTTGTGCAAACCCCTTTACAACAAGTATGTCTTTGTACTGCTTCTTACCTCCTTCTTCTTCCTTTAACCTGTAAATCCATTTGTTCTGCAATGCTCTTTTACCAGCAGGAAACTAAACCAAATCCCAAGTCTAGTTTCCTACCAATGAGTCCATCTCCTCATTCATTCCTTGCTCCCACTTCTTTCTAGTTTCCACCTGCACTGCTTCTTCATAACATTCTGGTTCACCAGTATCAGTCATCAAAAAACAATACATTGAAGGAGAGTATCATTCAAGGATTCTACTTAACCTGGTAGATATTCTTGCAGTTGCAGGAGTTTCAGGTACTTTTTATTGTTCTTGATTTTCTGGCACCTTTGGAACTTCATTTTCATCAATTTCATCAAGTACTGTGTACTCTGTGTTTTCCTTTTCCTATTTCTTTCCCTGCAACTGATCTTTATACATTATCTTTTCATTGAATATCACATCTCTACGCTTGATGATTTTTTTATTTTCATAATCCCATAAGCAATAACCAAATTCATCAACCCCATATCCAATTAAGGTACATTTCTTGGATTTAGCTTCAAGCTCTGTTCTATTTTCTTTATCAATATGGACAAATGATTCACAACCAAATGTTCTCAGAAATGAGTAGTTTACCTTTTTATCTGTGATTGCCTCCTCTGAAATACCACCATTTAAAGCACTTGAAGGTCCTCTGTTTATTAAATAAACAACAGTATTTACAGCATCTGCCCAAAACTGTAAGGGAAACCCTGCATGCAATCTCATACACCTTGCATGCTCCATGATCGTTCTGTTCATCCTTTCTAACACACCATTTTCTTGTGGTGTTCCTGGGACTGTCTTCTCTCTACGAATCCCATGGTATGAACAGTAACTATCAAACTCCTTGTCGCAGTACTCACTTCCATTATCAGATCTAACACACTTCAACCTTTTTCTTGTCTCATTCTCAACCAAAGCTTTCCACTTCTTAAAAGTAGCAAACACATCATATTTCTGTCTAATGCAATAAACCCAAGTTTTCCTAGTTGCCTCATCAATAAATGTAACATAATAATGAGAGCCACCAAGAGACTGTACCTGAGCCAGTCCCCATACATCAGTATGCAAAAGCTCTAACTTTTCATTCTTCTTCTGTTTCCCAACCCTAAGAAATATGACTCTCTTGTGTTTTCCATAAACACGGTTCTCACAGAATTCCAAACTTACCTACTTCAAATCTGGCAACAACTTCCTTGAGTTGAGAATATGCATCCCCTTCTCACTCATGTGGCCAAGCCTATGATGCCACAATGCTGTATATGTTCCCATGGAAGCTAAAGAGATAGAATGGTCAGTATTGTGAGGACATAAATACAACGTACCTACTCTATCTCCTTTTGCTATCACCATTGATCCTTTAGTGATCTTCCACCACGTTTCTCCAAACGTAGATAGACAGCCGCCATCTCCCAACTTCCCTGTTGAGATTAGATTTATTTTCATAGAAGGAATATACCTTACATATTTCAACAACCAATCAGTTCCATTCTTAAATTTTAGCCATACCCTACCCATTCCAACAATTTTACATGGCTCATCATCACCCAATAAAACATGTCCAAAATTGCCTGGAACATAATCATGAAAATATTTCCTATGGGGTGTAGCATGACATGAAGCCCCTAAATCTACTACCCAATAATCACTAATATTATCTAATGCAAGAATCAAAGCATATTGTAACACATCACCTGCTACATTTGCTTCCTGGGTAGTTTCCTTCTGTCCATCTCCTTTCCTCTTTAGAGATCTGCAGTCTTTCTTTAGATGTCCTTTCTTTCCATAGTTCCAACACTCTATTTTTCCCAATCTGGACTTGGATCTTCCCATTTTAGACTTGCCACGATTACCTTAGCTCTTTCCTCTCTCTTTTCGTCTTCCCCTGCTCTCCACGGTCAACGCATTACCTGATGTCTCACCTGTGCTTTTTCTTCGCATTTCCTCACTAAGAATAACGCTAACAACATCATCAAATATCAAGTTGTTTGAACCAGAGATAGAGTTACTTGTAGTGATGGCCAAGATATTCCATCTTTATGGCAATGAACACAAGATTAGAAGAGCCTTAACCTCATTGTCAAAGTTCACACTTACAGAACTTAGTTGATTTGTAACCGTATTAAATTCATTTAAATGATGAGCAACAGATCCACCTTCAAACATCTTCATATTAAATAAACGCTTCATTAGAAATACCTTGTTGGAGGCCGAGGGTTTTTCATATAGCTTACCCAATGCATTCATCAAACCCGTCGTTGTCTTTTCTTTTGAGATATTGAAAGCCACCGACGAAGCCAAGGACAGCCGTATTGTCCCTAGTGCCTTTCTGTCAACAATTTCCCATTCTTCGTCCTTCATGGTTGCCAGCTGCTTTGCTTTTCCTCCCAATTGCAGGAATAGATCCTTCTGGTACAAATAGTCCTCCATTTGCATCTTCCATAACTGGTAGTTTTGGCCGTTAAAATTCTCATCCTTAAACTTTCCTCCTTCTGCCATTGCTCCCACTCGAACTAGAAACCCTAGAGTTTCCTGCGGGTTTAACTGCCAAATAGAACTTTGGCTCTGATACCAATTGTTAGAAAAACAGGATCGTAGAGCAATAACAATAAACAAAAATGCAAATATAATCACACAGACACATTACAAGAGAGACACCAATATATCGTGGTTCACCCAAGATGGGCTACATCCACACTGAAATTGCCAGTCCTTATTATTATACTGTCCAGCAAAGTGAAGGGATACAACCTGCAACACAACCATTGCACTTCCTCTTCACGGTCTCACAGTCTCTCTTCTGATCTCAGAGATCTTTACAATGCATAAAACCTAATACATCAACCCTAACCGTGTTACAATATCTTTCTTTTATAAGGGAAATACAATGGGAAGATACCACGGATTACCCAAAACCATGGGCCCGAAATTTGTTGGATAAACAACCCAAAAAAATTTCTCGGGGGCCCGTTGGCCCCCACGCCCCCTGGACCCCCTGGGGATCGTGCCGGGATCATAACCAAACCTGGGGTACAAACACGGTGGAATCATCATCTATGAGATTGGAAGATCAGGCTCCACAACCAACAATGGGTACAATACATATGGAGCATGGCAAGTTCAAGAATGTTCTATTTGTCCCCTCTCTGATAGCAAATTTGTTGTCTATATATCAGATGACTCATACTGGATCACCAAAGAAGATGATCTTTGATCCCGACATAATTGATATTACAGATATCTCTACTAGGAAGACTATAGCGAAATGGTTTGCAAATCATGCCTCCAAGGCATATGAGTTCTCACATTTTCTGCCCTTCTCTCTTCCTACTTCTTCGGAATCAGATGTAGATATGAGTGACTCTTCTTCTAATGAAGATGAAGATGGAGATCTTGATGTTGAGATCAAATTTGAAGAACATTCAAACTCAGATCCAGAACCAACACATGCTCCCAATCCATGGGCAAGGCCAATATAAGCTCACACAGTCCTTGCAGCTGCTGGGAACACAATTGAGGATTCATCTGATCACAAAACTACCAGATCTCAGTATCATGCCAACCTTGCATTATGCCATCTACATCTTCCTGAGAGATGTTGCATGATGGTGGGGTTCGATCCAAAATATTTTGGAAAGACTCATCATGAGCCATTTGTTCCAATAGCATAAAGGTTTCCTGAAAGACTTGCTTCGGCCAATACATCTTCTACACAGTGGGAGGCACATCAAAAGACCAGATCCAGATCTAGCACCTGCATTGGCATCCTACAGAGGATTAGCTTGCCAAGTTTTTTGCAAAATTTTTCCTTGAGGAAAAATTTTTCCTTCTCTGCTTACTATGATGGTTTTTTTTAGTTCCTTGTTGTTCTTTTGAGGGGGGGTATATTTCCCATTAGGTTTTCCCCATTTCCTCGGTTTATGGATAGTTCTTATTTTTCTATCATTGTATGGGTGACCTTTGGTCCTAGTTACTAGGGTCTAGTATGGATTAAGGGGGGGTGTTGGTATTTTCCTATACTCCATCCTAGTCCCACCAGCATTATCATTTTTTGTATTTCAGTCATGCATGCATTTTTGCATGCATCCCAGTCATCAGTCCCAGCACCTAGTCCCCATTCTGCTAGCCCCGGGAGCTTCTTTTTTATCCTTTCTATCCCTCCTAGTGCTTAGTGCGCCCTCCTTTCACCTACCACATGTGAAAGGCGCCCTCTCTCACCTACCACTCAATTAGTTCCTTGCTTTATGGATCTGCTCCCTGATTTAGGGACAGATGGACTAGTTAACTCACTGAAACACTCTGATGGACCTCCAGAGAGCCTAGATTGACTATTTTGACTACGGTTAGCTCCTCATGCGCCCTCCATCAGTGATCCATGCATCAGTTACACCTTCTACACCCAGTTAGACTCAATTTGACACATGGTTGATGGTTACTTGTGCTTTGATGACACTCCACTGATATTTTGACCTATCCATGCAGGCTAATTCGAATTACACCCTTGGTATTTGAATCTTGTGCATTGTATCATTATTGTTAATTATACAGATTAATGAAACATGTGTGATTTATTCTTCTCCTATCTGAGTTCTATTGCATTTATGTTCTGCTACTCCATTCTGCACTCTTCTTCTATTTTCTACTTAATTCTTCTTGTGAGGTATACATCAGCTCTTAGATATGCTGTGAATATTTTCACAATTAATAGTTGTATGCATATTTGTATTCCTAGAATCAGGAAATGTATCATGCATAGGGTAAGCATTCATATAGAATTGAACAGTGTACTACTAATATACATATTGTTGGCTTAAACTGACCTAGAGGTTTCAAATTAGACCCAGGTTCTTTGCGGTTCTTCCTTTTACCTACAAAACCCCTTCGCACCGGCCCTTTCGGCAACAACCTGCGAGCAGGTTGAGGTCTCACCCGAGGTGTATCTTTATGGGGTACTGTGGAATCAGGTTTCCACAGTAAATGATGAGTTGTTTATTTGAGCAAGCTGTGCAGCGCGGGATAGAAGGAGTGTGCTGCAGGGCAGAGTGATGCGATGCGCACCAAGATATTTGCTGCGAGTAGTACTGCACAGTGGAGGCAACACTGTGGGCCGCACCAAGGGTTTATTACTGCTGCGAATCTTCTACTGGAACTGTGAATAACCCACAATTATCCTCTACTTGGAAAATCTCAAAAACGTTAAGGCACTAAAATGAATATCACTCATCCTTTCATTCAGGCACTTACTGGCTATCTTTCTAGCATTCGTCAAGAACTTGGATTATTACAACATGACTAAAATGATAAACATTATTAACTATACTGCGTTCATCACTGTGTTTAAGAAAGTAATTATACTTTAAATGATTGATTCACGGCCTTAACATAGAATTGAAATGTTCACCATTCATCTGCTTCCACGGAACCTAGCATATCATTCCCAAACTTCTCCTATTGGTAAATGCATATCAAAGTTCTCAATTTACAGCATGCAAGGAAACCTTCAAGTATTCATTCTACAGAAAATACAGACAGTCATTCATTCATACACATCATCACATAACATAGGATTTAACGTGGTTCACTTCCCTGGATAGAAAGCTACGTCCACAAGAACAATTGGCAATATATTTCTTTCAAAAGGGATGGGGCAACCGTTCTTAGTCTACGCACTTAGATGCAGACTCTCCTTCTCTCGACTAGGTCTCTACGCACACAGCTGCAGAGCCTTTACAATATTCTTAGCTCAGAGAGATTTTACAATACAAAAAGGGTGTCTCCTTAAGTTCTCAAAACAAAATCATAACAATAATATAGAGAGAGAACAACCCACAAAAAGCGAACCCCCATCCCATACAAAATGTCTTCTTAAATAGATCATGCCTGAAGGTCATGTCTGTATAATGCCGAAGACCTAAAACCCAAAACCCTAAGGGTTTCCAAAACTGCGTCGGTTTTCCAAACCGACTTGCTGGCTCCTGGTAGCATCTGCTTGATCATGGCAGATCTCCACATCCTCATTATGTCGCTATTGGCCTTCCTATCGCACGCATGCCTACAGGCTGCTACTGCCGAACCGTTTCTCTCTAACGGTTTTACCTTTTGCACGTGCCAAACGTTGCTTTCCTTAACAACCCACGCATGGTCGCCTTCCTGTTTTGCCTACGCACACCGCTTTGTTGGCTCCACGTGGCCTCCTAACTCCGTAGCACTGCTTTTGCGCAGTACTGGTCTTCGCATCACGGTCAAAACTTCGACACTGCGTGCAACTCCGCAGTCTCGTCAAAAGTTGGATGCTGCACGCAACTTCGCAGCATCCTCAATACTTAGCCAAAATTGTGTTTCTGGGCTGCGCTCAGCTCAGTTTTCCCTACCTGCCTCAAAAAAGGGCTTCCCAAAAATTTAACTCAACCTGGGCCCAACATGCCCCTAACACTTACATGTGGCTCGTCCCCGAGCCATCGATTGTTTCAGTTGTCTCACTCTGCACCGCGACCGGTGGGACGAACTTGGCCGTGAACTCATCATATGTGCTACACAACTGCACCACTACTTCTCTTGTATCCTCCTCAACCTGTTTAATTGTCTCAAGCAGTGTTGGAGTTATTTCTTGTCCAATTTGATCTTGTACCTGCTCCTGGTTATTGCGCAGTTCGATTAACTTATCTTCAATCTGCTGCAAAACCGCCATGGCATTCTCTAGGAGTTGCTGCGACTGATTATCCATCTTAGTCTCTTTTTGTCGCAATTACTGTACTTCTTTCTTTAAGCTAGATATGTCCTTGTATCTCGGTAGCCTTTCTCTAGGTGGAAGAGCTTTCACCTCTATGTTCAACTTGTCCAACGCGGTCTGTTTTTCTTGTACCACGGTCTTAACCTGCAACAACCCTTGATCCTCTTCAAGGGTCGCGATTGCCTGCGAAACCTTATCCAGGAGAGATTGGCACTTAGCCATCTCACTTATGATGCTTTTCGAGGCGGCGCTGACTACCTGCTCTCTGACCTGCTATTCGTTTAATGGCGCCTGCTTATTTAGCTTCTCCTTCAATGTAGCAATATCGACCTCATAATAAATTTCTTTGTCCTGCATCTCTGACTGCAAGGATCTCACCTTATCTCCGATCCTCAGAACTGTGTCTGTAGGATCATCCTGGATGTCTATGTATTTAATATCCTTCACCACATTGGATATGGTGGTCTCCAAATTATGTCGGCGGTCCTGTTCGTTGCGTAGCTGTATTTATGCCTTCTACTGAATTTGTCTGTTTGCTGAGGTGAGCTCTGCTTGTAACTTCATCGCTTCAACTGTCCATTCATGCATCTCCTCCACGATCTGCGTGTGGATGAAGTGCAATCCTGGTAACGGGATTTTGGCTAAGTCGAGCTCTACCCTCTCGACTCTCATTGTGTCCAAGGCCACTTGCTCTGCTATTGGTTAACGCAACAGCCAATGGGTCCAAATGGACAATCCTAGTCTTCGACGGCAGCGTTATTGCTAGTTGTTGGCTTCCTTGCTGCGAGGTTCCTACCGACCTCCTTTCAGCCCCTGCTTCTTGCGGCACAATAAGGCTTTTCTGGACATCGTCCATTTTCTTCATTAGGCCTTGCATTGCGAGCCTTGTCTGGTGCAGGTCATCGTGGATGACCTTGTCCTTCTTTTCTTTAGCTGCCATCAGGTCCTTCATCTACTCTGAGATTGTTTCGGTTATCATCTCATAGTCATCATCATTGAGGACTGCCTCCAATTGAATCTTTGTAGCCTTCACCGTTTTCCTTGACTTTGGCTTCTGCGAAGTCTCAGCTTCTTTTGTCTTCCCTGTTTCTTCAATGATTGGCATGAGAGCAGGATCGGCTCATCTTCTTCTGAATCTGTCTCCATGTCCATGACCTCTACACAGAATTCTGCTAGCCAATCTTTCATGAGGTCCTCAATATCCTGCTCGTACATGTTGTACTTTCCTAGGAAGCACTCTGGTTTCCTCGTTTGTGCTTTCGGCAATATGAATATAAATTTCATATCGGCCTCAAAGTTGATGATGCAGATATACTTTTCCGTGACCTGCTTTGTGATGCGGGGTGTCTTCGTGATTGCGTCGTGCAGCTGCATATAGCACTGGTAAAAGACTTATGTGGTTGTATGCTGGTGCTCTGGATTTGTGTTTGTCCAGAGGTTGACAAATTTAAACCCTCTAGAATCCTTGGGATCCATAACGACACCCGCATAATCTCACAGCTCCTTCTATCCGCACAAAGCAATCAAGACGATGAACCAGGTGAAATGGAACTGGCCGCCATTCACCTGGGTGTCGTTGAGTTCTTCAAGAAACTCATTCAGCAAAAATTGACACCAATTGAAGCTGTGGCCTTCGGTCGCTGCGGCACCAAGGAGTATTGCGCCCGCAGGAACCTCCAAAGGCCTAGTTGTTTTAAGCATCTTGCCTGCGAGCAACTGCGTTACAAATCTTGTTTCTCGGTCCTCTATGTCTTCTGTCGAGAATCCTCTTTTTCCCTTTACCACGGAGTGGGTCTTCTTCATCTTCTCCACAGCCTCTTTTTCTTTGCTCTTCCCCTGGAAGAAATGCTTCGGATCCTTACCACGCTTGCTTAACCCGGTGATGCGGTGGATCAAATCAATGTTAATGTCAATATTTCTGTTCAGCCATAGATAACCTTGGTGGATTCACTCCATGAGTGTGCAAACCACGACATTCAGTTCTGGAGAGTGGTCAAAATGTGGCAATCTCAGCAAGTTTAGTAGCCCTGACTGAATGACAGGTGCTAACCAACTGTCAGCTACCAAGTTGAGAGTTCCCTTGGCATCCTTTTTCCAGCACATATACTGGTCTGGTTGAAAATCTGGGTATTTGGGAACATCTGGCTCATCTTTCCTCATTCCCAAGAGGTCATAATCCTCCCATTTACAATCTCCTATCTTTCCCAGCAGATTCTTACCAACGTTTACATGCTTTTACATAGGCGACAGCAGGATGTTGTATCTCGCAGTCTTGAGCAATTTAAACACAGGGGCATTTAGTGCCCATGGAGAGATATATTCAGGTGTCATCTTTAGAGGTTCTATCTGAAAGACTGGTGCTTTCTGTGCCGAGGATCCCAACTTTATGATATTGGATCGATGTGTAGTTACCACTTTTCCCTTATCTTTTGGTTTTTCCTGCATCGTGGGATTAATTCTTGGTGATCTACGGGATCCTTCTCCTTGTTCTACGGTGACCTTCTTAACTAGGGTTTTCGTTAACTGTTGAATCCCTCCTTGTTGAAAGATCCTCAGGTCTTCTTCAAGGGTCAGTTCTTCTTCTCTAAAGGGAGGTTCGGACATTCACAATTGAGGTAGCGGCTAAGGAAGACAGAATGCAGATGGCTACTAGCTCAAAGAGGTTAATCGCAAGAAAATTCTAAGTGCTTGGTAATGCCTATGAGTCTCCCAACGGTGTTATTTATAGGTGCAGCAGACCCTCTCCCGTGCCCTTCAATGACTAGATAAGCATTTAATGTGGTGTCCATTGGCAAATTTGAGTGGATCCTTTGGTCCTTTCTGTTGTCAGCGTGCTCAGAATGGCTATCTTTTTTTTAAATGTTGAAGCAGTTGCTGCAACGGTCATCTAACGGCTATTTTTCTGAAAAGCCATGCAACGACTATTTTTCTCCGGGTGCTGCACCGAACTACGTGGCAGGCCATCTGCAAACCTACGCGGATACTTCGCAGTGCTGAAAATTTCCAACTACGGGGCTGCTTCGCAGTGCCAAAAATTTCCAACTATGCAACTTTCACTATATATATTTTTCTTTTTTTTTCTTTTTTTTTTTAACCCTACACGGATACTTCACAGTGCCGAAAATTTCCAACTACGCGGCTGCTTCACAGTACCAAAAATTTCCTATTGCGTGGCTTCCACTATATATATATATATATATATATTTTATTTTTATTTTTTTTCCTCACGCGCAGCTTCAACAGTGTTGCGCAGTGCATAGATCATTCTTCCTTTTATCATACATGTACAGACTCCTTTACATTTCTAGTGTCCACTTTCAACTGTACTTGACACTTAGAACTTCCTTCCTTGGTTCGTTATTCAGGGTTCTGTGAAGCAGTGCTATCATGGTATAGCTTTAGCCTGCTTCCATTTATCAAAGTTGGCAAAGTATCTCCAGCTAAATTGGCTAACTGGACCACACTAGTGTTAGTAACATGCATCAGAGTATATGGGCCAAGCTAATGCATCTTAAATTTACCAGGGAATTTCATGAATTTGCTATCATACAGGAGGACTAGATCACCTACCTGAAAACACTTGTTCTTTATATGGCGATCATGCCATGCTTTCTCGCGGTCCTTCTGAGCTTGCTGGTGGAAGCCTGCGATGAAGTGATCTTCCTCCAAGCCCAGTAAATGTAGTAATATTTCTTCTAGAGCTTCACAGTCTACCATCCCTATAAATGCAGCGATTCTCAGACTAGGGACAATATATTCCATAGGCATTATAGCCTCCTGCCCATAAACCAACCGAAAGGGTGTATGTCCTGTCAATTTCTTGCACGTTGTCCTGTATGCCCATAGCACAGATGAGACGCGCAGGTCCCAATCGTCTCTATTTACATTGCACACCTTAGTGAGTGCGTTCTCCAATATTTTATTGAAATCCTCTACAGTACCATTCGCATGTGGATGATATGGAGTACTACGTTGATGACGAATGTGGAATTCCTTTGTAAGCGGCTCAATCGTCTTGTTCAAAAAGTGAGTACCTTGGTCACTCATCAAAATCTTCGGACAGCCAAATCTGGTGAGTATTTCTTCAAAAATAAATTGTGCAGCAGTACTGGCACTACAGTCCTTAACTGGTTTTGCTTCTGCCCATCTGGTGAGGTAATCTATAGCAGTAATAATATACCTTGCACCCGTTCTTTTTCCTGGTGGGTTTATAGGACCCACAAAGTCTATTGCCCATTTTTGAAATGGCTGCAATGTTAATTGTGGATTCAATGGCATCTCATCTCAGCATGATGGTTTTCCCATCCTTTGACAGACATCACAGTTCCTGCAATGTTCTTTGGCATCTTTATGGATTATAGGCCACCATAGCCCTGCGCACAATATCTTCTGTGCAGTAGCTCTTCCTGCATAGTGACCTCCCACGATTCCTGAGTGTGCGTCGGCTAGAATAAATGGCTTCTCGCGATCGAGTACGCACTTGCGCAGGACTTCATCCAGCCCAAGTTTGTATAACTGACCTGCAATTATAGTGAAGTCCGCGGCGCGCACCACTAACTGTTTTTTCTGTTGGAACGAGAATTCCTGGGGTGCCAGCCCTGTGGTTAGGAAGTCAATGATATCATTGTAATAATCATCGACAACCTGTATACTAAATAACTGCGCATCAGGCAGACTGTCTTCAATATTCGTCAGCTCCTCTCCTGACTCGATCCTTGACAGATGATCAGGTCCCAAGTTCAGTCTACCTAGCTTGACAATAATTTCAAAGTCATATTCCTAGAACAGCAGTAGCCATCGGCATATGCATCCCCCTAACACTGGCTTTTTGACCAAATATTTCAATGCAGAATGGTCACTAAACATAAGGAAGTGTGATCCCAGCAAGTAGTGTCTAAATTTTTGTAGGGCATATACCATCGCAAGGCCTTCCCTCTCGGTAGTAGTATAGTTCTTTTCTGCTGTTGAGAGCTTTTTGCTAGAAAATGCAATAGGGTGGTCAATACCTCCCTCTCCTGGCTGAGCTAACACGATTCCCAGGGCAATACATGATGCATCAACATGGACATGGAATGGCTTTGTCCAGTCTGGAAGGACTAGAATCGATGCAGTGGCCATCTTTTATTTCAATGTGTCAAAACCATGTTCGCATTCTGCGTTCCAAATGAACGGTGCGTCTTTCTTCAGCAGCTTTTCCATTGCTGCGGTTATCTATGCATAACCCTTTATAAATTTCCTGTAATATCCAGTATGGCCTAATGTAGATCGCAACATCTTGACTAAATTTGGTGTTGGTAAGTTTGCAATAACTGCAATCTTCGCAAGATCTACCATCAGTCCTTGCTTACAGACAATGTGGCCAAGTAAAATTCCATAAGGCACACAGAAAATACACTTTTTCAAATTCAAGGATATTTGATGCTGTCGACACTTCTCGAGCATCATGCGGAGATTCGTGCAATGATTTTTCAATAGACCAAATATAGTCCAATCATCAAAATACGCTTCTAAAAATTTGTGCATAAAATCTTTAAATGCTGCGACGACGACTCTAGAGAATATGGTAGGTGTGTTCTTCAGCCCAAAAGGCATGATGGTGTACTAGAATGACCCCCATTCTGTAGCAAATGTTGTCTTATGCCTGTCCGCAGGATCAATCCTGATATGATGATAACTAGAGAAACCATGAATGAAAGAATATGCCTCATTTCCTCCAACGTTATCAAGCACTTCGTCTATGAATGGAGTAGGAAATGGGTCGTGCATGGAAGCATCGTTCAGCTTTCTGAGATCCACACAAATCCTGATCTCACCTTTTTCTTTCTTGTCTTGAACAACCATGGGGCTAATCCATTTGGATTCTTCAACTGGTTCAATGATTCATGCTTCTAGCATCTTATCTAGCTCTGCGCGGACTTTTTCCTTATAGCGCGGATTCAATCTGTATGGCCTCTGCTTGACAGGATTAGCACCTGGCTTTAAAGGTATTTTCATGACCCCTAGGTCTCCCAAAATTCCTTTCATTTCTATAAATTTTGTTGGAAATAGTTCCTGATACTCATGTAAGGTATCTGCAATCTCTGCAATAGTCTGATCGTCCCAATCATATCCGAAGGAACTTCGGCTCTTTGTCTGTGCCAATGTTCACTTTTTGTGTTTTTACTGGTCCAATCATATCTCGGATTTCTAACGGAGGTCCTTCTACCTCACGCGTGCCTTCTGATTCTGGTATATATATGTTGTGCGGGTCACCCTCATCATCTTCATTTGTATCATTGGTATCTTCAGCTAAGTTGTAACACTCGATCAAGTGCTCTTCATGTTCCTTCCATTCTGACTGTAGGTGTGCAGGAACGCACTCTGTCCCAAAAAACTCCTGTAATGTTATGTTTTGATGATGACAGTCATCCTGGAATATGTGCTTCTTGATTAGCTGTAATGATTTATGGATTAATGGATTCTCGTCTTCAAAACTGAAGTCCTTCCGGAAGTTCGCAGTGAGAAGCTCCCAATCAGTGAGTTCATTGTGCAACTCCAGGTCGAGGTACCATTTCTCTGGGATACCCGCATCCAATGTATGTACAAATAAATGTACCCATTCTGTAAGTGGTCTTTCCACCCATGCCTTTGAACAGATTTCAATGTGCTGACTAGGGTATGTCTGTCCATTATACTTTTCAAAGGGTAAAGTAACCTTTTCGGCGAATTGGATCTGCATCTTAGTTCTACATTGATCCCAAGTGGTCAATGTTTTCTTATGTGCCTTCCACCATCTGGAGGGTGTATCATGAAATGTTATATCTAAAGCTGGAAATATATGCTCATCTGGTATAGCTGCAGTATATTCCCTTATGAAACTGTAAACATTAGCAGAACCATCATATGTGGGAATAGGACTCACCTCTTTTCCGATCCAGCGCAGTGAATTTGTAACCTACGCACATCTTCTTGCTGACACTTCATGCATGCGACTTTTCCAATTCTCTAGCCCTGTATCTGAGTCAGAGATACAAGAAGTGTCACATCGCCAGCTGAGCGTACCGTCCGCAGTAGGATTAATGTAGTCTTCCTTGTTCGCAGTCAGCTGGTATAGTCGGTATAAATCTTGAGCTTGGGATTCCTCCTGAATCGGCTCACTGTATCTATCACCATCTTTAGGATCCAATGGTGCGATGACCCTAAGATGCTTCCCTTCAAAGATCATCTTCTTTGTTTTCAAATTTATGATAGCCAAGTTATCCATAGCCCAATCAATTCCCAATATTGTTAGAAAAGGTTGACTATCATCCACAAATTCAATAACCTCAAAGTCTGCATGATTCTGTACTCCGTCAATGTCAACTACTACATTGGCTAAGCGGCCAAAAGGTATGAACTTCTCCTGATTAGTCATTCGTAACTGGATAGGTGACCAAAGCAACTTTGGTCAACCTGTATGTTGCCATGTCTGCTTAGTTAAGACATTCACTTCTGATCCCAAATCAAGGATGACTTCATCCATTTAAAAATCTCCTATCTGCGCAGTAAGCCTCATCTCTCGGCCTGTTCTTTTGTGCTTCCTTATATGATGTACAGCGCTATCTGGAGTCTCTGTTGCAATCTGAGGTTCATACTGGCTGATAAGCTTCTGGAGCTCTACTATGGCTTTTTCACTTTTTAGTAACTTCATGCAGCTTCGCAAGAACTGCGCAACAGAAGTACGGACATCTGTCGCAGTACTTGTTTTGTCATATGGAGTCGGCATGTCTTCAACATGCAATGTTTCACTACTCAGTGGGATCCTTGATGACTTATCTACTTGTTCTCTAAATGTATCCCGCGCATCAATGAAGATCTCCTTGTTCTTCTGTAGGTTAAGAGGGGGTGCTTTTCTTGGAGCTTTCCTTATCCATACTGTTTCAAGGGGATCCTTCTTCGTATGTGCCTCCCTTGATGTTGAAGCTTCTTCTCCTCTGTCGCGGCCTGTCTCAGCGCCACTGCGTGTGACCACGTTAATGCTTGGATCAACTGGTCTATTCTCTACTGTGATCCACTGGACGCTTGGATTTGGAGCCTTTGTTCATCTTCTCTTCTGCATTTCCACCTCTAATACTGGGCAATCTTCAATGACATGCTCAAATGATTTACAATAATTGCACATAGTGCACAGGTTAACACAATCTCTAGACGCATGCCCAGGTTAGCCACAGTTATAGCAAATGACTTGGTCACTGCCTCTTCCTTGTGCTAAACCATCATTTCTTCCTTTGCCACGGTGTCCACCACCACGACCTCTGTATCCTCCTTGGGAATATTATGCATTTTCTTGTTTCGGCTGGGTCTCTTCTTATACACGGTACAAGCCAGTGCCTCGCATTGAGTCCATATCCCTTTTTCTTTCATTCATTAATTCATATGCACGGCAATTGGATTCATCATGTCCAACTAATTTACATAAATTGCAGTATAAATTCTTAGGAGTTTTCACATATTTCTAGATGAGGTAACAGTCTTCAGGTCTATGTCCTGTGGTTCTACAAATTTCACACCATGGGGCCTGATTCTGATTTAATGGGTTAGGCGCACCACTGTTAATATAGTCGCAGAATAGAGGGCAATGCTCGTGGTCATGACCTTCTCCTTTACAACTTGTACACCAGACCTCCTATCTAGGTTCATATCTTTGTTCTTTACCATTTTTCATACTTTGCAGTTCAAGTGTCAGGGTGGTCAGCTGGTTCTAGATCTGAGACATCCCAGAACTAGTATCACTAATCGGCGAAGCTTCCAGTTTCATTGCAATTTCCAAGGCCTCTGCCTGGGATAGAACCTTTTGTTGTATCAATGGTAATCTGATATGAGGTAATAGCGCAGCAATAAACCATTCTTTATGTTGTTCCGGTGGTATAACAAAGCTTACTTGGTCTAGTAAGGTCTTAAATTTCTGATCAAATTCCCAGACCATTTCAGTTGGTCTCTGCTTTATTTCTTTCAACTCAATTATACACTGAGACTCAGACTTAGGTTTCTTGAACTCTGCCACCAGTGTGACTTTAATTTCTACGAGGGTTCTCGGCTGTACGGTAGAGTATTTCATAAACCAATGTAGCGCTCTATCCCTGAAAGTGGTGATGAGTTTTGCTTGCTTCATAGCATCGTCCTAGATTTGTCTTACACTCCATATGGCTTCACAAAGGAGCCAATGTTGATCAGGGTCTTCTAGGCCAGTTCCTCTGAATATTGGTAGTTTCATATCAGTGTTCGCCATTGTGCTACTAGGTGGTGGGGCACCGGGATTAGTGCACGGCTGCTGCAAAAGGATCTGCGCAATGAATACAAATGGGACTATCGGGAGAGATGGACTAGGATGATTCTTCTGCGGGGTGGGCTGCATAGCAGGTGGGTTCTGCGATAAGGGTGGCGCGGTTTGTGCAAACGGTGGATTCTCAGGGGTAAATGATTATGCAACTTCACTATCAAGATCGCAGGGGATCTCAGTATCTATATGAATTTTAGGGCCTTTCGGATCTTTATTAATTTTATATCTCTTTCCACTTCTAAGAGTATGTGTCTCTTCGTCAGAATCAATATATGTACTATTTATCATGACAAACTTCAAGCATATTACTGCATTCTTAGAACACCTTTCTCAGCTAACAGCATCTTAATGTATAGACTGAGGTTGTTCAGAAACTTACCATGGAATCCTCCGAAAAAATTTGCTTCTGCTTGGCTGTAGGATTTGAGTGTGTCTACAGCAAATTCTATTACAAAGCCTTCTAGCATATGATCGACCCAATAATCAACTGTGCGTGACAATGGGATGTCTAACGCTTTAAGCTGTGCTGTGAGCTCGGGATTCCACTCCGTAGGAACTCCTCCTTGGAAACAATTTTTCTTCACTTCGAGCTGCGAGATCCATGCATGCAGCTCATTTGGAAACGATGCCCAAAAGATCTCGTGAATGTCGTCTAACAGATATCTATCCAACCATTGTGTGTCGCTTAGACGCGAATGTCTATTTTCTTTTCTGTTAAAATCGCTTATGGTCTTATCCCACTAAGCTTGGATTTCTGTCTTTTCAGGATGCCAATAGTCAGATCCTTCGGGGAACTGATATTCTTCTTCACACATCATAATTGCAACTCAATGAAACCATTTCAACTCATCATGGATTCTAGCGCGGCAACGGAACCATTTCAACTCATCATCGATTCTAGCGCGGCAATGGAACCATTTCAACTCATCATGGATTGTAGCACGGAAACGGAACCATTTGTTGGCTTAAACTGACCTAGAGGTTTCCAATTAGACCCAGGTTCTTTGTGGTTCTTCCTTTTACCAACAAAACCCCTTCACACCGGCCCTTTCGGAAACAACCTGCGAGCAGGTTGAGGTCTCACCCGAGGTGTATCTTTATGGGGTACTGCGGAATCAGGTTTCCACAGTAAATGATGAGTTGTTTATCCGAGAAAGCTACGCAGCGCGGGACAGAAGGAGTGCGCTGCGGGGTAGAGTGATGCGGTGCGCAGCAAGCTATTTGCTGTGAGCAGTACTGTGCGGTGGAGACAACACTACGGGCCGCACCAAGGGTTTCTTACTGTTGTGAATCTTCTACTGGAACTGCGAATCACCCACAATTATCCTCTACTTGGAAAATATCGAAAACATTAAGTCACTGAAATGAATATCACTCATCCATTCATTCAGGAACTTACTGGCTATCTTTCTAGCATTCATTAAGAACTTGGATTATTACAACATGACTAAAATGATTAACATGATTAACTGTACTGCGTTCGTCACTGTGTTTAAGAAAGTAATTATACTTTAAATGACTAATTCACGGCCTTAACATAGAATTGAAGTGTTCACCATTCATCTGCTTCCACGGAACCTAACATATCATTCCCAAACTTCTCCTATTGGTAAATGCATATCAAATTTCTCAATTTACAGCATGCAAGGAAACCTTCAAGTATTCATTCTACAGAAAATACAGACAATCATTCATTCATACACATCATCACATAACACAGGATTTAACGTGGTTCACTTCCCCGGATGGAAAGCTACGTCCACAAGAACAGTTGGTAATATATTTCTTTCAAAAGGGATGGGGCAACCTTTCTTAGTCTGCGCACTCAGCTGCAGACTCTCCTTCTCTCGGCTAGGTCTCTGCACACACAACTGCAGAGCCTTTACAATATTCTTAGCTCAAAGAGATTTTACAATACAAAAAGGGTGTCTCCTTAAGTTCTCAAAACAAAAGCATAACAATAATACAAAGAGAGAACAACCCACAAAAAGTGAACCCCCATCCCATACAAAATGTCTTCTTAAATAGATCATGCCCAAAGGTTATGTCTGTACAATGCCAAAGACCTAAAACCCAAAACCCTAAGGGTTTCCAAAACTGCATCGGTTTTCCAAACTGGCTTGCTGGCTCCTGGTAGCGTCTTCTTGATCATGGCGGATCTCCACGTCCTTATTCTGTCGCTATTGGCCTTCCTATCGCACGCGTGCCTACATGCTACTACTGCCGAACTGTTTCTCTCTAACGGTTTTACCTTCTGTGCGTGTCAAACGTCGCTTTCCTTAACAACCCGTGTGTGGCCGCCTTCCTGTTTTGCCTACATCCGCCGCTCGGCAATCCTGAAGTATCTTTCCAAAATTGGTTGCTACCGGTCGAGTCAGTAACTACACTTGATATTTGTCTAGCACACCACTTTGCTGGCTCCACGTGGCCTCCTAACTCCGTAGCACTGCTTCTGCGTAGTACTGGTCTTCGCACCACGGCCAAAACTTCGACGCTACACGCAACTCCGCAGTCTCGTCAAAAGTTGGATGTTGTGTGCAACTTCACAGCATCCTCAATACTTAGCCAAAATTGTGTTTCTGAGCTACGCTCAGCTCAGCTTTCCCTACATGCCTCAAAAAGGTGCTTCCCAAAACTTTAACTCAACCTGGGCCCAACACATATGATGGGTAAGCAACCAATAGTGTTGGATAACATTCCATTATTGCTTGTCTAGAATGAAACCTCTTTGCTAACATGCTGGGAGAAATGCACACTCTTGATAGTGTGTTCTGGTAGAGATTGAAGGCATCTAAATAGTCACCGTATGCATACGGGATATGGAAAATTGTTGTGCCAAAGCATTGGCCAAAATAGTTGCATAACTATGTGAATCATATCAGTATGCATAAAAGGTTATCATTGAAATGATTTGATGATTATGAAGTGTTACTCATCTTGTAATTGAATTTGATTTGTAGGAAAGATCACGTGCTATGATCTACAAGAGAAGGATGATGAACACTTCTTCCAAAGAACAAGTGATTATTGTTCAGCAAGAAGTCTTACAAATCAAACATACTACATAGGTACAAGGCAAAGTATGTGGCTTGCAGTTTCTCACATGAAGAGGGAATTGATGGATACACTTCTACTAGAGCTCTACTAATGATAGACCCAGTAATGAAATAAAAGTTACATCAGGAGAACATGAAGGAAACTTTCTTGGATGATGAAGTGTATAGAGAACAACCACAAGGATTTGAATTTGAAGACGGAAGGACTCACGTATACAAGTTGAAGAAGGCTCTGTATGGATTGAAGCAATCTCCTAGAGCTTGGTACTAAAGGATAGATATATTTTTTACGAGCTTGGGATTTACCAAAAGTAAAGCTGACCCTAAACGTTACTTTAAGGTTATGGATGATGAACCTATCATATTATTGTTGTATGTGGATGATTTATTTCTGACATGAAATGAGAAATGGATTGTAGAGTGCAAGAAGAAGCTCGTTGGAGAATTTGAGATGAAAGACCTTGGATTGATGCATTATTTTCTAGTATGGCAGATCCCAGAAGGAATCTTTCTCAACCATGGAAAGTATGTTGTGGAAATCCTAAGAAAAAAAAAGATTTGATATGTTGGAATGTAAAGCCATGGCCACACCCATGGATACCAACCTGAAGTTGTTAGCTGATGAATCATCATAGTTAGTGAATGTTACTCAGTACAGACATATTATTGGGTCGTTGATGTATCTGACGAATACCAGGCCTTATATATTCTTTGCCATGAACATCCTTACTCAGTATCTAGTTAAGCCTAGATGTGTTCACCTAGTAGCTGCAAAGCATGTGATGAGGTACCTAAAAGGTGCGATAGACTTTGGTCTATACTATGTTGGAGATCATGACTACAAATTCTATGGTTATACATATGCAGATTGGGTTGGAAGTGTCTCAGATAAGAAGAGCACCTCAGATGGATGTTATAGTCTAGGATCTGTCATGATATCATGGTTTAGTAGGAAGCAGTCCAGTGTTGCTCTCAACACAGCTGAAGAAGAGTATATAGAAGCTTGTTTTGCTAGTTGTGAATCCATATGGGTTCGAAAATTGATTTTAGGTCTAACTGACTTGGATTTGGATACCATAGTGATTCTATGTGACAACTAGAGTTGTATAAAGATGACGGAGAACCCAGTGTTCCATGACAAGTCAAAGCACATAGAAATTTGGTATTTTTACATACGAGATATGGTACAGAAGGGAGCTATAAAGATCTAGTATATTATCACTGATGAGAAAGTTGTTTATGTGTTGACTAAGCCTCTATCTCGAGTGAAATTTGAGTATTCCATGACAAGCTTGGTTTGGTTCGAAAGGACCGTCCTCGAAAGGGGAAGAAATGATCATGATGTTGCAGTGGGATTGTATCATCCATGGAATTCATGTCCTAAATTGATCCGCAAACGTTTGTCTCTATGATGTTGCAGTGGGATTGTATCATCCGTGGAGTTCATGTCCTAAAGTGATCCACAAACTTTTGTCTCCATGATGTTGCGGTGGGATTGTATCATCCCTGGACATTAGTCCTAAAGTGATTCGTAGAATTTTGTCTCTGTGAGTGTGGTTGGGATTGTATCATCCCTGGACATTCGTCCTAAAGTGATTCGCATCCTTTTCTCTCCGTGAGTGTGGTTGGGATTATATCATCCCTAGACATTAGTCCTAAAGTGATCCGCAAAATTTTGTCTCTGTGAGTGTTGTTGGGATTGTATCATCCATGGACATTAGTCCTAAAGTGATCCGCATACTTTTGTATCCGTGTGTGTGGTTGGGATTGTATCATACCTGTGCATTAGTCCTAAAGTGATCCACAGACTTTTGTCTCCGTGAGTGTGGTTGGGATTGTATCATCCCTAGACATTAGTCCTAAAGTGATCCACAGACTTTTGTGTGAGTGTGGTTGGGATTGTACCATCCTTGGACTTATGTCCTAAATTTATAGGGACTGATCATCCCGTAACTGGATTAGGATTGCATCATCCTTCGAATTATGTCCAAAAGTGAGAGGGATTGATCAACCCATAATTGGATCATGTGTGTTGCAGGTTATGTTGCTGTAGATGATGTTGTTTCTGATCAAAAGATCAAGTGTTGTTGTTGATCGAAAGATCAAGAGTTGTTGTAGATGATCGAGAGATCAAGTGTTGTTGTAGATGATCAAGTGCTGCGGAGGATGAAGATCAAAGATGAAGACTCAGTGCTATAGAATATGATGCTCAAGTATTGAATATATTCCAGTAACTATTCCAGTTGCCGATGTTGTTGAAGAAAACTTCCGATGATTTATAGATTTATCACCCTGTTGTTGTTGATGATGCTCTCTCTCCTTGCTGCTACAGTTGATGTTGTTTTTTTCAGTAGAATACGCTTCTCGTTAAGGGGTAGTTTTTAAATATTGCAACTTCAAAGAATATTCTATTTTATTTTATTATTGTAATTTATTCAGAGATGCTTTATTCCTCTGTCGGGATGTTATTATTACATTTGGTCATGTAAAGTCATTGAGGTAAATCCTTCTTTGTAATTCGGGGCATTAGAACCCCCTAGAGTCAAATGTAATGGATTTTTTAAGTCCCCTAGAGGAGTCGGCCCAGTTAGCATTAGTTGAGTGGTAAAGTTAGTTGAGGTCAACATGTCAAGTTGTAAAATTAAAGTAGAAGTGAATGTATAAATAGAGAGCTAGGCTCTCTCATTTATTCATTCATTCACACACACACTCACTTGTGTAATTCGCATAGGAGAGAGAGAAAGAGATATATGCAAGGAGAATGAGCACTTGTTTGGGGTTTTGTCTTTGTACTTTTGATCATCTATATTGAGGAAATTTTGTTGGGTTTTCTTCCCCTAGAGGGTTTCCCAGGATAAATTTGTGTCTCTTGTGTTTATGTTGTGCTTGTTATTCTCTCAGTAAGATCCTAGATAAGTATTGATTAAAATCTAACATGGAATACTGATTTAATCTATCTTAGCATATTGAATCTTAACAAACTTTACTCAACAATTCTCCCCATTTGTGATTGATGGAAAAAACCTCAACTCTCTCTCCCCTTTGATATTAATGAAAACGGGTTGAAGTAACTTTGTTCACCTGCTCCCCGTGGTAATATGTTGGCTCCCCCTCTCAATATGATTATATTCTATGACTTTGTTTTAATGAACATTCTCTCCCCTTGCAAAGGATAATTTTAATTAACTGTGAATTCCTTTTGATAATAACTTTACTTAATGACAATGCTTCCCCTTTGATTATTTTGAATCCTCCTTAGACTAGGCCATTTCTTGAAACTTTCTAAATTTCTTCCCGTGTTCTTGTATGACTTACCAAGCCACTGTATTTTTCTCTAGACACTCCTTAAGTTGTTGTCCTTTCTTTTGTTTTCCTTTCTTTCTACTTGGAATCCCCCTCAACATTATCCATGATACTGGGAGCCTTCATTCCAAATTGTTTAAAGCAATGTATAATGTTTTTCTGCTATAGGATCATCACTTGTAATCCTAATACCTTACTTTTTACTTTTTGATTTGTTAGTATTACTCAACTTTGCAACTATTGTGATTATGTCCTTTGAGAATTCTCCATTGACCTGTTCTTCATGTTTTTCCCTCACATCTTTAACATGTAACACCAATTCCTTTTTGTCTTCGATCTTGGTATTGTTTCTACTTTCATTCAACATGCTACACAAATTCAAGATAAGAGGTTTTCTTTGGTTTCCTTCTTTGAGCCTTGAAACTTCATCATCTGCATAGAGGAGAAATCCACAAGCTTATTTCTTTTATTCTTTAGACTTCTTCTTCTAGACCTTGGTGAAATTATTCCCTTGATTGATTAGGGCATTATCTTTCTCATTTCTTCTGAAGTTGTTTCTGCAGAACCTTGCAATGTACCCATAGTTGTGACATGCATAACATTCAACACTATTCGAAGCCATGTAGATACCTCTATTACTTCCTTGAGTATTCCTTCTATAAGCTATACAATTCATAGCCTTATGTCCAAAATTATTACATGAAAAACATTAACCAGAAAAGAAGCTTTGGAACATGGGAGCAAATGGTCTTCTTTGTGATGTAGTCCTTTTGAATTCATGTTTATGCTTATCATAGTATTCTCCTTTGTTGTTTCCTTATCCTTGATTGGAGGTTATCAAGACATTTGAATAGATTCTAGGATTTTCTTGAGATTTCTTCTCTGGTAGCTTGGAGCTTTCACCTTCTTCAATATTTTTCTGATTGATGTCATAATCGAGACCATTTTTATCAAGTGGGTACCTTTGATGGCTCATCAATTCATTTAGGAATTTTATGTTCTTTTCAAATTTTGATTTTATCTTCATCTTATCCAACTCTTGTTTTAGAGAAACAATTTATAACTCCCTTTATTAGCACATTTCTTCCTTCTTCTTGAGTTGGTCATTCGTGACTTCTTCACTTTCCTTTATCTCTTCCACTTGAACCCTTAAGCTAGTAATAGTATTATTATCATTTTCATGAAGTTCTTCTTGCTTTTGACAAAACTCTTTCTTTCCTTAAATTTATCTTGTTACATCTTCTTCAATCTTCTTGTCCTCTTCTATTTAACTCCTAAGACCAACAATGGTTTAATTTTTCAATACTATCTTCCATCTGTCCTTTGGAATTTTGATCATACTCATGATATATTTGTAGCTAACCTTTTATTATCTAGTTCTCCTTTTTGAGTTCTGAGAGTTCTACTTCAGCTTCCATGTTTTCCAAACTTAACTCCTCCAATTATTTCTTTAAGGAGCCAATTTCAACTTCATGTTCTTGACAAGTATTTTCCTTTTTTTATTTGCCACCTCCTCTTTTGTTTGATATGATAATGTTTCTTCAATCTTCTTGGCATCTTCAATTTGTGCTTTTAAACCATAGACAATATTTTCAGTCTCACTTAACTTCTCTTCTAGCAATGTATTAATTTATTATACCTTTGTAATTGTTCCATTAGCATTTCTTTCTTTCCTCAAATCATCTAGAGCAACAATAAATTCCCCTTCAAATTCTACTTCATCATTCTCTTCTTCTTTTGAGGCATTGATTTTGCTCTCAATTACTGCATCATCTACTTCAGAATGTTCTTCATTTTTTTGCATTTGACCCTTTCTTTTTATTGTCTTCATGTTTGTTAAAACTACTTTTATATGTATAGGCACATCTAATGTCACAAGAGTTTGATTTTTCACAACAAGAATACTTACTTGATTAATTTTATTTTACCTTTTCTTCAACTAATTCATCATTGACATGTTCATTTGGGTTGTCTTCCATCTTCTTTGATGTTTCTTCTTCCTTTGGTGTATCTTCCTTTTGATATTCTGCACATTGTTGCATTGCTTCCTTTGTGTAGTTTTCTTGTAGTTTGTCCTAGATCTCTTTAGCTGATGTGAATTGTCCTATTTTTTACTTTCATAGGATCATATAGTCCATCCAATCCATTGGCATTGAATCATATAGTCCATCCAATCCATTGGCATTGAATCATTCTTTCATAACTCCTTCTTGGCTATAGTTTTTGGTGGTCTTTTGAGGGTGATGAAACCATTCAAAACAAATTCCCATATGCCACAACTTTGTTTCTGTAAATATAATCCCATCATTATGCTCTAACACTCATAATTTGAACCATCAAATAGTGGAGATCCATTGGGAGAGAAGAGATTTTCATATTCATCCATGTGTGTGCTAGAGATCTTTCTTCCAGTTGTTGGATTATTCTGAAGGAACTGGATCTGATACCAATTGTTTGAATATTCACCAATAATAAGAGGGGGGGTGAATCAATATTTATAACATTTTACCATTTTTAACCTTAAGCGCATTATGTAATATTAACCATTAACAACTCCATTCATCATCGGATAAAATCATACACAATACACAAGATATTTTTACATGGAAACCGAAACGGGATAAAACCACAAAAGATGTTCTTTTATAATTCATCCATTATAATATCAAGCTCTGAACTGAGAGGGACACCCATCCCTGATGCAAGCTCTAACTTGCACAAATTACAGATATCAACCTACTTACAATAACTCCAACTTATTGATTTGGTGAAGGTTCCAACCTTCACTGCAAGAACCAACTTGAAAAAAAATCTCCGACTGAATCATACTCGAAAGAACCAACTTTTTAATATGATCAAACCTATATTTGGGCTGAGGACACAAACCCTCTTGAGCACCAATGCAATGTCCCATGCACCACCCTACCACCCTAATTCTCCAACACCAATTGAAAGGAAGCACCAACTCCCTGAGATAAGAGGTACCAACCTACCCTAGCACCACCTTACCACCCTAATATGAATAAAAGTGTCAACCTATCATTGTCACTGTCTTCACTCTACCACTATCTTCACACTGTCTCTATAACTATGACTATCCCTCTCATTATCACTGCCACTCTCACTATTACTATCACTATCACTATCACTATCACTCCCACTCCCACTATCATCATAATTTTTACTTTCACTATAACTGTCACTACCACTATCACTATCACTATCACTATCACTATCATTTACACTGTCACTGCCATTTCCACTATCACTCACTGCCATTGTCACTGTGACTTTCATTGTCACTATCATTCTCAACATGTCAACCTATACATGACTCAAATATGTCCTCCAAATATACAAACAAGACTTTCCAAAATGTTCTACAAATATTCAATCAAAAGAAAACCAAAACATATCTGCAATATAACCTTCAAATCTGTAGAAAACTAGCCCTTGAAATCTTCAATAAGACCTTCAAGAATAGGAACAAAAAGATGCCTCTCAAGTTTGTAATAAAACCCTAGAAACTATTGAAGAATGTAACTTCGGAAGATATTCTTATTGTATTTTTATCGTACTTCCTTCGAGGAATATTCATATTGTATTTGATCATGTAAAAAGCCTAAAAGAAATCAAGTAAAATAGACAAGTTGTACCAATGGGTAAATTGCCCCAAACAATGGGGAAAACGCACTAGTCAAGTTGGCCCAGTTAGGGAAGAACATGTTAGCCCAGTTAGGTAAAAAGGTCATGCTATAACTAGTATAAATAAGAGTGGCGCCTAGCTCATTTTTACATAACTCACTCAACTAGTTCACATTAGTGAGAGAGAAAGACAAGTTCACTTGGGAGAAAGAGTAACTGCATTGAACACATCTTATTCTTGGGTTTCTTTGTTCTTAGGTTATTGTACGATATTGAAATTGTGTACTCTTGTTTATGTTGTGCTTGAATATCTTTCAGTTATCCTATTTCTATGGTTGTTGTGATAATATATAAATTGTATGAAGATCTAACATAACCATCTTTGCAGTATTAAAATTCTAGCATGGATTCATAGCTAGGCTCAAAGAATACTTTGTGTAGTAGAAATTACTGGAAGTGAAAAATAACGTTTCTTGTTCCAAAGGGTTTTCCCCATATATTGGCTTGAAAAGGAGGACAAAGCAACTCGCCCTAGGAGGGCACATTTTTTTGTGGAAGAATTTTTCAAATCCGAGAATTTTGAATTTTGACCCTGTCACTATTGCTTGGGAAAACTAGGGCATAATATTTTTGATATTTCTATCCATAGATTTGACTTAAGGAAGGGTTTGCTCAATTCACCTTAGGGAGGGACATATTTCTCTCCATTCAAAATTGCAATATTTTGAAGTTGAAAATTTAGGGTTTCTATGACAAAGCCTAGATCAACCAAGAAGTAGATTTCAGAAAGCATTAAAGCAAGTACATGGTTGGAGCATCTTTATTGGTAAGTACTATTATCTTTATTTCCATTTGATGTTCTCATTTTATCAAGATGAAAAAAAATACCAAGCATGAGGATAAGCTTGAAGGAGCTTATAACTTTCGATCATGTAAGTATAGAGTATTGCTCATTCTAGGAGAGAATGATTTGGACAACTATGTTAAGGAGGAAGTTTTGGAGCCATAGGGAGATGAAGAAAAGTCTAAACACAAGAAGAATTTGATTAGGGAAAAGAGGATCATTGCTGAATCCATCAAGGATCACTTGATCCTCCATATCTCATCATTGAAGGATCCCAAGGAGATGTTTGATGCATTGAAAAGACTATATGAAGGAAAGAACATTAATATGAAGGTGACCTTGAGAACTCAACTCAAGGGTGTGAAGATGCAAAACTTATAAAGTATCTAATCATATTTCACAAGGGTCTCCCAAATCAAAGAACAATTAGAATCTATTTGAGACCATTTTGAAAGTGCAAAATTAGTGATGACTACATTGAATGGTCTTCCAGGATAATGAGAATCATTCATTCAAGGAATATGTTCTAAAAGGAAGCTCACCATATTCAGTAGGCTATGGGAGAATTGTACTCAAGAGGAAGCAAAAATTGAAGCCAGAGAAGAGAAGATGGGTAAAGAAGATAATCAAGCCTTAGTAGCTTATACAAAGAGGGAAACGAGAAAGAAAGAAGAGCACTCTCACAAGAATCCTATACGATTCCAAAAGAATAATAGACCTCAGAATGACTACTCAAACTAAAAATGTTACAATTGTCATGAAAAGGGACATCTTGCATGATATTGCATCATAAGCAAAGACCATAACAAGAAAGGAAAGAAGAAGGTATTATGCTCATGCTATAGAAGATGATGAACCAGTTGAGAAGAAAGAAAGGAAATATTCCTCAAGTGATGAAGAATATGTCTTGACTTCAACACTCATAAGGTAAAACCATTGATGATACACTAGTAATTGGAGAGCTAGAGGGAGGCTTGTACAAATTAAAAGATCAACCAGATCAAGCATTGGTTCATGGCACATAATAATTTCATATATATACACTACTAGGATTTACCGATTGTAAGCAAAATGGTGACTAATCTACTCGAGATCCAGAAAAAACATGATGGTGTATGCGAAGAGTTTGTTTCCAAGAAAAAGGAGATCTTGAATCTAGTACAAGATTCCAAGGATAAATACTTAAAAAATTTCCAGACTAGACGAAGAATAATATCAAGGTCTTCAGAATCAGATGATGGAGTAGAGTAAGCCTCCAGAAACACTAGTGACTTTTGCAAGGAGGCAGAAACTAAGAGGGATCCTACAAAACACATGAAATATAAGTATTTACTGTCATTTGAATTCCTAAGTATTTTGAAGGATATTTCTTGTTAGAACAGTAATCCATACTTAGTACCATAATGCATAACCTTAGTCAATTTTATTGCCACATGTGCATTATTACACTATAGTTTGGACTAGGTAACTTTAGTTGGTCAAATATCCACTTTTGGGAATGTTCACACCTGTTTCTAAGCAACCCAGCTCACCCAAACTCCATTTTTGTCCACAAGTGCACCCTCATTAAATGCTTGAGCACTCTCCTTCCTTGAAATGGGGAAACTCTGTTGAATTTGAGCGCTTGAGTGGATTTAGCTCATTTTTTGCTAGATTTGGAGCATTTACTCCCTCCTTTGACCCCCCACACTCCTTTACTTGCTCACCCACACATGCCTTAGCCTCATAATTGCTCTAGCATGCTTCAGCCACCTTCATACCAGAATTCGTGACTGTTTGGGATGATTAGGATTGAGTTGGGCCCACCTAAGGGGGATTGAGGCCATTTTGGAAATTTTAGCTTATACACTCATCTTGAGCTATCTAATGCTCTCTAATTTCTCTATGATGTAATAAAAACATGTTCTAAACATTTTCACATGTTATACAGACTGATAATGCCAAGTTTCAGTTCACATTGTGTGTAAATTTATCTTCTTTTCAAGCTATTTTGTTGGTTATTGCAAATTATTCAATTTTGTGAGGTTCTCCATAGCTCCAAGGTCTACTGTGAATCAAAATACTCACATGGTATCAGATCCTTGTGGATTTAGTGAGTGTAAGATCATTCCTTAAGCATTTGAACTGCATTCCTATGAGGATTTCCAAAAAAAAATTGAGTGTCTTTTGCAGGTGTTTCAGCAGTTTTCTCACCAACGCAACAGTCATGGAAGCCAACCAAATGTTGCGCACTCCCTTCAATTTTTTCGATTGGAATGCTGAGATGGTTATCAAACTAAGATTGAAAGGTATCTATAGAGTAACCATGGGCACAGAGGTAGAACCAAATTCAGTTGTAGAGAAAGCCAAGTATTACAATCGACTTGATGAAGCATATGGTATGTTGTGCCTGAGCATTTCAAGGGAACTCTTGTTTCACACTGACAGTCTAACAACTCCCAATGAAGTATGGGTGAAGCTTGAGTCACTCTTTGGGAAGACTGATGAACTAAGAGGCCATCAACTTGAGAACGAGCTCATCAGCTTGAGCCCAACTCACTTTGAAACAATCCAAGAGTTCTTCACCAAATTCAAGTCAATGGTACTTCAACTGCAGCAATGTGGTATTGTTAAGAAGGAAGAACAACTAATTCTGTCAATATTGTCAAAGCTAGGGCCAGAGTTTTCTATATTTGTTAGCACATTCCACTCATCCAAGATGACCCTTCGAAATTGCCAAATTCCATCTCTAGCAACCTTCATGGAGTGTCTTACTCAGGAGCAGGATAAACTAGTTCAGATGGGCACCATAAAATTGAAGGACCAAGCACTGGAAATGGGTGTTTCAAATGCCACCAAAGGCAAGCAGAAAGCAAGGGTTCGAAGTAGCCAGAGAAGAGGAAGTTTGATAAAACCAAGCCTGCAGATGGAGGTTCGAATCCTTCCAAGGAGAAGGACAAGAAGGGAAAGGAAAAGACCAAATGCACCTATTGTCACAAGGGATTGCATCCAGAGAGCTCATGTATGAAGGAAACCATTGACTCAGTGACGCAACTGCTGGAGAAGAACAACATCCCATCCCCTGAGGGCGCAAGGAAGAAAGAAGGCACCTCAAATTCTGACAACAAAGAGAAGTGTCATGCTTTGGTAGCAAGTATTTCAAATCCCTCATTCTTTATCATTGATTCAGGAGCTTCCAATAATATGGTCTCAGCCAGAGAGCTCTTCTCCTTTATGCATCCGAATAGTGGTCCAATTGTTCGAATGGGTGATGATTCCTAAATCTAGACCAAGGGGATTGACTTGGAGCATGGCTATTTCAGTGATGTGCTCTATGTACCTTCATTGGCTACAAATTTGCTATCAGTTTATCAAATGACCCATACAAGAGAAGCCAAGAGAGTAACATTTACTCTAGATTTGGTAGAAATCTCAGAAATTTCTTCAAATCAAGTTGTGGAAATGGGGTTTTTTTATCATCAAGAGAGAATGTACAAATTCTCCAATTTTATCCCAAATTCTAGTGACCGTGCTCTTGTCTCTCATGCCAACGAGACCTCCAAGCTATGGCATGAAAGGTTTGGCCACATGAACTACAAATATCTCTAGACATTGCACAAGGATGAGATGGTAGAAGGGCTTCCTGAAATCAAATCTTCAAATGGTGCGTGCATTGGTTGTGTAGTTGGAAAGCATCCAGAGCGCACCTCTGAGAAGGGAAAGGCAAGGAAAGCCACACATCCACTTGGATTGGTACATTAAGATATCATTGGTCCTCTACCCACTCCATCCTATGGTGGATCAAGGTATGTACTCACATTTATAGATGACTACTCTCGATTTTGTTGGGTTTACTTCCTGAAATTGAAATCTGAAGTGTTTGAGAAATTGAAGATTTGGAAGGCCTTGGTGGAGAATCATAGTGGTCATAAGATAAAAATCCTTAGGAGTGATAATGGAAAGGAATATGTGAATAACAACATTTAGCACCTTTTTGAGGAATGTGGCATTCAAATGCAACATTCAATCCCCTACACACCTCAGCAAAATGGTGTGGCAGAGAGGAAAAATAGATCTCTCAAAGAGATGGCCACTTGCATGATTGAAGCTAGGGATCTAAGCCCTAAGTTATGGGATGAAGCCATCAATTGTGTTGCTCATATTCAGAACAGATCTCTTCACAAATCAGTCAAAGGTAAAACACCTTATGAGGCATGGTTTGGCCAAAAACCAAATGTTTCAAATTTCAGGATTTTTGGGTCTAGAGCATGGGCTCAAATTCCATCAGAAAAGAGGAAGGATTTGGAGCCACAGAGAATAGAATGTATCATGGTTGGATATGGTGAATACACAAAGGGTTATAAGCTCTTTGACACGTCCACACTCAAAAATACCATTGAGAGAAGTGTGCAATTCGAAGAAGAACCAATTCCTGATTTTGAGCTTGCACCGGGGGAATGCTCTTCTCCTCCACACCTTAATGAAGTAAGTGATGATTCAAGTTCTGATTTTTCTGATATTGCTGAAGATGAAATTTCTGTATATGAGTCACCATCAAGTCCCAAGTGGGATGAAAATATCATACAAGCTGTAGGTGAATTGGTAGGCAATCCCTAAGAGCCTAGGAAGATTAGATCTCAAACAATCAATGCTTCCTTTGCAAATGAAAGTGAACTTGCTGATCACTGTTATATGTTGATTGGATCTGATCCAACATCATATTAGGAAGCTTATCATGATCCAAGGTGGAGAATAGAAATGCAAGAAGAATCCCAATCTCTCCAAGAGAACAAAACATGGGATTTGGTGCCTCTTCCTCCCAAGAGAAAACTTGTGCAATGTAAGTAGATTTTTTGAACCAAACTTGTTGCTGATGGTTCTAATATGAAGTATAAGGTTAGATTAGTAGCTAAGGGATACTCGCAAATCCATGGTGTGGATTATACAGAGACCTTTGCACCGGTTGCAAAGATGGACTCAATTAGACTAGCTCTAGCCATTGCAGCTAGTAAGGGTTGGGAAGTTCACCACATGGGTGTTAAAAGTGCATTCTTGCATGGTGAGCTATAGGAAGAGATCTATTTGCAACAAACTGAAGGTTTACAAGAGGATCCCTCACTTGTTTTCAGGTTGAAGAAGTCACTCTATGGACTCAAGCAAGCCCCAAGGGCTTGGTATGCTAAAATGGATGCCTTTCTGCTCTCAATTGGTTTCATTCGATGCAAGTCTGATACAAATGTTTATTTGCAGAAATATGATGATATTTTTCAGGTCATTGTACTGTATGTTGATGATATTTTAATTACAGGGAGCTGCAACAAACAAATTGGCTCAATCAAAATATCTTTGCATAGTGAATTTGCTATGAGCGACCTAAGATTGCAAAGGCAATTTTTGGGTTTGGAAATTGAGCAAACTGAAAGAGGTATACTGCTGAGTCAACCAAAGTATGCTTCAGACCTGTTATTGAAGTTTAAAATGGCTGAATGTAACTCAGCCAAGTGCCCATTCCTTTCAAGCATAAAACTAGGTGAATTTGAAGACTCTCCATTGGTGGATTGCACACTCTACAGGAAGCTAGTTGGAAGTTTGTTGTACCTTACACATACAAGACCAGATTTGTATTATGTTGTAAGTGCTGTAGCAAGGTATATGCAGCAGCCACATGAGATCCATTGGAAGGCATCCAAAATAATTCTTCAATATGTCCGAGGAACAAAGAGTTTTGGGGTACACTATGCAGCTGGTTCTTCACTACAACTAGTTGGATTTTCTGATTCTGATTGGGCTGGAGATCCAATTGATAGAAATTCCACTTTAGGTTTTTTTTTTTATGTTTGTTGAAGGTCCTATTTGCTGGTCAAGTAAGAAACAACAAACTATTTCTCTTTCATCAGCAGAGGCCGAGTACAGGGCAGCAGTGAATGTAGCCACACAGTGCGTTTGGTTGCAAGGTATTCTTCGGGAATTTGGTGTTACTATTGATTACACGAATGTGTACATTATACAAGATATGGATGAGTGTTGTGTTGAAGCATTGGCTAAGATGTATTGGTTACATGAATGTGTACATTATGCATAAGAAGTTGTCATTACATGGAATGCTACTAATCATACCACTGAATTTGACTTGTAGGAAAAATCCTGTGCTATGACCTACAAGAGAAGGATGATAAGACTTAGTGATGATTTTTCAAGTAGATTTACAAAATCAAGAATACTACAAAAGTACAAGGAAAGGATCATGGTTTCTCTCATAAAGAGGGAGTCGATTATGATGAGACGTGTTCTCCTGTAGCAAGATACACTTCATGTAGAGCTATACTTGCGATAGCTTCAGTGATGAAGTGGAAGGTACAGCGGATGAACGTGAAGATTTCCTTCCTAAATGACGTAGTAGAGGAGGAAGTGTATGTGGAGAAGCCACTAAGATTTGAGACACATGACAGATAGACACATGTGTGCAAATTGAAGAAGGCCTTTTACGGTTTGAAAAAATCACCCAAGACATGGTACAACAGGATTGACAGATTTCTTATGAACTTGGGATTTACCTAGAGTAAAGCATATTCCAACATTTACTTCAAGGTTGAATATGGAAAACCAGTGATGCTACTTAGATGACCTATTCCTGACAGGTGACGAGAAGCTCATTGCTGAAACAAAGAAGAAACTTGATGCAAAATCTGATATGAAAGACTTGGGTATGACGCACTACTTCTTAGTTCTTGAGGTGTGGCGGAATCTAGAAGAGATTTTCCTTAGCCAAGGAAACTATGCAGTAGAGATACTGAAGAGATTCAAGATGATGGATTGTAAGGCCATATCCACACCAATGGCATCGAATTTGAGGTTGATCTGTGATACTTCGTAAGAGATGGCAGATGCCACTATATACAGACATGTGACTGGTTCGTTGATGTACTTAACGAACACGAGGCCAGATATATGCTTTGCGGTGAACACATTAAATCAGTACATTGTAGACCCGAGATGTGTTCAACTTATTGTGGAAATTCATGTGTTAAGGTACCTAATGGGTACAATTTATTATGGGCTCAAATATGAGACAAATCATAATATTAACTTGCAGGGTTATGTTGATGCAGATTGGGCTAGTAGATTTACATACAAGAAGAGCACTTCAGGATGTTGCTTCAGTTTGGTGAAGTTGTATGAAGTTGTCCAAGAACCTTGTGTTTCATGACAAGTTGAAGTACATCGAAATTGGGTACCACTATATCAAGGATATGGTGCATAGAGGAGGAGTGAGGCTCCAGTATGTCATGACAGACGAGCACATAGTTGATGTGTTGACCAAGACTCTATTGAGAGTGAAGTTTGAGTACTTTAAGGACAAGCTTGGATTTTTCCAAAACGATTATCCTCGAAAGAGGGAGGGATGAGAAACATAGCATGTGTGATATGCAGGTAGTCATGTAGTGACGTAATTTCTTCTCCTTGGCAGGTCTCCACTTGAGGTGATGTGGTAGTGGTTGGTCACTTCAGTGACTTAATGTGGGCTCTTGGACTACACTCACAAGGATGTAGTAGGTAGTCATGTTGGTGACGTAATTGAGTCTCCTGACTACTGGTGCTATGTTGGGCATACATGACATGTGCAAAGACACAAGTGGTCACTAGGTGACATAATTCATGGACTTGGGCTGGTTTCCACATGATGAGATGTGACATGATAGTGGGTAGTCACTTCGGTGACATAATTTGGGATCCTAGGATACACTCACGAGATGATATGGAAACATAGTGTGGTAATGCAGGTGGTCGTTGTGCCTACGTAATGAGGGCTCCTGGGCTGGACCCACTTAATGGATTGCTTCTACAAAAATTCTAGTGATGTATAGATTCAAGAGATGCCATAAGTCATTATTGGTCAAAGTATAGAGTTACGATAGTTGTGATGATGATGATAGCTCCGGAAGAATACCTTCCTTGTTAAGAGGGAGTGTTCAAGAATGTAACCTTGTAATATATTCTTATTGTATTTTTATTGTACTTCCTTTGAGGAATATTCATGTTTTGTTTGATTATGTAAAAATCCTAAAATAAATCAAGTAAAATAGAGAAGTCATCCCAGTGGGTAAAATACCCCAAACAATGGGAAAAACTGCCCTAGTCAAGTCATCCCAGTTAGGGAAGAACATGTCGTTCCAGTTAGGTAAAAAGGTCATGTTATAACTAGTATAAATAAGAGTGGCACCTAGATCATTTGTACATCACTCACTCAAGCTAGGTCACATTACTAGAGAGAGAAAGACAAATTCGCTTGGGAGAAAGAGTAGTTGCATTGGAGACATCTTATTCTCAGGTTTCTTTATTCTTAAGTTATTGTAAGAGATTGGCATTGTACTTACTGACGAATATATACTAAAGAAGTTTTGTTGGGTTTTTTCCAGTGAGAGGATTTTCCTAGGATAAATTGGTGTACTCTCGTTTATGTTGTGCTTTTCTATCTTTCAGTGATCCTATTGCATATGGTTATTGTGATAATATATAAATTGTATGAAGATATAACATAACCAAATTTGTAGTATTAAAATTCTAACAGAAATAACCATCCATTGAGTTCATTTGTTTGATTATTCAAACCCCTAACATCATTATCATATTCAATCCATCGATTATTCCAAGTGAGGAACCCTAGATCATGCCAATAACATCACCATAATCCATGCCAATTATTAGGATATTTCGATACTCCATCCTTGTCCTACCTAGCATTATTTATTTTTCCTAGTTGTTGATGATGTCATTTTCCCCTTAGTGGTGTGCAGATGTCATCCAGGATCCATCTACCACCTTCTGAGCCTTGCATGCATAATTTTAGGACAAATTCAATCAGTTCCCTATTTTATATGAACCTACTGAGTGTTTCGGTGCATTCCACCTGAGTTATCTGACTCTTGTGGGAGGTTAGAGCTCTGGATGCCACTGATTATGGCCTCATGTGCCCTTTTATGTCTGGCATGCATGAAAAATTCACTATTGTGCCCTCCTTATTCAATTAATTGATTGTGACTTGAGTTAGTTGAGTTTAGGTTCAGTTCAGCTGACTCCGAGTCTTCAAGAGCACTCCAATGGTGATAATCCCTATGCTAGACCAACTGAAGTTCGAATTATCCTACATGATTCGAATTCTCTCTATTGTAACATCATTGTTGATTATAATGATTATTGGAACATGTGACATTATTCTGCTCCTATTTGAGTTATGCTACAATATTATTCTTCTTCTCTTTTTTTATTGCAGTTTTCACTCTTATTCTAATTTTCTTCTCATTTTTTCTTTGTGAGGTATCCATCAACTCTTAGATCTTCCATGACATAGAATTTCACATGGTATCAGAGCCTTTTCAGTGAATAGGTTGAGCAGCTTCTTTCGATAGTGCACCAGAAGCCTATGGATTTCCACAGCAAATCCTGGTGCCATTGCATTGAATTCATTGGAGAAATCCAATGAGGTCTATCCAGGTGTGAAGGATTCGGATAAAAGTGCCTATTGTGCTAAAGCAGTGCTCAGTAGTATTATACCTCCATTATTGAGAGTTTTTTGCAGGTTATTCAAATTTTTTGAGTACAGTAGTAGTTGTTGCAGTTACAATAGTTTTCTGCAGTTGTCACAGTTTTCTGCAATTGCAGCATTTTTTCTGTAGTAGCAGCAGTTTCACCTTGTATTCGCTCCAGCAGTAGTGAAATGGATAATTCAAATTCTCATCTCTCTCCAAGGATTCTGACACCCTTCAATCATCTTGATTGGAGGTCTTATATGCAGATGGTATTGCGCAACAAATCACTGTACATGGTGAAAATGGGAAAGGATCTCGAACCACATTCTACTGTGGAGAAAACCAAGTATCTGAATAGATTGGATGAATCATTTGGTTTCATGTGTATTCATATTTACAGAGATGTACTCTTACACATGGAAGGATTGAATACTCCAAAATATTTATGGTCGAAGTTAGAGACCCTCTTTGACAAACAATATGAGCTAATAGGCCATATTCTGGAAAATGAGTTGATTTCTCTACAACCGAGCAGTTTCGAGACCATTCAACAATTCTTTTCAAAATTAAACTGTCTAGTTATGCAATGCAAGCAGTGTGGCATTGAGAAGAAGGATGAGTATTTGGTGCTATCCATTTTGATCAAGCTAGGTCTTGAGTTCTCCATCTTTGTCTCTACCTTCCATTATGGGCGAATGTCAATCCCTGGTTTGAAGATGCCCTCCTTAGATGTTTTCACTGAATCTCTCATCCCAGAACAAGATAATTTGATCCAGATGGGTTCCTTGAAGGTTTCCAAAGATCAAGCTCTTATGGTTGGAGAAGCAAAAAGTGCGAATGGGAAGGGGAAGCACAAAGGAAAGGATAAGAGGCCATCTGAACCCAAGCTAAATGCCAATTCAAGTCCATCAGAAGGAGCCTCTAGATATAAGAAGGAAAAACATACAGGATTTGATAAATACAAGTGTTCCTATTGAAAGAAAGGAAACCACCCAGAGAGATCTTGCATTCAAAAGAAGATAGATCAGTTGACCAAGCTTCTTGAACAACACAACATTAGTGCCCTCCCAAAAGGTGCAAGAGAGAGTGATTCTAGAAGGGAGTCTGATGGTCATGAGAGATGCCATGCACTGAAGGATGGATTTTCAAAATCAAAATCCCTCCTCATAGATTCAAGAGCCTCCAATGTAATACCCCTGGCCCAGATAAGTACTGATATTGTATTTGGAACAATCTGCTATGAAGTATGTACATATAAAGATATTATTTTAATACAAATTCTGGTTGGTTGCATGATGAGAAATACGCTGAAGAGGAGATCCGGATATTAACCAAGTGCTATGAGGGGGGAAGGTTTACCTATGTACCTTGTCTCCTTAAACCTTGTTTTCTCAACCTTATGTTAAAAACCCCAAAACCCATAGTCCTAAGCCATTGTATTAATGGGGGATTAATTAATAATTAATTATTAGTTAATATTGATTTAAGTGGATAATCATGCTTTTGGATATGAAGGAATGTGTGCCTTTGGGACAACCACATGGGAGCCCAAAGGGGACACAGGGTTACCCTGGGATGATGGCGAAAGCTAGGCAGCGGCCAAGGGAGATGCACAGCCTAGATTTTGGACGTCAGTCAGAGGATGCACGCAAGGGACACAGACGGAGTGAGAGATTGACCTGTTCCATGTCTGCGAAATAAATGATAAGTGAGGAAAACCTGGGAAAGAGTTGTTGTGATGAACTTAAACCCGAATTGCTGAGTTAAACTATTTTTGCCATGATTTCCCTTGGTTGCATATACTAGTCAATTGGAAATTATGCATGAGACCCAGAGGGAATCCTGATGCTTCCAGTGAAGTGTATCATTATGCGTTTTGGGAAGGAACTCAGGTGGGTCAATTGCATAAGTGACAAGGAATTGGTTACCAAATTGCTATTTGTAGAACCCTATGCATATATTATCCATGTTTCTTCCACCTTTGAATCTGTGAGTGAGTTGAGGGGGTGGGTGAGAAACCTTAGGTTAATTTCTGGATCTCGGCTTGGGGGTGAACTTGGGAGCTGAAATTGTATAGGATGGACAAGTTCTAAGGTTGGGTGGAGCATGGCTCACATGCAGCCAGTTGCCACCTTTACGTGAATTTCAGATAAGTGTTTCCATGGATGAATTTTAATGTTCATGTGAATTATTATGCTTATTATGTTCAAATTGTTGAATGAAAGAGTAATTAAATGTAAGCCATGATAATTCTATGCTTAATCCTGTGTAGAAGGCCAACCAATTGCCACCTTTACGTGAATTTCAGATAAGTGTTTCTATGGATGAATTTTAATGTTCATGTGAATTATTATGCTTATTATGTTCAAATTGTTGAATGAAAGAGTAATTAAATGTAATCCATGATAATTCTATGCTTAAGCCTATGTAGAAGGATGTATTCATGAATGATGTTTCCTTTAATTGCATGAGTTATATACATTAGGAATCTTATATGTGAGAGATGCATGGCTTATACTTCATTTATGTACCTCATATATGCTTACCGTGACACAACCTTAATGACGAATGGATGGTTCATGTATTGTTCATAGCATGATAGGAACAAACCTGGTTATGAAGTTTGAATGCCTGATTAAGAGTCTTTTATGAATAAGGACGAGTTGTGTTGTTTAACTCTACAAGCTTTGATATGTATATCTAGCTCTGTGTCATTCTTATGTTTGCTTATAAATTATCCTTCACCCTTTTAAGGGATGGCTAGTCTTCACCTAGACTATGCAGGAGATAGAGTTGAACCCTAATATGTTTCAGAATACTTCTGTAGGTCTGGTGACGGTGGAAATATTGGAAGGGAGGGGTAGAGTTCCCCTGCTATAGAATTATGTGACTTAAGTGGGTTTTCTAAAACAACTTTAGTTGGAGTCTTAGCTTTCTTGGATTGCTCTGTTGGGGGTGGGAATTGCACCATTGGAAAGAGCTCTCTAAGATTTTTCCAACGGTTCCAACCTTTTTCCATTTGGTCCAAGGAGGAGTAAGTTATGACCCTGTAAAGTGTGCAGGAGATTTGGTGGTGTTTCCTTAGTTCTGCATCAGCAATGCAGATTGTGGATTGCGGAATGTGGATCTGGTCATTGCGGAAAGCCTATTTCCAGGTGCGGATGGAATGCTTCTGGATACCTATGTTTTGAATCATGTGTATGGGAAATTAATGAGTATTATGCAGTTGTTAATTAGATGTATAAAAGAAAAAAAATATTTTTATAGTTTTATACTGTAATTTATGTGTGTGTGTGTAACGCGGGTACGTTACAGATTGGTATCAGAGCACCGGTTGCAACTCTCGGGCCTCTCGAATTGAAATTGTTTTTCCCAAAGAGATAAATACATGTATTCAAATATATGTTGTAGTTAATTTGAGACAAATAATCATTGAAAATTTCATATTTCTAGCATTATACATGAATATTCAGTCATTTGAATTGCAGATTCTCAGTAAAGACATGTAATCATTACTAAAGAGATGATAGAGGATCCTGAATTCTCTAATTTTGTGGAAGGAATCGGTGGTGAAGATGAACAAGGTAATGAATCCAATGGTCACCAAAGTGGTTCAGGGACCATGGATGTTGTGCAAACCTTGAGGAATTTTCATTTTGGAAACAATATAATTTTGCAAAGTTTGGAACAACAGAACCAAATTAATCAACATTTACTACATAATCCGGTTCAACTGCAAAATCATATGCATCAGGTCATTTCCAATATGGAAAGAGGTGAAAACTCCATGAACAGGTATCACTCCTCTCAGGAAAGAGAAGACAACAGAATGAAAGTACATTCCCATCATAAAACCAATGAAAGTTCTCATGGGTATAAAAATAACCACCAGGTTAAATATCCTAGAAGGAAGAGAAAGGGAAAGCATGATGTAATGCTAGAAGGCGAACTCAGAAAACTAAAACCTCCAACCTTTAATGGAGATAAGTGCAGTGATGTTGGAGAGCTATGGCTTATGGAAATGAACAAGTATTTTCATTTACATGACTACTCAGAGAACCAAGAAGCGTAGATTGCAATATATAATTTGCAAGGAAAGGCTTATAAATGGTGGAAACATCTTAAACAAGTGGAAGAATTGGATGAGAAGCATATTTCTTGGAGGAGATTCCAAATAATTTAAGAAAGAATATCTATCACAACATTACTATTATAAAAAGACACAAGAATTCTTTGAGCATAAATTGGGAAATATGTCCATGGAGGACTATGAAAAGAAATTCTTGGAGCTGCTGGGATATGTGGAGTTTATCAAGGATGAAAAGGTGAAGATACAATGTTTTATCAGTTGCTTTCCTATGTATTATAAGGATAAATTGACTTATGTTTAACCTCACACCTTGAAGGATTGCTTCTGAAAATCTAGATGCTTGTATGAGCAAGGGAAGAATACACTGGAAGTGAAGAATGTTTAGAAAGGTAAGTTGTAGATGAAGCAAGATCAGAGAAGAAATGGGTTTAAGCCTCTGGATAGAAACAAGGACACCTACTCTTCTTTTAAACTACCGATATCGAAAGAAGAATCCAGGATGGTTAATTATTCAGGACAAAAGAAATCAACCCAAGGTAAATGTTGGGGATGTGGTGGTGACCATTTCTTAAGAAAATGTCCTTAAAGAAGAAATAAGGGAACCGGTGTATATAATATGCAAGAAGCTTCTATTGTTGGCGACGTTGCTAGAAGTGTTCCTCGCATCAATGCAACATTGGATAATCGCCAAGCCGATCATCAATATTCTATGATTGAGATTGAAGGTAAACTAAATGATGTGCCTATTTCAATTTTAATTGATTTCGGAGCTTCTTATAGCTATATTAATACTAACCTGGTTGGAAGATGTAAATTGGTGACTCATAAATTGTCTAAGTCTAGAATGGTTCATTTGGAAAATGGTATGAAGAGGAAGATCACAGCTATGGTCAAAAGTTGTTGTTTTTAAATGAATGGAAACCAAACCTATAAAGATTTGGGCATCCTTCCTCTTGGATCATATGATCTGTTGATCGGTATGGACTGGCTTGAGAAACACTTTGTTGTGTTGGACTGCCACAATAAAGTTGTTACATGTCTAAATGATGAGGGAAACCTTAACATACAAATACGAGGTAATCAGAGACCTATATCCTTAAGACATATTTCAGTCTTGCAAATGAATAAGTGCATCAGGAAAAGGTGCCAGTTGTATGCTATTCAGGTAGAAGAGTTTGCTACTGAAAAAGAATTAAGTTTGGATGAATATCCAGTGTTGAAATAATTTGCTAATGTATTTCAGGAAGTTTCTAGGTTACCACCCCAGAAGGATATCGACTTCATAATCGATTTGGTTCCTGGAACTGTGCCAGCATCAAAAGCACCATACAGAATGGGTACTCCGCAATTAAAATAATTACAGATGCAAATTGAAGAGTTGTTGAAGAAAGGGTATATACAGCCTAGTATATCACCTTGGGGTGCTCCTGTTATATTTGTAAGAAAGAAGGATGGCACCCTTAGACTATGTGTGGATTACAGGCATTTAAACAAAGCCATAATTAAGAACATGTATCCTGTACCTAGAATTGATGATCTTTTTTTATCAGTTAAGAGGTGGAATAATATTTTCTAAGATAAATTTGAGATCTGGATATCGCCAGATATGTATTAAGGATGAAGACATATGTAAAACAACATTCAGAACCAAATATGGGCATTATGAATTTACAATGCTTCCCGCTACATTCATGTGTTTGATGAATGGTATATTCATAGAGTTTCTCGATAATTTTATAATTGTATTTTTGGATGATATACTTATATATTCCAAAACCAAGGAGGAGCATGAAGAACATCTCAGGATTACTTTGCAAATATTGAGAGAAAATCAATTTTATGCCAAGATCAGCAAGTGCACGTTCTATCATAAACAGTTGTTATATTTGTGCCATATCATCTCAGAGGAAGGTGTGGCTATGGACCCAGCTAAAGTTAAGGTTATTTTGGAATGGCATACTCCTCGCAATGTCTTTGAGGTAAGATCATTCATGGGATTGGTTGGTTATTACCGAAAGTTTAAAAAATATTTTTTGAGAATAACCAATTCAATTACATCTTTGCAAAAGAAAGGTGTACTTTTCATTTGGAGTCAGAAATGTGAATATACTTTCAAAAATCTAAAGGAATTGCTTACCTGTGTGCCTATATTGAATATTTCTGATCCGGATAAAGAATTTCTGGTATGTACTGATGCATCACTTGAAGGACTGGGTGGAGTTCCAATGTAGGAAGGAAATTTGATTTTCTATGAATCACAAAAGTTGAAGGAGCATGAGAAGAACTACACTACTCATGACTTGGAGCTAGTATGCATTGTTCATGCACTTCACATGTGGAGGCACTATCTTCTGGGAAATAAGTTTGAGTTAAGAACTAATCGCAATAGTTTAAAGTATTTATTTGATCAGCCTCAGCTAAATGCCCAACAAGCTAGGTGGGTTGAATTCTTAAGTGAGTTCAATTTTGAAATCAAGTATTTAAAAGGAAAATAAAATCGAGTAGCAAATGCACTCAGCAGAAGGGGACAGCTAATGCATGTTTCAACCATCAGCACTTGGAATTCTGAATTACAAATCAGATTGCTTGAAGCTTTGAAAAGTGACAAGATTTATTCACAAGTGACAACAACATTGCAAGAAGGAAATAAATCCCTAAAGTTCTGCAATTATGCATTAAAAGAGGATGGTATCCTTCACTTTGAAGATAGAATCTATGTACCTAATCATGAAGAGTTGAAAAGAATAATATTGAGGGAAATGCATAATGTACCCTATGGAGGGCATCTCGGACACCAAAAAACTCTAACAGCAGTAAATAAATTTTTTATTGTCCCAACATGAAAAAGGAGGTGGCTAATTACATTTCCCATTGTTTAGAATGTCAAAGTGTCAAAGCAGGGAATCAATATCTAGCTGGGCTACTTCATCCATTTCATATTCCTAAATGGAAATGGGACACTGTTGTTAGGATATTCCTATACTCCATCCTAGTCCCACCAGTATTTTGATCATTTACATTTTCAGTCATGCATGCACCTTTTAGGGTTTGCATGCATCCCAGTCATCAGTCCAGCACCTAGCCCTCAGTTAGCAAGCCCCCAGGAGCTTCTCACTATTCAGTTTTAGCCCTCCAATTGCTTAATGCGCTCTTCTTCCTTGATTTTAGGGAGCAACTCGCCCTTCTTCACCTACCAGTCCAGTTGTCACTCAGTCACACTCAATTACACTAAGTTACACTCAGTTACACTCAGTTACACTTAGTTACACTCAGTTACAGTCAGTTACAGTCAGTTACTCTTAGTTACATTGAGTTACACTCAGTTACACTAAGTTACACCTACCAGAGTTAGTTTGACTGATGGTTGACAGTTACTTGAGCATTGATGACTCCATTGATGATGATGAAGACTTCCAGTTGTGCTCCGATGATCATGAGGACACCTAGTTGTGCTCCGATGACACTCTATTGATCTTATGATCACTCTGAGAGGCTAATTCGAATTGCCACCTTGGGCATTCGAATCCTCTCTACCATTGTACTATTTATTTGTCCATATTGTGATTAATTAACTAGTATGACCGAAGTATTATTGCTTCTATCTGAGTTCTACTGTACCATATTATTCTGTTGCTCATTATATTACATGTATCACTCTTCTTCTATTTTCTTGCTTAATCATAATTATTCTCTTGTGAGATACATCATCTCTTAGATCTGCTGTGAGAATTTTCACATGGTATCAGAGCATGTTGAGAGAATTGTTTATCTCCATTCTTGAGAGTTTTTTGCAGGTTATTACAAAGATTTCGAGTGCAGCAGTTGCAGCAGTTTCTGCATTTTTGCAGCAGTAGCAGTTGCAGTTATTCTATATTGTTTTTGCAGGCCCTCTACAGCTTCAATGTATTCATCAGGAATTACTCCTCTTGATCCACTCAACTATGATGAATGGAAACCAAGAATGATAGCAGACTTGAAGATCCATGATCTTTTTTATTGTTATTTTGAAAGAGAGTTCGAATCCCCTGAAGAGAAGATTGACTGGTTAAATAAAAGAGACATGCACTTTGCAACAATAATGTTTTCTTTGTGTGCATACCAGAGATTCCAATTCAAATACCGTGATGGTGTTGAAATTCCAAGAGAGTTATGGACTCCAAAAGAGATATGGGCTCACCTGGATGGAAAATTTGGCAGAGAGAATGAAGGACTTGGTTCCAACCCATTCGAAAGAAAACAAAGTGATGCATTCGCTCCTCTTGATGGTCTCTCATATCATGAACCAGTATCATCTCATATTGAAGTTGTTGACAAAGAACTTGCAGATTCTCCGCTCATGCTCAAACTTTCTTCTCTTTCTGTGCCAGCTCACACTCTAGATATTGCAGAAGGTCCTAAATCCTCTCTTGCACCAGAGTCTGTTGGTTTGCATCATGATCACATGATTATTTCAGAGGTCGAATCAGCTAATGGAGGTAATGCATTCGCTCCTCTTCAGCAAACATCTCTTTTATACTACTATATGATCATAAATTCATGCTTTCAGAAGGTCATTGAAGAATATGGCCATTGCCATTCGCTTAGGATAATTTCTCATGCATCTACTGGTTTTGATCTCACCTCTCATGGTTCAAAGGAGATCTCAAGAAGCCATGATTCAAGTCTTGTATCTAATTTGGGTTCTAAGCAATTACTGCTTGGGAAAATTTCTCATGCATATGATAGTTTTGATCTCACCCCTTCTGGTTCAAAGGATATCTCAAGAAACTGTTTTGAAAGTCTTAAATCTGATTTTGATTTCAAGCAAACATGTAATAGTTCTTTTTGGCATAATCTCACCCATGGTGGTTCGAAGGAGAAGACAAAGGACTATATGCACATTCAAAAATTTGATCCTACCTCAGCTGATTCGAATCACAGGTTCAAGGATCATTCTAATACTGTTGGATTTGTTCTCATCACATTCGATATGAAGAGCAAGTACAAGCACATGCTTTTTGAGCATGATCCACTTCTTCCCAAGAAGAAGATACCTCCAGACATATGACCAAGCATCACACATGCTTGAGTTTCGAGCTTTTATTTTTTATGTGTGCCTTACAGTCTATTTTTTTAGGAGGGGGTATGTTTCCCATGAAATTTTCCCACTTCCTTGGTTTATTGATTGTTATTATTCATTGTATTGGGTGACCTTTGGTATTAGTTACCAAGGCCCAGGATGGATTAAGGGGGGGTGTTGGGATATTCCTATACTCCATCCTAGTCCCACCAGTATTTTGATCATTTACATTTTCAGTCATGCATGCACCTTTTAGGGTTTGCATGCATCCCATGTTGATGTATATGTAACTTCGGAATGTATCTCACATGTATATGTATATTGTATTCCTATAGAGATGGTATTATTCCTCTATAAGGAAGTGTCGTCATTTATATTGTAAGTGTCGTAACTTATACTTGATGGGTTATTAGACCACCTTATTTGGGGTCGGCCCTGTATAAGTCATGTGGGTCAAAGGGTTATTAGACCACCCTATTGGGGGTCGGCCATGTGGGTCAAAGGGTTATTAGACCACCCTATTGGGGGTCGTCCCACTCAGCATTATGTTATGTGGTAAAGTTCGAGCCTACATGAGTTAGGTAAAAAGGCAAGTCAAGTCAAGTATAAATAGAGTGCGGGAGGCACTCTATTTGTTCACTCACTTCTGACACATGCTCTCAAAAAGGAGAGGCGCACTTATGGAGGAGGAGGATTGCTGCTAGGTTATGGCTATCTCTATTGGTTGGTTGTATCATTGCTCTATCTATCTCTGAGGAAGTTATTGGGGTTTTTCACCTTTATGGTTTTCCCCAAGTAAATCTTTGTGTCTCTTGTGTGCTTGCATTATTGTCTCCATGATTGATATGCTGTAGATATGCTATACATGTTGTTCTCTCAGTTAAGATCCTAGATCACATTGAAGTAAATTCAGAAAATTTAACATGGTATCAGAGCTAGCCTGAAAGAAGGCATGATATGGCATGTATGACACTTGTTGCACTTACGATGCTAGGGCTTGATATAGCAAAAACCAGTCATCGTAGCACTTTCGCTATAAATACGTTTTGGCGAAGTTTTCGGATCTGAAATTGTTACAGGCCGAAGCTAAGATCTCCAGGTATCTTGTGTCCAAAGAACAACCTCTAATTCGTTGTACTTTGTGATTTATGATCTGTACAATATAGGGTTTCTGCCTCTTCCAGATCTGAGTCAAAATCAGGTGACCTTGGGAAAAAGGTCATAACTTGGGATAGGAAGCTCCAAATGAAATTTCGTGAAAAGTGACAGGTAGTACACAGGCCGAGCTATCTCAGAAAACTTTTTCAGAGGCCGAAGGTCAAACAGTGACACGTGGCACGCCGTACAAGTTCGCTCTCCTGTATTATCCCATAAACAGGTCACGTTGCGACAATTGGCATATCTCTCTCTCAGAGAATCCAATTGAGGTCAGACCTGTCAGGATGGAAAAATAACAGGCCGAGATATCTCAGAAAACTTTTCCAGAGGACGAAGGTCAAACAGTGACACGTGGCACGCCGTACAAGTTCGCTCTCCTGTATTTTCCCAAAACAGGTCACGTTGCGACATTTGGCATAACTCTCTCTCAGAACATCCAATTGAGGTCAGACCTGTCAGGATGGAAATCTAACAGGTCAGGCTATCTCAGAAAACTTTTTCAGACCCTGTGGATCAAAAATTTCGGAGTTACACCAGAAACAATCAGGTACATATTTCTGTCAAAACAAAATTATTTTTTGGTACCTTCATTCATGGCTTCCGGAATTTAGGGCTTTGGAGAAAGTTGGAATTTTTGTAATCGGAGATCACGGCTGGATGATACTCATCAAAATAGAAATTTAGAGACCAAGATCAGAATTTTTGGTTGGGCAGAAGGCCGGGCTCGATTAGACCCTAGTTCGGGACTTTGATCAGAAAAGTGGAAAATTAGGGCTTCTGTAAAAATGGGAATTTTTGAAATCTGTGACCACGGCTGGAAGCTCCTCAGAAAAATAGAAGCTTAGAGCTTTGGATCAAAAATTTTGATGGGGCAAAAGAGTGGGCTTCATCAAACCCCAGTTCAGGATCACGTCCAGTGAATCCGGGAGTTTCAAAGGCAAAATTGAGGAGTGAAACTTTGCAGTTTTCAAATTCTGAATATACCAGTTTGATCAGCTCATCAAGGCGCATATTTCTATCCTTTCGAAAGTTTGAAATTCAAAGTTTGAATTTTTGGGGTTTCTCTGACAAACCCATATCCAGCTCCAGGTCCAGTTCTTGCAAATCAAGTGGATTGGGTTAATCCTAGAAGAAGATGGATTGATCATCTGCATGAGTGAAGAAGTTCCTGTTTCAGAGGGAGATGAGGCTAAGGCCTTACATAAGAAGATTACAAGCGATCTCGACAAGTATGACTCATCAAGGTATGTTTTGAGATTTGTTCATGATTAAGTTTATGGTATGTTTTTCTTCATGTTACTACGGTTAGTACAATCTTGATTTTAGTCTTGTCATATCACCTTAATAAAACTATGAATGCACGATAGAAAATATTCATTGATTAGGGTATTGACACTTATGATTGTACTAATGCATTATGGTGTTGTATGAGGTTTATGTTGTCTACTAACATGAAAGGTACACCAAGAAAGACAAATCATGTTCTGGTCCAAGAACATATGATCGTGGTAACATGAGGACAAAGATTCATCCATTGTCATGGATCTCATAGAAGATCCATTTACGAGGTATGTATAACTTGGTTTTGTAATAGTTAACCTATGAGATATACAGGTTACTAGCACAAGTCATTGAAGAAGAACAAGAAGACATCATGTGAGTATGTTAGACAGAAATAGCTAGCATGCTAATCCAGGTATGTTTTTCCTATATCAAGTTAGAATCCTACCTTGTGTTAGGATCTTATACTGTTGTTGATAATGATTATTCATGAAGTCATAGGTTTTAATAATCATGGTTGTATGCATATTATGTTTCTTACCTTAATTGATGATATGACTAACCAGAAGAATCATGAAGGTATAGGTTTCAATAATCACAGGTTTTATGCATAATATATCTCTTATCTTGATTGATGATTCAACTAACCTGAAGAGTCATAGGTTTGAGTAATTACAGGTTTAGACATGTTATGTTTCTTATGATTTGACTAAAACCTTGAATGCTAATGCTCATTATTTTCTGTTTGAAATGATCATGACTATACATGCTTGAGATTATTGTGTTTTAATAGTATACTAATGAATGTATGATTTTATATGAGATCACAAGGATAACACAATCATGATACTAATAAGCATTCATAGGAACCAAGGATGAATATGAGTTCAAGAACAGGTAATTCAGGAAGCAAAGATCAAGAGGGAGCACACTCCAGTTGCTCCTACCAGAAAGCAAAGGAGCACACTCCAGTTGTTCCTGCAATAAAGAAAAGGAGCACACTTCAGTAGTTTATGCAAGGATGCAGATATTCAGAGGGAGTTGTCCATCTCTCTACATTCCACAACAGAAAGGTATAGAAGAAGCTACTTCAGATTAGGACTCCAGCAGCTCCTGCAAGGAAGCAAAGACTCGGAGGGAGTCCACCCAACGAACAAAGAAAGATAAGTATTTTAATCATCATTTCTTGCATATTTGTTTGTTTAAATAAAATTGTTCAATGATGTATATGCTCATGTTCTTAGACTTAGGATATGTATTGTGCATATTAGAATAGTTGCATTAATGAACAGTATACTACTAATACACATGGGTAAGTGGCCTATGGCACTGTACAACATTCCATTGCTACTTATCTAGAATGAAACCTCTTTGCTGACATGTTGGGAGTTGTGCACACTCTTAACAATGTTCTGGTAGAGATTGGAAGGCATCTAGAAAGTTACGGAATATGGATAAATGTTGTATTGAAGCATTGGCTAAGATAATTGCATGACTGTATGGCATATTTCTTTATGTGTAAGAATTTGTTCTGAAAACTATGAGATGTTTTCTAATCATGCAATTTAATTTGTTGTGTAGGAAAGATTGTATGCCATCTCCTACAAAAGAAGAACTACAACATTTGTTCCAGCAACAAAGATATCTATTGAAGATATTGAAGATATTGAAGTTCCCAGGATCTGGGATGAAGAAATGAAATGCCATGATCCATCGATCATGAAGAATGATGTTTGGGATGTAATCCCAATACATGAAGGGAAGTTTGCTATGACTTCCAAATGGAACTATCAGATCAAGCATGTTGCAGATGGCAGTATTAAGAAATATAAAAGTGATGAAATAGAAGATACACCAGATGGATTCAAGACAGCTTCCTTGAATGGTGTAGTTGAAGAAGAAGTGTATGTAGAGAAGCCACTTGGTTCTGAGACACATGATAGGAAATCATATATGTGCAGAACTTGGTATGGTGAAGATAGATTGATTGCCGACACGCAGCGGAAGCTTACTACCGAGTTCGAGATGAAGAACTTGGGGATGATGCACTATTTTTTTTTGGCATGGAGGTGTGGCAAAGTGCAGATAGAATCTTCCTTGGACAAGGGAAGTATGTAGTAGAGATCCCAAAGAGGTTCAGGATGATGGATCGCAAGGCCATGGCCACACCTATGGCATCAAATCTGAAGCTTCTATGTGATGCTTCATCTGAGCCGATTGATGTCTCTATGTATCGCCAGATGATTGGGTCCTTGATGTACCTGAAGAACACGAGACCAGACATTTGCTTTGCTGTGAACACATTGAGCCAGTTCCTGACGGATCCGAGGAGTGTTCACCTGGTTGCTGTAAAGCATATTCTGAGGTACCTGAAGGGTACAGTGGATTATGGGCTCAGGTATGAGGTGAATCAAAAGTTTAACCTGCAGGGTTATGTTGATTCAGATTGGGCTGGCAATGCTGCAGATAGGAAGAGCACATCTGGGTGTTGCTTCAGTATGGGATCAGGTGTGATCTCTTGGTTTAGCAGGAAGCAGTCCTGTGTAGCACTGAGTACAGCTGAGGCAGAGTATGTTGCAGCCTGTTCAGCTAGTTGTGAGGCAGTATGGCTACGGAAGCTACTGTTTGAGTTATTTGATCTCCCGTTGGAGGCTACTGGTATCTTCTGTGATAACCAGAGTTGTGTGAAGCTATCCGAGAACCCAGTGTTTCATGACAGGTCGAAACACATAGAGATCAAATATCACTATATCAGGGATATGGTGCAGAGAGGAGCTGTGAATCTCCTGTATGTTGCGACGGACGAGCAGATTGCAGATGTGCTGACGAAGCCACTAGCCAGAGTGAAGTTCGAGTACTTCAGAGAGAGGCTTGGCATTCTTCAGATCAAGGACACTTCGAGGTAGAAGTGATGGACACATTTGCTGAAGCCATTCCAAGCATGTTGGAAGGAGGATCCTTCACATGGCTGTGGATGTAAGCGCTAGATGATGAGCATCAGGATGATGTTCTGGTTTCTGCTTGGATATGATCAGTTGGATCATTATATGTATGTATGTATGCATCATGTTGGATGTTGGATATGATCAGTTGGATCATGTGTCTGTATTTTGTATATGCATCATGTTGGATGCTGGATATGATCGGATGGATCATGTGTATGTATTTTTGTATGAACGCATCATGTTGGATGCTGATGGATACATTGTGTGGATCATGTATCTTTGTATGATCAGGTAGATCATGCATACTGATGGATACATTGAGTGGATCATGTATCGTTGTATGATCAGGTAGATCATGTATGCTGATGGATACATTGTGTGGATCATGTATCTTGGTATGATCAGGTAGATCATGTATGCTGATGGATACATTGTGTGGATCATGTATCTATGTATGTATCAGGTGGATACTTGGATGATCATGGATGACGAGCTTCTCCAGATGACATGCAGCAGGACGTTGCAGTGATGATGATCAGGATGATCATGTGTACATCAGGATGATGTTTGATGAGTATCAGATGATACTTTATGGCCGTGGATCAGGTTGTGCAGGAAAGCATGTAATTTGTGCCCTGGGAGATTTGCAGATGGTCTTTCGAGGTTTTGCCTATGGCATGTAATTCGGTGCCCTGGGACATCTGACAAATGCTCTTGCGAGGTTTTGCTTGGGAGGACATGTAATTTGTGCCCTGGGAGATCTGCAGATAGTCTTTCGAGGTTTTGCCTATGGCATGTAATTCGGTGCCCTGGGATATCTGGCAGATGCTCTTGCGAGGTTTTGTCCTATGGCATGTAATTTGCTCCTGGGAGATCTGGACAGGATGAAAAAGGCCTCAGATGCTTCAGCCAGGTTTTGCCATGACCACATGTAATTTGCTCCTGGGAGATCTGGACAGGATGAAAAAGGCCTCAGATGCTTCAGCCAGGTTTTGTGGTGGACCACATGTAATTTGCTCCTGGGAGATCTGGACAGGATGAAAAAGGCCTCAGATGCTTCAGCCAGGTTTTGTGGTGAGATCACATGTAATGTGCTCCTGGGAGATCCGACAGGTAGAGCCGCGTGCTCGTAACAGCCTGGGATGCTTCAGCCAGGTTTTGTGATGGGTCACATGTAATGTGCTCCTGGGAGATCCTACAGGTAGAGCTGTGTGCTCGTAATAGCCTGGGATGCTGCAGCCAAGTTTTGTGACGCACGTAATAAGTCCTGAGGATTCCACAGTATGGCCAGTGATGATGAAGACCTACAGGTGGTGGGCCTACATCCAGTATGAAAAAGGACTGGCTCTGTAGAACTTCCTATGACGAGTAGATTCAGAGATTGATAAAGATAGCAGCAGCAGTGACGATGATGATGATGACTCGATGACGATTATCCAGTGACGATGATCCAGAGAAGATGACTTGTGCTAGAAGAACTGTGCTGAGAAATACCTTCCTAGTTAAGAGGGAGTGTTGATGTATATGTAACTTCGGAATGTATCTCACATGTATATGTATATTGTATTCCTATAGAGATGGTATTATTCCTCTATAAGGAAGTGTCGTCATTTATATTGTAAGTGTCGTAACTTATACTTGATGGGTTATTAGACCACCTTATTTGGGGTCGGCCCTGTATAAGTCATGTGGGTCAAAGGGTTATTAGACCACCCTATTGGGGGTCGGCCATGTGGGTCAAAGGGTTATTAGACCACCCTATTGGGGGTCGGCCCACTCAGCATTATGTTATGTGGTAAAGTTCAAGCCTACATGAGTTAGGTAAAAAGGCAAGTCAAGTCAAGTATAAATAGAGTGCGGGAGGCACTCTATTTGTTCACTCACTTCTCACACATGCTCTCAAAAAGGAGAGGCGCACTTATGGAGGAGGAGGATTGCTGCTAGGTTATTGCTATCTCTATTGGTTGGTTGTATCATTGCTCTATCTATCTCTGAGGAAGTTATTGGGGTTTTTCACCTTTATGGTTTTCCCCAAGTAAATCTTTGTGTCTCTTGTGTGCTTGCATTATTGTCTCCATGATTGATATGCTGTAGATATGCTGTACATGTTGTTCTCTCAGTTAAGATCCTAGATCACATTGAAGTAAATTCAGAAAATTTAACATCCCAGTCATCAATCCAGCACCTAGCCCTCAGTTAGCCATCCCCCAGGAGCTTCTCACTATTCAGTTTTAGCCCTCCAATTGCTTAATGCGCTCTTCTTCCTTGATTTTAGGGAGCAACTCGCCCTTCTTCACCTACCAGTCCAGTTGTCACTCAGTCACACTCAGTTACACTAATTTACACTCAGTTACACTCAGTTACTCTTAGTTACATTGAGTTACACTAAGTTACACCTACCAGAGTTAGTTTGACTGATGGTTGACAGTTACTTGAGCATTGATGACTCCATTGATGATGATGAAGACTTCCAGTTGTGCTCCGATGATCATGAGGACACCTAGTTGTGCTCCGATGACACTCTATTGATCTTATGATCACTCTGAGAGGCTAATTCGAATTGCCACCTTGGGCATTCGAATCCTCTCTACCATTGTACTATTTATTTGTCCATATTGTGATTAATTAACTAGTATGACCGAAGTATTATTGCTTCTATCTGAGTTCTACTGTACCATATTATTCTGTTGCTCATTATACTACATGTATCACTCTTCTTCTATTTTCTTGCTTAATCATAATTATTCTCTTGTGAGATACATCATCTCTTAGATCTGCTGTGAGAATTTTTACAACTGTAACCATTGACTTTATTACAGGTTTTCCTAGAACCATAAAGTAACATGATTCTATTATGGTAGTAGTTGATAAGTTGACCAAATCATCTCATTTCATTCTCGTTCAGTCAACTTTCAAGGTAGCTAAAATTGTTGAGGTCTATATGAAGGAGATTGCTAGGTTGCATGGTATTCTGAAAGCCATTTTGTCGGATTGTGATCCGAAATTTACCTCTAATTTTTGGAAAGGTTTGTTTAAAGAGTTTGGGACTAAGATTAATTTAAGCACAACTTATCATCCCCAAACTGATGGGAGGACTAAGCAAGTAAATCAAGTCATCGAAGACATGCTCAGAATGTATGTTATGGACAAACCAGGCAAATGGGAAGAGTATATGTACTTGGTGGAATTTGCCTATAATAATGGTTATCAACTATCTTTGAAAATGAGTCCATTTGAAGCCTTCTACGGTAGAAAGTGTAATGTTCCAATCAATTGGGATAAACGAGTTGATGGGTTAATCATTGGGCCTGAAATGCTTTAGGCTATTGAAAATCAAGTGGTAAAGATAAAACAGAATTTAAAGATGGCACAAGATCGTCAAAAGAGCTATGCAGATAAAAGGAGGACGCATAGAGAATTCCAGGTTGGGGACATGGTGTTCCTGAAGGTCAGAGGAAAGAAAAGTTCCTTGTGGTTGGGCAACTGCAAGAAATTGGACACTAGATTTTGTGGTCCATTCGAAACCTTGAGCAGAGTGGGATCAGTAGCTTATGAGCTAGCACTACCTCCCACCATCAAAATACATAATGTGTTTCATATTTGATTTCTGAAAAAAGTATGTTTATGATATTAATCATGTGCTTGATTGGTCTGTTCTTCAGGTGGAACCAGAAGGGGAAATATAGGTTCAATCAATATGAATATTGGATCGCAGAATCAAGATACTTAGGAACAGAGTCATCGGACAGGTAAAGGTCCAATGGACCTATTACAGTCCCAAGGAATCTGCTTGGGAACTGGAAGATATAATGCAGGAAGAATATCCACATTTGTTTTGAAAATATGTATATATGAAAACATTACGACAACGAAATTCTTTTATATGTTTTGATACAATTTTAAGCATTGAGGATGATGAAAACTTTAAGAAGGGGGGAATTGTAATACCCATGGCCCAGATAAAGTACCGATGTTGTATTTTGAACAATACTCTATGAAGTATTTACATAGCAAGATATTATTTTAATACAAATTCCGGTTGGTTGCGTGATGAGAAATACGCTGAAGAGGAGATCCAGATATTAACCAAGGGTTATGAGGGGGAAAGGTTTACCTATGTACCTTTTATCCTTAAACCTTGTTTTCTCAATCTTATGTTAAAAGCCCAAAAACCCATAGTCCTAATCCATAGTCTTAGTGGGGGATTAATTAATAATTAAATATTATTAGTTATTAGTTAATATTGAGTTGAGTGGCTAATAGTGCTTTTGGATGGGAAGGAACATGTTCCTTTGGGACAGCCACGTGGGAGCCCAAAGGGGACACAGGTTTACCTTGGGATGAAGGCGAAAGCTAGTCGGTGGTCAAGGGGGACACATGGCCTGGATGTTGGAAGTTAGTCGAAGGATGCATAAAGGGGACACAGACGGAGTGAGAGAGGGACCTGTGCAATGTCTGTGGAATGAATGATAAGTGAGGAAAACGCGGGAAAGAGTTGTTGTGACGAACCTGAACCCAAATTGCTAATTTAAACTTTTTTGTCTATGATTTCCCTTGGTTGCATATACCAGTCAATTGGAAATTATGCATAAGACCCAGAGGGAATCCTCGCGTTTGCAGTGAAGTGTATCACTGTGCGTTTTGGGAAGGAACTCAGGTGGGTCAATTGCGGAATTGATAAGGAATTGGTTACCAAACTGCTTTCTAGAACCCTATGCATATCTTATCCTTGTTTCTTCCACCTTTGACTCTTTGAGTAAGTGGAGGGGGTCGGTGAGACACCTTGGGTTAATTTATGTATCTCAGCTCGGGGATGAACTTGGGGGATGAAATAGTACAGGCTAGACAAGTTCTAAGGTTGGGTGGAGCGTGGCTCACATGCAGCCAGTTTCCACCTTTACATGAATTTTAGATAAGTGTTTTTGTGGATGAATTTTAATGTTCATGTGAATTAGTATGCTTATTATGTTCAAATTTTTGAATGAAAGAGTAATTAAATGTAAGCCATGATAATTCTATGCTTAAGCCTGTGTAGAAGGTTGTATTCATGAAGGATGTTTCCTTCAATTGCATGATTTATCTGCATTAGGAATCTTATATGTGAAAGATGCATGGATTATGTTGTCAGAAGATCTGTTCCACCTATTTTATCAAACTCTTTAAGCAGTTCAAGTCATATGAAGGACTCTATTTCTTTTTAGGTTCATATTTGAGCTCTAGTGAGGACCCGATATTCACTTTAAATACATTGAAGGCTATGTCCAGAAAGTCAATCCAAGCAATGCTCCTTTAATTGTTGGCTAACTACTTGATGGTGATTGTCCAAAGGATTTCATTAAAGGTCTTCTTTTGTCAATTCATTCTCTCCTTCCTTTGTTGCCTCCATCACCTTTTGAGAAAATCCATTTCAACATAAATAAACTTGCGATTTGGATCTTCTTGCAAAGCATTGATAAATGAATCCAACATAGTATTGATCAATTGTTTTGAGCCATCCCACATCGTCATGCGTGTGAGGAACTAAATGAACATTTAATTTTCCTTCCACTGGCCCTGCTTTGGTGTTATATTCAATTGCTAGGGATTCTCAGAAACATAGATTGATCAGTAAGCTGCAAATGCAAAGCCATTGAAGCTTTGTCCCGCCCATGTCGCCAATGTATGCTGCAGTTGCTTTCATGGATCCTGCAACATTTATAATCTTTTCCTCGATGGAGTAGGTAGAGAAGACCTCAGCAGCAGAAGTTAATAGTCTGTATAATTTGATGTGTACCCTGTTAAGGTTGCTCTATTGGTCTTTCTGTGCAAATGTTGGGATAAAAATACTTTGTCCAAATTCCATAAAGAAATGTTGACAGGTGGAATGCATAGTGAATGACCTCGGGATTTCAATATCAATACTTTCAGAGACACTCTACAGGCATGCAAAATTATGGTTATTCTTGAAATATTCATTTTAGGGAAAGAGGTCTTATTTTTGAATAAATTCAACCAGATTGCGCATCTCAAACCAATAGAAATAAGATGCCCAGAGATGTGGGCAGTTGATTCCCTTTTTGAATTTCAGATTATATTCAAGATATGGATAGAAATGTGTGCTTTTATTACTTCGCTTCTGACATTGTATCCACACGATAGACAGCTTGAGGGTTCCTCTATCTCTTCCTATTATGAGGGCATTCAAATGTGGTCTTGATCCTAGTGGTTGCCATTGTGGGTATCATGTTTTCTTTGATTCAGTGATTTTTGGTGTCTCGCGTTAAGCTGGCATCCGACCACACAGACACACCTAGCAATGTGTTCAGAGTCTGTTGGAAACAGGATTAAAAGTCTGAGATCGCTCAAATTATGGAAAGCTTTACAGGTATGCTGCCAGAAAAGATTGGTGCATCCACATCAAACACTTCAGCTAGATGTTTAGTTTGAAGTGGCAGAGTATTAGGAAATAGAAGATTAGAACGAGTTATTCAAAAATCCTGTTCTAGATTTCAAGCAATATTCTCAGCAAGCAGTTGCAGATTAAAATACAAGTGGCAAGTTTGAATAATTGAAGGCATTTATGAATCCCAAAATTCTTGTAACAAATCATTGATTTGGTCTATTTTGAGTCTGTCGATAGGATCAAATTAGGGGCCTATAAATGTATTGTTTTCTTATATATAATATTTAGAATGGAGAGAAGAGGAGGAGAGTTCCAGCCGAGAGGGCTGAGGCAGGGTTGTGCTTACATTATGTTTTTGTTGATAAGAAAGAGCTTTTTTTTATATGATTGTGATCTATGAGCCTATTTTGTTTTAATAATTAAAGTACATGTTTCCATTATTCTGTCTGCCTATGGTATTAATATTCCATGTCATGATTCTCTTGGTTAACATGCAACTATTTGCAATGGTTTGAAAACAAAATCTAAATCATACTTTTCACAAAGTCATGCTTCATAGTTGTGTATTGTCAATGTCCATGATAGTAACACTAATACATTCCCTGTTGTTAAAGCTTCTATCTTAGCTTGATCTCCATCTTGTTTACAACTATTATAGCTATCTCTTCACCAACTATTAAAAATTTCTCTAAGCTTGACCCTAGCAGTCAGGGTTCAAATTTAGTGATAACAGATTATTCTTCATTTATGTACCTCATATATGATTACCCTGACAAAACCTTAATGATGAATGGATGGTTCATAACATGCTAGGCATAAACCTGGTTATGAATTTTGAATGTCTGATTGAGAGCCTTTTATGAATAAGGCTAAGTTGTGTTGTTTAACTCTACAAGCTTTGATATGTCTATCTAGCTCTGTGTCATTCTTATGTTTGCTTATAAATTATCCTTCACCCTTATAAGGGATGGTTAGTCTTCACCTGGACTCTGTGGGAGATAGAGTTGAACCCTGTTATGTTTCAGAATACCTCTGTAGGTCTGGTAAATGTGGAAATCTTGGAAGGGAGGGGAAGAGTTCCCCTGTTGTAGAATTATGTGACTCAAGTGGGTTTTCTGAACAAAAGTTCAGTTGGAGTCTTAGCTTGCTTGGATTGCTCTGTTGGGGGTGGGAATTGCACCATTGGAAAGAGCTCTCCAATATTTTTCCAACGGTTCCAGACTTGTTCCATTTGGTCCAATGCGGAGTAAGTTATGACCCTGTAAAGTTTGCAGGAGATTTGGTGGTGTTTCCTTAGTTCCGCATCTGCAATGCAGATTGTGGATTGCGGAATGTGGATCTGGTCATTGTGGAAAGCCTATTTCCGGGTGCGGATGGAATCGTTCTAAATACCTGTGTTTTGAATCATGTGTATGGGAAAATAATGAGTATTGTGCAGTTTTTAATTAGATGTATAAAAGAAAAAAAAATATTTTTATAGTTTTATACTGTAATTTTTGTGTGGGTGTGTAACACGGGTACGTTACATATTGGTATCAGAGCGCCGGTTGCAACTCTCGGGCCTCTCGAATTGAAATTTTTTTCCCTAAAGAAATAAATACATGTATTCAAATATATGTTGTAGTTAATTTGAGACTAATAATAATTGAAAATTTCATATTTCTAGCATTATACATGAATATTCAATCATTTGAATTGCAGACTCTCAGTAAAGACATGCAATCATAACTAAAGAGATGGCAGAGGATCCTGAATTCTCTAATTTTTTGGAAGGAATTGGTGGTGAAGATGAACAAGGTAATGAATCCAATGGTCACCAAAGTGGTTCAGGGACCATTGATGTTGTGCAAACCTTGAGAAATTTTCATTTTGGAAACAATATAATGTTGCAAAGTTTGGAACAACAGAACCAAATTAATCAACATTTACTACATAATTGGTTCAGCTGCAAAATCAGATGCATCAGGTCACTTCCAATATGGAAAGAGGTGAAAATTCCATGAACAGGTATCACTCCTCTCAAGAAAGAGAAGACAACATAATGAAAGTACATTCCCATCATAAAACCAATGAAAGTTCTAATGGGTATAGAAATAACCACCAGGTTAAATATCCTAGAAGGAAGAGAAAGGGAAAGCATGATGTAATGCTAGAAGGCGAAGTCAAACAACTAAAACCTCCAACCTTTGATGGAGAGAAGTATAGTGATGTTACAGAGCTATGGCTTATGGAAATGAACAAGTATTTTCATTTGCATGACTACTCAGAAAACTAAGAAGTGCAGATTGCAATATATAATTTGCAAGGAAAGGCTTATAAATGGTGGAAACATCTTAAACAAGTGGAAGAATTGGATGAGAAGCATATTTCTTGGAGGAGATTCCAAAGAATTTAAGAAAGCATATCTATCACAATAGTACTATTATAAAAAGACATGAGAATTCTTTGAGCATAAATTGGGAAATATGTCCATGGAGGACTATGAAAAGAAATTCTTGGAGCTGCTGGGATATGTGGAGTTTATCAAGGATGAAAAGGTGAAGATACAATGTTTTATCAGTTGCTTGCCTATGTATTATAAGGATAAATTGACTTATGTTTAACCTCACACCTTGAAGGATTGTTTCTGAAAATCTAGATGCTTGTATGAGCAAGGGAAGAATAGGCTGGAAGTGAAGAACATTTGGAAAGGTAAGTTGTAGATGAAGCAATATCAGAGAAGAAATGGGTTTAATCCTCTGGATAGAAACAAGGACACCTACTCTTCTTTTAAACCACCGATATCGATAGAAGAATCCAAGATGGTTAATTCTTCAGGACAAAATAAATCAACCCAAGGTAAATGTTGGGGATGTGGTGGTGACCATTTCTTAAGCAAATGTCCTGAAAGAAGAAATAAGGGAACCGGTGTATATAATATACAAGAAGCTTCTATTGTTGGCAATGTTGCTAGAAGTGTTCCTCACATCTATGTAGCATTGGATAATCTCCAAGCCAATCATCAATATTCTATGATCGAGATTGAAGGTAAACTAAATGAGCCTATTTCAATTTTAATTGATTTCGGAACTTCTTATAGCTATATTAATACTAACCTGGTTGGAAGATGTAAATTGGTGACTCATAAGTTGTCTAAGTCTAGAATGGTTCATTTGGAAAATGGTATGAAGAGGAAGATCACAACTATGGTCAAAAGTTGTTGTTTTGAAATGAATGGAAAGCAAACCTATAAAGATTTGGACATCCTTCCTCTTGGATCATATGATCTGCTAATCGGTATGGACTGGCTTGAGAAACACTTTGTTATGTTGGACTGCCACAATAAAGTTGTTACATGTATGAATGATGAGGGAAACCTTAACATACAAATATGAGGTATTTAGAAACCTATATCCTGAAGACATATTTTAGTCTTGCAAATGAATAAGTGCATCAGGAAAAGGTGCCAGTTGTATGCCATTCAGGTAGAAGAGTTTGCTACTGAAAAAAAATCAAGTTTGGATGAATATCCAGTGTTGAAATATATTGCTGATGTATTTAAGGAAGTTTCTAGGTTACCACCCCAGAAGGATATCGACTTCATAATCGATTTGGTTCCTGGAACTGTGCCAGCATCAAAAGCACCATACAGAATGGGTACTCCGCAATTAAAATAATTGCAGATGCAACTTGAAGAGTTGCGGAAGAAAGGGTATATACAGCCTAGTATATCACCTTGAGGTGCTCCTATTATATTTGTAAGAAAGAAGGATGGCACCCTTAGACTATGTGTGGATTACAGGCATTTAAAGAAATCCATAATTAAGAACATGTATCCTCTACCTAGAATTGATGATCTTTTTTATTAGTTAAGAGGTGGAATAATATTTTCTAAGATAGATTTGAGATCTGGATATCACCAGATACGTATTAAGGATGAAGACATCTGTAAAACAACATTCAGAACCAAATATGGGCATTATGAATTTATAGTGCTTCCTTTTGGTTTAACAAATGCTCCCACTACATTCATGTGTTTGATGAATGGTATATTCATAGAGTTTCTCGATAAGTTTATTATTGTATTTTTGGATGATATACTTATATATTCCAAAACCAAGGAGGAGCATGAAGAACATCTCAGGATTACTTTGCAAATCTTGAGAGAAAATCAATTTTATGCCAAGATCAACAAGTGCACGTTCTATCATAAACAGTTGTTATATTTGGGCCATATCATCTCAGAGGAAGGTGTGGCTATGGACCCAGCTAAAGTTAAGGCTATTTTGGAATGGCCTACTCCTCGCAATGTCTTTGAGGTAAGATCATTCATGGGATTGGCTGGTTATTACTGAAAGTTTATAAAATATTTTTTGAGAATAACCAATTCAATTACATCTTTGCAAAAGAAAGGTGTACTTTTCATCTGGAGTCAGAAATGTGAAGATAGTTTCAGAAATCTAAAGGAATTGCTTACATGTGCGCCTGTATTGAATATTTCTGATCTGGATAAAGAATTTATGGTATGTACTGATGCATCACTTGAAGGACTGGGTGGAGTTCTAATGTAGGAAGGAAAATTGATTTTCTATGAATCACAAAAGTTGAAGGAGCATGAGAAGAACTACACTACTCATGACTTGGAGCTAATGTTCATTGTTCATGCACTTCGCATGTGGAGGCACTATCTTCTGGGAAATAAGTTTGAGTTAAGAACTAATCACAATAGTTTAAAGTATTTATTTGATCAGCCTCAGCTAAATGCCCAGCAAGCTAGGTGGGTTGAATTCTTAAGTGAGTTCAATTTTGAAATCAAGTATTTAAAAGGAAAATAAAATCTAGTAGCAAATGCACTCAGCAGAAGGGGATAGCTGATGCATGTTTCAACCATCAGCACTTGGAATTTTGAATTACAAATCAGGTTGCTTGAAGCTTTGAAAAGTGATAAGATTTATTCACAAGTGACAACAACATTGCAAGAAGGAAATAAATCCTTAAAGTTCTGCAATTATGCATTAACATAGGATGGTATCCTTCACTTTAACGATAGAATCTATGTACCTGATCAGGAAGAGTTGAAAAGAACAATATTGAGGGAAATGCTTAATGTACCCTGTGCAGGGCATCTCGGACACCAGAAAACTCTAACAGCAGTAAATAAATTTTTTAATGTCCCAACATGAAAAAGGAGGTGGCTAATTACATTTCTTGTTGTTTAGAATGTCAAAGAGTCAAAGCAGGGCATCAATATCTAGCTAGGTTACTTCATCCATTTCATATTCCTGAATGGAAATGGGACACTGTAACCATTGACTTTATTACAGGTTTTCCTCGAACCATAAAGTAACATGATTCTATTATGGTATTAGTTGATAAGTTGACCAAATCATCTCATTTCATTCCCATTCAGTCAACTTTCAAGGCAGTTAAAATTGTTGAGGTCTATATGAAGGAGATTGCTAGGTTGCATGGTATTCTGAAAGCCATTTTGTCGGATTGTGATCCGAAATTTACCTCTAATTTTTGGAAAGGTTTTTTTAAAGAGTTTGGGACTAAGATTAATTTAAGCACAACTTATCATCCCCAAACTGATGGGTAGACTGAGCGAGTAAATCAAGTCATCGAAGACATGCTCAAAATGTATGTTATGGACAAACCAGGCAAATGGGAAGAGTATGTGTACTTGGTGGAATTTGCTTATAATAATGGTTATCAAGTATCTTTGAAATTGAGTCCATTTGAAGCCTTCTACAGTAGAAAGTGTAATGTTCCAATCAATTGGGATAAATGAGTTGATGGTTTAATCATTGGGCCTGAAATGCTTTAGGATATTGAAAATCAAGTGGTAAAGATAAAACAGAATTTAAAGATGGCACAAGATCGTCAGAAGAGCTATGCAGATAAAAGGGGGACGCATAGAGAATTCCAGGTTGGGGACATGGTGTTCCTGAAGGTCAGAGGAAAGAAAAGTTCCTTGTGGTTGGGCAACTATAAGAAATTGGCCACTAGATTTTGTGGTCCATTCGAAACCTTGAGCAGAGTGGGATCAGTAGCTTATGAGCTAGCACTACCTCCCACCATCAAAATACATAATGTGTTTCATATATTAACCAAGGGTTATGAGGGGGAAAGGTTTACCTATGTACCTTGTTTTCTCAACCTTATGTTAAAAGCCCCAAAACCCATAGTCCTAATCCATAGTCTTAATGGGGGATTAATTAATAATTAAATATTATTAGTTATTAGTTAATATTGAGTTGAGTGGCTAATCATGCTTTTGGATGGGAAGGAACATGTTCCTTTGGGACAGCCACATGGAAGCCCAAAGGGGACACAGGTTTACCTTGGGATGAAGGCGGAAGCTAGTCGGTGGTCAAGGGGGACACATGGCCTAGCTATTGGAAGTCAGTCGAAGGATGCACAAAGGGGACATAGACGGAGTGAGAGAGGGACCCGTGCAATATCTGTGGAATGAATGATAAGTGAGGCAAACGCGAGAAAGAGTTGTTGTGACGAACCTGAACCCGAATTGTTGAGTTAAACTGTTTTGTCCACGATTTCCCTTGGTTGCATATACCAGTCAATTGGAAATGATGCATAAGACCCAGAGGGAATCCTTGCGTTTGCAGTGAAGTGTATCACTGTGCGTTTTGGGAAGGAACTCAGGTGGGTCAATTGCGGAATTGATAAGGTATTGGTTACCAAACTGCTCTTTCTAGAACCTTATGCATATCTTATCCCTATTTCTTCAACCTTTGATTCTTTGAGTACGTGGAGGGGGTCGGTGAGACACCTTGGGTTAATTTATGGATCTTGGCTTGGGGGTGAACTTGGGGGATGAAATAGTACAGGCTGGATAAGTTCTAAGGTTGGGTGGAGCGTGGCTCAAATGCAGCCAGTTTCCCTCTTTACATGAATTTTAGATAAGTGTTTTTGTGGATGAATTTTAATGTTCATGTGAATTAGTATGCTTATTATGTTCAAATTGTTGAATGAAAGAGTAATTAAATGTAAGCCATGATCATGCTATGCTTAAGCCTGTGTAGAAGGTTGTATTCATGAATGATGTTTCCTTCAATTGCATGATTTATCTGCATTAGGAATCTTATATGTGAAAGATGCATGGATTATGTTGTCAGAAGATCTGTTCCACCTATTTTATCAAACTCTTTAAGCAGTTCAAGTCATATGAAGGACTCTATTTCTTTTTAGGTTCATATTTGAGCTCCAGTGAGGACCCGATATTCACTTTAAATACATTGAAGGCTATGTCCAGAAAGTCAATCCAAGCAATGATCCTTTAATTGTTGGCAAACTACTTGACGGTGATTGTCCAGAGGATTTCATTAAAGGTCTTATTTTGTCAATTCGTTCTCTCCTTCCTTTGTTGCCTTCATCACCTTTTGAAAAAAGCCATTTCAACATAAATAAACTTGTGATTTGGATCTTCTTGCAAAGCATTGATAAATGAATCCAACATAGTATTGATCGACTATTTTGAGCCATCCCACATCGTCATGCGTGTGAGGAACTAAATGAACATTTAATTTTCCTTCCACTGGCCCTGCTTTGGTGTTATATTCAATTGCTAGGGGTTCTCAGAAACATAGATTGATCAGTAAGCTGCAAATGCAAAGCCATTGAAGCTTTGTCCCGTCCATGTCGCCAATGTATGTTGCAGCTGCTTTCATGGATCCTGCAACATTTATAATCTTTTCCTCGACAGAGTAGGTAGAGAAGACCTCAGCAGCAGAAGTTAATAGTCCGTATAATTTGATGTGTACCCTGTTAAGGTTTCTCTATTGGGGTTTCTGTGCAAATGTTGGGATAAAAATACTCTGTCCAAATTCCATAAAGAAATGTCGACAGGTGGAATGCATAGTGAATGACCTCGGGATTTCAATATCAATACTTTTAGAGACACTCTACAGGCATGCAAAATTATGGTTATTCTTGAAATATTCATTTTAGGGAAAGAGGTCTTATTTTTGAATAAATTCAACCAGATTGCACACCTCAAACCAATAGAAATAAGATGCCCAGAGATGTGGGAAGTTGATTCCCTTTTTGAATTTCAGATTATATTCAAGATATGGATAGAAATTTGTCCTTTTATTACTTTGCTTCTGACGTTGTATCCACACGATAGACAGCCTGAGGGTTCCTCTATCTCTTCCTATTATGAGGGCATTCAAATGTGGTCTTTATCCTGGTGGCTGTTGTTGTGGGTATCGTGTTTGCTTTGACTCAATGGTTTTTGGTGTCCCGCGTTAAGCTAGCATCTGACCACGTACACACACCTAGCAATGTGTCTAGAGTCTGTTGGAAATAGGATTAAAAGTCTGAGATCGCTCAAATTATGGAAAGCTTTACAGGTATGCTTCCAGAAAAGATTGGTGCATCCACATCAAACACTTCAGCCAGATGTTGAGTTTGAAGTGGCAGAGTATTGGGAAATAGAAGATTAGAACGAGTTATTCAAAAATGCAGTTCCAAATTTCAAGCAATATTCTTAGCAAGCAGTTGCCGAGTCAAATGCAAGTGGCAAGTTTCAATAATTGAAGGCATTTACGAATCCCAAAATTCTTGTAACAAATCATTGATTTGGTCTATTCTGAGTCTATCGATAGGATTAGATTAGGGGCCTGTAAATGTATTGTTTTCTTATATATAATATTTAGAATGGAGAGAAGAGGAGGAGAGTTCTAGCCGAGAGGTTGAGGCAGGGTTGTGCTTACATTATGTTTTTGTTGATAAGAAAGAGCTTTGTTTTTATATGATTGTGATCTATGAACCTATTTTGTTTTAATAATTAAAGTACATGTTTCCATTATTCTATCTGCCTATGGTCTTAATATTCCATGTCATGATTCTCTTGGTTAACATGCAACTATTTGCAATGGTTTAAAAACAGAATCTAAATCATACTTTTCACAAAGTCATGCTTCATAGCTGTGTATTGTCAATGTCCATGATAGTAGCACTGATACATTCCCTGTTGTTAAAGCTTTTATCTTAGCTTCACCTCCATCTTGTTTACAACTATTATAGCTATCCCTTCACCAACTATTAAAGATTTCTCTAAGCTTGACCCTAGCAGTTAGGGTTCAACTTTAGTGATAACATCTTTTGGCGTCGTTGCTGAGGATTTAAGGAACGAAGACATACTTCCCTAGGCTGTACGACAACGAATATATCCAGACTTTGATGGTGAACAAAGGCTGGTGACATAGTGGCTGCGATATTCACCTGGTGACTTGACTGGTTTCAAAATGGCAGATTCAGCTACTGATCAAATTGCTTCATGTACCAAGACAACAGGGTTTGAGGTAGATCATGTTTTTCTTTGAGGTTTTCAAGAAAGGATGAGTATGTCTTCTGATGATGAATGGGACAAAGATTTGTCTTCTTATTTAGATTCTGATAACATTTATAGTGAAGAAGATAAAATTGATTTTTTGAAGAAGCCTTTAAAAGCATTTGAGTGAGAATATGAAAGTTTGTTGTCAGAAAAGACTTCTCAAGATGTTAGTATTATTGTTGTTGTTCCAAACATTTTTGAAGATATGTGCATGACTTTAAATGAAGAATTAAATCAGCATATCTTAGAAAGCAAAAAGTGGTTTTCAAATGATTGTAAAAAAAATGGTTTTATGGAAATAGTGAGGTCAGAGTTTATCCAACGGCAGCTTACTTATCTTGAAGAAGAAACAGGGATATCTAATCAAAACATGGTTTTTAATTATTTTTATGATCTAGTAGATGGCTATCTCCAGGTTTTTATCAACTCCAGCCATTCAGTTTTGTTTAGCTTCAAATATGGGTTTCAGATTCATGATTAATTTCCTATAAGGTCTTCAGTCTTTATTTTACTGAAGCATATTCTAGGAGTTCAAGTGCAAAATCAATTTTTAGCCTGGTTTCATTGGAAATGGAATTATACATGATCAGCTTGATGTCTGCAAGATTAAAATAGGAGTGTGTATAAATAAGCTCTCATTTATGAGCATATTGTTTTCAGTTTGTGGTTCCTTTCTCAGCAGTTCAGCATGCAGTTTGTTTCTGGTAGTTTTCTTTCAACTTGTTATGGTGTTCAGTAGTTCAGATGGCTTAATTGAATAAGGTTCCAGTCCAGTGGAGCACTGGTACAGAGCAAGATCAATTCAGCATTGTATATACAACATAACATATTGCAATCGTTAGTTTGCAGGCTATGGGTTTACAACAGCATGAAGACTCCATTCCAATGGAATAGAAAAGGAAACTGGAACTGCTAGGTTCTTGGATCCTTGCAAGGAAGTCTCCATCCCAGACGGAGCCAGATGTTGTCACAAGATCTGTTCCACCTATTTTATCAAACTCTTTAAGCAGTTCAAGTCATATGAAGGACTCTATTTCTCTTTAGGTTCATATTTGAGCTCCAGTGAGGACCCGATATTCACTTTAAATACATTGAAGGCTATGTCTAGAAAGTCAATCCAAGCAATGCTCCTTTAATTGTTGGCTAACTACTTGATGGTGATTGTCCAGAGGATTTCATTAAAGGTCTTATTTTGTCGGTTCGTTCTCTCCTTCCTTTGTTGCCTCCATCACCTTTTGAAAAAAGCCATTTCAAAATAAATAAACTTGCGATTTGGATCTTCTTGCAAAGCATTGATAAATGAATCCAACATAGTATTGATCGACTGTTTTGAGCCATCCCACATCGTCATGCGTGTGAGGAACTAAATGAAAATTTAATTTTCTTTCCACTGGCCCTGCTTTGGTGTTATATTCAATTGCTAGGGATTCTCAAAAACATAGATTGATCAGTAAGCTGCAAATGCAAAGCCATTGAAGCTTTGTCCCGCCCATGTCGCCAATGTATGCTGCAGCTGCTTTCATGGATCCTGCAACATTTTTAATCTTTTTCTCGACGGAGTAGGTAGAGAAGACCTCAGCAGCAGAAGTTAATAGTCTGTATAATTTGATGTGTACCCTGTTAAGGTTTCTCTATTGGGGTTTCTGTGCAGATGTTGGGATAAAAATACTATGTCCAAATTCCATAAAGAAATGTCGATAGGTGGAATGCATAGTGAATGACCTCAGGATTTCAATATCAATACTTTCAGAGACACTCTACAGGCATGCAAAATGATGGTTATTCTTGAAATATTCATTTTAGGGATAGAGGTCTTATTTTTGAATAAATTCAACCAGATTGCGCACCTCAAACCAATAGAAATAAGATGCCCAGAGATGTGGGTAGTTGATTCCCTTTTTGAATTTCAGATTATATTCAAGATATGGATAGAAATTTGTGCTTTTATTACTTCGCTTCTGACGTTGTATCCACACGATAGACAGCTTGAGGATTCCTCTATCTCTTCCTATTATGAGGGCATTCAAGTGTGGTCCTGATCCTGGTGGTTGTCATTGTGGGTATCGTGTTTTCTTTGACTCAGTGGTTTTTGGTGTCCTGCGTTAAGTTGGAATCCAACCACACACACACACCTAGCAATGTGTCCAGAGTCCATTGGAAACAGGATTAAAAGTCTGAGATTGCTCAAATTATGGAAAGCTTTACAGGTATGCTGCCAAAAAAGATTGGTGCATCCACATCAAACACTTCAGCCAGATGTTGAGTTTGAAGTGGCAGAGTATTGGGAAATAGAATATTAGAATGAGTTCTTCAAAAATGCAGTTCCAGATTTCAAGCAATATTCTCAGCGAGCAGTTGCAGAGTCAAATACAAGTGGCAAGTTTGAAGAATTGAAGGCATTTACGAATCCCAAAATTCTTGTAACAAATCATTGATTTGGTCTATTTTGAGTCTGTCGATAGGATCAGGTTAGGGGCTTGTAAATGTATTGTTTTCTTATATATAATATTTAGAATGGAGAGAAGAGGAGGAGAGTTCCAGCCGAGAGGGCTAAGGCAGGGTTGTGCTTACATTATGTTTTTGTTGATAAGAAAGAGCTTTTTTTTTATACGATTGTGATCTATGAGCCTATTTTGTTTTAATAATTAAAGTACATGTTGCCATTATTCTGTCTATCTATGGTCTTAATATTCCATGTCATGATTCTCTTGGTTAACATGCAACTATTTGCAATGGTTTGAAAACAAAATCTAAATCATACTTTTCACAAAGTCATGCTTCATAGCTGTGTATTGTGAATGTCCATGATAGTAACATTGATACATTCCCTATTGTTAAAGCTTCTATCTTAGCTTGATCTCTGTCTTGTTTACAAGTATTATAGCTATCTCTTCACCAACTATTAAAAATTTCTCTAAGCTTGACCCTAGCAGTCAAGGTTCAACTTTAGTGATAACAGATTATTCTTCATTTATGTACCTCATATATGATTACCCTGAAAAAACCTTAATGATGAATGGATGGTTCATAGCATGCTAGGCATAAACCTGGTTATGAATTTTGAATGTCTGAGAGTCTTTTATGAATAAGGCTAAGTTGTGTTGTTTAACTCTGCAAGCTTTGATATGTCTATCTAGCTCTATGTCATTCTTATGTTTTCTTATAAATTATCCTTCACCCTTCTAAGGGATGGTTAGTCTTCACCTGGACTCTGTGGGAGATAGAGTTGAACCCTGCTATGTTTCAGAATACCTTTGTAGGTCTGGTGAATGTGGAAATCTTGGAAGGGAGGGGAAGAGTTCCCCTGCTGCAAAATTATGTGACTTAAGTGGGTTTTCTAAACAAAAGTTCAGTTGGAGTCTTAGCTTGCTTGGATTGCTCTGTTGGGGGTGGGAATTGCACCATTGGAAAGAGCTCTCCAATATTTTTCCAACGGTTCCAACCTTGTTCCATTTGGTCCAATGAGGAGTAAGTTATGACCTTGTAAAGTTTGTAGGAGATTTGGTTGTGTTTCCCCAGCTCCACATCCACAATGCGGATTGCGGATTGGGGAAAGTGGATTGAAGAATGTGGATCTGGTCATTGCGGAAAGCTTATTTTTGGGTGCAGATGGCATGCTTTTGGATTCTTGTGTTTTGAATCATGTGTATGGGAAATTAATGAGTATTATGCAGTTGTTAATTAGATGTATAAAATAAAAAAAATTATTTGCATAGTTTTATACTGTAATTTGTGTGTGTGTGTGATGCAGGTACGTTACATCCAACCACATGGTTTCCTCTAGAGAATCATTTTCTTCTTTATATCTCAAAGATGGTCCAATTATTCACATGTGAGACAACTCTTAGATCTCTGCTGAAGGGAAGATCATAGTGCATATGGAGCATGGTAAGTTCAAAATTGTTCTATTTGTGCCTTCTTTGTCAGCAAATTTGTTGTCTGTATATCAGGTGACTCACACAGGTTCACCAAAGAAAGTGGTTCCCTGGTCCTAACACAGTTGATATTGCAGTGATCTCTACTAGGAATATTCTTGCAAAAGGGTTTGCAAACCATGCCTCCAAGGAATATGAATTCTCAATTTTTTTGCCATACTCTCTGCCTACCCCATCGGAATCTGATGAAGATCAGAGCGATACCTCTTCTAATGAAGATTAGGATCAATATCTTGATGTTGAGAATAAATTTCAAGGAGATTCATATTCAGATATGGATCCAACACATGCTCCCAATCCATATCCAAGGTCAATATGGGCTCACAAAGTCCTTGTAGCTACAAGGAACACAGCTGGGGATCCATCTAACCATAGAACCACTAGATCGCAGTATCATGCAAAACTTGCACTATGTCATGCATATCCACTTCTCTTAGAGAGGTGTTGCATGATCGTGGGGTTTGATCCACAATCTATTGGAGAGACTTGCCATGGGGGATCTACAACCAGGAAACAATCTTGTTTGTTTGACAAAAGGTACTCAAAGGTTCATGATTTATCCCACAATGAGCCATTCACTCCAATAGCAAGAAGGGTTCTTGAAAGAATTGTATTGGAAAATACAACTTCTACACAATGGGAGGCACATCAGAGGAGCAAATCCAGATCTAGCACCTGCATTGCTATCCTATAGAGGAGCAACTTGCCAATAGTTTTACAAAGGCGTTCACTAAGGAAAGTTTTTTTCTTCTCTGCTTAGTATGAAGGTTCTTTGAGTTCCCTACTGCTATTCTCTTTGAGGGTGGTATTTTTCCCATGAGGTTTTTCCCCATTTCCTTGGTTCAAGGACAGTTTTTTTATCATTTATTTGATTGTATGGGTGACCTTTGGTCTTAGTAACCAGGGCCCAGGATGCAAAAGTATGGATTAAGGGGCAGCGATAGGAAATTTCAATACTCCATCCTTGTCCTACCTAGCATTATTTATTTTACCTAGTTGTTGATTATGTCATTTTCCCCCTAGTGGTGTGCAGATGTCATCCATGATCTATCTACCACCTTCTGAGCCCTGCATGCATCATTTTAGGACCACTTCAGTTAGTTCCCTATTTTATAGGAACCTACTGAGTGTTCTGATGCAGTCCAACTGAGTTATCTGATTCTTGTGGGGGGTTAGAGTTCAGGATGCCACTGATTATGGCCTCATGCACCTTTTTTTGACTGACATGCATGATAGAATCATTATTGCACCTTCCTTAGTTATTTAACTGATTGTGACTTTAGTTAACTGAGTTTAGGTTCAGTTCAGCTGACTTTGAGTCTTCCGGAGCACTCTAGTGGTGATAATCCCTATGCTAGACCAACTGAGGTTCGAATTCTCCTGTGTGATTCAAATTCTCTCCATTGTAACATCATTGTTTATTATACTGATTATTGGAGCATGTGACATTATTCTACTCCTATTTGAGTTCTTCTGCATTATTATTCTTCTGCTCTTTTTTACTGCAATTTTCACTCTTATTCTAATTTTCTGCTCATTCTTTCTTCACCCTTAGATTCAAGCGAAGCGATAAAATCAATTTCATCAATCGATAATGTTGAAACAAATTCAGGGTTAAGACCACGAATCTTATCTACAAATTTGGAGGAATTGCTAATGATGATCTTCCAATTCCAGATGTAGGAACAACAATTTCACTTTCACCTTCAAGTGTCCTGTCCGCATCACAACTTTCATCCGAAGACCAATCCTAGATCTCCTCTAAAGAATCTTCACATTTAGAACCAGAACTTGCATTTGGACATTTCCGCCATAGATGAACTACAACTTTATGAGCATCTAAAAGGAATTCTCCAGTAACGCAGTAACTTTGTGTATGTTTTTTCCCCTCCATTTGATGTCTAGATTCTCCAGCAATCCCTTCGACATATCAATTTCGATTAACATACGACTAACCCTCTTGTCCATGCCATTTAAGAATTCGAGGAACCACATGGAGAAAATGACCAAGGTGATTGTCAATAGCTACAAATGCCTCCTTATTCCACATGGTGAGAGGAAAACCAGGGAGTAGCACCCAGAGGTGCCTAAATATGATTCCCTCAGTCTCGAGATCAAATGCCATATGCCACTGTTTCAACATCCAACTATCATTTCCTTTAAGCCAGGTTTTATGTAATATATTATATGTAGCATGTTCCTCCGCTCTAAAAAAAAACCCATACCACCCCTTGGGTAAAATATAAATTGTAGGCCAGTACCCAATTTATGGCACCAAATAACCGAGGTCCATCTCACAATATCTCTGGCATTCATAGCCCTCTAGCTAAAATTTTCAACTAGAGATTTGAGGGTTAAACCTACATTCCCTTCCAAACCCACATCACGACTCATAACCATCTTTCCACTATCCCCTCTAAGCTTCCATTTTCCAAATTTTCTTATCTATCCAAAGCCACCATTCAACGTTGGAATTGCATTCTTGTTTAAGTTAGAACCTATATAGGGGATTTTATGATAATTGAAACCCTTCAAAATAGACTTTGGACTACAACCCAAATCCAACTTGGGTTCTGTGACATCATCATTGGAGGTCATCTCTACCCCTCCCCTTCCTGGATCATATGCACAGGTACTGACACTTGTCATTCCACCTTCATGTGCTTCCTACACGTTACCCCCCCCCCTCAAACCTATTTGAATCTCGCACCCAAAAAAATATAATAAACATATTTGTTTGATACTTGAGCCGCTACGCGTTCCCACCACTCATCCGACGTGATGTCTCATTGCTACCCAGGTTATCAAACTTTCCCACCATTCCTATATGAAAAATACCCTAGAATAATCAAGAGATTCCTCTGGTCACCCCAGGTATTAGCCAAACCTGGAATACTGTAAAACGAGGTTATTCCTCCCATAAACCTCGATGCATTCAAAGGAAACACTATGTTACACAACAAAACTAGGATTTTTCTTTCTGTAAACCCCCAATGCCTTCAAATGGAAACACTGTAATTCTACAAGTTAAATTTACCTACATCATGATCCTTCAATCCCATTGTTTTGGCTCCCATTACTCCTATTCCATGCCAGCTAAATTCCCACCATCACCAAAATATATAAACTCAGAAGTCACAGGCTCCTAGTACTCCTCCCTTTAAGGAATTTGCTTACATAGGTATAAATGCAAAATTGTGCATTAATTCAAGAATTTTCCTATTCAATCTTTTTATTTTATAAGCGTTCATTCATATGTTCTTTACCTTGCATAAAAACATCACATTCAATATGTTCATTATTCAAATATCAAAATCCTTATATTCTTCTATGAGAAGGGTTATATATTTTTAATAGCGTCCTAAATTTTTTATAAGCCTCCCTCATTGACTTGTTTTTTATCACTTAAGTAGTGTTCTTTCATGTTCTTCACATAACTAAGCTTACTTCAACCTCGAGATTTTGTAAAGTTCCTCCTTTATCTAAGGAGTGCTTTCCTAATTTGTGTGTTTTCCTTCATCATCTTTTTGAATCTTACATTTATAAGAGAAAAAACATCAATGTAGTAAATCCTTTTATTTTTGTTTTTAGTTCCTTATATTTATTTAATCACTTTAATAATAATAATAATGATTTTCCTTTATACTCAATTTCACTTTCTAGTTTTGCTTCATAATTTTTTACCCCTTTATTCATTAAATCTAATTTTAATTTTAATTATTCAATCATTTATGTGTATCTTTTATTTTAGCTTAAAAACAAAAATATTAATCAACTCCTCAAAAGGAAGGTGATCTTCTTTTTCTACAACACTAGTAATAAATACTTTGTATAATCGTCAAAAGGTGTATATCATCATTAATTACCTATTGACGACAATGATGATGGTGGTGGTGATGGTGGTGGTGTTGAGGATGATTATTGGTGTCCACTGAGACCAACTTTGGTTTACCGAACCTTTAAAAAAAATAGGAATCGCTTGCTTTTCTTTAGAATTTGATTTTTGTGCCCAAAACACTTCAAGAGAAGCATTCCTAGATCGCCATAGTTGTGATGAGTTAAAATTTAAGAAGGTCAGTATTTTAACAAATATTTTGATATTTCTCTCTAATGCGGGTTTAAACAATAGGAGTAAGCTAATTATTCTATGTTTTTCACTTTTGGGGCCATTTTTGTCGAAATGTAGTGATGAATCATTGTTGAAATCATGAGTTTGTATTGTTGAAATTGCATATTTTATTGCAAAAATGGATTCAATGCCCTCTAAAACCCTTGGGCACCCCAATTATGTAATTTCAACAATGCATATATGCAATTTCAACAATTCCACCTAGATTTCGATAGGAAAAATAGCTGGAAAAATAGTGCAGAAGGTAGAACAATTAGCTTACTCCGCAAACAAGACATTCTATGAGAATGTGATTTTCATCTTCAACTCTCTTAGTATCCCAAATATGACAAATCCTATCATCCCACTACATTTTAGGAAATTTCCAATGCTTTGTTTCACTACATCGAGCTAATGAGACTTTGTTCTTATTTTAGCAATGTTGATTTTCTTCTTTAGGCTAGTTAAAACAAAGAGATACTTTTGATCTTCTAGATTAGGGTTGATCACCTCCTAATAATATCTTAATTTTATTATCTTCTAATTATGTATTGCACCACAACTTATCCTTAAACTTATATGTAATAATACTTTTAATATTATCACTATTTTGTAGAGTGACCTCTTCCTCAACTCCCCGTTGATTTAGTGAAGACATGTCATCTTTATGCCAATATTGTTTAAACTGCATGTGGTCTTGACTATAGTATGAAGCAATCATAGGAAGCCTCTTGCCTCCCATTTTGTTTGCCTTGTTATTTTACATTAAGTACCTATTCATAGCCATGCTCTCAATGGGGGAGAGACTTGCTTGTATGAGGATGATAGAATAGGGTGTATTTCCTTTAATTTCAAGATTATTTGTTGTAAACTACTTTTGGATTTTCTCCATCCTTCTCTAGGATTCTCTATAGATGCTACAACCCAAAAATTCACGTCCATAGAAGATAATGAGATTGACAAGAGTCTCAAAGAGGAGTTTCTTCTTATCCCAAAGCCAAAACTCTGCCTATTTACAACTATTTTCAAGTCCATAATAAGCTTTCCACCCTCCATTAATCATTTTCTTAATGCTAAAATTCTAGTTAATTTTTTGATGAAGATAGATTCTGAGATATTTGTTGAAGTCACTTCCTCCAAGTTGTTGTCATACATAAAATTAGCATAATAGATATTTTGGGATTTGATAATCGTAACCTTTGTTTTTGTTAGTGTTAAGAATCATACCATTACTAGAGAAAAAATCCTTGAGAATTTTAATTGCTTGTCGATATCATAGGGACTCCTCACCATAAGAACGATATCATTAATGTAGATAAGAAGGGTGATGAACATATCGACCAAAGTCATGCCAACACAAACTGCATCTTCCAAACAGCCCTCTAGCTTGTCAATGTATATACCAAAAAGGGTATGGGATAGGGGACAACCTTGCTTGAATCCTATATTACAATTAATTTCTTTTAACAATCTTTTAGAGTTCCTAATATCTATAATAAAATTCCCATACAACCTTATTGCACCAACTCTTAACTTAAAAGGGACTTTTAACTCTTTTAATATATTCCAATGGTTAGTTCTAGGCATTGTGTCAAATGCTTTTCTAAAGTCAACAAAGAAACAAAGAAGACTGGTTTTATTCTTGTGTCACTCCTCAGCATAGGTCCTGAGCATAACAAGGTGGTCCATAGTTGAATAATAGCTCCTAAATCCTGCCTAGCCTTTAGCTCTTTTTTCTATGACTTTCTAGCCATATGTTGATCTTCTTTTCCAAAATAATTTCATATAGCTTCACCAAAAGACAGATAATCATATTGGTCCTATAGTTAGATGGATGTTTTTTATCTCCTTTTAAATGATAGGAACAATGGGAATTTATGTATAGGGTTTAGGGAAACCTTGCTTCATTGTTGAATTGAAGAGTTTGTCGATGTGAGGGATGAGGATAGGCTCAACTATTTTTAATATTCCTACTTGGTATCCTCTAGTGTCCTTAGTTTTCCCTTTTGTGAGATGCTTAGCCCATAACTCTATGTCTTCTCAAGAGAAAACTTCTTCCTTTATAGAAAGGGTTTGAATGTTGTCTATGACATCCAGGGATTCATAAGTATTTTCAAGGTAGGAATTCCATCCCCTCAGGGAATCATATCATTTTCTCTAGTTTTATGACTTAGATTTTACCTCCAAGATTTCTTAGGATCTATCTTAGAGAGGTGAAAACACTTCTCTTGCTTTCTATTTATACAATACCTTTTTTTCACTTTTAATTAAGGCTTTGTACCTATCTATCTTCTTATATGTAAAGACTCCTTCGAAGAATCCCTAATGACTTTTCTAGCATGCTTGCACTCTTTATCATACCAAGGGTTGGTTGTTCTATTTTCTTTTCTACATGACACCATGATAGAAAACTTGTTAATGGATGTAGAGAGAGTTGTGGTAAATTTATGATAAGGTCATCAATATTTTCCTTATTTAATAGTATATTTAATTCATTATTTAAATCCCTTAAAAGTATATTAGTTTTATTTTTATTAAAGTTCAAGTGCTTTTGGTTATTATAATTCTCTCTTATGGGGCTTATGTGCTTGCCAAAGTTTAGAGTTAGGGTTAAGGGTCTATAGTAAAAGTTGGGTTCATGGTAATTTTAGATGTCAAAATTTTCTATTTGGTTGTATATGGAAATATCAATTATCACATAATCTACAATACTACTACTAAGCCCTGATAAAAAACAATAACTCTAGAGGTCTTTGTCATGAGTTTTTGAGTGTGCTAGTCATGGGGGGGGACAAAGTGTAGTCCCTAGTGTTTTATTTATGTATAAAGAGATGTTATGTAAATAAAGTTGACCTAAATAATTGTGTACAGGGTTAATGTTCATATTTGATGTGTTTGAAGTACTTGGCATGAGTGTTTTAATTATTTAAAAGTTCGCAAATAATTTTTAAGTTTAAAACCTACAGTTTCTAAGTGTTTGAAAAAACACTACAAAGAGAAGTTTGTGATTTTGTCATAATTTCTTCATGGTATCAAAGCCTATGTGAACAAGGTAGTAGGCAGATAATTGTAACAGAATGATTTTAGTATAGGACAGAGAATTTATGATAGTCCTTTAGATTGTTGAAGTTCTTCTTGGTTGTGAGTAGATTTCCATGATGAGCATCATATATGAGGACAGGTTGGACATGGTTTCCAATTATGTGCCATGGAAAGTGAGGATCAGTGCAATGCTCAAGGAGTGGAAGATTTGGAAATTTTCCAATAGCACTATGACTAAACCCACTGACAAGGATGATCTTGAAGAGCATGAGGTGCTCAAAGCTAGGGCTCAGAGGGTGATACTAGATGGAGTGAAAGACCACTTAATCCCGCATTTGGATGAGAAGAAAACAACTAAGGACATGTGGAATACCTTAAATCAACTATTCAAATCCAAGAATGAAAACCACAATATGAGACTCAGATCCAAGTTGCGTAATGTTAAAATGGAAAAAGATGAAAATGTGACTTCCTATCTAACTCGTGTTGCTTAGGTAAAATATGAGTTGGTTGTTGTAGGAGAGATAATCCGAGACTTAGAGTTGGTGAGGATAGCCTTGAATGGATTCACCATGAATTGGGATGTCTTTGTTAAGTGCATTGTGGGAAGGGAGAAGTTTCCTAATTGGAGTGGGCTGTGGGATGACTTTACCCAGGAGGAGATCCGAGAGAGATCTTAGGGTGGTCAGACGACTGATGATATTAAGCAGAATGTTGCACTCACCACCAAGACCAAGAACAATAAAAAGAAGGACATAAGCAAGATCAGATATTTCTCATGCAACCAATTGGACACTACTAGTCAAACTGTTAAGAAAATAAAGAGAAGAAGAGAGATACAATGGCCTCTGCAATGGAGGAATATATTGCTCAGTTTGAGCAGGAATTTACCTTGGCATCTTTCGATTCCAATGTGGGAAGATCAAGTTTTATTATTCATGGATAGTTGATAGTGGGTCAACTAGGCATATGGCCATATTTTATGGTGTCTTCCATAGTATTACTGAGTTAGAACCTGGACACTCTGTGGAAATAGACATAGGGATTCCTAAGGAAGTAGTACGAGGATTTGGAACAATGCGGTTCCAACTAGAGCTTGGACTATTTCTAGAGGTAGATCATGGGGTCCTATTTGTCCCTACGATTAAATTCAGTAGACTCTCAGTTTCATCTCTAGAGGATGATGGTAATATCTGGACATGTATTCCTATTTTGAGTAGGAAATTCAGTTGACACTACTATTCTTCTCGGAGACAGTAGGGACATGCTCTATGTGTTGTGAGGTGAGGTTGTATATCCAGGACCAAGTGGTTGGTTGTGTTAGAAAGATTCATAGGATAAAGCAGAATCTATAGGTGGGTAGTTGATCCTTTCAGATGAAGAGAGTGGATCTCTTCAAAGTATTGGTGGGAGGCTCAACCAGTACAATGATCATCAACAGGTACAAGAGATTTGGGTAGAGTCTCAGAGTTTAGAGTTTTGATTTGGTTTCAGACACTTATCTCCAAGCCATATTCCAGAGTAGGAGGGAGCTGCAATAGGGAACAAGGACCCAAGCAAAGGAGATACAGGCAGTGTGAGGAGGACCTCCTTCGTTAGGAGGGAGTGTTAGAAAGCAATAACTTTGTAGGTCTTTGTCATGAGTTTTTGGGTGTGTTAGTCATGGGGGGACAAAGAGTAGTCCCTAGTGTTTTATTTATGTATAAAGAGATGTTATGTAAATAAAGTTGACCTAAATCATTTTGCACATGGTTAATGTTCACATTGATGTGTCTGAAGTACTTGGCATGAGTGTTTTGTCTACAAATAATTTTTAAGTTTAAAACATATAGTTGCTAAGTGTTTGACAAAACACTACAAATAAAAGTTTGTGATTTTGTCAGAATTTCTTCAAGCCCATGGATACAAGTCATTTGGTTGGATTTCGGCCACTTCATAAGACTATTGAAAATAAATAAATCTTGAGAACTAGAAAGCTTGATTAGCTTGATATGAAACAAATTCTTAACCAAGTCTTTAAAATTGATTTTATAGTTTGCTACCTAATACAAGGATTTCATGTAACTATAGAAGATTAAGATTAGAATAATTACTTATGATAACAACTTAGTTACTTGTTATTCTAGTATTAAAATCTTCTAAATTATTACCTTTATTTTTTAATATGTAAGTACCTTATTCTAAATATTAAAAAATACATCTTTTAATTCTTTTAATTCTTTTAGATTAAATAAATAATCATTCACAAATTGGTTTGCTTATATTTCAATTTGAAATATACACAACTCGAGCTCCAATACAATCTTGAGGGATGCTTATGTAATCAAGAAACATAATTAAAATAAATTCGACTGCAGTGTTATTTTTATGTATATATCCCAATGATGAAATATTATATAAGATACAGTGTTACTTTTATGTATATATCCCAATGATGACATATTATATAAGATACAATGTTACTTTTATGTATATATCTCAATGATGACATATTATATAAGATTAATGTCAAATTTATGTAATTCTTTTTATTAATATCTATAATTAAATTTGAATTTACAGAAAATTGATTTAGATTTAAATTAGTTTTATATATAATCATTAAATATGAAAGTGTAAAACTTGAAAACTTATTCTCTAGGAATAGGAATTTGATCCCACTATATTTTTAATTTAATGATTTAAAATTAAAATAAATATAACTAAATTAACATATTTTAAATTTTAAAACTAATTTATATTTTATTATTATAACATTATTTTATGATATACCTTACAGTGCACTTTGGTTGTATACCACATAATAATTAGTTTTCTTTAGAATTTACTACTAATGGGTAGGATTGCTGGTGATTATATAACTTTGCAAAAATCAACCATATCAGTTTTATTATAAAATAAAGAGTATATTAACATTCATCACAAGAAAAGAAAAGAAATTTTAACGTGGAGAGGTATGTGAAAGCAGAAGAAAAACACATCTCAAATCTGGCAAACAAGAAAAAAGCTGGATCCAATCTCCTCCTCGTGCATGGAATCGTGTAGTCTTCTCCTTCATGGAGTCTCTCGAATCCTTCCACACAATCTCCACTTCTTACTGATCCTTGAAACAATCGCCTTCAGTTTTATCTTTGGCTTTCTGATCTTGATTTTCATTTTGAGGCGTAATAACTGGATGTGGAGTATCTTAGTGTGTGGCTGTGTAGATAATACCACCTTGTCAAGTAAAGCAGTGCTTACATTCAAAACTCCATTGAAAACTACATTCAGTCCATCTGTCAGAAGATGCACACCTTTTTTTACTGCCTCTGAACTCTGTCTCAATTCTTCCACTTCTTGTCGCACTGCATCTTTCTTATGCTGTTGTTCCTCAATTTCTTCTCCTGATGAATTTCCTTTACCAGGAGGAGGAGCTTTATGATCGGCAGGAAATTTGTCTAGAACACCATATAACTGATGGCTGGCTCTATCCAAACTTTTCCATTCATTGAGCAGGAATTTATTCCTCATTCTAATCATCTCTTCATTTACATGCTTCTGCAAACTCATGAATGAAGCAGACCATAATAAATGTGAAGGAACTTGCAATTTCACCAATGGCCGTCCTTGAAGGCCCTGTTGATCCCCTGATAAACTTGATAAGGAACAGGAAATTACACTGCATATGAAGATAAACATTGCCTTCACCCCAGACATAGCCCTCAAAAACATAGACTTGCCCTTATCCTTACCCAGACTAGAAGACCCCCGAGATCTAGTCCGCCCCATTTGCAATTCTAGATCTGTACTCATAGCCTGCAATATGCCCAGAGGATCGTCTATTCTTTTATTTTTAAAGCCCAGATTGGTCCCTTCAATCCATTCTTGAAGTGAAATCTTGGCCTGACTCCAATTATCTTGCTGGGGAACAGTACTACGTCCGCTTGTAAAGTTCAAGAGACTGCAAACAGATTGAATTAACATGACCTGATTGGAATACAGCTTTGAAATATCTGCACAAAGCCCAGTACACACATTAAGAAGTTTGATACTGTCATCAATCCATCGCTTTCTCAGACAATCTCCTCCTCCTTTAATCTCTAGGTCACCAATAAGGATTTTCACATCCTCGTATGTCTTTGACAAAACTTCCATAGCTTGTCGAATCCATGCAAAATTCAGAAAATCTGAATTCTTGGGCTTCAACTCGCCCAATCTCCCGGAGAAAGTTTTCTCAAATGAATGCACCAACTCCCTGGACCTTGGCTTTAAATGCAGAAAATGAGAAAACGACTTGACAACATAATGGCTGCAACGGGAATTACTGTCGCCATCACTAACCTCTCGATCCATGCTGGTACTCGATCTAATGCCGTGCAATGAAACTGTGCAAAGAAAACTACACACTGCAAAAATAAAATTAGTCTGGATCGGAATTCAATTCAAGGATTCAATACACTGCTATTGAATCTGCATCGTTCATCACAAAACATCAGACTTCAAAGTTCATCCTTTGAAATTTAGACCATGCAAACATATTCAGATCTCGTATATATAAACATAATCCGATCACCAGCCAGTTATTTCTGGGATAGCTACACCTCTGAAAACATGAAAAATTTAACTGTAACGCTGGACCTAAATTTTGAATCTATTTAAAAATAGCATGAGATCTTTTCACGTCACTATTTGGATTTAACACACACCATAAGAAGATTAATATGTGCATGAAGAAATAGCTTACCTGCTTGAAGCAGAGAACTAATGCAAATATGGCCGCAAAACTTTACAGCTGAGAGAGTCCTGCTTTGCGATTACTAAAACCAGAGTTATATTTCGAGGCGATTCTTAAATTCCAGAATTTATATTTCTAGATCTATATTTTATAGGAATTCGATTTACAAATGCACGGAAATCCAATATTGTTGGAACTTGCTGATTTCAGTGGAAATAGAAGTTTGACTATCAATACCCATAAATCATATATAACCACATGGAAAATCCATAATTTAGCGTATTAATAGAAGTCTAACTATTCAGAATGTTAAATTTTGTAGTTTAATATAAAAGTGAATCCTTTCACCATGCCAAACACTTAAATTCAAAGTCATGGAAATTGAAATTCTTCCATATAATAAGTTAATCTAACACCTCCTATCCCCTAATACTAAACCCCTCCCTTCCTTCTCTCTCTACCTTTCACTCCCTAACAGCCCCCCTCTCTACCTCTAACTCCTAGCACTATTCCCCTTCTCTCTACTTTTAACTCCTTATCCCTAACACCCCTTCTCTATATTTCTTTTAGTCCACTTACCCCTAACACCCCCCCTCTCTACGTATAACCCCCTAACACCTGCCCCTCTCTCTACCTTTAACCTCATAACACCCCCCTCTCTCTATCTCTCTCCTAATCCCTCTACCCTTAACCACCCCCTCTCTATTATCTAAAAATATTAAGTTACTAATACAACCATTAGTCCTCATTTATAACAAATATTTTTCAGTTAACAAGATCTTTAAATTGACAGTGCACTTTGCAATGTTATGTGATTAGCTTCACTTAACTAAACACTCATGCTAATGAAGATTAACTTGCATAATCCATTCATCATATGTGATTTATATAAAGAAGATATCAAATAGAACAAATCCAACACAATCACACCAAAATTTGACAATAGAGTTCACCAGACACCCTGGCTACATCTACTGGTCCACTGCCAATAGTGAGACCACTCTTCATTAATCTCAAAATGCTAAAAATAACAACGAAATAGGCTTACAAAGCAAGTGCTAAAGTCACCCTTAAGATCCGCAACTCTATGAAAAAAACATAAACTACAAGTAGTTGAATCTATAGGAAATTCTAAGACTTTAGAGTATATAGACTCTACTCTACTTGGCTTAGCAACAAAAGCTCTGAATACCCCCTTCAGATCGACAACTCGGGGTCTGAAATAGAGGTTAGATCTACACTCCCCTCGAAATTATGAGTCTTTTGAGTATAAAGTCAACTTACTTCTGCATAGGTACCCAGGACCTCCCCTCGACACAAACTCCAAGACTACGTGCTTTGGCCATACTACATCGATTTTTGTGTCCATTGTACTGTGTGCCCAACTACCTTGCATCAAAATCCATTCAAGATTATAAAGGGCAGGGTCAGCCTAACTGTGGCCCAACCTTCGCTCCAACTGCACCTCAAAACCTGCGACGTTGGTGGTATAGACCACGGGATACCCATGGTCCGTTGGTTGGATGCTTGGTGAATTGTTGGGAGGTCTGGGGTTCAAGCCCACAGACTCTCCCCTTTGTTACACGGTGTTAACCATTATATATATGTGTGTGTGTGTGTGTGTGTGTGTGTGTGTGTTGGTTTGTTTGGATTTCGGTGAACAACATGGTGTGTTGGCCCGGCCCTTGGGCAAATTTTTTTCGAACCCCAGCCAACATAGTCTTCTCAAAGGTGCCATGTGGCACCATTTGATTGGCCCACATGGGCACAGTCACCTGCCAACCGAGCATATGAATGTTATGTGTCTGGGACATGTGCTATATGGGCGCCATGTTAGCCCGCCACCTTGGATTCATCTTCATCAATCATGTCTTCTTGATTTGCTTGTTGGCTAGTTTCTTGTTTGCCTTCATTTTTGCTTTATTTGTCATGTTTTCATTTGAAATGGTTTTTTATTCCTCGAGGAGCGTAAATCTTTCTTCCTTTTTTTTCTACAAATCATTTACTTCTACCATTCCGTCAAAAATTTTCTCTAGAGCGGAAGACATCTCTAACAAAACATTAAGTATTAAAATATATATATATAATAATAACTTATCATTAAAACAATAATAATAATAATATAGTTTTGAATTTTATTATAATTTGGAAGGAAAATTTTGAAATATTAAAATTATATATATATATATATATTAGTGAGTGGAGGTGATTAGGGTTTAAACATAATAATAGTAATAATAATTATATATATTATTTGGCTTAGATTAGGGTTTTAGGGAAGGAGAATTATGATAGAGGTATAATGGTGGAGCAAAGATGGGTTGCAGCCCAGGGAAAAGATAGGGCATGAGGAAGTGGCAAATGGAGAGGTGCACGATGAGGGGTGGGTTGGATTGTGAGTGTGTAGGAGTGTAGGGAGCCATGTGCTTGAGTGAGTATGTAGAAGTAATGGAGGTGGAGAGTTGTAAGATGGGAGTGGTGGTAGGACACAGTGATGAGCATTGGACAAGGAGTGAAGCGAGCATGCGATAAGGGTGCTAGGAAGATGCCACAGAGGATAGGATGCATGATGGAAGGCACTAGTGAGAAGATAGGGGATATGGAGAGTGCGAGGGAAAGCATGGTGGAGGGGGATGGTGTGTGAGGGATGGATGAGGAGGGAGAGGAGGGTGCGCGAGGATGGATTGGGTTGTAGCAACGGTGGAAGGAGGAGAGGAGAAGGGGTGTTAAGGAACCAACGAGGGAGATCAATGTGGATTAGAGTGAAGGGAGTGAAGAGAGAGTTGTGGGAAGGCATGTGGATATCAACAAGGGGGTTTATGTAGAATGCAACGATGGGGGATTGTGAATGGCGAGCTATGGGAAGCACATAGGTGAATGGACTAGTTAGCATAGGGGTGTGGTGATGGAGTGGATTAAGGGATAGATTGGATTGGAGAGAGATGAGGGAGGAGCGGAATGAATGTAGAAATGGAGAGAGGGATGATGAATGAACGTCTTGATACCACTTGCAAAGAGCTTTCTTGCAATGTGTTGTATTTGATAATATTTATATAATTTGATGATAGTTTACAAAGAATGTATTACAATATATATATGCATAAAAACGTAAAGATGGAATATCTTTGAGGTGACCATTCGACCATTAACCTAATACTAATATAATTAATAAACCAATACTTTATATAATTGTAATAACCATTTAGGTATATGAAACTCCCCACTTGGCTAGAATCCACCCATCAAGCTTGGATAGTGAATACATGGTACATCACAACAAATTGTCTAACCATGATTAAAAAATGAAATCAAAATGTTGACATAAACATTCATTTCCCTACTCCCACAATCTCTTGCATTCATTGTCAGGCCTATTAACCGAAAACAACTGACTAGCAATAGTAAGGAATACATTATTGCCAAAGGAAATGAATCAACAAACTGCTTTATTTTCTCAACAATTTTACCAAATTAATTCACCAATTCATGCTTATGACCTGGACCACAACTTAGAAAAACATCTGATACATCTTGCTCCCTTTGTTTTTCAAGCATGACAAAAAGAGATTTGCTAGCATTGACAAGTCTCTCCATTTGTCTGATATTCACTAGAGATTTATTAGTTTTAATCTTGTGAGCTCTAACAATATATTCAACCTTGTCCTTGAAAAGATAATATTTATTTTCTTCACAATAAAATATGTCTTTTCTATCAAATAAATATGGGATACCCAAGGCTATTTCACAAATGTTGAGAGGGACAACATATAATACAACCTCAACAGTAAACTTGGAAGTAATTGTAAATTGAAGTCTACTTTGCTTAGTCACCTCCAATCGAGTGTCCTTTCGCACCCATCCCAATGGATAAGGTTTCACATGAGGCTCGGTCTTTAAACCCAACTCCTTAATAATTGTTTAAGAAACCAAATTAACTTGAGATCCATTATCAAACAAAGTGTCTAACTTTGTGTGCTTCAGTATGACTCTTACATGAAAAAACTCTTTTCTTTTCTTATCATCATGATATACCTTTGACACCCATAGAGACAATCATTGTCTCATCACCTGAATATGACCCCAAGTCTTGTTGCACTGTACCAACAATCTTTTGTTCCTCCTTATTCTCAAAATTATTTCATAGCAATTCGGGATGCAACTTCCAACGCTTGGCCTCCTCGTGTCCCTTATTTTGACAATGGGAACATGTAGGCATCTCTCTAAAATTATTTAGAGTAGCTACTTGTTTCTCCTTTCCCTTGTTCTTTCGTACTTTAGGCTCCATGGAGGAATCAGAGTCTGCCACCTGTGACATAAACAAAAACTGTCATTGGCTTCTATAGGAAATTTTGATACTTTAGAGTATAAACTATGTTATACTTGGCTCAACTACAAAGGCTTTGAAGAACCCCTTCAAATACAAAACTCTAGATTAGAAAGAGAGTTCATATATGTACTCCTCTCGAAATTTGGAGTCTTTTGAATATAAAGTCGACCTACTTCTGCATAGGTACTCGGGACCTCCCCTCGGCACAAACTCCAAGATTGTGCTCTGACCGTACTACATCGATTTTTGTGCCCACTATACTACATCTTGAAATACATGTTTGACTCTACCATGCATCAAAATCCATGACAAGCTTATAAAGGGCGGGGTCATCCTAACCGTGGCTCGACCTCCGCTCCAGCTACACCTCAAAACCCACCGAGTTGGTGGTATGGACCATGAGATACTTGTGGTCCATTGGTTGGATGCTTAGTGAGTTGTTGGGAGGTCTAGGGTTCAAGCCCCACAAACTCTCCCCTTTTTTATAGGGTGTTAACCATATAATATATATATATGATGGTTTATTTGGATTTCGGTGAACAACATAGTGTGTTGGACTGGCCCTTGGGGCTAAAATTTTTCGAACCCAAGCCAACATAGTCTTCTTGAAGGTGCGATGTGGCACCGTTTTATTGGCCCATGTGGGCATAGTCACCCACCAACCAGGTGTACGTATGCCACATGTCTGCCACCTATGTTAAACAAATGCCATTTCAGCCTACCACCTAGTTTGTATGGATGCCACCTCAGCTACCCAGCCATTGTACAACTTGCCACGTGACACCCTTTCAGTGGTGCCATGTCAACAACATAGCCACCACCTCAACACCTGTCACATCATCCTATTGATGTCACCTTGGTAACTATACCTTCCATGTCACTATATAGAGGCCACGTCATCCTTACATATGACATGTCGCAATTTTGTATTTGTCCAGCTAGACCTCAATTGCACTATTTTTGGGTGACACGTGGCATCCTGTCGTGCTTCCACATCAACATGATAACGTCATGCATATATCATACCATGCCATGTTAATTGTATGGATAGGTCACATGGCAGTTTGTGGGCCTAGCACGTGGAACCCTTGTTTTTTCCATTCACTTGTTTTGTTGAAACTTCAGAGTGCAATATCTTCCTCATCCGACTTTATTTTGAGGTGATTCAAGCACCGTTGGGAAGCTCTCATCGATCCCTATGCAACGACGACATCTATTCTATTCTAGCATTTGAGATTGATCATTTTTTAGTGATCACAAATCCACCTGGAACACTCTACCTCTACCCCCCTAACATCCCCACTCTCTCTCTACATCTAATATCCCCTCTTCTCTATCTCTGTCATACTCTGCCTACCCCTAACCTCTTATCCCCTCTTTATCTTTCTCCTACGCCCCCTACTCCTAACCCCATAACACCTATCTACCTCTAACCCCCTACCCTTAACCCTCCTCTCTCTCTACCTCTCACTCCCTAATAGGACCCCTCTCTCTACCTCTAACTCCCTAATATGACCCCTCTCTCTACCTCTAACCCCTAACCCCCCCTCTATCTCTCTCCTACTCCTTCTACCCCTAACCCCCTAACCCTCCCCCCTATCTACCTCTAACCACCTACCTCTAACCGCCTCTAACCTGCTACCTATAACCCCCCTCTCTTTGTCTCTCTCCTACTCCTCCTACCTCTAAGATCCCCCACCCCTCTCTCTCTCCCCCAACGCCCTAATACCCCACCGTCTCATCGGTTCTCTCTATCTCTCTCATAGACACTGTATCTTTGTATCACTCTATCACACACACATGTACACATCCCTATGCCTCCCCATACAACTACCCCCCTTCCTCTCTCTCTATCTAACCCTTACTAACCCCCCCTCTCTCTCTCTCCCTTCTCCACCTACCCTAACCTATTAACACCTCCCTCTCTCTCTACCTATAACCCCTTAACACCCCCCCTCTCTCTAACGTCTAACCCCCTAATAACCCCTCCTCTCTATCTCTCTCATACTCCCCCACCCTTAACCCATCCCCCCCTCTCTATCTCTTATCACTTGTTCTCTTCTCTCACCTCCTACTCTTCTCTTTCTCTATCTCCCCCCATTCTCCCTAAACTTTACTAATCATTAGTGTCATATATAATATATTTGTATTGGTTATAGTTATAGTTATATAATTATAAATATATACTATATAGTTATATAATTATATAATTATATAATATAGTTATATAATTATATAATTATATAATATAGTTATATAGTTATATATCATGAATGTGTTCTATAGCTATATATTGCATGCACGTTTTATAGTTCTATATCATTCATGCGTTTCGTTTGCCACCATTTTTTTTTCGGTGGGAGTAAGAAATTTGAATTTAAACGAAACACATTTGCATTTCTTCGCATTAAGATCGAGCCTTGTTATCCAGGTGCCATCCCTCTTCCTTTGTGTCTGCTTTGGAGTTAGCTTTCAATTAACCAAACTTGTGCTATGGAATATGGTAAACCATAGCTAATTGGGCATCTCACATATTTTCTCAATATGTCTGTGTTTTACATGTTACAGTATGATACATACAATAATTTTTTATGAAGTTTTAGACCCAGATAGCATTTTTTCTACATATTCCAAATATGTATTTTTTTACATTTTTTTTATATTTTTCCTCTATTTTCTTGTGTCATTAATCCTTAACTAAAAAAACACACTATTAGTGTTTTTTCCATAACCTTTTCGTTTCTCAAGCATTTAAAAAAAATTATATGCTTCCGCATACTAGACACCGACCTCTACATGCTATAAAAAACCCATTTAATGATCATTGCAATAAGACCCTCAAATGTTGCAACCACAATTGGCGTTCTCTTTTTGAGGATCAATCACTTAAATATAATTACAAATAAAAATAAAAATTATTAAATTTATTTTGGAAAAATAGCACGTCGCATTAGTACTATTTTTTCTCTATATGTCTACTAGTTTTTATAGGTTGACTCCATCATTTAGCACTCAAAAGCTACAACCATGAAGACAAAGACATATATTTAGAAACATGATTCAATTTTCTACATTTCATCTTTTTTACTCAAATCAAGATTCATTGTGCAAGTATCTAAAAATATCCATGTATCTTGAGGGATGTTTTTTTTTTCAATTTTCTATTGCATCTAACACATCAAAAGAGACCCTCATTAACATGCACTAGCCCAAATACTTTTGATCTTCTAGATCAAGGTTCATCACCTCCTTATAATATCTTAATTTTCTCTTATCCTCTAATTCTTTATCACCCCACAAATTCTCCTTAAACTTAGATGTAATAATACTTTTAATATTATCACTATTTTGTAGAGCTACCTCTTCCTCAACTCTCCATTGATTTAGACAAGACATGGCATCTTCATGCCAATCTCTCTTAAACTGCATGTGGTTTTGACTACAGTGTGAAACAAATCTTGGGAAGCCTCTTGTCTCCCATGTTGTTTACCTTACTCTTTTACATTAAGTACATATTCATAGCCATGCTCTCAATGGGGGAGAGACTTGCGTGTATGAGGAGGATTGGATATGGTGTATTTCCTTTCATTTTTAGATTATTTGTTATAAACCACTTTTGGATTTGCTCCATCCTTCTCTACGATTCGCTAGAGATGCTACAACCCAAAACTTCACATCATATAAGATAACAGGAATGATGAGAATCCCAAAGATGAGTTTATTCTTATCCCAAAGCCAAAAACATGTTGATTTACAATTGTTTTCAAGTAGGTAATAAGATTTCCACCCTCCATTAATCATTTTCTTAATGTTATAACTCTAGTTAAGTTTTTAATAAGATAGATTATGAGATATTTGTTGAACTCACTTCCTCCAATTTGTTGTCATACACGAAATTAACATAAGATATCTTTTGGGATTTGATAATCATAACCTTTGTTTTGTTAGTGTTAACACTCATACCAAAACTAGAGAAAAAATCCTCTAGAATTTTTAATTGCTTGTTGAGATCATAGGGTCTCCTCTCCATCAGAACAATATAATTAGTGTAGAGAAGAAGAGTGATGACTATACTAGCCAAAGTCATGCCATCGGAAATTGCATCTTCAAACAACCCTCTAGCTTGTCAATGTATATACCAAAAAGGGTATGTGATAGAGGAAAACCTTGTTTGACTCCTATATTATAATTAATTTATTTTAACCAACCCCCAGAGTTCCTAAACTTTGTAATAACCTTCTCATACAACCTTATCACAACAACTCTTAACTTGAAAGGTACTTTTAATTGTTTTAATATATTCCAATGGTTAGTTCTAGGCATTGTGTCAAATAATTTTCTAAATTCAATAAAGAAACAAATAAGAATGGTTTTATTGTTATGTCACTCATCAGCAATGGTACTAAGTGTAACAAGGTGGTCCATAGTTGAATAATAGCTCCTAAATCATGCATAGCCTTTAGCTCTTTTTCTGTGACTTTCTAGCCATATGTTGATCTTCTTTTCCGAAATAATTTCATATAACATGGATAAAAGATAGATAGTCATAATGGTCCTATTATTATATATGGATGTGTTTTTACCTCCTCTTAAAAATAGGAACATTGAGACTTTATGTTTGTACTGTCCCTTTTAAAGAAGTTGTAAAAACTAGGAAAATTTGCAAATTTTGGCCAATTCGACCCTTAGACTAGTATTGACCCAAATGCCTCCAAATGGCTCCAAATGCTTCCGAATTGGTTCTAAATGTGTTTGGAAGGTATTAATACATAAAAATGAGGCTAATGGATTCTTGGACACTCTCAAAATACTTCCTCAACATTTAATTACAATCAGGGAAAGATAGGGCAATTTACTAGTCAAATCGAGGTTCAAATCCCCCAAGGGTAGTGGCCAAAGATGGATCTCCAAATGTTGTACAAACTTACGAAATTTCAGAATAGAGACATGGTACTGTTAAAGGACTTCAATGGTCTCCCAGATAAATCATCAATTAGTTTCTAAAAGCTTATGCAACTCCCATAAATCAGAGGTTTGTGGACATATCTTCACATAGGGGGAAATGCTAGTAAACTTCACCACTTACTATGCAATTTGAGATTTATGTTCCAGAAACTTATGCAATGTATATGAAACTTATTCAATACATTAATGACCCTCCATACAACATAAAAATAACATATATGAACTGATACAAGTCAAAATAGAGCAACTTCAAGATTTCATAATAAGATATAGGGAAAATGGCACCATTTATGCATTGTTTGGTATTTTTACATAGTTCCACTTGGTATTTAGGCCCGAGAGTGTTCTGAGCATTAAATACAGAGTCTATATATCAGAATAAAAATAAATGGGGCCACAAGATCTCCCCCAAAGAGAACAACATCTCACCAAGTGCGTCCTTCCTCAAAGAGTCAAATATGAAGAGAAAAATGAGAAAGGTGTGGAAGCAAGTTAAGGATGAGAATGTCACAAGCTGCCCTGTAGCTTCAACCTGAAACAAATGAATCCATTGTAGATCCAAATTAAATGTCTGAATGGCCTCTCCAATTTCCTATTAGGATGGCAATCTTTCACCCTCGAAATTGTCACTAAGGAAAGTAGAGTAAACACTCCAAAAGCATGGACAAGCTATGCTCTCCAATATGCAAAATGATAAATGATAAAAATCTTCTCTCCTTATTTGTTCTTCACTTTTATAAACTTCTAAAGGATTCCTTAACTCTAATTCCATCCATGAGCTTCATTCCAACTCAAATTGGGAAGAGATTCCAATGTGTGCCACTTGTCCCTCCATTCCTAGCTTCCTCCTTCACTCAATTCGAATGGGTGACTCTTTGGATGCCCTAAATCCCTTGTGTGCTCTCTTTGAGGACATTGTTATCCCTGACATGTCGTATATGTCAGATGTCAGCAATCGGGTCTCATTTGTGTCATAGGTGTCATCGCATCTTCATCATTGTTGTCATAGAAGCTAGGGAATCTAGCCCAAGTGTCTCAATTTCTTTCAAATGCCTCTTCCTCTTCCATGGGAGTTACTCTTCCAATCCAATTCGACGTTCATTGAGTCATTCCAATGATATTGACCTTCCAAATCCCCCAAGAATGTGGACTCCACCTAGGATTCAAATGGGTGAGAGTGGAATGCCATGTGGCATGGGGAATCTTGCTTAAATGGGCCCCACATCTCCCATGTGCCCTCATGACCAAGTTCCACCTTATTTTCCTATATTATTTATTCCCCCATTTAATATATTTGGTCAAGCTAATGTCCATTTGGGGCTTTATAGTTCCCTTATTCCAAATCTAATGTTTCCACCCCAAAATAGGAAACTAGTAGATTGGTGGAATTTTCTCTTTTTGAGATTTATTTGAATAGGGACATTACAGTCCTCCCCACCCAATATTGCTTTCCCTCAAGCAATTCCAAATTAGGATGCTGAAAAATTTGTTCCTCCTCCCATGTGGCATCCTCACTTGGAAAATCTTTCCATTGTACCAAATACTCCCTTATGGTTCTGCTCCTCAATTTCCTTTCTCTTGTCTTCAAATTTTGTTTTCTGGAATGAGTACGACTTGTCCTTCTTCATCTAATGGAGGGAGGGTTTCTAAAATAGATATTTTCTTACCAATATGCTTCTTAAGGCATCACTACAACAAATCCTGGAATTATCATCTGTTTTAGCTCCCCTTTTAGCGTCCACTATCACTTTTAGTGTATTTTTCATCATTTTTTGTACAAAGTGGACGCTTTTCCACGAGATGGCGCTTTTAATGGCGTTATTTGCATCCTTTTTTGAAAGTAGATGCTAATTGGGACGCTAATTAGCAACCCAATTAACGTCCCAATTAGCGTCCCAATTAGCATCCCAATTAGCATCCATAATAACATCCCATTTAACGACCAGAATAGCCTCCAAAATAATGTCCAAAATAGCGCCAGGTATAGAGTAAGTGATTGTGCCAGGAATTTTGAAAGGAATTACGCCATGAATTGAGCTAGGAATTCTGAAAGGAATTACGCCAGGAATTCCGAAAGGAATTACGCCATGAATTGCACGAGGAATTTTGAAAGGAATTACACCATGAATTGCACTCGAAAAAATGCCCGATCATGAATTACACCAGGAAATACACTGTGAACTTTCAAAGGTAGAAGATCATCCTTCGAATCATTCTAATATTTGAGGGCATTTGACAAGTCAATGAATTCATCCAATTTCTGATAAGCATAAAAAATGGTTCAAAATTCAAAGAAACTACTTCAGATCCCAGACCAGGAAGAAAATTAATAGGTGGTCAAGTATTTTGCACAATAGTTGGCAACGGAGGATTATCAGTAAGCAAGACAAGATCTTGCACATGGAGGCACTTGACATATGTTCCAAAAAAGGTTTGTTTTTTCATAGTAATAATGACACCAAACCCTTCAAGAAGTATTATAAAGGATCCTAACATAAAGATTTGTTTTTTCATAGTAACAATGACATCAAACCCTTCAAGTATTATAAAGGATCCAAACTGCCAAATACCATGCAAATACCAGTAACTCTCCTATAGTGACTTCTCCTCTATAGTCATGCCAGGGAGACAAATGAAAGGAGAAGGAGCCAACGAAATCTTATTCTTTTTGGGGCAAAGATCAACATCATAATACACATTGTCGGAGGAAGATGAAAATGTTGCATGAAGTGATCATAGTTTTTCTCACAAAACCTAAGATCATGATTCTACAACATTCCCCAAGACAACCTCTACTAATCTTTATGAATACTTTATCCTCAATCCCTAAATGAATCTTCTAGCCATCCAAGGCTAAAGAGGTGGGCTCCACCAACCACACATGGCCTCTTGAGTGTATTATTAGCCTATGATTTAGGGTGTCAGTGGAAACAAGTTGTTTTGAGTAGTATGTAGGTGTCTCGGGGCCTTGGGAATGGTGTTCTAGGAAAGAATACCATGCCTTTGGCCCTAAAGAAATTGTCATGGAATTCAAAGCAATGAACATTGCCTCAAAGTACCATGAAATATCTTCGAGCTGTATCTATAGTGCTATGCATTTGGATCTTGTGGCCTTAGGGCCTTGTACATGGTTATTAAAGGAGACGTAAACCCTATGCTCTAAAGGAATCTTCTAGACATCTACCACCACATAATCATTAAGATAACTTGTCCATTAAGCAATGCTCATTATGGGCTTCAAAACCCTCAATGTTTTCCACTTAACAATCAATCTAAGGTTTCTTCAAAGTAATGAAATCACGTCCACAAAATAATCTTTATTAATCCATCACCAAAGGTAGATTAACCTCAAAATAAGCATAAATAGTGGTGAAAGCCACCTTTTCAATGTCAACTAGATATAAAAAAGGCCTTTAAAGAAGGGATGCTTCATTATAATAACTAGTGATCACAAGGTGATGTCTCAAAATCCCCCTTTCAAGGTTATGTTGGCTTCATACTTAGTATTAGCCCCGTCCAAAAGATGGATTGATGCTCGATCCATGCTAATCCATCATCCAAAATTTGCAACTCAACTATAATGGACCAGCGGCTCCAATAGACAAGATAGATATCAGACCATGAATGTCTCTATGATGGCAAAAATCACCTAGAATGTAATTAACCCAGGCTTGGCCCATGATTTAATTGTATACTCATGGCAAGGAAGGCATCTTTGTATAAAAGGACTTGAGGCTGTAGACCACCCCTGTGGCATGTATTGGATAGCTTACCCGCCAACAACCTTCACAGTTATGTTATCATATAGTAATCCAATGGAGAGGCGGCCTAAGGGTGAAACAACAGGCCCTATATATTGCTATAGCATGGCATCAAAATAGAATCCCATGCTTGAAATTGCATATTGGTATTCACCAAGGTTGGGCGCACTTTTAAAAAGGTATTGAATGGGTTCCAACATTCAACCCCATGGCATTAAATTATTAAACTATGTATGCTTAATGTAATTATCATCAAAGCCAAAGGAGAAAAAAAAAGGAGAGACAAGATAACAACAACGACAATGGAAATGTGATGCATTCAAACATAGAGTAATAAAAATGAATTGACTCAAAATCAAAATCCCGCACTCAGTGAGTAATCTCCTTAATGTCTAGGTCTTAATTTTTTTTTTTAAAATTAACTCTGTAATGTCTAGGGCTTTGAGGCCCATCAAACAATAAGCAAGAGGAGGCATGGTGAGAGCATACATAGAGAAACCCGATAGAGTGAAGGATATTGCGAACAAAATAATAGGAACTTTGCTTATAGTGGGGCTCTTGTAATGAGGAGGGGGCGTTTGCATTTGATTTGTTGAATACTGCAAGAGGGTTGAGAAAAGATGCCCATTAGAGGTCTCCATGGCCTTCTATGAATTACGCGACCACCATGGCAAGGTAAGTCCCTTGGACATTGCAATTAATTTTTATTGTTGTTGTAATATTTCTGAGTTGGGTGGGGTTTTTCTTTGCAAATGGGAACACTACAACAAATCCCTGTGATTAACGTCTCTTTTAACTCCCTTTTTGGCGTCCATTAACACTTTTAGTGTATTTTTCTTCATTTTCTAGGAAAAGTTGGCGTGATGACTCAAACTATCACGTATGAGATCATGCATTGTATAGGATATCATTAATCTTAAAGTGGGATATGGGAGCAAATATGTGGTTTTGTGCACTAGGGACGGGTCTTAGAAAATGGTTGGGGAATAAACTGAAAGAAGTATACCCTAACATAATATTATTGCTCGATAATGGGTAATTATCATTGTGTCTGTATCATTGTGTGCATGCTTGCTTATAATATATAATGTATCTCTGGTAACCACATGACCCGCGGGACTACAACAGGACCCCTCGTTTAGTAGCTTCTCTCATGTTAACAATTAAGATTTGCATGCTTTGCACTCCCCTAATTTGACAATCGAGGATCTAACAAGTGTAGACTTGAAGTGGACATGTGCGCAGTGGATCCGATTACGAAGACCTAGGCAATGGAGACCCAAGTGGGCTCGAATGGGCATAATTTCTAGTTTATTTTCTCTATTGTTGCAATGTTTTGTCATGTAATATCATTGTTATTTCAATGTGTACAATAATATCCCTTCAAAAACAATTTATATTGGATTAGGGTAGGTTGTGCCAGAAATTTTGTATGAAGTGCTAAGTTTAGTCAATTGGAACTCTAATTCTTTTGTATTGGACTACTATGTAGTTCAACCACAACTATTTTTAATACAAAATCTACTCGCTATTGTGAAAAAAATATAAATAATAAATTTTCACTTATGAATTGAAATTTTAATTTCCTCAAATTTATACTATGCCATTTGAGCGAACTCATATACGAATTTAATAAAGATGACAAATTTATACCATATCATTTGAGTGAACTCATATAGGAATCTATTAAGAAAATATGTTTGTTTTTTAGAAAGTTACATGTTCAAATTTGGGAGAGTAGATTAAACAAAGGTCTCATATATTAATTTAGTATTTAGCTTGGCACTCATCTTAAAATTAGATTATTATTATTATTTAATTTTCATATATAAAATCATTAAACAAATAATATTATAACATATTCTAAATATATTTTTATTTAATTTTTCTTGTACAATATAATATTATTTAATTTTTCTTGTACAATATAATATAATGAGAATATTTTTATACGATATATGTATACATCATATATATATATGGAAATATTTTTATTTATTTTTTCTTCTCCAATATGATCTATATATATACAGCCCGACGATGATGATATATAAAATTTCTTAGTTACCATTAAAAAAAAGCCAGATTATGACCATGGCCTGGTAAAATGCGCGCGACAATGATGATATATAAAATTTCATTTCATAAGTACCTTAAAAAAACGCCTACTGATGATCCTGGCCTGGCGATTGAGATTGAGATAAGGTAAAATTCACCCATCCTATGGATTGATTGGGCTTTTGGCTCCAATAAAAACCTGAAATTAAGTGGTCGATATGGAGAGGATAATCTCTATTACATGTTATCTCGACGCTTGAAACTGTAATGGGAAATTTGTATTTGTTTAGACTACTGGTTATCTCGAGGGTTGAAATTGTGATGGGAAATTTTTATTTATTTAGACTACTCAAAATGCAAAGCATTAACAATTCTATTTTAGTATGACATGAAATTGGGAATCAGATAAACATATCAGGATTGGAAATCGTTCTAAATCCACCTGTATCATGCATTCTCAAAGATGGGCACTGATTTCATCTACATCCCATTTGCCCATTTCCTCCACACTGACTGAGGGAAGAAATTTGACCTGTAAAAGCCATTGGGTGTCTCTGGATCATCTGCCCATTCCCTCCAAAGCAGCCAAAATTAGCAGAACCGTCAATTTGAGGCATTTCGTGATATGCGTTTCTGGCAAAAATTGTAGTTACTCAAAGCAGAAGAGACATAAGTTGTTCAGTTCCCAGGAGGGGAATGGCGAAACAGTGCCTGATGCAGAAGACCCAATATTATCTGGCCTGGCCGATGAGGAGGTAGACAAACTTCTGAAGTCTGAAGAGAATCAGGCCTTGCTTAAGGATTTAGGGTCTGCAATGCAGAGAGTGGATAGTGCTAGAAAAGAACTTGATGACATTGAAGAACGAGAGAAGGGTGCTGCTGAGCTCAGGGCGTACATACAGAGGTTGGAAGGTGCAGATTCCGTGGTAATAAATTTGCTTCTTCCAATTTTTTTTGTTAGTCTGTTTCATTTGAAGTTCAATAGATGCATTTTCTCGAAATTATGTATCCTGCATCGTCATCATCATCATCAGAACCTAGGACTTACTTAGTGATGCTTCGGAGAGTCTGTAACCTGTTTGGAAAAATATTATATAGATGAGTGAATGTACAGAAAGAATACAGGGTAAAGGTATCTTTGTAAGTCCCAGCCCTAAGTAACACACCAGATTTGGCATATGAGAAACTGCAAAATGAAATCCTTTGCATGGACATATCCATGATGATAGAATGTACAGAAATAATACAGGGTAAAGGTATGTTTGTAAGTCCCAGACCTAAGTAACACATCAGATTTGGCATATGAGAAACTGCAAAATGAAACCCTTTGTAGGGACATTTCCATCGTAACCCTTTGGGTTTTGACCTTGTAACATAACCCAGGAGCAAAAGGCACTTTACCAATATGCTTACACGCTCAGTGATCACTTATTGTTACGGGTTTGTTGTTCATGTTTTGTAATTTCTCGGATTCTTATATCTTATTCTATTAGTTCTTCGAGTATATTTTTGAGCATTCTGGCTGTAGAGGCCTCTTTGAACATCAATTGATTTGTAGTTCAAAATTTTAAAAATATTTCTTTTTAAACATGATACTTTATTACTGAAAAAGGAGGCACCCTTCAAAGAGCACACGCTAAGCCATCATTACAGCAAAACACACAGTTCTGCCTGTTTTCTTTTCTTCATTGGCGGCAGAGTGTTCTAATCAATTCTCCAAGACCAGACTAGTCGACTGGCATACCTCGGAATAACGCTGTGGCACGTTAACCAGTGGGACCATATGCATGTAAGGCAATTGCATGAACTCTAGATCATAGATCTAGCTTTTCACTATATTTTCTTAAGTCAATCAGATGAACTGAACATGGAATTGCCACATAATCGAAAACCAAGAATTTATCAATTTTAGTACCCTTTCTTAATCTTCCACCGTTTTGGCATGTTTCTTTCACCACAGGAAATAGATAGTGACCTTCCTGATTGCCTGCTAGACAATCCAGACATATATGTGGCAGCACCGAGGATCTCCAAGGATTGTTAGGGAAAGCTACCTGCAAAAAGGCTTTTAATTCATCCAAACTCCCTCAGCAAACGGGCACCTCCAAAACTAGGTTACCACAGAAGCTGCAATTTATATATGTTAAATCTCATTTTATGAAGCCTTCCTTTAGTTGGGAATGCCCTGCACGCAATTGAACAGGATTTGCTCTTCATGTTATCAACACTAATAAGATTTTCCCATTTGCTGATATTATTTGTTGAAAGTAAGCTGCAATCTTGTAATGTTAATCCCTCAACATCTTGTCCTTGATTGAGTGTGTAATCACAAACAGGGCACCGTGAGAGTATATGTTCTTTGGCTTTGTTCCTTTTTGTTTGCAAAATCTGCATGTTTGTAATGCCCATGTAGTATTCGGTGTTGTCCATCCACTGATTTGCACTACATATATGTGAAATAGTTAATATGGCCAATTTTCATTGCACAAACTATCGTGGATGCTTAACTTAGCATGCCCTCCATGAGATTTGAACCTTTACAAGCTGATCAAAAAAGGTTTATACCATGGTGACATCGGGTAGAAGAGTGGCACTAGATAATTTTATGCTCCTTTATAAAGCCATGGACAATGCAGCTTTGCACAGAGTTCATCTATCATCCCATGCTTTCTGGAATGGCCCATCCATTCTGTCTATTTATTTTAAAATGTTTCAAGATTTAAATGGACATGGTTGTTGAACACTGTGCTTAAAATCTTTGCTTATTCTTTCGAGGTTGTCATTTAGTTTAGTTGGAATAAACAGTTGCAGTATTAAATATAAATAGCCGAGTTTGAAGCATTCATGTCTAGGTTTACATGGTCACCTGTTTTTGCAATAATATGCTTGAGAAATTACCCTTTTGACATGAAATGAACACATTGGACTGAATCTAATGGTTTAGTGATGTTTGCCATCTGGTGTCCATGAGTTTTATTCCCGTGGAGGCATTGCACTGAGATACAATATAAACTTGATCATCCACATCAAACTATTTTATTATACAAGGGACCAGGGCTTCAATAAGCTAGAGAGTTTGGCAGAGCACAAGAGTTTTCGCTCTGCATATGTTTCCTCTGCCATGGGCTTCCTTTGGAAAGTTTATAAAAAAATTTTATTGGAAAAGACTAAGTGAATTTGTTTCCTCTATAATCTATCATACCTTAACATATTATTAGTCTGAAATTTCATGGGAAAATTCATTCTATGTTCGAATTCTTGGAATGGGAGTGCAGATACTCTGGTTTCTTTATGAAATAATAGCAACCACATGTTCTAGGGCAGTTGAAAATATAGATGGTCAACACTCATCATTAGTTGAAAGAAAGGAAAATAAATGTCAATCAAATTTTCCATTTCTGTAGGCTTGGGTTCTAAACTTAAAAAGAATGAAATGAAAATATTTCTTGGAAGAAGGGCCTTTCTTCCTACAGGAAGCTAGTACGGTGTAATCTCAGTAGAGAGAGTTCATCTTCTAATTGGAAACCAGCCGAATTCACCTAAACATAGCTGTTCAACACACCCAATATTAGCCAAATCTATAATGGGAGACAGTAACTGGACCATTATAAAAATTTACAGTGGACCCTAGAGGTAAAAATTGAATTGTGTTGTGCAAATATAAGGATACAAAGATCATTTGAAGGACTCACTCATAAATTAGAACCCATATTGCAAGAAAGAGAACTAGTTGTTATGATACTTAATAAGGTTCAAATTAGAGTTATAAATTTGATTAGACCATATGATATGATGGATGCAAGAGATATCAGATATGTGGATAATTCCATGTAATCCCTTTTGAAGCAGAGTGCTCAATAAGTGCTTGACTATTGGCCTATACCTTGGTATTGTTGTTAATGCTACCACTAAATTAAAACTTGAGGACCTAAGCACACAACTTGGCACACTTAGTGCCTAGAATGGCTTCCAAAATCAACCACATTTTTCTAGTGGTCGACATGCCTATCTATGCACTAAACCAAGCTTTTTTTTATGTGCCAACACTAGAAATTGATATTGATAGTGTTGTCTTCATAAAATACTAAGTAGGAGAAGGCATAAAGAGGCTATCAGAAGGGAGGTCCAAAGATATAGATAAAATCTAGGCCCAACACATACAATGGGGGGAAGAGTATATTAGTGAATTCATAATAAGTACCCTTAACCAAGTTCTCTAGAAGGGATTCCCTAAATGTTGCATTGTGATCTTAATACTCCCCATGTTGAAGGGAAGACAAACAACAACCTAGGAAACAACAAAACCATCATAATGAGTCCATTATTCATGAAATTGAATAAAGGACTACTACGAAAATATCAATGATTGGGAAGAAGTCTCAAAGGAAGGTCATTTCACATCTTCACAAAAGGGAAGATGCCTCCCTCAATGTTACTCAAGTGCTCTTCCTTTCAAGGTATAAAAATAGGGCAGACAAATGAAAGTTATTTCACTCATTTTCCCAATATTAAGGCTATGGCTAAGCCTATCAGGGTGGAACCTTAGCTGCTATAGGGATATTCCTAAGATGAATTTGGACAATGAATACAACAAGAGACGTATCCCAATTAATTCCCATAACCATGTATCCTAGTCCACTAGTCTAAGGACAAAAACAATTGGACAGGACCCTCCTATTTGATTGATCCCTTACAGGAAAATGCACTGAGGCTGATCTGATCCAGGGATGTGGTATTATTTGTAGGTACAGGTCTATATTTTGATGAACTTAGAGTTAATGTATGGTATGAAATAGGCAAAAAAATCCTCCATGGGTTGGCACTAGGGTTGTTTGTTTCCCAAGAAAGATGATGCAGCCCTCAACATGACTAACAACAGGTACATCCTCCTTCTAAACTGCCATAAAAGTGATAGAAAACATCTTCTCCTGCTTCCATTTCATGTTGCTACAGGAAAATCCCCCTTCAGGGATGACCCTTCCAAGTATGGCATGCTCAACATCCATCTACAGGCTACAGTGGTAGCTGAGATGAAATCAGGGCCAAAGACAGGTTTGTCCAAGTTTAAAATATTTATATCAGCTTCATGTCCGAGAACTTTCAAGTTCAACCAGTAAAACAATGAATATTAACACTTAGATTGTGCTGTTTCTGAGAGGGACTCTTCTGAACTTTACTGTATGAAAAGGGGAAGCCTATATAGTTACAACTTACAAATTCCTCTACTAATGTGAAAACTTAAGCAACTACGATCTGCTATCGAGAGAATATGCAATTGAAATACCTTCTTAAGATACTCTATGACCTAGAAAACATAGCTTCACCAAGGACGTAATGTCTGAGATCTAATTCTGAGTTGATACCCTTAATATATTGCATTAACTACTTTGAAGTTTTCCATATGAAAAGGAGAAGTCTCTGTAGTCCTAAATTCCTCCACTAATGTGAAATACTTCAGTCTTCAATACTTAACCAACCATGATCCATTTTTTCCAGAGAACATGCAGATGAAGTGCCTACTTAAAATAGTCTGTGACCTAGAAAACCCAACTTCATATAAGAAGCAATTACAAATGTATGGGATCTAATTTTGAGTTGATCACCATTGAGCTATTGCATTTGTGTTTCATGCGTTTGTCATGTTATGACAAAATTGAAAATCCTGTTTGAAATTATGTTATGATGCTATTATTGCACTGAAAGGTGCTTCCACAATCCAGTATGAGGGAGATGTTGTAACATGGGTAACACTGATGTCATCATATGTCAGCTTGAAAACAAACTTATAATATTAATAACAAATGATAGTAATAGTACTATATGCTGACCAAATATATATACAAAGAGTTAAAAAAAATCTATATATATGAAAGAGAGATATGATATTTACATATAATATAAAAATTACTATACAGAGATAGAAAGAGAGAGATACCTAATTTGCACATAAATATAAATACTATTTTTTTTCAACGGAAAGCAGTCCTGATGAAACCCACCGGGTACTTCTCCTCATTTCGAGGATGGTACCCAGGGTAATCCAGATTTTGTAGAAGCTCGAGGCTTTTCAACAATTGCTCATTTAAGAGCTCAGCATGTCACTGGTGGGAATTGAACCTGGGCAGGGAGGATAATACTCCACCACTCAAACCACTCAGGATAAACCCAATTGACAGATACATAAATACTATTATATAAAGAGAGATACTATATATAAGAGATTTACATAGAAATATTGTTACAATGCAAACAAAAATATTTTTATCAATAATAAAAAAATTGGATGGTGTTACCCCCCATATTGCATGGGTGTCCACTTGTGTTCTTCATCTGGGGTTGACAGTTGGTGATGCTTTGGATCATTGATGGATGTGTAGATTGAGGGCTTGATGGTGTTTTACACATGGTATTCCTTATACCCATGGATGTTTGCTAGCGCTCTCCTTTTTGCACATGACTGATGTCATATGCTATACTGATACATTCTGTGAGGTATGTTATTTCATGAAATGTCTATGTGGTAGCTAAAAAGATGGCTAACTGAAACTCATGAGGGCAAAGGAAGAAAATAATGCCTTTAAGTCACTGTTAGAAATCTCTCTGGTAGCAGCAACATCATTTCTCAAACCTAATTTGTATCCTTGGATGGATTTTCACCTTAATACAAAGTCTGGAAAGAGGTATACATCAGAGGCAATCTTTAGCACTGCCCAGGGCTAATTCTAGGTCATTCCAGGCCTCTCTTTGCACATCTTCACAACAAAATTTTGCAGCAGTCTCAGATCATGATATCATCAGCATTGCCACATTTCTGTTGAGGACTTTATTACACCAAATCAGCCAGCTGTAGGGTGAAGTTTTACTGTAGGTGATCTACACTTGCAAAAAGGGTCCTGTGTGATATATTGCGACAACTTGACCAGTCTTTGTTCTCCAATAGTCCTGTAATAAGTACTATTTTCAGCCTATGAAGCAATCAGCAAGGGGTCAGACTTAAATAATGTTGAAACCAGAATAAATCTGAGGACAAATTCTGGGTTATTATGGAGGTATTTGAACAAAATGAAGCCTACAGAGGTGGTGTATAAAAGCAGTCAGCAAAGAGGGGTATGGTTTGACCTATCTTTGTGCTTAGGACCATAGTTTTAAAAATTGGTCAACTTGGACTCGGACTAGGCCAAGTTGACCGAGTTGCCCCTCCACCTAGCTGACTCAGCCTTCAAACCGGATCAGGTGACCGGTTTTGATAAATTCACCTTTATATGGTATATACATGAGCAGACTTTGGATATTTTGTCTCTAATGCTTTGGAATCAAGGATTATAATCTTTAAAATATTGTTTTTCTTTAAAATTTAAATATTTTATGTATTTTCGAGTAAACCGAGTCATTAAATTCAATTCGGCTGAGTCATTGCCGATTCATTACCGATTCCAAGTCCGAGTTGACCTTTGATCGATTCCGAGTCCAAGTTTTAAAACTTTGCTTAGGACAGCCATCAAACAGAGTTTTATCCTGGCCCCCAAATCAGAATTAGGCTGGGTGCCATTGCATTTCCTCTGGAGCAGATCTGGCAGTCCTGTAGTAGCATATCAGCAAGTTTAGGGTGCGCCATTTAGCATATCGACATGTCCCAGCACTTATTTGGAAGGGCCCTGCCGCCCTCATCATATTACAGCAGTATTTTGAAATCTGATTTAATGGTTACAGCAGGATTTTGGGAGAACACCCTTGGGAGTTAGCTCTCTATTTTTGGCTATGTTATACATTGGATCATGAGCTTTAGCGCTCAGCCATTGGAGGTATTATTACAGGCTTTTTCAGGCACTTTTTGGAGGTCGTTTTGACAGGTTTCAGAGACTTTTGGTGTAGCGTCCAGCATATGGAGGGATATTTGGATCACCTTTTGACTTAGTTTTAATGGAGCGTCCTTCATTTGAGTTGCCCTATTCATCACTCATATCTGGGAGATAGCGTCCCATGTTTGGAAGACCTTTTTTTTCCCGAGAGCGTCCATCTGCAAATTGCCGACACACCAGGTTAGGATTCACTCTGGTATTGTGAATTCTTGTGACAACTAATTTGCTGAGTAGAGGGAGCTTTGCAGAAATTTGTTGAAGACAGTATAGAGCTTGGAAATTATGTAACAACGTGCAGATAAAGCTACCCAAATTGATGCGTATATATATTTACTTCTCACGCTAGTGTAATGATGAATATAAATGATCTGGACTCAAATAGAGTGAAAAAGCAGAGGAATTAGATCTCTTCGTTTGCATGTAGGTTTTACGTGGGGTATGTGCAGTTTTTGAAGGACAAATTATGAGCTTATTTCAAGGACAAAAGAAAATTTGTGAGTGTTGGTTGGCTGCTGCCTGAATAGTGACAGTGTTGGTTGCCTACCAGGACATAATTATCATCACCATTCTCTCAAAAATAAAACGTGGGGCAGTCTCAAAAATAAAACGTGGGGCAGTCTCTATAACCTTAGAGCCATCATACTGTAGGGTCGATCTTTAAAAGCTTACTGGTTCTATTATTTAATATATAATATTCACTTCCTAGTGTTCACCAATATATGTTTATGGTAGGACTCTTAAGCATATTATTGCTTAGAATATTTTAAAGAGCTTGATAGCCTCCTTTTCCAGATTATTTAATCACTCCCCGGATTTTTGATATTTGGAAGAGCTGGATAGCCTCCCCGGCTTTCTTTGAGGATATTGAGTCAAGTTTGCTCTTCTGAATCTAAGTTGCCCCTGAGACATAGTTGCGATTCTGATGCATGTCAAACGCAAATCATATTGACCTGAGTTTGAATTTCGGATCAAATTGACATGGTGAATTTGACACACAAGTCTCACAAATCAGTCTTTGTTGTTTGTCTATAAAAGACACTGAAAACATAAAGAAACATTCATTTTGCTTGCTTTTCTGGTCTGATCTCACACTTGTCGCCTGTCCAGAATCCAGGGCACTTTATAGTATGTAGTATACTATCATCTAAATACTTTGAAATGAGTTGTTATTACAAATTTGCATCATAAAAATATAAAACTTTTATATTAATGAAAAATTGAAAATATATGCAAATTTTGTTTTTCCAGTTCAAGTCAACTCTTACCCTTCAACCTTGCTGAGTCATTCTCCAAGTCTGACTCTGGTAACTTTGTAGAGTAGTCATCAAGTTCACACACAATTCATGTCTAGAGGGCAGCCGAATTCCTCTCTTGCATCCATGTTGAGTACTTGGTAGAAAAATATGTTCCAAGGTGCGGGAAGCAGACACAATTAGGGACAGGAGAAAGATTAAGGATATCATCAGCAGTATCCTTGAACCAGCTTAGTACCTCTTCAGCTGTTGCAGTAACGCACAAACTCCCATGACTTGAGTGACATTGGTCAGATGATTACCCATAAGATTTATTGGGAAGAAGGAATATGTCCATTTTGCAAATCAACAGACGTCCAAGATGAACCGTGTGGATTAAGATACTCAGCTTATGATCAACCCATGAAAAATACAGCCATTTCATCATTTTTGTGTCAAACACCATACAGTCATCTTGCATTCAAAAACCCAATCCACTCTTTGGAATCTCATCAAAGAAAATTTTGATCATATGACATATAACATCAGTCATCTATGATAGGTTGGATAGATTAGTCATTCTGAGCAGACATTAAATATACGACTCCTTTTCACTTTGTAACCTTCCAACTGCACGTAGGAGTGGGAATGGAATAGTGTTGGATGTCCCCATTTAGTTTTCTGGATTTGCAGAATATTCATAATCTTTTCAAGCGGATAAAATTATAAATTTTAGTGGTTGAATCCTGTTTCAGTGTGACATCATATTTACACTTTGAGTTGTTCTCAGTTAAACACATGCATTTTTCATCGAAGCTAGAACTTTGCAGTTATTTAGCATCTCTGCATCTTTTAATTAGCCTACCTGTCTATGCTATTTTCCTCCAGGTGTGTAGCCTAATTTAGGGGAACTTGGTTGAACAATTAACAAAGTTAACAATGCTATTAAGGTGGCAGTGTATTCATATAAGTTATTTGACAACAGAAACTAATAAGTTGTCCATATTGTAGATGTTGGATTAAACACACCTAGTCATAACTGCTGTGATATTATTCAATTTATGTATTTCCCGTAATTTCTAGTAAGAAGTGTCTGTCCAAGATACTTGACTGCTTTCTTCAGAAAGCTGCATCTTAATGTTTAGCTTTCAGCACACATATCATGCTACCATCAATCTTGAACACCTGTTTCAACTTGAAGATGTGCAATGATTCACTTGTTTTTTTTAGTAAGCAGTTTCCCTGTATGTAACCGAAAATTATTTCAAGTAGAGAGTAACATGAAGCTTCTTGAATTCATAAAGTATCAGTGAATTTGTTGACCCAGCCTACATGGTTAAAACTCGTAACTGGCCATTTCATTCAAATAGCTACTCACTTGGGCAGATAATTTTCACCGATCTTTGTCTCCCAGAAACGTTGGGCCTTCCATTCCACGTTCGTTTTGCCATTCCCTGTACTTGTTTTCACTGCAAGTGATTGATCCATATTACCAGTGTTAAACTGTAGTGGTGCACTTAACAGAGTAGCTTGTATTTTGCAACTACAAACTCGATCCATAATACTAGTCTTAAACTGTAGTGGTGCACTTAACAGAGTAGCTTCTATTTTGCAACTGTAGCCGTGCACTTAACAGAGTAGTCTTAAACTGTAGCAGTGCACTTAACAGAGTAGTCTTAAACTGTAGCGGCGCACTTAACAGAGTAGCTTCTGGTATGGCTTCGTTGGTCTGGGCGGTGTTAAGATACACCTTTAACATTTGTGCATAAGGTAGAACAGCTACATACCTGTGAGTGGGGATCACTTTCATGTAAGGGAAAATGGCTTTGTTTTAGACACAAGCACTATATGTTAGCCTCCACAATGGGGATCACTTTCATGTAAGGGAAAATGGCTTTGTTTTAGACACAAGCACTATATGTTAGCCTCCACAAATTTAACGCTGGGGCCTCCATTGAAGGCACGTATCTGATTCCACCGATGAATGCTAAACTATGAGAGCTGAGGACTGAATAGTCCACGGAGCTGTGATGCTTTGGTGAAACCCTAAAATTCTGAAACGTGAAACCCTAAAATTTCCTTAGAGGTTAAAAACATAGTGTAGCGCCCACTTTAGTTCATATTTAATATAGCATTTACATTAATACTAAGCAAACACTTCGTGCACTAACCGTTACGAATAATATAGGGATATACGAGAGCAACAGGCGGGAGGCGTTACAATTTTATACTCCATCCTTCATCCTGGAGAGCAACCGATGGGAGGCGTTACAATCGTTACGAATAATTTATTGGAGAGCAACAGGCAGAGGCGTTACAATTTTACACTTCATCCTTCCATTTGCATGGATCGGATTATTACAGTAGATAGCCCAATAATACAAAATACATACTGGATATAAATGAGCATACCACAAATACATACTGGATTTAAATGAGCATGGACATGCATAGCGTGACATTGGTTGTATAGGGATTCCTTTTAGAGACCTTGTTAAGAACATGAGTATTGTATATTTGCAAATTTTGGTTGGACGACATGTCACTTGTTTTTGGTGTTGAAGTTCTATCAGCCATTATCATTTGCTAAAAGTAGTGCCTTCCCTCAATCAACCAAAGGACCGTGACTGACCCTTAACCAAAATAAATTGACCTCCTTCTCGAGAAAATACGATTTCCTTCACATTGAATAGCAATTTAATATTTTCAATATTAATCTCCAGTGCGATACAGGTAATAGAATTAATTTTAGTTTAAATTTTCAGTTGACACGAGATGCTTCCCATAAATGTATATATTCATAAATAATAAAAGTACCAGATAACAAATAAAGATATATGGGCGGGGATCCAATGATATTCCTAACCTGAGCAGAGCACCCTCGAACCTAGCTCGGGCAAGGCCAACGCATATCTGTTTCCAGTTATTATTTGATTAAATTTTGGTCCTTCTGAACTAGGGGAATTGTAGCTGAGCTATGTTTTAGCTTATCGTGAACACTCTGTAACCCTACCTCTGAATTATACTAAAAATCCTCAGAACATCTTCATGAAGGTTTTCTTAGAAGCTATTGCATTTTTAGCAGCATGCATAAGTTTTGAATAGAAGCTATTACATTTTTAGCAGCATTCATAAGGAGTATCAAGCAGCTGCCAATGTCACTTTACTTGAGCAATAACCATATCGAAATTAGATGATCGAAGACCCATTTTCAGTTGTTTTTATGGTTGTATTCCACGTAGGTTTTTTTTTAGACCAATTCCTGAATAGAGTTTTTCATGTAAAAAAAATGTGTATTGGGTCCAAGCACATGAAATTGTAGAGTATTCCAATCCTGGAAGTAAGAATACAAGGTCTCCTCAGGTGGAGCTATTGTAATGTGCTCTCAACTTAGGGTTTACCTTCACCATTCTTTTGTCCGTGTCAATCAAAACCACTCTATGAACAGATTCCATTTCGAGTGGAAAAATAAAATAGGGATGATGTTTCAAGTAGTAAGGTAGGCGAGAAGCGCAAATATGAATGTCTAAAAGAAGACACAGTATCGATAATACAAAATGATGGTAAGGAAGTCATTTGGCGTGTCAACTAAGTCAAACAAGAGGTGGGAAGACAGGAGTGGAGATTCTAGTCGGATCACTAAGCTGAACTATAGAGCAGGTGACAGGGTAATTCTTTTATATGAGTTAAACAAACGCCTAGTTAACTCAGCAATAGATGCTAGTCTCATTTGGCACATTATGGCCCTTAAGGTCCTAGATTTTGAGCCGTAGCTCTGATACCAAATGTAAAACCCTAACTTTGAATTAATAACCCATGAAACTAAAATAAAAATAATGCAGTGATTACCTTGAAGGCTCCAATGTGTGCAACTGAAGGTGGGGGGACGACTCTCCACCCAACCAACCCCCAACCAAATGGCTAAGGCCCCCGAGCCCCCAACAATTAACCCTATGCCAATGCTATCTTGATTTCCCTTTCTGTCAATCTCTTCCTTCTTCCTTTGCTCCTTTCCAGCTCCTCCCCAGATCCCCCTTTTCTTCTTGTCTTCCCCCTTTTATTTCCCCATTCTCCTTTTTCTTCATTTATTTATTATTTAGCCCCTTTTATTTCATTATTTTATATGAGGGTTGTTACAAATACCTTGGATTTCTTCCCTTAGGCATTGGAGATCTCTTGCCTAGATGGTGGATGCCCTTCATTGTGGGTTGGGACCATGCTGTGATACTATCTTGTCAGGGTCTTTCCTTCTAAAACTACTATTGCCCCTGTAAACCCAACATTTCTTCTGAGGGTGGGTAATGTCTACATTGAAAACTGGAATTGGACTCAGCATGGAGTATGCATGCTTTTGGCAATTATGGGAACAAAAACATAGTGAAGTTAGCTTTGATGAGTTACACAATAAAATCTGTCTTTCATTTTTGACTACTTCCTCGAACACTAAGCCACATAATGGTTGTTGAATCCACAAAAGTAACAAGGTAATGAATATCAACATTGGTATGCCTTGTGACTCTTCTTCTTGTAACAAAAACAAGTGACATAAGGTTTCTAGTTCTGAAACCTCACTTGGGATTTCTCTCCAAGTTACTTGTTCTTCCAATTGTTGGAATGTGCATGGGTGCTTAACTTGTTTTCTTGCTACATTTCTTAAAGCTTACAAAGTGATGGTGATCATTCTTTGTGATCTATTCTTTGGTTGGAGTTGTTGTATTTTCTCAATCTTGAGCCTCCACAAAGATTATCTTTGAGGCTTTCACATTATTTAAATGTGTCTTAGAACATCCACCTTTGAATTCCGTACCACCATAATATCCTAAATGAACATGTTGTAGTCTAGAGTTCACTGCAATGGGGCTCTTCATGCCTTAACCATGATTTTCAAGACATTGGCCATCAAAACCCATCATTTGCAAAAACTTCAAACCTATCTCTTTGGTATGAAATTCAAAACTACCAAAAGACGCATATGCTGATTGAAATTGAGCAAGGGGTGAAGTTGAAGTGCTTACCCTAAAATTCCCTCAATCATGGTATGCGCATCTTGAGTCAAAACAAGGCTCCTTTCTTTCTTAATATTTTCCATCTCCATTTAAAGACTCATCAATATGGATTTCTTACAAGCCAACTATTACACTATATTTTCCACAACCTAGACATTTTTCTCCTTAAGAAGCTTCACATGGCTTTACAAAGTTTTATGTAACTTTTCATTCTTCTCGTCCAACTACTAGAAAGTCTTTTCTAGTTGTTCATTATCTTTATAGATTTGTTTATTCATCTCCTATAGTTCCTAAAGTATCACTCTCTTATGATATTTTCCCATGGATGCCTTACCGCAAGTCCATAGATTCATAAATACATTTCTATGATACCAATCGATCTAAATCTTTTGGATGAGTTGAAATCTCCCAATGGCACTAATATCAATTTTCATTTAAAACCAAATAATAGGTATCTTAAATATTATGAATCATATATTATTTCCTTATTAAGCAATAATAAAACTGAAGACATATGAAATCATACAACAATATACCAATATTTTTAAGGAGAGCCCTTTTGCACAAAAAACTCCAATATGATATTCAATCTAATAGATTGCAACCAATGCATATTTTCTTTTATTACAATTATGAATCATGCAATTTAGGTGTTAATATTGCTCCTCTCCCCAATTCTTAAAGGGTGCTAGCTCAATGGAAGAGCGCCTGCCTTACAAGCAGGAAGTTGGTGGTTCGATTCCTCCGTGCCCTAATGATATTGCAATGTATTTCTAAAAAAATATTTGTTATGATAATTTATATTAGTTGCTAAACGGGAAGCAAAATGTGGCAATAGTGTGGGAGTAAAAATGGACAATAAATTGGGCACCAAAGTGGTAGCAAAACATGGTGCTAATGTTGACATCAATAGAGATGCAAAACTAGGCGTTAAAAAGAGGCCCAACACTTGACGCTAATGAGGAAGCCAAACATGGCGTTGATACGGTAGAAAAATAAGATGTTACTTTGGATGCAAAACATGGCACTACATAGGAAGCACAATATGGTGCAACAATAGAAGAAAAATTTGGCTCCATCTTGGTAGCAAAACATGATGCAAAACATGAAGCAAAAATTGGTGCAAAATTAGAAGCAAAAATTGGTGCATATTGGAAGTAAAATGTGGTGCAAAATGGGATGCTAAAGTGGTAGCACATATGGATACAAAACTGGATGCTAATTTGGATGCAAATATGGTGCGAATGTAGATGCAAACATAAATGCTAACACGACGCTTTTAAGGATGCAAATAGGACGCTTATGGGGACGTCATTTAGGAAGTAAAAGATGACGATCTCTAGGAAGAAAAATAGGATGTTATTTAGGAAGCAAACCTCGACGTTGTTTAGGAAGCAAAATTGGATGCTATTCTGGAAGCAAAAAAATGGGCGCTATTTTAGACATCAGAAAGGATGCTATCTAGGAAGCAAAAAAAGAGGTTATTTTAGACTCTTTAAATTTTGTCCATGACGCGTCCCATTTAGCGTCTACTTTGACCACTTAATGAAAAAAAAAATCACACTAAAAAGGGACACTAAATGGGACGCTAATTCCAGGTTTTGTTGTAGTGCATGAAACATGAAATACATTGTGGATTTTGCTTCCTTCCGGAAGTTCCAACGCATAAGCTACCTCCCCAATTTTTCAAACTACCTTATATGGACCATAATATCTTGGTTTGAGATTTTATGATCCTTTTACCTTCAAGGATGTTTTTTTTATATGGTTGTAACCTCAAATATACCAAATCATGAATCACTTTAAAATTTATTTCCACCCTATGTTGATCTGCATACTGTTTTTGTTGATTTTGGGAAACCTGCAAATTGTCTTTTAGAAGTTTCAAAATATCTTGACTTTCCTCCACCCAATCCTTGGATTTTGGGGCTCTACTATCACCAAATATGTGCTCAACAAATGTGTGTGATTCATAACCATAAAGTTTTTTGAAATGATACATACCAATGGACATATGGAAAGTAGTGTTGTAGCAAAACTCACCCAAGTGTAGTCATTTCACCCATGTTTTATGCTGTTCACCAGCATAGTTTCTGAAGTACCCCTCCAACTATTGATTCACTCTCTATGTTTGGACATAAGTTTGAGGATGATAGATTGTGCTTGGAGTCAATTGAGTTCCCACCAACTTGAAAATTTCTTTCCAAAAGGAACTCATGAATATGCTATCTCTATCACTCACAATGTTCTTGGGAAGTCCACGCAATCTGGAAATTTCTTTAAAGAGTAGATCAACCACTTGTGCATCAGTAAAATATCATGTAACATAAAATAAATGAGGAAATTTCGTGAGTCTATCCACCACAACATAAATGCAATCCTTACCCAAAGCCTTGGGCAAACCTGTGATGAAATCCATGGAGACACTTTCCCATTTTTGTTGTGGAATAGGAAATGGTTGCAATAGACCATCCGAATGTGTATGTTCAGATTTGTTTTGCTGACATAACTTGCATTCATTCACATATTTTAGAACACCTTCTTTCATCCCTTTCCAAAAGAACATTTCCCTTAATTGCCTATATGTTTTGAAAAAACCAGGATGGCTCTGGTAAAGGAGAATCATGAGCTTCCTTCAAAATCTTGTGCTTGATATTAGAACCATGAACCAAGTATATTCTATCCTTATAGTATATTATACCATCCAAAATCTTGTACATATCATCGCCTTTGACCCCATATAACACATCACAAGAAAAACTATCTTTGGCATATTCAACTATTATCATACTTTTCCAATCTTTTGAAATGTCCATAAGAGAAAATGATGGTCTTCTAGATAATGCATTTGCTACAATATTATTCTCCCCCCTAACATATTCAATGTCAAAATCAAAATCTTGGAGTTTGCTTACCCACTTTTGTTGCCTTTCATTGAGGTCCTTTTGTGTGAGAAAATGCTTCAAACTGTTATGATCAGTTTTGACTACACACTTGTTTCCCACCAAGTATTGTCTAAAATTGGCCAAGGCATGCATGATGGATAACATTTCTTTGTCATAAATGGAGTAGAGCTTCTCATGTGGCTACAAATTTCTTCTCTCAAAAGCTATGGGGTGTTGATTTTGCTTTAGGACCACCCCTATCCCTTCTCCTGATGCATCACATTCCAAGAAAAATGGTTTAGAAAAATCAGGTAATGCAAGTACTGGACAACTACTCATTACCCCTTTCATTCTTTGGAAAGCCTTTTCAGCCTCTTCATACCATTTTAAAGAATCCTTCTTGGTCAAATCAGTAAGTGGAGTAGTCGATTTGGAGAACCCCTTCACACAATTTCTATAGTAAGTGCATATTCCAATGCATCCTCTCAATGCAGTGATGTTTTTGGGTGATGGCCATTCAAGAATAGCTCTTATTTTTTCCACGTGCACCTTAACTCCATATTTCCGAATGATGTGCCCAATATATAAAAATTCTTTCAACCCAAATTCACACTTGGACAACTTAGAAAACAAAGATTGTTCATGCAAAATTTTCAAGACAACTTCTAGATGGTGCAAGTGTTCCTCCCATGTTTTATTGTAAATCAAAATGTCATCAAAGAAAACCAAAACAAACTTACAAAGCTGCTTACTAAATATTTGATTCATGCATGACTGAAATGTGGCTGGAGCATTGGTCAAACCAAAAGGCATGGCAATAAACTCAAAATGGCCATAGTGACATCTGAAAGTTGCTTTCTGTACATCCTCCTCCTTCCTTTGAATTTGATAGTAACCAGATCTAAGATCAATTTTTTAGAAGAATTTTGCTCTGTGTAGCTCATCCGTGAGCTCATCTATTCTAGGGATGGTATATCTATTCTTAATTATCTTCTTGTTTAGAGCTCTAAAATCAATGCACATTCTCAAGGTCCCATCTTTTTTTTCACCAAACCAACTGAAGAAGCATAGGGACTAGAGCTTGGTCTAATGAGTCCCAATTCCAAGAGCTCTTGAATAGCCTTATCAATCTCATCTCTGAACTTTTTGGGATGTCTATATGGTGGGATTTGTATAGGTGAAGTGCCCACCTCCAAAACAATGTTGTGCTCAACTCCTCTATCAGGTGGCCTTCCAGGAGGGAGGTCTCCAAAAACCTTTTCATATTTGTGTAGTAGTTTCCTTATCTCCTTTGGATGTTCTGAAATATTTATTTTTGGTTTGGATGAAGTGATGGAACATTCAGTAGCCCATTCAATATCTCCACGCCTAAATATGGACCTCATACTGTGGGATGACACTACTTGATTCAGATAGGTGTGCATTCCTCTCACAACCCTTTGTTTTCCTTCCGAATATTTGAATCTCATTTCAGGAATTTGATCGTTCATTGTATGTTCCCCTATAGAGTACATCCATTGCACTCCCAATACCACACTAGTATCAGCAACATCAATCACATAAAAGCTATAAAAAAAAAGTGTAGTTACCTATGGTGAGTTGTAGCTTTGGAATCCATGTTTTGCACTCCATAGTATTGTGACCTAGAATGATGACTGTGAATCCATCGAATGGTTCAGTAGGTATCTTTATCCTCTCCACCATGGCTGCATCAATGAAGTTATGTGTGGCTCCTACATCTACCAAAACCGAAACCCTTTCTCTTTTTACTACTCCCTTACATCGAATAGTGTGAAAACGAGGCACTCCTGAAAGCACTGCCATTATTCCTTTGTCAGGTGATGGGTGATATTATTCTTGTTTCCCTTCTTCTACTGTGTCATATCCCTCTTCTTGGGTTGAAATATGTCCTTCTTCCTCCATACCCCCTTCATACTCATCATCATCAGAAAATACTTCAATGAATTGTGCTTTCCCCTTAGAACATTTATGCCCTGTTACCCATGGTTGGAAGCATGTGTAACATAGTTTATTTCTTCTGAGTTCTTCCTTGTTTGGTCCCTCTTTTTTATCCTTTCCAAATGTATCTTTTTTCCATGTCTTCTTTTCAAATTTGAACTTGGAAGGAAAATTAGGCTTGGGAGGAAACCTTGTTTTGGGTAGCACATTTTGTAGGTCTCTTGTCAAGTTCATGGCATATTTCAATGAGGTAGGTTTTTGGGCCTTAACTAAACCCTTCAAAGGTTCATCCAAACCTTCAGTAAAGAGAAATAGTAATCTGTCCATAGATATATCAGCCACCTTAATTGATAGTTTTTGGAATTCCAACATATATTCAGCAGGGGTTCCAATTTGCTTCAATTGGGCTAGTTCTTTGAAAAGCATTTCTGGGTCTTTTTGCTCAAATCTTTATAATAACCTGTCAACAAATTCTCCATATGTTGTAACATGATCATGTCTCAAAGTTCTAATTCCATGGAACCACCAATCATTGGCTTCTCCTTCAAGATGCAAAATAGCCATTTTTAGAGCATCCTCTTCAACCATTGGATTCAGTTGAAAATACACACCTAGTTTTTGTACCCAAGTATTTGCAGAATTTTGAGATGAGCCATCAAAAGTAGGAAGGGGCATTTTACCTATGGCATAATTCAATTATTTATTATGAAAGGGAGTCCTATTACCTACCCTCATTTTGATTTTGTTTGAGACAATAAAGTATTGATCAAATGGTAGAGTCCTTGTACAATCTTCACTCAACTTTTGTCATTCTGTTATAGCTTCTTACATATCATATTGGGTGTTACGTTCTTCTTTGGTCTCAAGAAACTTAGGTGTGGTAGCTCTTGTTGAGCTCTGAAACTCATTAGCTCGATTATGAGGCCCTTTTCTTGAGAAAATGCTTCCACCCACTGTCTTTTTTTCCTCACTAGAGGAATTGCTAGTACCTCCTGTGGCCAATTTGCTATCAATTTGACTAGCCATCAACTCGAACCCTTGCATTACCTTCCTTGTCATATCTTCAAAAAACGTTTTCATGAATTTCCTAAAGTCCTCTTTCTCCTCCATATCAGAATTTATTTTTCCATCCTTAGCCATAGTCTCAACAGAATACACCTCTTCTCCTTCTTCTTCCTCTTCACCAAAAGCACTTTCAGTTTCAGTTTCTAATGGTGGGGGATGATTTCTTTGGATTCTTGTCTTCATAAATGGTCATCCACATCAGGGTCAAGGACCATACTCTGATACCACTTTTAGTGTCCCTTTTAATGAATTTGTAAAAACTAGGAAAAATTGCAAATTTTGGCCAATTCGACCCTTAGACTAGTATTGACCCAAATGCCTCCAAATGCTTCCGAATTGGTTCTGAATGTGTTTGGAAGGTATTAAGACATAAAAATGAGGCTGATGGATTCTTGGACACTCTCAAAAGACTTCTACAACATTCAATTACAATCAGGGAAAGATAGGGCAATTTACTAGTCAAATCGAGGTTCAAATCCTCCAAGGGTAGTGGTCAAAGATGGATCTCCAAATGTTGTAAAACCTTCCCAAATTTCAGAACAGATACATGGTACTGTTAAAGGACTTCAATGGGATCTGAAATACATCATGAATTAGTTTCTAAAAGCTTCTGCAACTCCCATAAATCAGAGGTTTTTGGACATATCTTCACATAGGGGGAAATGCTAGTAAACTTCACCACTTGCTATGAAATTCAAGATTTATGTTCCAAAGACTTATGCAATGTATATGAAACTTCTTCAAAACATTAATGACCCTCCATAAATCATAAAAATAACAGAGATGAACTGATACAAGTCATCATAGAGAAACTTCAAGATTTCATAACAAGATATAGGGAAAATGACACCATTTATGCATTGTTTGGTAGTTTTACATAGTTCCACTTGGTATTTCGACTTGAGAGTATTATGATCATTAAATACAGAGTATATATACCAGAATACAAATAAATGGGGCCACACGAGCTCCCCCAAAGAGAATAGAATCTCACCAAGTGTGCCCTTCCTCAAAGAGCCAAAATATGAAGAGAAAACCGAGAAAGGTGCGGAAGCAAGTTGAGGATGAGAATTTCACAAGTTTCCCTATAGGTTTAACCTGCAACAAATGACTCCATTGTAGCTCCAAATGAAATGTCTGAATGGACTCTCCAATTTCCAATTAGAATTGGAATCTTTCACCCTCGAAATTGGTACTAAGGCAAGTAGAGTAAACACTCCACAAGCATGGACAAGCTATGCTCTCCAATATGCAAAATGATAAATAATCAAAAGATGATATCCTTCTTTTTTCTTGACTTTTATAAACTTCCAAAGGCCTCATTAACTCGAATTCCCTCCATGAGCTTCATTCCAACTCGAATTGGGAAGAGATTCCAATGTGTGCCACTTGTCCCTCCATTCCTAGCTTCCTTCTTCACTCAATTCGAATGGGTGACTCTTTGGCTGCCCTAACTCCCTTGTTCGCCCTCTTGGAAGCTATTTTTAGCCCTAACATATCATATATGTCAGATGTTAGCAATTAGGTTTGATTTGTGTCAAAGCATCTTCATCATTGCTGTCATAGAAGCTAGGGATCTAGCCCAAGTGTCTCAATTTCTCTCAAATGCCTCTTCCTCTTCCATGGGAGTTACTCTTCCACTCCAATTCGACCTTCATTGATTCATGCCAAGCATATTGACCTTCCAAATCCCTGAAGAATGTGGACTCCACCTAGGATTCAAATGGGTGAGAGTGGAATGCCATGTGGCATGGGGAATCTTGCTTAAGTGGGCCCCACATCTCCCATGTGCCCTCATGACCAAGTGACACCTTATTTTCCTATCTTATTTATTTATTCCCCCATTTAATATATTTGTTCAAGCTAATGTCCATTTGTTGCTTTATACTTCCCGTATTCCAAATCTAATGTTTCCACCCCAACCTAGGAAACTAGTAGATTGGTGGAATTTTCTCTTTTTGAGATTTATTTGAATGGGGATATTACAATGTCTAGGGTTTAGGAAAACCCTGCTTCACTGCTAAATTGCAGAGCTTGTGGGTATGAGGGATAAGGATAGGATGGCCAATTTTTAAGATTCCTACTCGGTATCCTTCAATGTCCTTAGTTTTCCCTTTTGTGAGTTGCTTAACCCAAATCTCTATATCTTCTAAAGGGAAATCTTCTTCCTTTTATGGTTTGAATTTTGTCTATGACATTAGGGGATTCATAAATATTTTTAAGGTAGGAATTCCATTCCCTCAAGGAAATCATATCGTTTTCTTTAGTTTTTTGACTTGGAGTTTACCTCGAGAATTTATTAGGATCTATCTTAGAGAGGTGCAAAAGCTTCTCTTGCTTTCTATTGATACGATACTTTTTTTTCTTATAATTAGGGATTTGCACCTATATATCTTGTTAGAAGCATCCCCATTGAATTTTCTAGCCTTTTTGCACTCTTTATCATACCAAGGGTTGGTTGTTCTATTTTCCTTTCTACGTGACACCATGATAGAAAACTTGTTAATGGAAGTAGAGAGAGTTGTGGTAAAATTATGATAACGTCATCAATATTGTCCTTATTTAATAGCATATTTATTCATTAGTTAAATCCCTTAAAAATATATTAGTTTTATTTTGATTGAAGGTCTAAGTGCTTTTGGTTATAACTCTCTTAAGAGGCTTATGTGCTTGCCAAAGTTTAGAATTAGGGTTAAAGGTCTATAGCTAGAGTTGGGCTCATGGTCATTTTAGATGTCAAAATTTTCTATTTACAAGTCATCTAGTTGGATTTCAGCCACTTCATAAGACCAGTGAAAATATATAGATTTTGAGAACTAGAAAGTTTGATTAGCTTGATATGAAACAACTTCTCAATAAGTTTTTACAATTTATTTTATATTTGCTAACTAATACAAGGTCTTCATGTAGCCATATAAAATAAAGATTAGAATCATTACATATGATAATAACTTACTTAGTTATTATTTTAACATTAAAATCTTCTAACAAGAAATTATTACCTTTATTTCTTAACATATAAATAATCTATTTTAAATATTAAAAAATGCATCCTTTAATTTCTTTACATCATATAAATAATTATTTACAAATTAATTTACAATCCCTTATGTAAAATGCTTATGTAATTAAGAAACATTTTTAAGAGAAACTTTGCCATAATGTTACTTTCCTCCTCATATTCAATGATGTCATATTATATAAGATTAGTATCAAATCTATATAGATTTTTCTAATTGATATGGACATTTAAATTTTTTTAATTGATATGGACATTTAAATTTGAATTTATAAAAAATAATCTAAATTTAAATTAATTTAATATATTATTAAATATTTTGTTAAAGTGTGAAATTTGAAATCTTAATAAATAGAAATTTAATCTCAAATTCAAAATAAAATATAAAATAAAATAAAATATTTTAAATTTTAAAATTAACTTATATTTTAATTTAATATATTATTAAATATTTTTTTAAAATGTGAAATTTGAAATCTTAAGAAATAGAAATTTAATCTCAAATTCAAAATAAAATATAAAATAAAATAAAATATTTTAAATTTTAAAATTAACTCATATTTTATTATTATAATATTATTTTATGATACACCTTTTGGTTGTATAATTCAAGTATAATGCTTGGACCCTTACACAGCCTTGTTTCAATAAAACTATAAAAGGTTAAAGTTTTTATATCTAATAAAATTATAAAAGCTTAAAGTTTCTATATATTTGATTCTTATTTACATAGCTTTCCTCCAATAAAACAATAAAAGCTTAAAGTTTTCATTTTCATTTTTATAAAAATATAATTCATTTAAAATTAAATTAAATTAAAATATATTTTTAATATTTTTTACTTTTTAATTATTACACTCAGAGATGTTTTGCAATTTAGCATATTAGGTTGTATTGGGAACCTATTTGCATAGCCTTCATCCGGTAAACCTATAAAAGCCTAAAGTTTTAGTATCTTTGATTTGTGATTTGTAAAGATATATAATAAATTTAAAGTAAAATTAAATATATCTAATTTTTTTATAAATATATAATTAATTTAAAATTAAATAATTTATTATTAATTATTAATTTTATTTTAATATAAATAATTTTCAATCATTTATTACATTGAGGGATGATTTAGTATGGAGAAAATGTGGATAAGGTTGATATATTAGTTGTAACTATTGATTTTTTTTGTTATTTTAATTTTTTAATTTTAATTTTTTTGTTATTTTAATTTTTTAATTTAAGGATTTTTTGAAATTTAATTCTAAAAGTATATAGACTTTATTTTAATTATATATATATATATATTTTTTTTCCGTATTGAAAAAACAACTTTTTATTAATAATAAAAGTTGTATCTCCATGACATTATATTACCAAAGAAGTCATCTATCATATTTTAAACGATACAGAAAATTCATCTATCTTAAAATTCTGTCAAACACGTATACATATTAGTATCACAGAAAGTGTCAATACATAGTGATAAATATTGTTCAATAACACCATATGAATCAGGTTATAAAGTAATGTGAATGAGTAATTGAAATAAGAAGTTGTAAATAGAAAATCACAAATTCAACTTTAGTAGTTACTTCAAAAATCTATAAACCTAAATTTATATAACCATTCTAAAACAAATAATAATTACTTTTCATGAGATTTTAGTTTACTAGTAATACTAATAATTAATAATTACTGTTTATGAGATTTTACTACTAGTGGGTAGGATTGAAGGTTGGATTGCTGGTGATTATGTAACTCTGCTACAATCAACCATGTAAATTTTACAACAAAATTAACAGTACATACATTAACTAACTTTCATCGCAAGAAAATAAAAGGAATTTTAACGTGGAAAGATATCTGAAAGTTAGAAGAAAAACACATCTCAAATCTGACAAACAACGAGAAGAAAAACACATCTCAAATCTGACAAACAACGAGAAGAAAAAAGCTGGAGCCAATCTCCTCCTAGGCTCCTCCTGCATGGAATCGTGTAGTCTTCTCCTTCATGGAGTCTCTCGAATCCGAAAGCACGACGCTGCACTTATCCTTGAAACCACCGCTTTCAGTGGAGATAATCTCCACTTCAATCTCCACTTCAGTTTTATCTTCAGTTTTCTGATCTTGATTTTCATTTTGAGGCGTAATAACTGGATGTGGAGTATCTTAGTCGTGTGAGGCTGTGGAGATAATCTCACTTTGTCAAGTAAAGCAGTGTTTACATTCAAAACTAGACGGGGCAGATCATTCAGCTCATGTGTCAGAAGAAACACACCTTCTTTTACTGCCATTGAACTCTGTCTCAATTCTTCCACTCCTTGTCGCACTGCATCTTTCTTATGCTGCTGTTCTTCAATTTCTTTTCCTGATGAATTTCCTTCACCAGGAGGAGGAGCAGAAATTCTGTCTAAAACGCCATATAACTGATGGCTGGCTCTATCCAAACTTTTCCATTCATTGAGCAGGAATTTATTCCTCGTTCTAATCATCTCTTCATTTACAAGCTTCTGCAAGCTCATGAATGAAGCAGACCATAATAAATGTGAAGGAACTTGCACTTCCACCAATGGCGGCCCTTGAAGGCCCTGTTGATCCCCTGATAAACTTGATAAGGCATAGGAAATTACACTGCATATGATGATAACCATTGCACTCACCCCAGAAATAGCCCTCAAAAACACAGCCTTGCCCTTATCCTTATCCAGACTAGAAGACCCCCCAGATCTCCACCCCATTTGCAATTCTGTACTCAGAGCCTGCAATATGCCCAGACGATCGTCTATTCTTTTATTTTTAAAGCCCAAAAGGTTCCCTTCAATCCATTCTTGAAGTGAAATCTTGGCCTGACCCAAATTATCTTGCTGGGGAACAGTACTACGTCCGCTTGTAAAGTTCAAGAGACTGCAAACAGATTGAATTAACATGAACTGATTGTAATCTAGCTTTGAAATATCTGCACTAAGCCCATGACACACCTGAAGAAGTTTGATACTGTCATTCAGATATTTAGTAATCCATTGCCCTCTCACACAATCTCGTCCTTTAATCTCTAGGTCATCAATAAGGATTTTCACATCCTCGTATGTCTTTGATAAAACTTCCATAGCTTGTCGAATCCATGCCAAATTCAGAAAATCTGAATTCTTGGGCTTCAACTCGTCCAATCTCCCGGATAAAGTTTTCTCAAATGAATTCACCAACTCAGTGGACGTTGGCTTTGATTGCAGAGAATGGCTGCAACGGGAATTACTGTCGCCATCGCCAACCTCTCGATCCATGCTGGTACTCGATCTAATGCCGTGCAATGAAACTACAAACTGCAGAAATAAAATTAGTCTGTATCTGAATTCAATTAAAAGATTCAATACACAGCTATTGAATCTGCATAACAAAAGTTCATCCTTTGAAATTTAGATCATGCAAACATATTCCGATCTTGCATATATAAATATAATTATGTCTATGACATATTGTGTTCATTTTGGACATATTACTTTCACTGTACCAAAACAATTTTTTTATTTTCCTAAAGTTTGGCAATGTTTCGCTCTAATTCTTTCCTCGGAATTTGTTGCGGGGTTTCGGCCCCTCATCCCTGCCGTCCTCCTGCTGCTGCGTGCCGTCCTGTCTCCTGCGGCAGACTGCTGCCGCGTGATTTAATACTAAAGTGAGCCGGTTTAGAAACGGGGTTTCATATCAGTAGAAAATGAGAAAATTCAATGTACCTTCGCTTGAAATGCGTCCAAGCCAAGCCAAGCCACCTTGAATAGGACTCAGAAAAATCGATAAGGAACATTAATAAATATGTCAGAGTGATGCAGTTAAGCATATAGACTTATTGGGAGGAAGGCCTCACGCTCAGCGCTTGGCTCTCACCTACACGGAAGAAAGACTAGATAAGGCAAAGATCTCTACATTTTTACTGCCTCGTTTGTGAGGGGAAGCCCCCACGCTCAGCGCTCGGCTCCCATCTCCATGGAAGAACTAGATAAGATAGAAATCTCTACATGCTTACTTTCGGCCAATTCAGTATGTCATTTTTCCTTATTTCCTGTTTCAGGTTGTTTGTGTCTTCGATTCTCTCGAAGATCGCCCGCAAATCATGAGCTCAATCTGTAAAATCTGGCGTGGCATCAAATCTGCTGTAAATTTTAGCCAAAATCCATAGAACAGAGAGGTTTTCTCTTCGAAATTTTGTCAAAATCGGCACTCGGACTTCAGTCTTTGAGGTGAAACCGCTAATATGTTTTATGCTGTTGAATATCGCTAAAGCTTTAGGAAAGATTGTGGAGATCGCAGTTAATGTGCTTAGATTTTGTTTTATCGGCTTGGACGATGATTTTCTATTGTTCTTTAGCCGTTTTCCTCTATGGTATTCTGAGCAGCTTGACTTACTTTTCGAATAGTTTGTGCTCATGACTTTTGATTTGTTCCTTTTTTCCTCTTTTTACTGACTTTCTGTTTAGGATTCAGTTTCCTGCTTGGAAGAACTTTGCCGTAAGAAGGTTTATGTTCTTGCTTCGCAGCTTTTGAACGCTATTGACTGTAAGCTGTAAAGCTTTCGAAATTTCTTAAATTTCAGAACTGTTTATATTGACGGAAATTCTTGCTTCTCTTTTTACCGTTTTGGGAATTCTTTGATCCAATTCAAGATTACCGTGAAGTTTTTCGACTCTCAGGAGCAGATTCCCTAGAAGAGTTTGTCCTGCTGAGATTTCCCTCTGAAATTATTTTATTTCTGCGGCAATGATGATAACTTTCCTTTCAAATGTCTAGTTTCTTGAATCTTTGTAAAGACCTTGTCGCATGGAGGCTTAGAGGTTTAATTTCACTAGTTCTGTTTTCTAAGAAAATTGCCTTCGTTAGTGGTAACAAGGCATTTTAGTAATTTTGCTGCACGATTGTGGTTATTGCAGTGAACGGGCTTAGATTTTTCATTGTTAGCTTGAACAACGATTTTCTGCTGTCCTTTAGCCATTTTACTCTATGGTTTTCTCAGCTACGACTCTAAATTTCCTTCAGTAGCTTGAATTACTTTAGAAGACTTTGTGGCCCTGATTTTTGATTTGTTCCTTTTTGTGTTTTTTTGGGCTTTCTTTAAGTTTTTAGGAGTCGATTTCCTCTCTGAAGAACATTGCACTAAGAAATTGAAGGTTCTTGTTTCGCAATTGTTTCGAAGTTCTTGCTGCTAAGCTTTTAAGAATTCCCTCCTTTAAACATCCTTCAGATAAATAAATATTTGAAATCCAGAAGGTTATCAAAATAAATATAAAATTTTGAAATTACTGGTCTCATAAATCTTCTACTAAATACGGCATAGTATTCTATTCCACTATATCGACTAAATTTTTTCCTTCATTTTCGTATACGTTTTGGAATTCTTTGATCCAATTAAAAAATAGTGCGAAGTTTTTATTCTCGTGTGTAGGTTTCAGCTCTCATTTAGTCCACCTGCAGATTTAGACAAGTACAAAACATGGCCCTATGATGAAAACCATATGATACCAAATCCTGGAAAACGCTATGGTGGCAGAACAACGTCCTGAAAATAAGCTATCCTATAAAAGGGAACACTGTACCGACTAACCTGCGCTACCTACTACGCATGTCATATCATACAATATAAATATTTATTTTGAATGGCGTCTGAACATGCTTTTATAGATAAATTGAAATTCATAGCTCTGAGGCTGTGTCTATTCATAGCATAGAGAAATTTATTCGATCCATCCCAGAAGACTAAGAATGGGTATAAATCCTTGCTGCTCCAAAGAGAACGGTGGCCTCAACCGTGGGGCTTGGACGGTTCAGGAGGATGTGATTTTGAGAGAATACATCAACACTCATGGCTGCATTGGTTGTTGGAGATCTCTCTCCAGCAAAGCAGGTAATAATCATCACACTATGCAATAATTCTCAGGTACTTTGTTGTAGTAGAACAGAGATATCCATTGTGTATATATCTTATATACAGTGAAATTTCTGGATGTTTTTCAAAGTAGGGTGTATATTTAAGCGGGATGCAGATAGGTTTAAGGTTCTTTTAGGGTTTTTGAGAGAATTAGGTTTTCTACTGCAGGTCTGAAGCGCAGTGGAAAGAGTTGCAGAATGCGTTGGATGAACTATCTTTGCCCAGATATAAAACGTGGAAACATTTCCTCGGATGAAGAAGAGCTCATAATTAGACTACATCGCCTCCTCGGCAACAGGTTTATTGACTCACTAGTATTATTTTCTATGGATTTTTTTTTCTTGATTCATGTTCAATTATTAAGCTGTTTTTCATAACTGATCGGTATTGGGGTCCTTAAAAAAAACTAAAATGTATACTACTGAAGGTCAGTCACTTGACATGATCTCTGAGTTATTGTTATATGTATGTACACCAGGTGGTCATTGATAGCGGGAAGACTGCCTGGACGAACAGATAATGAAATAAAAAATTACTGGAATACTCATCTGAGCAAGACGCGCCCTTCAGTAATGACTGAATTTAATTCCAAAAGGAGATCATCTCCATCGGCTGATGGGGATCAGGGTATAGTAAAATGTAAATCTATCAGGGCTGCAACGATGTCCATGGTGAACAATTCCTATGATGAAATTAGCATGAGCTTGAAAGCCTCAAGTACAGTGGCTAAAATGGATTCCTCCAAATCGTTGTGGCAACTGGTTTTGGAAGAATCAGACATGAAAACAGTACATGACTCTGCCTGCTCTAGTTTTCCCATTTCAATCGAGCTGCCAGAATTCCCATCTTCTAAGCAATTTGAAGGTAATTATGCGGATATTGATGGATATTCTGATATTTTTTCTGATTCAAGCGGAGATTTCAATTTACTGTCGTTACCATTCTATTCTCCAATAGATATGATAGACATTGAAGTAGGCATCCAAGTAGACGAAGTGGTCGCAGAGGATGGCACAGGGTTCGCTTTATTTTCAAAATATTTCGCTAGGCGACATGGCTTGCATCTATTGGGGACTACAAGCACATGGTTTCTGTTCGGCATCGCCTTCTACAGCCAAAATCTATTCCAAAAGGACATCTTCACTGTCGTGGGATGGCTTCCCGCGGCCAAATCAATGAACGGCATAGAAGAAGTTTATAAAATAGCTAGAGCACAGTCGATTATTGCTTTGTGTTCTACAGTCCCAGCCTACTGGTTCACAGTGGCATTGGTTGATCATATTGGTAGGTTTACAATTCAGCTGATGGGATTGGTTGATTCACATTGGTTGATCTGCAAATATTCAAATTTGCGGTTCTATGCATGCCAAAGCTAATGTCATGCCAAAGCTAATGTCATAGACATGGCTGCTTGCCGCTTTTGTTTGATTATGTAATCGATAGGAATATTAAATTTGCATATTTGCAAAGTGAAAAAAAAACATAATAAGATCAACAGCCAATTATTTCTGGGAAAATACACCTGTGAGAACATAAAGATTTTTAAATGTAACGCTCGGAGATTTCGAATCTATTTAAAATAGCATAAGATTTAACACACCTTTTTGCAAATTCTGACTGAATCTTCTTCTTGTCACTATCTGGATATAAGACACACCAAAAGAAGATTAATATCTGTATGAAGAGATAGATTACCTGCTTGAAGTAGAGCATAATCTTGCAAGTATTATGTAATCGATAGGAATATTAAATTTGCATATTTGCAAAGTGAAAAAAAAAACATAATAAGATCAACAGCCAATTATTTCTGGGAAAATACACCTGTGAGAACATAAAGATTTTTAAATATAACGCTCGGAGATTTCGAATCTATTTAAAATAGCATAAGATTTAACACACCTTTTTGCAAATTCTGACTGGATCTTCTTCTCGTCACTATCTGGATATAAGACACACCAAAAGAAGATTAATATCTGTATGAAGAGATAGATTACCTGCTTGAAGTAGAGCATAATCTTGCAAGTATGGCCGCGAAACTTTACAGCTGAGAGAGTCGTGCCTTGCGAATCTTAAAACCAGAGTTTATATTTCTATGCGATTCTTAAACCTGGATTTTATATTTATAGATCTATATTGTATGCGGAAATAGATCTATATTTTATACGGAAATAGATCTATATTTACAATTGCAGGCAAATCCAATATTGTTGGAAGTCTGAACCACTTGCATTCTGGGAACTTGGTGAACTTGGTCATCTTGAGATAGAAGTCTGACTGTCAATACCCATAAATCTTATATAACCACATAGAAACCCGATAATTTAGGCTATTAATAGAAGTCTAGCTTTCCAAACGTTAAATCTTATAATTTTAATAGAAAAGTGAATTCTTTGACCATGCAAAACAATCTCATGGACATTGGAAATTGATAATTTTTCTAGAGAACATGTTAATCAATAAGAAGTTTGACCATTCAGCTTATGCCATTAAGAAGTTTGACATGCATCTGATAAGTTATTAAGTTTGACCATTGAAACACTTATTTTGTACTTCATGTAAGGCCTCAACCTTATGGCCTTGGAGTCAACACAAGAGGGATTCTGTAAGGCCCCATCCTTACGAGGCTTTGGGAACCTCAATCGCATGACCATTTTGGTGGTCACTTCTAACACAGACAAGCATGATGAAAGGTTGTGGGCTAGATGAGTCAGTTATGGGTGGCTTGGTTCATCGGCAAGGCACACCACGAATTTTGGGCATTGTTGCACAAAGGCAAGGTGCACCTTAGATAGTGGCAACCCACATGGGTTGGATAGACCAAGATGTGACTTGGAGAGACAATTAAGGTTGTGGTGGGAAACCTTGTCCATGGGCATGCACGACGCATGATGGATGTCAAAATAATTGATCGACTTAGATGAATTAGGCATATGTTTGGTTGGATACATATTGGTTGGGTGGACCAAGTGGGAACACTTGGGATCAACTTATCAGAGGCACTTGTGACAAGCATCATGTGATGGGAACACGTTCTAGAGGCACCCTTACAATAGTCATGAGATGAACACAATGCGAGGGGTACATTTGTCAGACAATATTGTGATGGGCACGATGTGATGGGGGCACTTGCTAAATACACATGCAATGGATGCAGACGTAATGGGCACAAATGAAACAAGTATACTTGTTGGCCACACTTGCAGTGAGCAGGGACACAACGGGTGCAATTGACCCGACAAGATTGTGATGTGCAATGGCATGATGGGTGCACTTGACTTGAAGGGACTGAGATGTGCAATGACATGATGGGAACATCTCCGGGAAGTTGGGATTCCCATGAACTTGCAATCACGATTGCATGGCAAAGAGGGTGTGACACCATAGGTTTGGACGTCAGCAAGACAAGCTATGTGGGAAATGTTAACAACCAAAATTTTCCAAACCTAAAAGGGATACCGAAATGTCATAATCCAAGTAGAGGGGTTGAGGATAAATGGTAAGTGCTCGAGGGCTCAAAGAATATAGAAATATGGATCAAGGATGAGCACAAGAACCAGTTGTTGAAGAACAAGAGCTAAAGAAAATATCAACAGGATGCTAAATAAAAATGGACGACATGATCAAGAGCGAGACCAAGCACCTGAAACAAAAAAAAACTAGAGCATAAATGACTAGATCACGAAAGGGACCAGTAGATCGACGGTGAAAAGCATCAACACATCGTGAAGATGTGAGGAAGATAAGAGATCCTTGAGGATCCATTGTCCTGAAGCTAGGACATGTAGAAGATTGTGATTGCTAATGACTCTCTGAAGCCAATTTTTAAAACCACTCGAGGCCTGAGCCGTTACCACTATGGCTTACCAAAAGGAGGTTTTATGTCTACGATTATATGAACATAAAGGGGGCCTCTGTAGATGAAAAGAAGGGTGAGATGGAATCCATGTGTACCACTCAAGAAAGGACATGTGTTAGGTGGTCCTAGTGACATCATATGACATCACCCCAAAATCATCCAATAAAAGCGCGCCATATGTCAAAATTCAAATTTGGCTTGATCGTTAAAAGGGGAAGTATTCAAATTGTTATTCATTCTACTCTGTTGAGAAGGAAAAAGAAAACCAATTGTATGGATCTTGCAGTCGAGTTAGCATCACTAAACAATGCACAAAGCCATCCACCAACGAATTTTTACCCTTCGGGTAATTCTCCATTTTTACCTCCATCATTTTACCTTCGCATAAGTAGTAATTTTAACCATGTATTCCTCATCAAAGGATAAACCCCCAAAACCCATAATCTCAGATAAACGAACACTTATATGACCATGAGGTTGATGTTTTCGACATAATTGTGACCACATCAAACCTCCATAGCATCATCCTTAAAGCTCAATCTAACTTCATTGCAAAGCATGACCCTTTACACCTGTGGGAAACAAATATGCCCTGTGAAGGCTATCCCCCAAGTGTGTATTTCCCATCATTTGTCCATTGGTGCTCAATTAGATATTCCACTGATAAGCAGGTAATTTTATCCCCTGACCAAATAAGTACCTTGTGCATCGTGTCTGTAGATGCCCTAGATAAAATACTATATTCCTTGGACATACCAGCCTTGCCATTTTTGGATGAAGAATCCATAACCACATCCTATCAAGCATTGAAATATATGGAAAGAAGTAACCTCCTATCCCAACATCTGAAAGAAGGCACCCCTGTCCCAGCTGATCCATCTCCTTATGTAATTTTTGATTTCTTAGATAGATCAAAAGAAGCCATAGCCATGATCTGTATCATATTGGGATATGATGATGATAAGCTTGTAGATGAAACTATCATGGGATTCTTATCAATCCTGAATCCATTAGTAGGGGTGATGCCCCCTAGATTTGACCTTTTCCATCACCCGACTGAAAAAACCTACAACCATCTAGCATAATACCTTGCTCTAGAGAGAGTTAGATATCCATCAATGTTATTTTATATGTTTCCGTATCAAATTTTTGAACATTTTAAAGGGATCAAGATGAAAGTCAAAGAACAAGTAGGAAAACAACTTCCTGTCTATACATGGACAAATATGATCCTCAAGAAACCAAGGAAATATAATTTCAAAGAATTCACAGACAAGGTCATGACAATAGCATAATCCTTACTGCATGATGCATCTCCTCCTAGAATTTTCCTTGAGTATCAAGAGTTTCTGCAACTCATCCCTGATACCAAAGTTGGAGATTGGTTCTTGCATGAAGGTTATACTATTTTTAGGGTATATGGTTTTGAAGAAGAGCCTTGCAAGTTACCTTCCTTTCAAACTCCAAGAGTGTTCTCCATGGAGTTTATCAGACAAATATTTATCGCTGATCAAGTTCACTTTGAGAAGTATAGCCATCCTATAACTTTCAGGCTACCCAAATATATAAGACCTTTCTAAGTAAAGACCAGGAATTCCCCATCTTACATAGAAAATATGTTAAATTAACTGAATTTGGAAAAGATAGAAAAGTATCCCGATAACCCTCACCATATTATTTCCAGAAAGAGGGTTGAAAATAAGAATTCGACATACAAATGCATGCCTCATACTGATTGGGATAGTATTAATGAAATAAATCACATTCAAATAAAATGAATTTAAAATTTCCCATAAATCTTATCAATAAAAGAAAACACCTCCACCTTTATTTTCCCTAGTGCTCAATAATATAATACTCTACATGGATTATTATCCAACATAAGACTTCAAACAAAAAATAAATCCTTTAAAGAGTGGCATTAATTAACCAAGCATTGGTAGAGCTTGCTTGATTTCTGACTTAGTAAATTTGTAGCTTTCCCACATGCCTTTAGATCAAAGAATTACCTTTTTGCAGTATTAAGAGGATAGGTAGGGATTTTCCAAAATATGGAGACAAATCTCTATGTAACACCATCTTGAGAACTCTCATAAAGGGCGGAGTCCAATAAATTAATTTGATGGGAAATCACAATTTCATGTTTTTGTACTTCTAGGGCATGGATTTAGAAACCAACCTGATTTTGAATAGCCACACAGCTAAGGCTCTTTTCTACTCCTATTTAGAATTCCAAAATCCAATGTTTCCTTTATGTAACACCTTATTTGATGTTATCTAGTGTTTTGTTTTTAGATCTTGCATAACCAAGAGATGCATCTAATTCCATAGATCAAGTTAGGTTTACTAATGGTAAGATAGATCAAGCTTCCCACTTGTCGACTAATTCATTGAATTTATTTGAATTAGCCTTGGATGAAATTTTTAGTCATTTTCCAAATGTGTAGATGAGATTTTGCAATCTTCCATCCTTAATGTGTCTAACAAACCTTTGTTATATTTTGTTTGGCAAAAAAAATTAAGATTATCTATTTTCCAAACTTATACATTTTAGAAATAATTTAGGAGTCCTAAATATGTCATGTTAAAAGCTAAACATAAATCATATTTTATCTTTGCAGTTATTCCTACCTTGCTACTTGTGTTGATGATGTCATCACTATCTATAACTAAAATTAGCACATCACCATTATTGCTTTCATTGTATATATTACAGTCATGAGTACATCTTTTGAATCCCTACTCTCCAAAGTATCTTTCAATTTTGAAGTACCATGCCTAGGGATCCTAATTCATCCAATAAGAAACTTTCTTCCATTTGCATATCATAGGTTCCTTCGTTAGAACCCGAAAGCCATGCAATTGGGACATGTATACTTATTCATTTATAACACTAGTGAGGAAGGATTTCTTCACATCCATCTAATCTAGTTTCTAGGTGAAATGTGTTGCCATGGTCAGAACCATGCAAACTGTAGGCATTTTTGCAATAGGAGCAATTGTCTCCACATAGTTAATCCCATTCCTTTTGAGAAAATCCATTTTCAACCAACCTTGATGTATGCTTGTCAAATATTCCATATTCCTTATAGTTTAATTTGTAGATCCATTTTCAACAAATGGGTTTCTTTCCTGTAGGCAACATTGTGGTTTCCTATGTTTGATTCTTTAGTAAAGTTTCATGTTTGGCTTACCACCAAACCCTGACATAATAATTGAATTCCATTATTGTATGCATAACAATGTTTGAATTATATGTTCTTCTTGAGATAGATAATACATATCCCTACCTCTCAAATACTCAACCAAAAGTACTAAGGGTCTATACTCCTCACATATCCTACCCAAGGATCCTCACCCACTATAACTCTTTGAACATCTCACACTTTATAGACTAGTCATTTTCCACTAATTGGGAAAACTAAAATTGCTTCTTTCCAAAGTATAAAACCATTCTTATGTGATTGGGACACATGGATCTTACATTTATGATAGGTGTGGGTTCCATGTTTCCAATACATGTCTTTTTCCAAAATATATATACCACAGAATTCAGATAGGAAGAATCTCCATATCATTTAGGGCTATAAATGTGTTCAAAAGGGTGTTAGATGTAGCCAATGAAAACATTAGTAATTGTTCTTTTGTATTTATGTTAAATTGTTCAATGAAAAACATTAAAGGGAATGCCACATGCATAATGCAATGGGTAATTGTACTCTCATATTCTTCTCTTCTCCATTGTGAACCGTTTTACACAATGTTTTGGTGTTTAATCCATTTTGAGAATTTTCGACCTTCATTGGCACTTTACTATTTTTATATTGTTAAAAGAGGCATGCTCCTTCATTTATCTTTTCCTGTTATTGCTCAAGATTTATCTCTGTGAAGGTTCATAAAATCTTTGGTTGATAAGTTATTGCAAAATTTATTGAAAATGGGCTTCAACTGAGTATATGGGCCAACATAAGGGTACTTGCAAAATATACAAACCCATCTGGAACTTTTTGAACCACCACATATTCCTCCATTGTTTCTCTCTTTGGGATCCTTGAAAGTTTCCACTAACTATTTCTCTTTGTTTCCTAATTGAGGAAAGTGAAGCAAGTCATTTAGGACATAGGATAAAAATAGGAAAAACTCAAACACTTGGATTTTCCATTGTTTGTTTTTCTTTGACATTTGAAGATATCCTTATGTCAATTGGATTTGCATCTTTTTGAGTTGGACACTTGGATTTCTTGTTGTTTGTTCTTTGATATTTGAAGATATCCTTACTACAAGTGGATTTGCATCTTTTTGAGTTGTGATGTTGATTGGATTTGTATTGGTTCCTTCACCATGACTTGGATTTTTATGTCTAAATATTTTCCTAGTTCAATAAGATTAGTCATTGTTTCTTTAGTAATTGGTGCTTTCTGTTTCTTATTCTCGATTTTGCGAAAATAGACTTCTATGCTTGGTAACTACAAAAAAACCTTCTTTTCATTTTTGTTATGTGCTCATACTTGTTTTTTCCAAATGAAAAACTATGACATGCTAAGATTTGGGAGTGGGTTTTTGCAAATTATGATGAAAAATGAAAAAATGAAGGTATACACTTCTAGAGAAACAATTAGTTGTGGAGGCCTCATGGGATCCTATGTATAATATTTGTAATATGGCTTTAAAAAAATGGATCCCAACTTCCTTTGAAAAATCCAAGCTTGGATCATCATCATAAAATCCATGCTTAAAGCCAACATCATCCTTCATCCACTCAATGCATCCTTCAAAACATTAACCTTTATTTCCTTGTGCTTGATTAATTAAGAAAAAAAATGAAGTTTTGCAAGTAATTTAGCTATTTGGCACAATCCACATTTAGCTTGTCTTTTGTTTGCATGTTTTCATATTTGCATATAATTTAAAGTTTGATGATATGTGTGCAATATGCACTCATTAGGAACTAGATAATCCCTCCAATGTTGTAAATATTATAGAATGGTAAATGTTATGTACCAACCAGGACTGATGATACACTAACTAACTCTCCTACAAGACTCAATGAAAAACAATGAACTCTAGTGACTAGTTTGACTGTAGGTAGAAAAAATCAAAGTATTCTGGAAGGAATGAGGAATATGGAATTTGATAGAACCTTTGTACAAATTACTAGGACCATTAATGTTTTGAAAATCAACGAGGATGAAGTCTAGTCCAATGCTCATGGGCACCCTAGCATATGCAAACTAGAACTTCAACTAAGCATTGAATGAGAACTAAGGGTGAGGGATTTTGAATTAGGGAGGATAAATAACATTAAATTACAATCAATTGAAATCCTAGGTTCTCTCCATCGAGTTTGGGAAGGTTATGAGGAGGTCTCACAAACATATAAGAAAAAATTCCTTCCAGGATTGCACAACTAGGGCAAATTTTTGAATTACCAAACAGTTAGGAAGGCTCACGAATTTATGATATTCAGCTTGGATTGAGTCATTTATATTAATTACTATCAGAAACATAAATCACTTCATTTGTACCAATACTCATTCATTTTCCAAACAAATTCTGGAAACTAGCTCTTTTTCATTGAAATCTAGACTAGGCGCAAGAAGAGGTATTGGAATCATATTTTTGTTCAATAAAACTTCAGAATTGACATTAGAGGTCCATTCTTACAGTCATATCATCCATACGTTACTTATTTATACATCAGATAGTTCTCAAGAATAAGATACACCAGGAACAAACTCTTTCATCAAGAAAGACTAGGAAATCACTCATAGATCTATCGAGAAAGCTATCAAATATCTGTTATAGGATCATAATCCACTAGTACAAACTTCAGGAACTACAATAAACTCAATGAAAATGGATGAATACCATCATCCTCTCATAGGAATCAGGGGCACATATCCCAACTTGGACTAGGGGCACACCCCAAGTCACTGAGGCACAATTGCACTCACTCCAATTCTCCAACTGTCAAAAGATGTGATAGTGGTGCGCTCACCTTATTTTATAGATGGAGGATGAATTGAGGAGCAATTATCCTAGGATAATTCTCCCTCATGGATGGATAAGGAAAGCTTGATTTCATCATTTTCTCCTTTTCTGCTTTGCTTTCTGCTTTTACCTTTTCCGCTTTACCTTTTCTATCCTTCTATGCTTTCTACTCTTTTTTCTTGCTTTTCTGCCTTATCCTACTTTTCTAAATTTATCCTGCTTTATTATTTTGTGTTTCTTTCTTCTTTATGCTTCTTTTCCTAAGTTTTTGTTTCCTTTCTTCTTTGTACCATCTTTCTTTCTTTTTCCTGATTTTCTAGCTTTGGATGCTTTCACCCATCTTTCTTTGCAAGTCATCTCTTTGGTCAACCTTATCCTTTAAGGTGCACTTGTGGATCATTATCCACTTTATTTCAAAATACAATTACTTATTTGATGAAAAATAATTATTCTTAAGTGCATAACAAACTTTATGAAAAATAAACCACACTTCTCTAATTAATTAAATGCTTGAACTATCAAAATTAATCCCAAGTAAATGAAGTGGTCTGCTTAACCCAACGGATTGGTTGGGTTAGGAACTTAATCCAGTAATCATCATTATGGGGACATGATAGTCCTCCCCTCCCAATATTTCTTGTCCTCAAGCAATTTCAAACTGGGATTCTATAAGATGTGTTCTCCTTCCCAAGTAGCATCCTCACTAGGAAGTCCTTCCCATTGCACCAGGAATTCCTTAATGATTCTTCTCCTTAGCTTCTTCTCTGGGAGCTCCAAAATATTTTCAGGAAATAGCACCAAATGTCCATCATCAAGGGGAATCAATTCTTTTGAAACCTTAACTTTCTTCCCTATTTCCTTCTTCAAACAAGACACATGGAAGACATTGTGAATCCTGCTACATGGAGGCAATTCTAACTCATAAGCCACTTCCTTGATCTTTCGTGGGACTTGGTATGGACCATAAAACCTTGGATGCAACTTCCCAACCCACTTAGACTTCAATGAGGACTGTCTATAGGGCTACAACCTCAAATATACGAGATATCCTACTTGGAAGGTTCGCTCCACTCACTAGTACAAAATGAGAGATAAATGACCAGGTGACCAAAAACTTTGGTCACCACAGTTTTTTCAAGGAATAAATGACCAAACTTGAGCAATTTTAAGTGAGACAACTAAAAAAGACCAAGATAAATGACCAATTCGGTCACGGGATAAAATATATGACCAGATAATAAGTAACTAAACTAAAAATGACCAAATAATAATAACATTAAGAATATGAATTGGTCATTTTTAGTTGTGTCACTCCGACAATGGAAAATTACAATTTTGACAATGAATTTCTACAATTTACTAAGTTTTAACACTGGGGGGTCTTTGAATCCATCTGTGTTAAAATTTAGTAAATCAGGACACGAGAATGCCATTTTCAGAGAAATTTTAATTCAAAAAATACAATTATAATATTATCATTGTATAATTGTATCAAGAGAGACAAGGTTCATTCTACAACCCAGGTGGGGAAACAAGTAGGGGTGATCCATCAATTCTTCATGTGTACCTGTGTAAAATCCATAACATCATGTAGAAAAGTGTAAAATACTAAACAATCCTCTCCTTCCATCAACTTGATGGAATCCAACCATGACAAAATGTAATTTTGATTATGAAGATCTACACTTTTGTAAATTATGTCACCGTAACTTAATTGACAATGTAATCTCAAACCATTAACATCTTGGATGAACATAAAATCTTTTGGATACTTCAACTTTATGATACGATAGTGTACTTCTTCTCTTTACTTAGATCACTCCTTCCTTCATTAACAAAATAAACATTATACATCTTTCATTAATAATATGGTATATAATGTGATATATATGGTTAGATTTGAAATAATTTTAAATTTGATAATATATATTGTAATATAGAAATTAGATTTGAAATAATTTTAAATTTGGTAATATATATTTTAATAGACAAGTTGAAGTATCCAAAGGAGTTTATGTTCATCCAAGATGTTAATGGTTTGAGATTATTTTAAAATGGGTGCAAACTTTAAAAAAAAAATACTTAACACTCCATCTAAACATATATAACATTAATTTGCTTTGCTCTACCACTTCTTATTGATTTATCCTTGAACTAGATTGCTTTGTAAATGTGCCACCGTGCACAAAAATCCGCTACACACTCAAACACCACACACAACATATTGAGAGATCACACATACAATTTTGGCTGGTCTGTGGAAAATAATGCCTAAATAGACCCAGCGAGCAGAAATGTCCTTCGCAGTTCAGACGGGGTCTCTTGTTACAGCCTCTAGCCTCTTCCTTGTGACGAACCAATTTAGGAATTCGCCTCAAAGATACCTTAACCCATTCCTTTCATTGGTATATTCATACAATTGGGATTCTCTCAACCCCTCCTTCAATTATTCTCCATTGAGCCCAAGAAGAAGAATCAACTCAATTTCCCCTGTAAATAATTTGATGGGTGGGTGGCTGAGCAAACTTGGATTTGGGTGCTGAGAAACTTCAAGAAGCAGTGGGGCAATCGATATAGAGGGGGCCTCATTTTCCCAGGGGCCAAACGATGATGTCCCAGACCCCGGCCAACATTTTTCCCAATTCGGCGCAGGATGCTTCTAGGGAGTCGAACTCGTGTTCCAGAGAGTCCCCGGAGTTACCAAGACAGAGTTCAGATATACACACGGTCTTACGCATAAACCCAATTACAGAGTCAATGCACTGTTTTGTAGTGCGTAAGGATGTGAAACTCGAGAAACATAAACTTTATGTGTGTATCTAACCTATGTTTAGATGGGTATATGTTAGTGTTTATATTGAATGTAGCCAATGTGCTATCGATACTCGCTTCCTTGCTCCACACATGAGTGGATTAAGTTGATCTTGTAACAATTCCCACCTCCTTTTTCACATTTTTTTTATTCTAAATTCTGTGTAAATTTGCAAATTTTAGATTTAGATTACTGTTGACATAGTTATGTCGATAGGGGTTCACTTCCCACTATCGTCAACAAATATCAAGCTAACACCCTTAATCATCGGCCCATAAAGGTTTTACTCTTTCCAGCAACACCCGCAAAGCAAGTGAAGTCTCACCCAAGATGGTTAAGGGGGCTGCAAAAACCAAGTTTCCGTAGTGGGAAAAAGACATGCATCTATTCTAACTCTATCGAATCAGAAACCATAGATTTACTTTCGCATCATACTTCGCAACTCAAACATACATCCATCATTCGCATATTTAACATTCACATCGACAGAATAATACCGGTGATTGCATCAATGAAACTTTACAGAAAAGACAACATAAAATATGACTCAACATTCCTTATTCGACATAAACAGGAACAAAATAACATATCTGAACATCTCCATGCATTAAATCATCAAAATCTGTAGTATATCCTTCGTAGATCAAACCGTTAAAACATCTTATCGCGGATCCATACAAAAATACCAAAAGCAGAGAAAAACATTACAGAATACATCCGCACATCTATCGATCACTTATCATCTCATTCTAGGATAGGATGCCCTTAGGATTACATACATAGTCCTATTTATAGCCAACTATGGTGGTTACACAATGGCCCAAATGACCCTTTCTAACTAACTAAATCCATGTTGCGATTTCGTTGGCTCCTCGTTCTCCACGAATGGTCCTTTCTTCCGTGGATGGTCTTTCTTTGCTGCTGTCGGATTCCGCACTTCATGCGGACTAATCTTGAGACAACATGCCCCAAAAAAAAACTTGTGGCTCGCCCTCGAGCCACCTTAGCTGGACACCTCTAGTGCTTCTCTCATCCTTCATTTTTTTGTGCTACTCAACCTCATCCTTCATTCTGGTGCTCGTTGTCATGTACTTTTCAAACTCATCCTCCAGTCTCTTGGAACCTTCATCATCTATCCCTTCTTGGTCATCTGTTCCCCTTAACCCTAGCTTACGAATGGACAGAGTTTCACCAGTTCCACCCAACTGTGGAAAGGGTGTAGTGGTCCGACACATCTATTTCGCACATTTGATCATCCTTCGTTGGTGCCGGCATGCCTTTTCTCTTGATACTTCTGTGGTCAGAGGGACCACTTCTCTTATAACACTCGGAACTTGCTTAGATATCTCGAGTAAGACCTCGTCTTTTTTCTTCCTGCCGCCTGGTGCCTCTGCATTTGTTGGTTTCTCATGAACACTTTTTGTTCGTGCCCTTAGCGCACCTTGGGTGCCTCAATTAGAAACTAAGTGTACCACTGCAATTCTCTCAATTCCCTTTTCCACAGCTTCCTTGGACTAGCTCATGCGACTTAATAACTCTCTTCATCCAACCTTCCTCTGACTTACTGACTCTCCTCGTCCATCTTACTGACTCACTCCATCCTCTTCACCTGTATTTATGGTTGCTCCTCATATCCTTGATTCCTTCTTATCGAATCATTCACGTAGCCGTCAGATTTTGTCCTCGTGTGTCATCAAATGTCTCCGTCGTCTTCCAGTGATGCTTATCCGCAGTAATCATGCTTGGATTTTACTCCCACGTGCTAAATGTGCGAAACATCGACAAGCAACTCGGCTGGCCATGTCTTCTACTTTTTGTCATAATTGCCCCCTTTTTTTTATCCTCTTGTTTCTCAACTGCTATGCACCTGATCATGGCGATAGGGTTTCAACCAATTTCCATTTACTAGATTGGGAAGTATTGTCCCGTCTAGCCTTTGTAGCTGTACTGCACCTCCATCAGTAACAAAATTGATTATGAATGGACCCAACCAATGCATCTACAGCTTATCTGGATTCTTGGAAAACTTACTGTCGTATAATAATACCATATATCCTCGCTGGAAATGCTTTTATTTAACATGTCGATCGTGCCATGCCTTATGTCGATCCTTTTCTACCTTCTGATGGAAACTTGTGATAAACTGATCCTCATCAAGTTGTACCAGCTGCGCCAACTGATCTTTAATCACTCGATCGTCGCTCATTCCTGTGGCTACTGCGATGCGTGGGCTGGGGACAATATAAGCCATTGGAATTACTGCTTCTTGTCCATACACTAGCTTGAACGGTCTCTTTCCTATCAGTTGTTTGCAAGTTGTGCGATACGCCCAAAGTATCGCAGGAATATTCAAATCCCAATCATGATGGTTGGTGTTGTAGACCTTTGTGAGCACGTGCTCCAAAAATTTGTTAAACACCTCAATTGTCCATGATAGATGGCCTGGTCCTGCATTTAGGCACCCTTGCTTTACAATTATCTCAAAATCAATCTCTTGGAAGAGTAACAACCATCGACAGATTTTCCCACCCAACACAGGCTTGTTCACCAGGCATTTGAGTGCTGAATGATCGTTGAACATTTTAAAATGCCCCCCTAAGAGGTAATGTCGAAACATTTGTAAGGCGTAGACCATCGCTAACCCTTCCCTTTCCATGCCCATATAGTTCTTCTTCGTCGTAGACAGATTTCTACTTGAGAATGGTATCAGGTGGTCTATTGCGCCTTCTCCTAGTTGGGCCAAGATGACTCCTAGTGTGACCGATGATGCATCAACGTGAACATGAAACTCCTTCATCCAATATGTAAATGCTAGTATGGGTGCTGCAACCATCTTTGCTTTCAATATATCCAGACTCTTTTGGTACTCTTCGTTCCATTCAAAGTTGGCATCTTTTTTCAACAACTTTTCCATCGGTGCCGTGATTGCTACATACCCTCTGATAAAATTCTTGTAGTATCCTGTGTGTCCCAACGTTGCTCTTAATTGCTTGACTATTGTTGGCGGTGGTAGGTCGACAATAATTGCGATCTTCGCAGGGTCAACCAACATTCCTTCCCTGCAAACTATGTGTCCTAGCAATATCCCAAACGAAGCGCAGAAAATGCACTTCTTTTGGTTCAACGAAATCTAGTGCTGTCGACATATTTCCAACATCAGCCTCAGATTTGTGACGTGATCCTTGACCAACCCATACACCGTCCATTCACCCATTTATAATGCAAGAAATTTATGGATGTAATCCTTGAACGCAAAAACTACTAGTCTGGAAAAAATTGCTGGTGCATTATTCAGGCCAAATGGCATCACCGTATATTGAAAGCATCCCCATTCGGTGATGAATGTTGTTTTGTGCCAATCCTCTTTTGCAATCTTAATCTGGTGGTAGCCCGAGAATCCATTTGTGAAGGAGTATATTTCCTGACCTCCCACTCCTTCTAATACTTCATCTCTAAAAGGTGTAGGGAATTGATCATGTAGGCATGCGTAATTCAACTTTCTTAAATCGACACAAATCTTGACTTTGCTGGTTTTCTTATCCTGGACCACCATCGGACTGATCCACTCCGATTCTTCTACCGGTTCGATAATTCCTGCCTCCAACATTCTTTCAATCTCATCCTTCACCCGCTCCTTATACCTCGGATTCAACCTATAAGGTCATTTCTTTACTGGATTTGCATAAGGTTTCAGTGGGATTTTCATTTCGCCTAGGTCCCCTGAAATTCCTTTCATCTCCGAGAAATTTGTTGAAAACAAGTCCTTAAATTCGTGCAAAAGATCAGTCATCTACGCAATAGTCGAGTCCTCCCAGTAGTCTCCAATGCTTGCAAACTTGGGATTTTCTTTCGACCCAATGTTTACTTTCTTGATCCGCAATGGCCGATGAAACTTGTCGGAAGGCATATATGGTGCCTCGACACTACGACTTCCTTCTGACTCTAGGATATACGTAGCTATCGGATCATCCTCATCGTTTGGTTCTCCTTTTATGTTGTAACATTCCATCAACATTTGGGGTGTTGCAGTCCACTGGAGTCCCATAGGTTTATCTGTTGGAACTATGTCGAATACTTTCTCCTGGACCTCCTGTAATGCACTGTGGATGAAGGGGTTTTTGTCGGAGAAACTAAATGTTTGGATAAATCCAATTGTTATTTGTTCCCAAGAGGTTGTTCTGCGTCGTAGTTCTGCTATGACATACCAATTTCGCGGTACTTCATCAAACGTGTGAATAAATGCATGGAACCATTCTTGTTTTTCCCGTGGTCCCCATTGACTTTCATGTGCATTCAAATGCTCCTTTGGATCTCCTCTGCCATCATACTTCCTTCTGCAGTGTCTGTCAGTGTGGTCGAACCTAACCGTCATTAGGTTTCGACATAGTGGCCAGTTAGTTATGGTGGACTTGTGTGACACCCACCATCGCTCTTGTGTAGCCTTCAGGGCTTCCTCCAAGGCCAATAGTCATTGTGGTTCTGCGACTTTTGCTTCAAGTTCAGTGAGAAATGTGGTCAATTTGGGAAATCCCTCATACGTTGGTAGCTCGTAATCTTTCGTATCTAACCTTCGCAGCGACTGAGTGATCCGTGTGCACCTCCTAAATGACACTTCATGCATCCGATTCTGTCAATTTTCAAGTGCTTTTTCGGAATCTGACGACGCCGAACTACTATTGCACCACCCTAACTCTCCATCTGTAGTAGGGTTGATATAATCTTCAGAGATGTTGTATAGATTGTCCCATCTCTCAGTGAATTCATCCCTCATCGGCTCAACATATCTCTACCCTTCCGTAGGGTCAAGAGGTGCGACTACCCTTATCTCCCAGCTCTCAAATGACATAGTTCTTTTCTTGAAGTTGATAATAACCTGATTCTCTATCGCCCAGTCTATCCCTAGTAGCACTTAGTAGGGGCTTGTGTTATCAAAAATCTCGATCACATCAAAATATGCATATGTTTTGAGTCCCTCGATCTCAACGGGGACATGGCACACTCGACCAATCAGGGTGACCTTACTTTGGTTTGCTAGCAGTAGCTGTAATGGGGACCAAACCAACTACGATTTCCCCATCGTATCCCAGGTCTGCTTCTTTAGAATATTTATGTCTGATCCAAGGTCTAGGATAATGTTGTCGACGTCAAAATCCCCGATTTACGTGGACATTCTCATTTCCCTCCTCGTCTTCCTTTTATGGATGTGATTGACATTCTGTTCTTGTCGTGCACCCTCCCGTCGATACAACATATTAGAGATCTCCACCAATGCGTCTTGGTCCTTTGCCAAATCCAGGAAGCTTTCTAGAAAGGTTCTCAAGGTATGAGTCTTTATCGTCGTGTCAAATAGTGGCGGCATGTCATGGGTGGATCCTTCCTGGTGAAGAGGTGGCTGCCTCATTCATCTCATTGCCTCCTGTGCCTTCAAGAAAATTTCCTTTTCTGTCTCCACATCAAATGTGACTTGCTTCCTTGCTGTCGGTCGGACACTCGGCTGTGGCCTATCTTCTCCAGTCACCACTCCTCCTCGAGTTACTACTCCCACTGTCGCTATTTGGCTTCTCTCCTCAACTGATATCTTTTGCACCGCTGGTGGTGGATTCTGATTCTGATTCTAATTTTGTGGGGGTGGGGACAGGTTCTTAGTTTTCCATTTTGCGATGAGCTGAGGACAGTGTTCGACACCATGGTCCACAACACTATAGTAAGTGCACTATGGGTTTGGATTCGGGAAATCCCTCTGATAATGCCCCTTTTGACCATAATTGTAACATATGATAGGTCCTCGAACTCATCCAACAACTCCTCCTCGGCCGGTACCGGTACCTTGGCCTCTAAGGAAACCCCCTTTGAACCCTCCTCGTAGTGACCCATATGGCGGGTATTGCGATTGACCATACTGCGGTAGTGGATATTGCGGTTTCCCATATTGCGATTGACCATACTGCAACTAACCATATTGCGGCTGACCATAATGCGACTGATCATACTATGGTGGAAAATTATAGTGAGGCTACTGTTTATTGTACTGTGGTTGCTGCTGTACCAACAGTTTCTCTTCTCCCTTCATGAAAAATGTATCCGCGGTCCTTTCTTGGAGTAGGTCATAAGCTCTGCACTCTTTTTTGTCAAGGCCAACTGATCGACATAATTTGAAATATAAATTCACAGGCTTTGACACCATCTTCTGCAAGTACACATATTCCTCATGTTGATGTCCTTTCGTCTGACAGACGCAGCATCAAGGAATTCCCCCCTGATTGAGGGGATTTGGTGCACCAGATTGTAAATAATCTCGAAATTCTGGGCACTGATATTTGTGATGTCCTTATGTCCTGGATCTAGTGCACCAGACGTCTTCGCAGGCCTCTTTTCCCTTGTTTATATCCTATAACTGAATCGTCAAGTTTTCCAACTGTGCTTGTATCCAATCCATGCCTAGGATTTTTTTGCCGATTGGTGAGGCCTCCAGCTTCATTGCGATTTCCAGTGCCTTTGCCTGACTCGCTACCTTTTGTTGCATTAGGGAACCAAGAATGTGTTGCACAAACCCAATGATAAACCATTCTTTATGTTGCATATCGCTCATCTCGAAACTTACTTTTTCCATTAGCGTTTTGTACCGCTGGTCGAATTCCCATACCGATTCGTTCGGAAACTGCTTGATTTCCTTGAGCTCAGTAATGTACTGTGACTTGGATTTTGGTTTTCTAAACTCATCGATCACCCCCGTCTTGATATGTGGAAATGTTTTATCTAGGGTTCCCGTCGGTACCTTAGTAAAATTCATATACCAGTCTAGCGCACGGCCCCTAAGGGTTGTCGTTAACTATCTTTTCTTGATATTGTCATCCTGGACCTGCTTCACAGTCCAGACTGCCTCATATAAAAACCAATATTGTTTGGGATCCTCGGTCCTGTTACCCTAGAAGGTTGGAATCTTTGCATCGTCACCTGCCATTCTTGTGGTTCTGCTGTTATTATTTACCGATCTACTACTCTTACTATTGTTCCGGCACGTAGGATAGCTCTACGAATAACTTGTGTTTCTTACAAAGTTTTGGATAGTGTGCGGGGTTGAAGGTATGGTGCAGTTTTGGGTCTGTCTTTCTTCGGTTTCTGGGGTAGCCTGGTCAGCTTCTTTGTTGCAATGAGGTCACTTCATCCCATGTGGTCCTGTTTCACAGTCTTCCGTTTCGATTACCTCAGGAGAATCTCTCTCAGTCCTCCTCTTCTTCTCTGGCCACCGAAATATCGCACCACTTCTCAAGGTACCACAATATTCCTCAGCCTCCCTCAAAAATTCGTCATCGCTCATGTCCATCTACCCCGCATCTTTGTATTGGACCTGCATTCACACGGTACCAACACAGTTAACCCTTCTTTTACTGCTACACCTAGTCAGGCACAAACTACATCTGTGCCTACTCCATCTTTCAGCTTCAACACTAGCACATTAGGTATGCCTAGTTCTACAACGATGGCATCTATTCCTACACCTACTGTTGGACCTAGCAGTACGGCCAACTGTGCAACACCTTCTGCTTCTCAACTGTTATATCAGATTCCTAGTACTTGGGTTTCCACACCTGTGGTAGGACTAAATGCTTCTGCAAACATGCCAGTCATGGGCACCATGACTGCATCGTCCACATCAGCTTCTGCCAGTTTCAATACCCTTGTAGGCCCTAACATGAATCAAGGTAACATGCCTGCAGGTAACACCCCTTTTTCCTTATTCTCAGGGGGAGGGGGTAATATCTTTAACCAACAATATGGCGGGGCTAACACCCAGCCACAGTGGACGAATCCGCAAAGCACTAATCCACTTTCGTATGGGTGGGGAAATTTTAATAACTCTTTCGTACAACAACAACAGATGGCAGGGGGCAACCCCTACCAACAAATACCTGGGGGTAACCCCTACCAACAAATAGCTGGGGGCAACCCCTATCAACAATTGGTAGGTGGAAACTCCTATCAGCACATGGCCGGGGGCAACCCTTATCACCAGATGGCTAGGGGAAACCCCTACCAACATTTTATGGGTCAAACGATGGGTGGTTCCCCTTATCAAGTACCATCTTACCAGCCTCGTCTACCATTTCTGGCAACCTTAAATTTTCCAGACCTTTCTAAACTGACAAACGATCTTGTGTGTCATAATACCACATGGCCATCAGTTCCCACCAAATTACCTTCATACATTCCAAAGTTTGAAGGCAAAACAGGTGAAGACCTTGGTGACCATGTCACTACCTTCCACTTATGGTGTTCTTCCAATTCTTTAAACGAGGATTCCATCAGATTGAGATTGTTCCAAAGGACCTTAACTGGTCCTGCAGCCAAATGGTACATTGAGCTACTTGCGGCTACTTTCTCTAGTTTTGGGGATCTAGCAACCATCTTTTTGAATCACTTCCAGCTTCCTATTTGGTATGATGTCGGAACAGAACTTTTGTCTACTTTTAGACAAAATAAATCCACTCACTTATCTGACCACATTCAGCAGTGGCGAAGACGGACGAGGCTCATTAAGGCCAACATACCTCCGGAGTTCCTTCTTGAGTGGTACTTGAAATCACTCCTTCCTTATATTTATAAGGAAGTAGCTACATCTGGAGTATCCAATGAAGAAGAAGCCATCTTAAGGACTCAACAGTTAGACCTTGTTTATGCACAATCTGGTCTACTGTACGAGATTATACCTGACGCACCAAGATCAAACATTGATCTGAGTAGACCCAAACCTGGACCACATGCTGACGGCATAGTGGGTTCAGTTGACTCTACAGCCTTCGAAGCACTAACTAAATAGATTCACGCTTTATCAGTCAAACAATCAACTGCGGATATGTCTTCCGTCACACCCTCTCCTTCTACTTCTGAGCCTGTCAATCAGGTTCAGAACAATCAAAAGGGCCCTTGGCAGCCCAACAATAAAAAGAAGGGAAAGAAAGGAGAGGGGAACCAACAAAATCCCAAAAACGACAATGCCGAAGAGGGTAACAAAGAGGAAAAGAAGGTTAAGTTCCCTTGTAAACTTTGCAAGCAAAACCACCTTACTCACTAATGCCCTCTACTTGAAGAAGCCCAGAAGCTCTTAAGAGAAAAGAAGCCTGCCATCTTGAAAGATCCATTCCCTAAAGGGCAAGGCTCAACTTCTAGCACCTCCAAAACTGGGGGCACTTCGCACGCTTCAGTTGATCAAACATTTATAAACATGGTTAATTCAGATGCACTTTTGCAAACTAGAGCCAAGAACTATACCCCGGAAGCGCAAAAAAAGGATAAGGAGATTCCTGAATCCTCCACTCCACTCCACATACCTGTGGACCCAATGCCCAAGATTCCAAAAGGTGTCTTGAAGAGGGCATCACACAATCCCAACACACGGGCTGCTTCTAACTACAATGTGGTTGAAGATTTAGCCTAGACCCCTTGTGCCATGTCTACTCTAGAAGTTTTGCAGAGTTGTCCTTGACAACGAAATGCACTTCTGGCAGCTATTGGGAGTATGGAATCCTACAACATGTCTGCGCGATTTGATATGACTGATGTCAAATACCGGTTGCCCTATCACGTTGCCCTTCATATTGAGGTTGTTCATGGTCCAATGACCATCATACGAGTTGTAGTTGATGAAGGAGCGTCGACTTGCGTAATGTCAATTTCCTGTTGGAAAGCTCTAGGTTCTCCTGAGTTAGCCCCTTCTAACACACTACTTACTGCATTTGATGGTAGAACTTTCCATCCACATGGAGTTTTTCCATCATTTGATGTCACTTTGGACGGTAAGACAGTTGCTGTTGAAGTAGAAGTTCTGGACGCTCCGCTTGATTACAATATGTTATTAGGCAGGAGTTGGACTTATGCCATGCGAGCCATTGCATCGGCAGTTTTTCGAGTGGTCATGTTCCCATTTGAAGGTAAGATTGTCACAGTCGATCAAATTTCTTTCACTCAGAGAAACAACCAGATTTCTTCGGAAAACACAGTTCCTTTGATTGATCAAACCACCCCGGTTGGCGAGAGTTTAGGAGCAGGACTTTACGGGTCACTAATTGGCACTTTTGACCTACCGACTCCTACCTTATTCGTTGGTACTGAGGGATGTCCATCGTCTGAAAATTCTATGGTTAGTTTAACAACTGATTCTGAGGTTCACTCAACTGATACAAACCCCTCCGTGCCCACCCCTGTTGTAGAAGTTACCCACTTGGATTCTTATCAAAATACAACAGAACATATGTAAAAAACTCAATTAGTGTCTGTTGAGTCAAACATAGATTGTGCCACTACTCAGACACCGGACCAGATCCATTCTCTCGACAGTTCAGAAATTACCTTACCTTCTGATGAGGAAATGTTAGAAGCCCTGAACGACCCGGACCAACCTCATGAACATATAAATCCCGTGTCCTTCTTGTTTCCTTTTCTTAACTTGTTAGAGAGAGGTGAGTTTTGTTCACCACCTGATGAAAATACTAATTTCACTCCTTCACAGGTTAGTGTTATTGAAGCAAATAGATTGCATACCTCGCTAGTGAACATTTTCACTGGGGTCAACGGAAACATTTTCTTTGAAACAGGATGTTATCTTGATGAAATCATCCCGTATACCAATCTTTTCCGTGATTTCCATAACACATTTTCCCGGCCGCACAAGGAGGATCCAGGCATTGACCCTACCTGAAGAAGTATTACACTCAGGATGCAGTACTTTTTCTTGTAACATAGCTGTATATTTTTGTAAAGCTAGTTTTGTTATGTTCGTTAGGTAATCTTATGTGTGTTTCTCGTTTCGTGTACCAGATGTCAACCGCAAATTTCTTAGGATTTGTTGATGGCGCCAGTCGCCACACCTGTCAGCTGGCTACAACAGCTTGGGTCATTTATTCACCCGCTGACCAACTTGTCTCTTTGGGGGGGGTTTGTTTGGGTCCTACCACGAACAATGTGGCTGAATACAGTGCAGTTATAGAACTTCTCCGAGATGCTCTCAGTTATGCCATTTCATACCTGGAGGTAAGGCTTGACTCACAATTAATTGTATTTCAGTTAACAGGTGTCTATCAGATTAGAGATCCAGGATTGCTACGTCAGTTTCTACGAGTAAGACTTTTGGAAAGACAATTTCATTCTATCAGATATGAACACATTCCGAGAAGTTTAAACACTTTAGCTGATTCATTAGCAAACTATGTGTTAGACTGGCATTTGCATCACACATTATCATAAACAACATTGCACACATAAAATTAAAACGCACACATGTAAATAACCGATACTGTATATAGCCGGTACCGTATCAAAAAATATGAGTTTTGAATCATGAGTTTATCAAGTTAAGTTATAAAAGTACAAAAGTTGGGCATAGTAGCCTCAAAAATATATACATAGAATGTTTTCTTCTCCTATGGAGAAGGAGGGACCTCATCATTATCTACCGCATTGCGATAGCATATGACTAGTCTAGCAACCCTCCCCAGCACCCTAAGCCATGCTGGGGGCACCCCAACAACATCTTCCTGCATATCAACAGGTATCTGATCCATACGGCATGCAGGAATATCATGAGTCAACCGACTCATTTTTCTCTCCAGGGTTCCCAACATAGCATCTGCTGCGGTAATATCAGCTGGCCTCACATAGATAGTAGGATGTCCCTCAGGACGAACAGGCCCAACATCTGCATATGACACTTGATTAGAACTTCAGAACTCATTCATAAAAATCAAATACTTGAAAAAGTTTGAAAAAATTAAATAAATTCTCAAAATTTTAAACATACCAATATCTCCCCAGGCTCCACCTAGCGGAAGCACCAGCTCTGGATCATGATAGAAATCCAATCCAGCATATGGAAACTGCTCGAAAGCGGGTACTTTCCTCTCCCACCACCCCCAGAAATCATCAGTATGATAACAATAGTGACTTTCCCCACCACCCTGGCGGAGGAATATGTCACCCCAACGGCCTAGTCTGGGCTCACAGGGGTTAACTTGTGGTAGAGGCATCCCCAAACTGATAGCAGGCATCCTCTCAAAGAAGAAAGTACACAAAATACTACCGTACCCAAAATTCTTCATTGTGCCGGATTTGCAACCTGTCAATTGAGATTTCATGTTTGCCAGTAAACTAGTACTCCAATCATAAACATGACCGTGCAAGCATTGTACACCAATATGCATAGAATGCTTGAAAGCTAAGTGTTGTGATGCACTACCGGCTAGTCGGTTGATCATGCTCACTATCACTTTCAAAGGGAGACCATCAATAGTTGAAATTAAGACTTGGCTTCCCAATTTTTCAGCTCCGGCAACACAATAAGTGTTCACATACTCTTGCACAGATCGTGCACCCAAACGAGAAGACCCTTTCAGATTGATTACATCTCCTCTCTTTGAGAGACCAGTAATAAAGTATATTTCATCAACAGTAAGCTCCAATGTTTTCCTAGGGATGACAAAAGTATTGGTATCCACATCCCAATAATGAATCAGTCTTCGAAATAGTTTGTTTAAAGCCCTCATGTTTACAGTTCGGTAAAACTTCAACAAACCGCATCTTTGGAGAGCGTGGAGGGTGGCCGGATCTTGCATGGCTAACCTATCCATGTCCTCATTCTCCCTCTCCCTCCGTTGAAGGACCATCCTGCACAAAAAACCAATTTTTTTTGAGTCTCGGCACTTGTATACAAGTTTTCAAGTATGTACGCTACTGTGTGTACTACACAGTAGCGTGTAGGCGCTACTCTGCTTGAGCAGAGTAGCGCCCATCGAGTTTATACGCTACTCCTGTGTTTACAAAGTAGTGCCCGCACATAAATACTTATGATCATTGTGTTGCAAGCTATTTTTGCTCAAAAATTTAAAAACAAACCATGAAATTGCAAGTCAGGGAGATTTCAACTTACTTGGTGGAGGAAGTTTGATGGTTGGATGCTCGGTTCGATCGCAATGGAGATTTGAAATTTGCAAAATGTTGCCCCAATTTTTGCCCTACAACACAAATTGAAAATTTATTTTTAAACAATGAAATTATATATAAATTGGATTTTGATTTTTACCCATAATTGTTAATTTTCTATAGTTTCAAAACTTTCAAAAAACCCTAATTAATCAATTGAAACACACAATACGGTATAACACTGATCCAAGCTCAATTTTCACTTAATTGTTGTTAGATTCATCTCCTAAGTTTAAAATTTCTTGATGATAGACCTTGTCAACTAGCTAAATATTTCAAATTCATATATCATTCGAGATTTTTTGTCACATCGACTAATATTTTGTTGAAGACCTAGTTTTGGCAAACTTTGAAACTATGATCCTAGAAGCTGACCTTTAAGTCATTTTAAGCTCTTGTTTGGACTATTTAAACCTAAACAAGATTGCCGAGCAAACTTGTCCTCTTCAAGCTCGTTAAAGTATTTGAAGGCTCATCCACTCAGGTATAGAATTACCCCTTTTCCGGGCCTAAGTGGATTAACTACGGAAAAGGTATACTCTAGGTATACTCTTGTATGCGCTAGAAGAGTTCTCCTTTCATTGTTTTATACTTTTTCAGGGGAGGAGACTAACTGTACGAAAAAGGACCTTTTGGAGCCTCTCTTTAGGGTTTTCAGGCTCTCTAAACATGAAAATACCAAGCGAACATTCACCTACTCGGGCTCGATGTGAAATCCACGAGAGGGTAAGTAGAGGACTGTTTAAGTTTTTCAGACTCTATAAACAGGAAAACACCGGCGAGCATTAATCCGCTTGGGCTCGATACTAAAATCCACGAGCAGATATATGGAGTTATTGTTTAAGTTTTTTAGACTCCTTAAAATTGAAAACACCGGTGAGCAAGAACAGATCTCGGCTCGATATTAAAATCAAAAGATCAGTAAATATAGAGTAATCTTTTATCTCTTCTTCGAACTCTATAAATAATGAAGAAGGTCCTGAGTCTTCCTCCCATGGGCTCGTTAAAATTTTTACATGGTTGGATCTATTGAGTTTTCATTCTTTCTTTGAATCATTAAAACAACAAGAAGGGTATTCTTTTATCTAAAAAGAATAAGGAACGGGAAAGACATACCATGTCTTCATTGTCAAAGGCAGTTTCAGTCAAGTTCTATCCTTGAACACAACACCTACTTGAGTCTATCTTGTCGGTTGGGTTTAGTTTTTGGCCTCAGGGTGAACCTTTCCTCCGAGTTATTTACTCCCTCGGTTGGTTATTATTCCAACCATATGGAGGGTCTGGTAATGTCTCTTACATTTCAAATTTATTTACCCCATTATGTCAGAAACTGCCTGAGTCACTTTGTGTCATGCTCAATGTTCAAGGATATACCCTGTATCGGCCATTCTGTAGTTTACCTTGACCTCATGTGTCGGCCTTCCTAGTGTCAGTCTTGTTACATATTATTCCATATCAGCTCTTACCAGTTGAGTGTTCCTCGATTTGGATGATGGAGGATACCTTAAGGCCTCCCTTCCAACGAACTTCTTCCCATCGACATCAACTCATTATTCTGGGATTGAAGTTCAGAGTTTTGGTTAGTACCTTGGAGATTGCAGTCACCAGTGGCAATTTTCCTCACTGTTGAATGATGAGAATACATCAATGTCTCTTCTTCGACAGGATTCCCAAGTGTTCGACTCCAAGTCCATTTATTCACATTTGGCGAATCGTGCTTGGTACCTTGGACCCCATCACCATTATCGGTGGAAGTCCTCACATTTGTTAACGGTATACCTCAATGACCGATAATCAAACGATACCCCCCATGTTCGACTATCAGCTCATCTATTAACATGGTTAGGGTTTGTACCTCGGGTTGTTTTGGGATGAAGACCTTGGGATTTTTGGATGACATTACCTCAGTTTGTTGTTATGGCTATGATCTCTCAGTTTGACATGGATCCACGCTTGTATTTCAAGTGGCCATGCTTTATATACATCTCCTTGTTATGTATTGGAGATCATGTTGTATCACACTACACATCTATAAGATGTCAAAAATGTAATTGCTCGCTGACCTTGATCTTTGTTGCAGGTTTCTTGTGACTTGTTTTCTGTGGTTCTTTGCTCCTCCTCTGGTTTTGGATTATAGTGTATTTCGGCCATCATTTCCCTCTGACCTCACACATTAGGGGGCATCTGTTATAGGTCAAACTTGCACCTCTCCGTCCGTGATCACCCTGAGTTGCTGATCACACAAAAGGACAACTTGGATGGAGGAGCATTTTGACCTTAGATGATACTTTAACTCACTCCATTTCCTGACATTACTGGAAAACCCCAAAAAATATCATTTTGAGATATGAGCGCTACTCTACTCAAAGAAACTAGCGCCCATACGCTACTCTAGTGTATCATAGTAGCGCCCATATCCAAGTATACGCTACTCCTTCTCAGCATAGTAGTGCTCACCATTTAAAATCGAATGAGCACTAGTTTTTAAGCACTAAAGTAGCGCCATATACGCTACTCCATTGAATAAGAGTCACGTACATCTTAAAACATGATTAAAAAATAAATTAATTCATCGAGGAGGATTAGTTGATGGTAGCTTCCTAACTCCCCCAACTTCCTCCATAACTACATATCGACCTAAACTACTTCTTTAATCCTATAAATACAAAGAAGATTAAAGGAGAAGGGTTAGAAATTATAGCTAGAGAACCTAGAGGATGAGTTGATGGAGAAAATTTAAGACATTGGAGGAGTTGATTTTGAAGACAACCAAGCCAGAGAAGAGCAAGAGCCCAGAATCAAGTTGCAGGAGCCTGTTTCATGATTAGGTATACTTGTACATCATTCTACTTTTGACAAATAAAGTTTGAAGTGTCTTTCTTGTTCCAATTTAAATGTGTTATGAAATGGCATCTTAATTGGGATCTGTTTTGGTCAATGCGGAATGTTAAACATTGTTTTTGTTTCTTTTAAGCTTTATATATTGCCCAAAATGTTTTGAGAAAGGTATTGTTATTGCAGGTTTATTGAAGGGAAGGTGGATTTGGAAGTTGAACACGAGATCAAGTCAAGGCTAGGATCAAACTTCGATTGAAAGGTGTGTTCCCAAAATCTACAATTTATTTCTTTTTTGTAAATGCTTCTGTAATAGCATCAATACACTTACCTGTCACCCCAACCAAGTTGATAGCATTAGTTTCCTTGCTATAGGGTATATTTGCTTGCCAACACTGAGGTGCATATTTTCTTGAGAGTAGTCCAAGCCTATCATGGCTTCCAAGAACATTTCGTCAGAGGGAAAAACTATTTCTAAACAATCAGGAGAGTGGGTGGATTCCAATGACCATGTAGGAGCATAGTCCATATCTGACTCAATAGAGACCAACGGAGTTGTGATATGTTCTGTTGTAGTTTGTTGTGAATCCGAGTAGGTTACCTCTGCACTAGATACAGGAACAACTGGTTCTGATTCAGTTGGGAGAATCCAAGGATTAGTCATTGAACTGACCATGGGAATCTTGGACGAAGAACATTCTTTAGAACCAATAAACAACGTAGGAGCCAGTGGATCAAAAGTGCCTATTAATGACTCGTAGAGACCTGATCCTAAACTCTCATTGGCTAGACGGGACTGATCAATCAATGGAATAGATGAATCCGATGAAGTCTGGTTGTTCTTCTGAGTAAAGGAAAGTTTATCAACTGTGATGATATTTCCTTCGTGTGGGAACATTATGACCACGGAAGAAAGCTGATGGAACTTCCTGCATGGCATATGTCCAGCTCCTACCCAACAACAAGTTGTACTCGAGTGGAGAATCCATAACTTCAACCTCTACTGATACTAGTTTGCCTGCAAGTTCAACATCGAAGGATGGTAAGACTCCGTGTGGACAGAAGGATCTTCCATCGAAGGTAGTAAGTATCGTGTTCAAGGGAGCTAACTCAGGCTCACCTAAATATTTCCAGCAAGAAATAGACATTACGCACGTGGATGCGCCCTCATCCACAACAACTCGTCGAATGGTCATAAGACCATGAACAACCTCTATATGGAGAGCGACATGATATGACAACTGGTACTTGATATCTGTCATATCAAAACGTGCAAGCATGGAAGATGAATCAACACTCCCAATAACTTCCAGAAGAGCACTGCGTTGCAATGGGAAACTTTGCAGTACCTCCAGGGTGGACATGGTAGAAGGGGTTTGGGCTAAATCCTCCACAACATTATAGTTGGGGGCAGCTCGTGCATTAGTGTTGTGCACAGCCCGTTTGTAGACACCTTTCGGTATCTTTGGGAGCATCTCCACTGGAATGTAAAGAGGAGTAGAGGATTTGGGAGCATCTTTCTGTTGCGGATCTAGGGTATAATTATTTTCTCTGGTTTGCAAAAGAGCATCTGATTTAACCATGTTAACAAATGATTGATCAGCTGAGGCAGCATGAATGGTGCCCCCAGCACTAGAGCTACCAGAAGCTGAACTCTATCCATGAGGAAAAGGATCTTTTAAGACAACTGGTTTTTTCTCACGGATCAACTTCCGGGCTTCTTCCATTAGAGGGCATTGGTGGGTAAGGTGGTCCTCTTGACACAGTTTGCAAGGGAACTTAGCCTTCCATTTCTCTTTTTTTCCCTCGGCATTTTGCTTGTTGTTGGGATTTTGTTGGTTTCCCTCCCCTTTCTTGCCCTTTCTCTTGGGTTTCCGAGATCCCTTTTGGTTTGTCTGCACTTGCTGTATAGATTCAGTTGTAGAAGGGGAGGATGCAACAGAACATGCTTCTACAGTAGATTGTTTGACTGACAAGGCATGAACCTGCTTTGTTAGGGCGTCAAATGCTACAGAATTAACTGAACCCACAATGCCATCGGCATGTGGTCTAGGTTTAGGCTTACCTAAGTCTATATTAGACCTCGGTGCATCAGGAATAATCTCATACAACAACCCCGACTGAGCAAAAAATAAGTCGAGCTGCTGAGTTCTCAAAATGGCTTCCTCTTCGGAGGACACCCCTAAAGTGGCAACTTCCTTAGAAACATAAGGAAGGAGAGACTTAAGGTACCATTCTAATAAGAATGTTGGGGGGATATCGGCATTGATGAGCCTCTTTCTCCTTCGCCACTCCTAAATATGATCAGACAGATGAGTGACCTTGTTTTGCCGAAAGGTCGACAAAAGGTCTGTATCGGCATTGTACCAGATAGGAAGTTGAAAGTGGTTCAAGAAAACAATGGCAAGATCCCGAAAGGTGCTATAGGCAGCCGCCAGTAGTTCAATATACCACTTGGCTTCAACACTTTCCAAGGTTCTTTGAAAGAGCCTCAACCTTATGGAATCGTCATTCAGTGAGTTGGAGGAACACCAGAGATGAAAAGTTGTGACATGGTCACCAGGGTCCTCACCAGTCTTACCTTCAAACTTTGGTATGTCTGAGGACAATTTGGTGGGAACAGATGGCCATGCAGCATCATGGCGCACAGGGTCGTTCATAAGCTTTGAAATATGTAGCAAGTTCAAAGTTTCCATAAATGGTAAACGTGGTTGAGCCGATGGCATATGGTAAATAGGAACCTAGTATTGGGGACCACCTATGGCCTGTTTCGTGTACTGTTGGTTGGGGTTGTTCCCAGCCATCAGTTGTGAAATGAAAGGATTGAAATTGTTCCATCCTAAGTAATCAAACCAATCAAACAAATGGAAAATAATCTCGGAAGCAAGTCTGGGATGATTAGGGTCTAGAACAGACTAACAAAGTATCGACGGTCAGTTACATGGCGTCCTCCGGAGGTCCACTGGGTGCAAGCACTTGAATCACCAAACCGCTTTCTCTAGATTATCGACAGAGGGTTACCTTCCACGTCTGTCCGAGGTGAATTGGGAATAACTGCCCACTCTAACTATGTAGAATCCTAAAGGTCTAATACTAAGGGTACCATCAATACGAAATAACTTGGGGGGACAGTCGTCACCCTAGTCGAAATGCATGGGAAGGGTAACAAAGATCGAAGACCGAAAGGGCTCTCGTACGCGAGTCGACTCTGGTTTATGGTCAAAAGGAAAGTGAGGAGATATCCTCAACAATTTCAATCTCCCATGGCCTCGTGCTTAGCTCTGGTTTAAGTAGAGTTTCCCAGGACTATTTGATATAGATGGGTTTACCTAAAAGATAATCATACTACGATTGTTGAGTAATGAAGCCAGTTCCAAGCAGTTTAAGGTGATATAAGCTCGAAACTCTAGCCTAATCTAGTTGATGTTGTGTATACCTAAAAAGAAAAATGTTGCTAATAAATTTTATTAATAATTTCTTTTAAGGGCTACTTGTTACTCAAGGGTTGTAGTGCGGTGTGTGGAATGGTTTGTTATGAAAGTAAAGTACTTGTAAAATAACACTTTCAAATTCACAAAACTTTTCTCTTTTCATTTATAATTCTTTCAAAATCTTGAAACCTAAGCAATCCTAAATCAAAATCTTTTTGTATTTTTCTTTCAAATATTTCAAAGCAAACTAGTTACTTCAAAATAATGAAAGACCTTACCACTAAGCTACTTGGACAATTTTTTGTCTTTTCTGATAACTGTAAGAGAAAGAGAACTTTGTACAAAAGCAAGCAAGATCTAAATATAAAGCGTGCATAAGACAAACATCTAAATGGCTCAAAGCAAACGAATCAAGAGACTCGATGAACACTTGACTTACCAAGTTTTTGCAAAAGAAAAACTTGAGGCTTGGAAACAAAGCGAAAAAGAAGAAAGGAAAAGAGACACTTGTGGTGGAAAGGTAGACCTAAATAGGTTGCTCCTAAGCATCAAAACCCTAAGAAAACACTAAGCCAAGCAAAAAGTAAGCAAGCGCCAAGAATGACTTTAACAACACAAGGACTCAACAAAAAGAAAACTTTGAAAGATTTGACTCACTTGAACTGAACTAATAAAACAATCAGCAAGTATTTGAACCAAGCAACCTTTCGAAAGTAACCCGAAGGACTCAAACTCAAAGTCAAACCCTAATGGAAAGGATAAGACAAAGTGAAAGTGTGCTAAATGTTGTGACAGACAATAAACATTAAGAATGTAGGTCTGTATGACTGCAATAGCAACTAGGGTGAAAGTATGCAGCTATGTCCAAAAGAGAATAGCGCACGAACTTCAAAAAGGGCTAGTAAGAAAAGCAATAGGCTGGAAAAGAAACCAAAATATTGGAAATCAAACCCTAACAACAAACTGGACACTACAGGAAAATACACTACTATGCAGTGTAGAAACTAGCGTACATTAGTAGAGGTACGCTACTGTGCAGTGCAAGGAGGGGCGCTCATCAAATAACAAACAGTACTGTGAGTAGGGTAGACCAGCGTACATGCCTCATAATGTACAAATAGGCTTTGCAACTGTCCACTGAGATGAATCAGGAAAGAAAGAAAAGGTAACATAGACCTATAGGGCCTCTCAGACAATCAAAAAGACTGAAAAAATGGGCTGGAAGAAAACCTAACTAGGTCTCCTAGAGCAGAAAAACACACGGTTACTCCCCAATGGAGTCGCCAGTCTATTGTTCAAGATTTCTACCTTATTGTGAGGAGATGGACACTACCAACTGGATAGGATTGGCAGATAAATACATTATTTGCATTACAATTAGTTATTACAAATGACAGATCGAGATATCGAATGATATACCTTTAACCGATGGCTGGTCCTAGCTTTCACTTGATCTCCCACTTGATCTCCCACTTGATTAACATACAATACAAAGGATACCTTCCTTAGTGTATCTTGAATATACAACATATGATGAAATTATGAAGCAATTAACATCAAACATAATCAAGTATTAATCCAAATAGACATACAATCCAATAGATATTTGATTTGGGACAGGAAGGGTATTTTGACCTTTTTATTGTCAAAGAAACATGAAATTAGTACAATATACCTAACGTGTTGAGATGTTTCTGAAACCAAGTCCTGGGCTCCTTCTCTTCACAATGACTTGGGACTTTCCTCCAGCGTAACAATGCTTTAAGCCTTTCTTCTAGGTCTTTCTATCTTCTAGTCTTCTGACTAACCCCTCTCATGGATCCTCCTTGTATTTATAGGACAAGGTAGGCAGTTGGATTCGAGAGGTGGTTGAATTGGGAGGTTGGGGAATTTGCAGAACCAACTTCAACTAGTCCCAATTCATCAAATTAATATATTTTTGATTTCATCTTAGGATGTACGCGGGTTTCTTGCAACAAGAGTAGCGTACAGTAAGCAACTTATGTGCTTTACAACATGCGTTTACAACATTTTGGGAGATGTACGTTGGTTGTCATTGAGAAAAGTAGAGTATTTTCTCAAGGTGTACATTGGTTGTCTATATAGAGAGGGGCGTACATGAGGTAAAATCAGGAGAAACTCCAATATTTTCAACTGAAGAGTGTACTTCTAGCAACAAGTCATCCAGGTCAATCAAACTCTTCAATCCTTATTGCCCTTTTGTGCGATCAACAACATAATGTGATCACGGATGAAGAAGTGCAAATTTGACCTATAAAAACATCCTTGTATGTCTTTGATGAAACTTCCATAGATTTTCGAATCCATGCAAAATTCAGAAAATCTGAATTCTTGGGCTTCAACTCGTCCAATCTCCCGGATAAAGTTTTCTCAAATGAATTCACCAACTCCCTGGACCTTGTCTTTAACTGAACAAAATGAGTAAATGAGTGGACAAAATAATGGTTGCAATGGGAATTACTATCGCCATTTCCAACCTCTGGATCCATGCTGGTACACGATCTAATGTCATGCAATGAAATTGTGCAAAGGAAACTACAAATTGCAAAAATAAAACTAGTCTAGATTGGAATTCAATTCAAGGATTCAATACACTGCTATTGAATTTGCATAACAAAACATCACATCAGACTTCAAAGTTCATCCTTTGAAATTTAGGCCATGAAAACATATTCAGATCTCGTATATATAAACATAATCTGATCACCAGCCAGTTATTTCTGGGAGAGCTACAACTCTGAAAACAAGAAATTTTTTAACTATAACGCTGGACCTAAATTTTGAATATATTTAAAATAGCATGAGATTTTTTCATGTCACTATTTGGATTTAGCACACACCATAACAAGATTAATATATGCATGAAGAAATAACTTACCTTCTTGAAGTAGAACTAATGCAAATATGGCCGCAAAACTTTACAGCTGAGAGAGTCCTGCTTTGCGATTACTAAAACCAGAGTTTATATTTCTAGGAGATTCTTAAATTCCAAATTTTATATTTCTAGATCTATATTTTATAGGAAATTAGATTTACAAATGCACAGAAATCCAATATTGTTGGAACTTGTTGATTTCAGTGGAAATAGAAGTTCGACTATCAATACCCATAAATCTTATATAACCACATGGAAAGTCCATAATTTAGCCTATTAATAGAAGTCTAACTATTCCAGAATGTTAAATTTTATAGTTTCAATATAAAGTGAATCCTTTGACCGCGCCAAACACTTAAATTCAAAGTCATGGAAATTGAAATTTTTTCCATATAATAAGTTAATCTAACACCTCTCTACCCCCTAATAGTAAACCCCTCCACTCCTTCTCTCTACCTTTCAATCCCTAACAGCCCCCCTCTCTACCTCTAACCCCCTAGCACCATTCCCCTTCTCTCTACCTTTAACCCCCTATCCCTAACACCCCTCTCTCTATCTTTCTCTTACTCCACCTACCCCTAACACCCCATCTCTCTACATATAATCCCCTAACACTTGCCCCTTTCTCTCTACCTTTAACCTCCTAACACCCCCCTCTCTATATCTCTCTCCTAATCCCCCTACCCCTAACCCCCTAACACCCCCTCTCTATGATCTAAAAATATTAAGTTACTAATACAACCATTAGTCTTTCGTTTATAACAAATATTTTTCCGTTAAAAAGATCTTTAAATTGACAGTGCACTTTCCAATGTTATGTGATTAGCTTCACTTAACTAAACACTCATGCTAATGAAGGTTAACTTGCATAATCCATTCATCATATGTGATTTATATAAAGAAGATATCAAAGAGAACAAATCCAACACAATCACGCCAAAAATTGACAATAGATTTCACCAGACACCTTGGCTACATTTATGGGTCCATTGCCAATAGTGAGACCACTCTTCATTAACCTCAAAATGTTGAAAATAACAAAGAAATAGGGTTACAAAGCAAGTGCTAAAGTCACCCTTCAGATTTGCAACTTTATGACAAAAACCTAAACTACAACTAATTGAATCTATAGGAAATTCTAAGACTTTAGAGTATGTAGACTCTACTCTACTTGGCTCAGCAACAAAAGCTTTGAACACCCCCTTCATATCGACAACTCTAGGTCTGAAATAGAGGTTAGATCTACACTCCCCTCGAAATTATGAGTCTTTTGAGTATAAAGTTGACTAACTTCTACATAGGTACCCAAGACCTCCCCTCGGCACAAACTCCAAGACTATGCTTTGGCCATACTACATCTATTTTTGTGCCCATTGTACTATCTTCCCAACTACCCTGCATCAAAATCCATTCCAAGCAAGGGTGGTGTCGGCCTAATTGTGGCTTGACCTTCACTCCAACTGCACCTCAAAACCTGCCAAGTTGGTGGCATAGACCATGGGATACCCATGGTTCGTTGGTTGGATGCTATATATATGTGTGTGTGTTTGTGTGTGTGTGTTGGTTTGTTTGGATTTCGGTGAACAACATGGTGTGTTGGCCCGGCCCTTGGGCCAAAAAATTTCAAACCCAAGCCAACATAGTCTTCTCAAAGGTGCCACGTGGCGCCATTTGATTGGCCCACATGGGCACAGTCACCTTCCAACTGAGCATACGGATGTTATGTGTTTGCGACCTGTGCTATATGGGATCCATGTTATCCCACCACCTTGGATTCATCTTCATTAATCGTGTCTTCTTGATTTGGTTCTTGTCTAGTTTCTTGTTTTCCTTAATTTTTGCTTTATTTGTCATGTTTTCATTTGAAATAGTTTTTTAGCATTTCCTCGAGGAGCGTAAATATTTCTTCCTTTTCTACAATTCCTTTACTTCTACCATTCCGTCAAAAAAATTCTCTAGAGCAGAAGACATCACTAAAAAAACATTAAGTATTAAAAAAAATTATATAATAATAACTTATCATTAAAACAATAATAATAATAATATATATAGTTTTGAATTTTTTTAATAATTTGGAAGGAAAATTTTGAAATATTAAAATTATATATATATGAGTGAGTGGAGGTGATTAGGGTTTAAACATAATAATAAAAATTATTATTATTATATATATATAATAATTGGCTTAGATTAGGATTTTAGGGAAGGAGAATTATGATAGAGGTATAATGGTGGAGCAGAGATGGGTTGCAGCATAGGGAAAATATAGGGCATGAGGAGGTGGAAAATGGAGAGGTGCACGTTGAGGGGCGGATTGGATTGTGAGTGTGTAGGAGCGTAGGGATCCATGTGGTTGAGTGAGTATGTAGAAGTAATGGAGCAAAAATAATAGAGGTGGAGAGTTGTAAGATGGGAGTGGTGGTAGGACGCAGTGATGAGCATTGGACAAGGAGTGAAGCGAGCATGCGATAAGGGTGCTAGGAAGATGGCACATGGGATAGGATGCATGATGGAAGGCACGAGTGAGAAGAGAGGGGATATGGAGAGTGCAAGGGAAAGCATGGTGGAGGGGGATGGTGTGTGAGGGATGGATGAGGAGGGAGAGGAGGGCGCACGAGGATGGATTGGGTTGTAGAAACGGTGGAAGGAGGAGAGGAGAAGGTGTGTTAAGGCACCAATTAGGGAGATCAATGTGGATTAGAGTGAAGGGAGTGAAGCGAGAGTTGTGGGAAGGCAAGGGGATAGCAGCAAGGGGGTTTATGTAGAATGTAACGATGGGGGATTTTCAATGGAGAGCTATGGGAAGAACATAGGTGAATGGACTAGTTAGCATAGGGGTGTGGTGATGGAGTGGATTAAGGCATAGAGTGGATTGGAGAGAGATGAGGGAGGAGTGGAATGAATGTATAAATGGAGAGAGGGATGACGAATTAATGTTTTGATGCCACTTGCAAATATATTTCTTGCAATGTGTTGTATTTGATAATATTTATATAATTTGATGATAGTTTACAAAGAATTTATTACAATATATATATATGCATAAACACTTAAAGATGGAATGTCTTTGAGGTGACCATTCGACCATTAACATAATACTAATATAATTAATAAACTGATACTTTATATAATTGTAATAACCATTTAGGTATATGACACTCCCCACTTGGCCATAATCCACCCATCAAGATTGGATAGTGAATACATGGTACATCACAACAAATTGTCTAGCCATGATTAAAAAATGAAATCAAAATGTTGACATAAACATTCATTTCCCTACTCCCACAATCTCTTGCATTCATTGTCAGGCCTATTAACCGAAAAAAACTAACTAGCAATAGTAAGGAATACATTATTGCCAAAGGAAATGAATCAACAAACTGCTTTATTTTCTCAACCATTTTACCAAATTAATTCACCAATTCATGCTTATGACATAGACCACAACTTGGAAAAACATCTAATACATCTTGCTCCCTTTTTTTTTCAAGCATGAGAAAAACAGATTTTCTAGCATTGAAAAGTCTTTTCATTTGTCCGATATTCACTAGAGATTCATTAGTTTTAATCTTGTGAGATCTAACAATAGATTCAACCTTGTCCTTGAAAAGATGACATTTATTTTCTTCACAATAAAGAATGTCTTTTCTATCAAATAAATATGGGATACCCAAGGCTATTTCACAAATGTTGAGAGGGAGAACATATATACAACCTCAACAGTAAACTTGGAACTAATTGTAAATTGAAGTCTACATTGCTTAGTCACCTGCAATCGAGTGTCCTTCCGCACCCATCCCAATGGATAAGGTTTCACATGAGGCTTGGTCTTTAAACCCAAATCCTTAATAATTGTTTCAAAAATGAAATTAACTTGAGATTGACTATCAAACAAAGTGTCTAACTTTGTGTGCTTCACTATGACTCTTACATGAAAAAAATCATTTATTTTCTTATCATCATGATATACCTCTGACACCCATAGAGACAATTATTGTCTCATCACCTGAATATGACCCCAAGTCCTGTTACACTATATCAACAATATTTTGTTCCTCCTTATTCTCAAAATTCTTTCATAGCAATTCAGGGTGCAACTTCCAACACTTGGCCTCCTCGTGTCCCTTATTTTGACAATGGGAACATGTAGGTTTCTCTCCAAAATTATTTAGAGTAGCTACTTGTTTCTCCTTTCCCTTGTTCTTTGCTACTTTACACTCCATGGAGGAATCATCCTTAACATCCTTCCCCCTAGACTCAAGATGCATAGCTTGGACACATACTTGCTTCATAAAAGTTAGCGGGATTAAACAAAAGAATTGTATGGAAAATATAACTATGCAATCCACCAATGTATTTTAGAAGGGTTTCTTGAGAATATAATGTAATATTTAAATCCAACTCTTTACTCCTAAACTCTTTAGTAAATCTTTGCACACTTTGCCCCTTTTCTTGCCTCAAATATTACCATTCCATAATTTCTTTTTTTGTGTATATCCTAAAGGATAAAACTATTTCCTGAATCTAGCTTTGAATTATGACCAAGAAGAATGAATATTACCATTCTTTTTTATACCTTCCTGAAGTTTACATTCCCACCAAACTAGTGTTGTTCCTTTAAGTTGAAGAGAGGCCAATTGAATGTTTACCTCTTCTTCGTCGATCTATTGAACACGACAATAAAATTCTATTTGTTGAGTCTAATTGTCTAACGTCTTTTCTGCATTAGGTTTGTGATTATACATGGGTAAGTCAAATTTGACATCCAACTTCAACAATGGATTCTTTGAAGCAATATTCCTATGAGGAGATGGAGGAGGATATGGTGAATGAGAGTAAGAAGGGTAGGGAGAATGAGAAGGAGGACTATAAGAAGGAGGTGAAGAAAGAGGCGGAGAAGAAGGAGGTGTCTTTTGTGAATGAGGATCATCTTCCTTCTTGACTTGATTTGTTCCTTCTCCTCTTCGTTTTCCTTTTTAATTGTATATCTCTTCCACCATTGCTTTCATCAAATTAAATTCCTCAAAGAAATCATCTTCAAAGTTGTAAGTACCTATCCTTCTTGGAGAGGCCATCTCTCCCTTTTGAATGACCCTCCTTGAACTAATTTCATGATTATAAGCCTCAAGTTGGCCATATCCCTTCTTTAGTCTAAATATTGCGAGCACCCACCTCTCAAACCTCCTTTGATACCACTTGATATGAAAATCTCATGTTACCAATCCAACCATTAGTCCTTCATTGATAACAAATATTTTTCAATTATCAAGACCTTTAAATTGACAGTTCACTTCACAATGTTATGTGATTATCTTCAATTATCTAAACACTCATGCTAATTAAGATTCAATTGCATAATCCATTCATCATATGTGAAATATAAAGAAGATATTGAAGAGAACAAATATAACACAATCACACCAAAACTTGACAAGGGAGTTCAACAGACACCCTAGCTACATCTCTGGTTCCATTCCCAACAATGAGACCGTCATTAATATCAAAATGTTGAAAGATACAAATAAATAAGTTTACAAAACAAGTGATGAAGTCACCCTTTAGATATGCAACTCTGTGACACAAAAGAAAATTGTCATTGGATACTATAGGAAATATTGATACTTTAGAGTATAAACTATGTTATACTTGGCTTAGAAACAAAGGCTTTGAATAACCACTTAAAAAAAACAACTTTGGATTAGAAAGAGAGTTCATGTATGTACTCCTATCGAAATTCCGAGTCTTTTGAGTATAAATTCAGCCTACTTCTACACAGGTACTTGGGACCTCCCCTGGGTACAAACTCCAAGACTGTGCTCTCATTGTACTGCATCGATTTTTGCACCCACTATACTACATCTTGAAATACATGTTTGACACTACCATGCATCAAAATCCATGCGAAGCTTATAAAGGGTAGGGTCATCCTAACCGTGGCTCGACCTCCGCTCCAACTACACCTCAAAACCCATCGAGTTGGTGGTATGGACCATGATATACTTGTGGTCCATTGGTTGGACAGTTAGTGAGTTGTTGGGAGGTATAGGGTTCAATCCCCCAAAACTCTCCTCTTTGTTACACGGTGTTAACAATATAATATATATATGATGGTTTGTTTGGATTTCGATGAACAACATAGTGTGTTGGACTGGCCCTTGGGGCTAAAATTTTTCAAAACCAAGCCAACATAGTCTTCTTGAAGGTGCGATGTGGCATCATTTTATTGGCCCATGTGGGCATAGTCACTTACCATCCGGGAGTGCGGATGCCACATGTCTACCACCTATGTTAAATAGATGCCATGGCATCCTGCCACATGGCTTGTATGGATGCCACCTTAGCTACCCAACCATTGTACAACTTTCCATGTGACACCATTTCAGTGGTGCCATGTCAACAACATAGCCACCACCTCAACACCTGTCACTTCATCCGATTGATGTCACCTGGCTAACTATACCTTCCACATCAGTATACAGAGGCCATGTCATCCTTACATATGACATGTCATAATTTTGTATTTGTCCAACTAGACCTCAATTAAACCATTTTTGGGTGACACATGGCAGCTTGTTGTGCTGCAACATCAACATGATAACGTCATGCATACATCATATCGTGCCATGTTAATTGTATGGATAGGTCACATGGAATCTTGTGGGCCTACCATGTGGAACCCTTGTTTTTTCCACTCATTTGTTTTGTTGAAACTTCAGAGTGCAATATCTTCCTCATCTGACTTTCTTTTGAGGTAATTCAAGCACTATTGGGAAGCTCTCGTCGATCCCTATGCAATGACGACATCTATTCTATTCTATAATTTGAGACTGATAATTTTTGAGTGATCACAGATCCTCCTAGATCACTCTACCTCTAACCCCCTAACATCCCCCATCTCTCTCTGCCTCTAATATCCCCTCCTCTCTATCTGTTTCATACTCTCCCTACCCTTAAACCCTTACCCCCTCTCTATCTTTCTCCTATGCCCCCTACTCCTAACCCCCTAACACCTCTCTACCTATAACCCCCTACCCCTAACCCCCCTCTCTCTCTACTTCTCACTCCCTAATAGGAACCCCTCTCTCTACCTCTAGCTCCTACCTTTAACCCCTTACCTCTAACCCCCCCTCTAACCCCACCTCTAATATCCCCTCCTCTCTATCTGTTTCATCATCCCCCTACCCTTAACCCCTTACCCCCTCTCTATATTTCTCCTATGCCCCCTACTCCTAACCCCCTAACACCTCTCTACCTATAACCACCTACCCCTAACCCCCCTCTCTCTCTACCTATCACTCCCTAATAGGAACCCCTCTCTCTACCTCTAACCCCCTAACATCCCCCTCTCTCTACCTCTAACTCCTACCTTTAACCCCTTACCTCTAACCCCCCCTCTATCTATCTCCTACTCCTTCTACCCCTAACACCCCCCCCTCTCTACCTCTAACCGCCTACCTCTAATTTCCTCTAATCTTCTACCTATAACACCCTTCCTCTAACCCCCCCTCTATTTGTCTCTCTCCTACTCCCCCTACCTCTAACATCCCCCACCCCTCTCTCTCTCCCCTAACCCCTTAACACCCCACCGCCTCATCGGTTCTTTCTATCTCTCTCATAGACACTGTATCTTTGTATCACTATATCCACACACATGTACACATCCCTATGCCTCCCCATACCACTACCCCCCTTCCTCTCTCTCTCTCTCTCTAACCCTTACTAACCCCCTCTCTCACTCTCTCCCCTCCTCAACCTACCCTAACCTATTAGCACCTCCCTCTCTCTCTACCTATAACCCCTTAACACCCCCCTCTCTCTATCTCTTATCTCTTGTTCTCTTCTCTCACCCCCTACTCTTCTCTTTCTCTATCGCCCCCATTCTTCCTAAAATTTACTAATCATTAGTGTCATATCTAATATATTTGTATTGGCTATAGTTATAGTTATATAGTTATATAATTATAAATATATATTATATAGTTATATAATTATATAATTATATATTTATATAATATAGTTATATAGTTATATATCGTGAATGTGTTTTATAGCTATATATTCCATGCATGTTTTATAGTTCTATATCGCTCACACGTTTCATTTTCCACCAAGTTTTTTGGGTGGGAGTAAGAGATTTGAATTTAAACGAAACACATTTGCATTTATTAGCACTAAGATTGAGCCTTGTTACCTATCCAGGTGTCATCCCTCTTCCTTTGTGTCAGCTTTGGAGTTAGCTTTGGGTTAACCAAACTTGTGCTATGGAATATGGTAAACCATAGATAATTGGGCATCTCACATATTTTCTCAATATGTCTGTGTTTTACTACTCGTTACAAAATGCTACATTCAATAATTTTTTATGAAGTTTTAGACCTAGATAGCATTTTTTCTACAGATTGCAAATATGTATTTTTTTATATTTTTCCTCTATTTTTCTTTTGTCATTAATCCTTAACTCAAAAAACACACTGTTACTGTTTTTCCATAAGATTTTCTTTTCTCAAGCATTTAAAAAAACCCATTTAATGATCATATCCTATCGCACTACTAGACACCGACCTCTACATGCTATAAAAAAACCCATTTAATGATCATTGCATTAAGACCCTCAAATGCTACAACCACAATTGGCGTACTGTTTTCGAGGATCAATCACTTAGATAATTACAAATAAAAATAAAAATTATGAAATTTATTTTGGAAAAATAGCACATCGCACTAGTACTATTTGTTCTCTACATGTCTACTAGTTTTTATATGTTAACTCCATAATTTAGGCACTCAAAAGCTACAACCACAAAGACATATATCTTGTTATTTGCCTAAAAACAGTACACATTAGAAAATATCAAAATTGAGATATTAACATTTTCAATAGATAAAATTTATATATTTGAAAACGTGTTTCAATTTGCTACATTTCATCTTTTTTACTCAAATCAAGATTCATTGTGCAAGTATCTAAAAATATCCATGTATGTTGAGGGATTTTTTATTATTATCAGTTTTATATTGCATCTAACACATCAAAAGAGACCCTCATTTGCTTGCACTATCCCAAATACTTTTGACCTTCTAGATCAAGGTTGATCACCTCCTTATAATATCTTAATTTTCTCTTATCCTCTAATTCTTTATCACCCCACAAATTCTCCTTAAACTTAGATGTAATAATACTTTTAATATTATCACTATTTTGTAGAGCATCCTCTTTCTCAACTCTCCATTGATTTAGCCAAGACATGGCATCTTCATGCTAATCTCTCTTAAACTGCATGTAGTTTTGACTATAATGGGAAGCAAATCTTGGGGAGCCTCTTGTCTCCCATGTTGTTTACCTTACTCTTTTACATTAAGTACCTATTCATAGCCATGCTCTGAGTGGGGGAGAGACTTGCTTGTATGAGGAGGATTGGATATGGTATATTTCCTTCAATTTTGAGATTATTTGTTATAAACCACTTTTGTATTTGCTCCATCCTTCTCTAGGATTCGCTAAAGATGCTACAACCAAAAAATTCACATCATATAAGATAGCAGAAATGACGAGAGTCCCAAAGATGAGTTTATTCTTATCCCAAAGCCAAAAATATGTTGATTTACAATTGTTTTCAAGTAGGTAATAAGCTTTCCACCCTCCATTAATCATTTTCTTAATGTTATAACCCTAGTTAAGCTTTTTATGAAGATAGATTATGGGATATTTGTTGAAGTCACGTCCTCCAATTTGTTGTCATACATAAAATTAACATAAGATATATTTTGGGATTTGATAATGGTAAACTTTGTTTTTTTAGTGTTAACACTCATACTAGCACTAGAGAAAAAATCCTTCAGAATTTTTAATTGCTTGTCGAGATCAAAGCAAGGATAATTTTAGGGGTGAAATTTAGCCCATGGGCTATTTTTCCATGTTTTTTTCTAAAAAAAGATTCGCCAATTTGCATTTTTTGAAGCCACATTTCGCCCAATTTTTATGGGGTAAACTTTTTTCACGCTAAAATTTGCCAAATTATTATATAAAATCCTTAGAAATTGAAATAATTTTAGAAAAATATTGGCAAATATTTTATAGTTGACATTTTAAGAATCGGTAAGATTCGCCAAGGTTTATACACTTTTAAATAAGTAAGGATCCTTAAAATTATCCCTGGATCAAAGGTACTCCTCACCATAAGAACAATATCATTAGTGTAAAGAAGAAGGGTGATGACTATACTGTCCAAAGTCATGCCGTCGGAAATTGCATCTTCCAAACAACCCTCTAGCTTGTCAATGTATATACCAAAAAGGGTATGTGATAGAGGACAACCTTGTTTGACTCCTATATTATAATTAATTTCTTTTCACCAGTCCCCATAGTTCCTAAACTCTATAATAACCTTCTCATACAACCTTATCACAACAACTCTTAACTTGAAAGGTACTTTTAACTATTTTAATATATTCCAATGGTTAGTTCTAGGCATTGTGTCAAATGATTTTCTAACTTCAATACAGAAACAAAGAAGAATGGTTTTATTGTTATGTCACTCCTCAACAATGGTCCTAAGCGTAACAAGGTGGTTCATAGTTGAATAATAGCTCCTAAATCATGCCTAGCCTTTAGATATTTTTCTGTGTCTTTCTATCCATATGATGATCTTCTTTTCCGAAATAATTTCATATAACATGGCTAAAAGATAGATAGTCATAATGGTCCTATTATTATCTATGGATGTTTTTTATCTCCTCTTAAAAATAGGAATGTATTGAGACTTTATGTCTAGGGTTTAGGGAAACCCTGCTTTACTACTAAATTGAAGAGCTTGTGGGTGTGAGGGATGAGGATATGATGACCAATTTTTAAGATTCCTACTTGGTATCCTTCAGTGTCCTTAGTTTTCCCTTTTGTGAGTTGCTTAACCCAAAACTCTATCTCTTCTAAAGGGAAATATTCTTCCTTTTATGGTTTGAATTTTGTCTATGAAATTAGGGGATTCATAAATATTTTTAAGCTAGGAATTCCATTCCCTCAAGGAAATCATACCGTTTTCTTTAGATTTATGACTTAGATTTTATCTCGAGAATTTATGAGGATCTACCTTAGAGAGGTGCAAAAGCTTATCTTTCTTTTTATTGATACAATACCTTTTTTTTCTTATAATTAGGGCTTTGTACCTATATGTCTTGACATATTTAAATACTTGTTAGAGGCATCCCTATTGACTTTTCTAGCATTCTTGCGCTCTTTATCATACCAAGGGTTGGCTGTTCTATTTTCCTTTCTACATGACACCATGATAGAAAACTTGTTAATGGAAGTAGAGAGAGTTGTGGTAAAATTATGATAAGGTCATCAATATTGTCCTTATTTAATAGTATATTTAATTCATTAGTTAAATCCCTTCAAAATATATTAGTTTTATTTTTATTCAAGGTCTAAGTGCTTTTGGTTATAAGTCCATATTAAGAGGCTTATGTGCTTGTCAAAGTTTAGAGTTAGGGTTAAAGGTCTATAGCTAGAGTTGGGCTCATGGTCATTTTAGATGTCAAAATTTTCTATTTCTTTGTATATTGAATATCATATCACATAATCACTACTACTAAACCAATGGATACAAGTCATCTAGTTGGATTTCAACCACTTCATAAGTCCAGTGGATATAAATAGATCTTGAGAACTAGAAAGTTTGATTAACTTGATATGAAACAATTTCTCAACAAGTCTTTACAGTTTATTTATATTTGCTAACTAATACAAGGTTTTCATGTAGCCATATAAGATAAGGATTAAAATCATTAGGTATGATAATAGCTTAGTTAATTGCTGTTTTAACATTAAAATCTTCAAACAAGAAATTATTACTTCTATTTCTTAACATATAAATAACCTATTTTAAATATTAAAAATTACATCCTTTAATTTCTTTACATTATAAAAAATAATTATTTACAGATTAATTTGCAATCAATTATGTGAAATGCTTATGTAATTAAGAAACATTTTTAAGAGAAACTTAGCCATAGTGTTACTTTCCTCTTCATAGTCAATGATGCCATATTATATAAAATTAGTGTCAAATTTATGTAATTTTTTTAATTGATAAAACACTCAGTGTTTACCATTTGTTATAAAATTTAGCAAAAGTTATAAAATGGATTCAACAATTTGAAGATATGCTCAAAGTTAAAAGTTAAAACTAAAACTCTCATAAAATGTTGACAAAATAGGCCATAATAAAACAAAACTACTTAGTTCTAGAGACTACATTTATAATAGTAAAAAGAAAAAAAATATCTACAAAGCTTTCCTCTTACCACGATAAACTTATAGTTTATTTTTCCGTGCTCTATGAAAAGTAGAGTTGTAGGTGGAAGTGGTCATGGAATACACCCAACAACTACATGGCCTCCACGCAACGTTGGACTTTGTGAAGATAAAGGCAAAGCTCCTACATCTCAAAACTTGAATATTTAAATGTAAATTGATAAAAAATAATTTAAATTTAAATTAATTTAATATATTATTAAATATTTTTTTAAAGTGTGAAATTTGAAATCTTATTCTTTAGAAATAGAAATTTAATCTTAAATTCAAAATTAAAATAAATAAAATATTTTAAATTTTAAAGTTAACTTATATTTTATTATTATAATATTATTTTATGATACATCTTTAAAGTTTTCATATCTAATAAAATTATAAAAGCTTAAAATTTCTATATTCTATTCTTATTTACATAGCTTTTCTCCGCTAAAACAAAAAAAGCTTGAAGTTTTCATTTTCATTTTTATAAATATATAATTCATTTAAAATTAAATTAAATATAAATATTTTTTTAATTTTTTAATTATTACATTTCGAGAGGTTCTGCAATTTAGCATAAGGATGTATTGGGAACCTATTTGCATAGCCTTCATCCAGTAAAACTATAAAAGCATAAAATTTTCATATCTTTGATTTGCGATTTGTAAAGATATATAATAAATTTAAAATTAAATTAAATATATCTGTTTTTTTATAAATATATAATTAATTTAAAATTAAATAATTTATTATTAATTTTCAATTTTATTTTAATATAAATAGTTTTCAATCATTTACTACATTGATGGATGATTTAGTATGGAGAAAATGTGGGTAAGGTTGATATATTAGTTGTAAGTATGGATTTTTTCATGTTATTTTAATTTTTTAATTTCTGTTTTTATTTTTTAATTTATTTTTTTTAATTTAAGGATTTTTTTAGATTTTACTCTAAAAATATATAAACTTTATGTTTATTATAATTTTATTTTTTTTTAATGGAAAAAACAACATTTTTTTAATAGTAAATGTTGTGTCTTAATTACATTATATCACGAGAGAAGTTAGATGACTTTCAATGCCTATTATACTTTCAACTATATAGAAAATTCATCTATCTTAAAATTTTATAAAAAATATACACATATTAGTATCATAAAATTTGTTAATATATCACACAAATATTGTCTAATAGCACTATGTTTATTAGTTTATAAAGCAATGTTGATGAGTAATTGAAATAAGAAATTATAAATAGAAAATCACAAATTCAACTTTAATAATTACTTCAAAAATCTATAAACCTAAATTTATATACTTTGTAACCATTCTAAAACAAATAATAGTTACTTTTCATGAGATTTTAGTTTACTAGTAATTACCGTTCATGAGATTTTAGTTTACTAGTAATTACTGTTCATGAGATTTTACTTTTACTACTAATAGGTAAGATTGTTGGTGTAACTCTGTTACAATCAACCATGTAGATTTTACAACGAAATTAACAGTACATTAACTAACTTCCATCACAAGAAAAGAAACAGTACATTAACTAACTTTCATCACAAGAAAATAAAAGGAATTTTAACGTGGAGAGATATGTGAAAGTAGGAAGAAAAACACATCTCAAATCTGACAAACAACGAGAAGAAAAACACATCTGAAATCTGACAAACAACGAGAAGAAAAAGCTGGAGCCAATCTCCTCCTAGGCTCCTCCTGCATGGAATCGTGTAGTCTTCTCCTTCATGGAGTCTCTCGAATCCGAAAGCACGACGCTGCACTTATCCTTGAAACAACCGCTTTCAGTTTTATCTTTGGTTTTCTGATCTTGATTTTCATTTTGAGGCGTAATAACTGGATGTCGAGTATCTTAGGCTGTGGAGATAATTTCACTTTGTCAAGTAAAGCAGTGTTTACATTCGAAACTACGCGGAGTATATCATTCAGCTCATCTGTCAGAAGAAACACACCTTCTCTTACTACCATTGAACTCTGTCTCAATTCTTCCACTCCTTGTCGCACTGCATCTTTCTTATCCTGCTGTTCTTCAATTTCTTTTCCTGATGAATTTCCTTCACCAGGAGGAGGAGCAGAAATTCTGTCTAAAACGCCATATAACTGATGGCGGGCTCTATCCAAACTTTTCCATTCACTGAGCAGGAATTTATTCCTCGTTCTAATCATCTCTTCATTTACAAGCTTCTGCAAGCTCATGAATGAAGCAGACCATAATAAATGTGAAGGAACTTGCACTTCCACCAATGGCCGCCCTTGAAGGCCCTGTTGATCCCCTGATAAACTTGATAAGGCACAGGAAATTACACTGCATATGAAGATAACCATTGCCTTCACCCCAGACATAGCCCTCAAAAACACAGCCTTGCCCTTATCCTTATCCAGACTAGAAGACCCCTGAGATCTCCACCCCATTTGCAATTCTAGATCTCTACTCAGAGCCTGCAATATGCCCAGACGATTTTGAAAGCCCAGATTCGTCCCTTCAATCCATTCTTGAAGTGAAATCTTGGCCTGACCCCAAATATCTTGCTGGGGGACAGTACTACGTCCGCTTGTAAAGTTCAAGAGACTGTAAACAGAATGAATTAACATGAACTGATTGTAATCCAACTTTGAAATATCTGCACTAAGCCCATGACACACCTGAAGAATTTTGAGACTGTCAATCATATATTTAGTAATCCATCGCCCTCTCACACAATCTCGTCCTTTAATCTCTAGGTCACCAATAAGGATTTCCACATCCTCGTATGTCTTTGATAAAACTTCCATAGCTTGTCGCATCCATGCCAAATTCAGAAAATCTGAATTCTTGGGGTTCAACTCGTCCAATCTCCCGGATAAAGTTTTCTCAAATGAATTCACCAACTCAGTGGACGTTGGCTTTGATTGCAGAGAATGGCTGCAACGGGAATTACTGTCGCCATCGCCAACCTCTCGATCCATGCTGGTACTCGATCTAATGCCTTGCAATGAAACTGTGCAACGAAAACTACAGACTGCAGAAATAAAATTAGTCTGGATCTCAATTCAATTCAAAGATTCAATACACAGCTATTGAATCTGCATATATAAATATAATTTGATTATGTAATCGATAGGAATATTAAATTCGCATATTTGCAAAGTGGAAAAAAAAAACATAATAAGATCAACAACCAATTATTTCTGGGAAAATACACCTTTGAAAACATAAAGATTTTTAAATGTAACGCTCGACGGAGATTTCGAATCTATTTATTTAAAATAGCATGAGATTTAACACACCCTTTCGCAAATTCTGACTGGATCTTCTTATTTTGGAGATTTAACACACCTTTTTGCAAATTCTGACAGGATTTAACACACCTTTTTGCAAATTGAAATAGCATGACATTTAAGACACACCAAAGGAAGATTAATATCTGTATGAAGAGATAGATTACCTGCTTGAAGTAGAGCAATATAATCTTGCAAGTATGGCCGCCAAACTTTACAGCTGAGAGCGTCGTGCCTTGCCAATCTTAAAACCAGAGTTTATATTTCTATGCGATTCTTAAACCTGGAATTTATATTTATAGATCTATATTTTATACGGAAATATATTTACAATTGCACGCAAATCCAATATTGTTGGAAGTTTGAACCACTTGGATTCTGGGAACCTGGTGAACTTGGTCATCTAGAGATAGAAGTCTGACTGTCAATACCCATAAATCTTATATAACGATATGGAATTTATATTTATAGATCTATTTACAATTGCACGCAAATCCAATATTGTTGGATGTCTGAACTTGGTTGGATTCTGGGAACTCGGTGAACTTGGTTGGATGTCTGAACTTGGTTGGATTCTGGGAACTTGGTGAACTTGGTCATTTGGTGATATGGAGATAGAAGTCTGACTGTCAATATCCATAAATCTTATATAATCACATGGAAACCCGATAATTTAGCCTATTAATAAAAGTCTAAAAGTTTAACTTGGTCATAAATCTTATATAACCACATGGAAACCTGATAATTTAGCCTATTAATAGAAATCTAACTTGGTCATGTGGAGACTGTCAATACCCATAAATCTTATATAACCACATGGAAACCCGATAATTTAGCCTATTAATAGAAGTCTAACTTGGTCATCTCGAGATAGAAGCCTATCTGTCAATACCCATAAATCTTATATAATCTTGGTGATCTTATAGAAGTCTAACTGTTCCAGAACATTAAATCTTATAATCTCAATAAAAAGGTGAATTCTTTGAACATGCAAAAAATCTTATGTACATTGGAAATTGATAATTTTAATAAAGAACATGTTAATCATAAGAAAATAATCTTATTGATATTGGAAATTGATCATTTTAGTAGAGAACATGTTAATCAATAAAAAAAATTCATGGACATTGGAAATTGATAATTTTAGTCGAGAATATGTTAATTAATAAGAAAATCTCATGGACATTGGAAATTGATAATTTTAGTAAAGAACATGTTAATCAATAAGAAGTTTGACCATTCAGCTTAGGTTGTATGTTGTAGTTTGTTTGCCAATAAGAAGTTTGATATGCATCTTATGAGTTATTAAGTTTGATAATTGAAACACTTATTTTGTACTTAATATATATATCAAATATTAACATTAACATTATATTTGATAATCCATTTTTATGTGTACTAATTTTATTATTTTCTTGCTAGGCAGGGATATATACTAATCGTTTGATGGTTAAAGTAATATAAAATTTAAATATTAAAATAAAAATTTAATATTCTTATTTCCTAATTTTTTAAAAATAATTTTACTATTTTATTTATTATTCAACTCACACTATATGTCGGTTTCCTAATTTTTTAAAAATAATTTTATCAGTGCATTGACATTGTTCAACTCACACTATATGTCGGTGGTGATTTTACATGACACATGGTATAGGGATATTTCTACATATCATAAGTACATCTAAGAGTTTTATATTTTTATTTAAAATATCACAATTTTTTTTTAATTTTCTTGGATACAATTATCAAATTCTCGTTTTTGACGGTGTTGAATCCATTTCTACCATCAAAATCATAATTGAAACATAGTTAAATTTAAAAACCTATATAGACCAAATTGTGGAATATTAAGACAGGTTCTTAAAAAATTACTAAGCTAATTGGTGCAAAGAGTTCTATATTTTTATTTGAAAATTTACCAAACTAAATGGTGTATGAATGCCCCTTCAAATGCTCTAAGTTATTTAGGCATGTTGATGATCTTTTGAAACAATTAGGGTTGGTAGTTTTTTTATTTACATTCGTAGTTTAAAGATTTATGCATTGCGGAATATCAACATTGAATTATATATATATTCTTGGATGCAAAAATTTATGGGCACCGCTTCCCTTTATTTTGAAGATGGTACTTAGTGTAAAGTCAACAATGCTTAAATTCCAAGCACCTTTCCGTGAGGGAATCAAAGATGGTTGAACTCATAATCTCCCCTACATTGGGGGAAGAGATCTCATATCTAACTCATGACCACTTTATCTAACCTTCACAGTTTGGTACCATGAAAGAATAATTTTATTTTATGGCCATGGAGTCAACACAAGAGGGATTTTGTAAGGCCCCATCCTTACGAGGCTTTGGGAACATCCATCGCATGACCACTTCAGTGGCCACTTCTAACACAGACAAGCATGATAAAAGGTTGTGAACTAGATGAGTCAGTTATGGGTGGCTTGGTTCATCAGCAAGGCACACCACGGATTTTGGGCATTGTTGCATAAAGGCAAGGTGCACCTTAGACAGTGGCAACCCACATGGGTTGGATAGACCAAGATGTGACTTGGTGAGACAATGAAGGTTATCGTGGGAAACCTTGTCCATGGGCATGCACGATGCATGATGGATGTCAAAATAGCCAATCGACTTAGATAAATTAGGCATATGTTTGGTTGGATACATATTGATTGGGTGGACCAAGTGGGAGCACTTGGGATCAACTTATCAGAGGCTCTTGTGACAAGCATCATGTGATGGGAACATGTTCCAAAGGAACCCTTACAATAGTCATGAGATGGACACATTGCGAGGGGTACATTTGTCAAAGAAGATTGTGACAGGAACGATGCGACGAGGGCACTTGCTCAAGGCACATGCGATGGATGCAGACGTAATGGGCACAAATGCAACAAGCATACTAGTTGGGCACACTTGCGGTGAGCATGGACATGACGGGTGCAATTGACCCGATAAGATTGTGATGTGTAATGGCATGATGGGTGCACTTGACATGACGAGCTTGCGATGCGCAATGACATGATGGGCACATATCTAGGAAGTTCGGATTCCCATGAACTTGCGATCATGATTGCATGGCAAAGAGGGTGCAACACCATAGGGTTGGACGTCGACAAGACAAGCTATGTGGGAAATGTTAAAACCAAAAATTTTCAAAACCTAAAAGGGATACTGAAATGACATAATCCAAGCAGACGAGTTGAGGATAAATGGTAAGTGCTCGAGGGCTCAAATGATATAGAAACACAGATCAAGGATGAGCACAAGAACCAGTTGTTGAAGAACAAGAGCTAACAGAAATAGTGACAGGGTGCTAAATCAAAATGGAGGACATGATCAAGAGCGAGACTAAGTGCCCGAAAAAAAAACAAAAAAAACTAGAGCACGAGTGACTAGATCATGAAAGGGACCGGAAGATTGACGGTGAGAAGCAATAACATATCATGAATATGTGAGGAAGATAAGAGATACCTGAGGAGCCATTGTCCTAAAACAACTAGGACATGTGGAAGATTATGATTGCTAATGACTCTCTGAAGTCATTTTTAAAACCACTTGAGGCCTAAGCCATTAACACTATGGCTTACCAAAAGGCAGTTTTATGCCTACAATTATATGAACATAAAGGGAGCCTCTACGAATGAAAAGAAGGGTGAGTTGGAATCCATGTGTCCCACTCAAGAGAGGACATGTGCTAGGTGGTCCTAGTGACATCATATGACATCACCTCAAAATCATCCAATAAAAGCGTGCCATATGTCAAAATTCAAATTTGGTTTGACCATTAAAAGGGGAAGTATTCAAATTGTTATTCATTATACTCTGTTGAGAAGCAAAAATAAGGACAATTGTGTGGATCTTGAAGCTGAGTTAGCATCACTAAACAATGCACAAAGTCATCTACCAACGAATTTTTACCCTTCGAGTAATTCTCCATTTTTACAGGTCTCCGTCATTTTACCTTTGCATAAGTAATAATATTTACCATGTATTCCCCATCAAAGGATAAACCCCCAAAACCCATGATCTTGGGAAATGAGCACTTATATGACCATGAGGTTGATGTTTTTGACATAACCATGACCACATCAAACCTCCAAAGCATCATCTTTAAATCTCAATCTAACTTCATTGCAAAGCATGACCCTTTAAACCCATGGGAAACAAATATGACCTATGAAGGCTATCCCCCAAGTGTGTATTTTCCATCATTTTTCCATTGGTTCTCAATTATATACTCTGCTGATAAGCGAGTAATTTTATCCCCTAACCAAACAAGTACCTTGTGCATCGTGTCCATAGATGCCCTAGATAAAGTACTATGTTTCCTGGACATACCAACCTTGCCATTTTTGGATGGATAATCCCTAACTGCATCCTATCAAGCGTTGAAATATATGTAAAGAAGTAACCTTCTATCCCAACATTAGAAAGAAGGAACCCCTGTCCCAACTGATCCATATCCTTATGCAATTGTTGATTTCTTAGATAGATCAAAAGAATCCATAGCCCTGATCTCTATCATATTGGGATATGATGATGATAAGCTTGTATATGAAGCTATCATGGGATTTTTACCCCTCATCAATCCATTAGTAGGGGTGATGCCCCTTAGATTTGACCTTTTCTATCACCCGGCTAAGAAAACCTACAACCATCTAGCAAAATACCTTTCTCTAAAGAGATTTAGATATCTATCAATGTTATTTTATATGTTTCTGTATTAAAAATTTGAACATTTTAAAGGGATAGATATGAAAGTCAGAGACCATGAAGGAAAAAAACTTCATGTCTATAAATGGACAGTTATGATCCTCAAGAAACCAGGGAAATATAATTTTAAAGAATTCACAGACAAGGTCATGGAAATAGCATAATCCTTACTGCATTATGCATCTCCTCCTAGAATTTTCCCTGAGTATCAAGGGCTTCTACAACTCAACCCTGATACCAAAGTTGGAGATTCATTCTTGCATGAAGATTATACTATTTTTAGGGTATATGGTTTTGAAGAAGAGCCTTGCAAGTTACCTTACTTTCTAACTCCAAGAGTGTTCTCCGTGGAGTTTATTAGACAAAGATTTATCTATGTTCAAGTTCACTTTGGGAAGTATAACCATCCTATAACTTTCAGGCTACCCAAATATATAGGACCTTTCTCAGTAAAGACCAGGAATTCCCTATCTTACATAGAAAATATGTTAAATCAACTGAAATTGGAAAATACAAAAAAAATTCCCTATAATCCCCACCATATTATTTCCAGAAAGAGGGTTGAAAATAAGAATTCGACATACAAATGCATGCCTCATACTGATTGGGATTGTATTAATGAAAGAAATCACATTCAAATAAATTGAATTTAAAATTTCCCATAAATCTTATCAATAAAAGAAATCACATCCATATGAATCCAAAAAACCTCCACCTTTGTTTTCCCTTGTGCTCAATAATATAATACTCTGCATGGATTATTATCCAACATAAGACTTCAAACCAAGAATAACTCTGTTAAAGAGTGGCATTAATTAACCAAGCATTGGTAGAGGTTGCTTGATTTCTGACTTAGTAAATTTGTATCTTTCCCACATGCATTTAGATCGAAGAATTACCTTTTTGTAGTATGAAGAGGATCGGTAGGGATTATCCAAAATATGGAGACAAATCCCTATGTAACACCATCTTGAGAACTCTCATAAAGGGTGGAGTCCAATAAATTAATTTGATGGGAAATCACAATTTTGTGTTTTTGTACTTCTAGGACATGGATTTAGAAACCAACTCAAGTTTAAATAGCCACACAACTAAGGCTCTTTTCTACTCCTATATAGAATGTTAAAATCCAATGTTTCCTTTACATAATACCTTATTTGATGCTATCTATTGTTTTGTTTTTAGATCTTGCATAACCAAGAGATGCAGCTAATTGCATAGATCAAGTTAGGTTTACTAATGGTAAGATAGATCAAGCTTCCCACTTGTCCCTATAGAGTAATTCATGGAATTTCTTTGAATTAGCCTTGGATGAAATTTTTAGTTGTTTTCAAAATGTGTAGATGAGATTTTTCAATCTTTTATCCTTAACCTGTCTAACAAAGCTTTGGTATATTTTGTTTGTGAGATTTGCAATTTCTAGGAACTAGATTCATAAGACAATTTCACATGGAATATTTCAGACAAGGAGAGAAGAAGAATAGAGAGAATAAATTGTGGAAATCACTCTGTATATTATTAATTGATATGATGAAAATATATAATACATCCTCCATGGAGAAAATCGAATTCCTTTGAGGAAATTAGGAAAGAGAAAAAATAAAAGGCTTAGAAAAGACAAAAAACCCCCTAGGTGATAAAAGCAGTTTCCAAAACTATACTAGAGGATCACGAATTGTCTAAGTATGGTATGGAATATCATGAGTGAGGTAAATAGAATGTTTTGATGGATTTAGAAGGTCATATATGATGTGGAGGTCGAATTGGTCAAGTGGAAAAAAATTATAACTCAACTAGCTTTACCTTTTCCACTCGAAAGCAGAAAAAACAGGACAAAGCTAATTAAATCAGGAAAGCACCTTCTAAACCATAAATGGAAAGAAATTAGATAGAATCCAATGAAATATTATCTGTAATCTTCTCTAAGTCTCCCTACTGACTTAGGATGGCAAGTGGTCCACTAAAATACAAAATTGACCTATTTTACCTAGTCAAAACTAAGAAAATTAATCACAAATGATTAATTAATTTATCCTAAGTCTAGAATGACATAGTGGGTTTTTTAAATATTCCAACACCCCCCCTTAAGCATGGCTTTATGTGATGGGAATCAGAAAAATATCAGAAATATAGGTCCCAAGAAACAAGGCTTATGGTCACCCCAATACAAAAATAACTAGTGCATGTAAATGGAGGAAACGGGGAAAACCTCATGGGAACAAAACCCTCCCTAAAAAATGGACATGGTTGATGTCTTCATACTGTCATGTTGCTCATTTGACTGAGTTGAATGAGCTGAATGGGATGCTTTTGAGTAACATACTTGATGAAGAGGTTGTAAATGTCATGATCATGCATCAATGCATCAATGTTGTGTAAGCAAGAACCATGTGTTGAAGCTCTATGAAGCTCATCTTCTGATGATGGAGGAGCATCAAATGAATTTTTATTGCTTCTGTAACATATATAATTAGATCTGAAAATATAATCAATGATGGAAATAATGTATATGCATACTCCTTCCTAAGGAGAAACAATGAACTCAACAGGATCAATTTCTTCTGTAGTTGCAATGTGGTGCACTAGTTCTTGTATCTTCTTCTCAAACTGATGTAGTACCTTTCAGATATTTAAAATGAGATCATGTAGCTCTGAAATATCAGAATGTGAGTCATATGTGCCAGCAACTAGTAAAGATGTGGATTCTCCATGATCGAACAGAGTTTCAGTAGGAAAAGTGTGAGAAGCTAGATCACCCTGAGAGCTGAGCGAGCCTGGAGAGTGTGAGGACTTGACTTTTGAACCATGAGTGATGGGGTCAGGTAGAGATGTCTGGAATATCATTCCAAAAAATTCCAAAAACATGGCTTTCCAACCAATGAAAGATATGCAAGACAAAAGTGCAACAGAGGCAAGTGACACAGTGTAGGAAAACATAGAATTGTGTAGTTTTTTAACTGGAGAAATTGGGGGTTGTGGGGTCTTTTGTGCATCCAATGGTTGGGAAAATGGTGTGGGATATGTAATGACCTGAATATTAGACTGTAAATCATCTTCTAACTCAGAATCTAAAATATTTGAATTGAGGTGGAAAGACCTTTCAGAAGACATGTCAGAAGCTAGTAAAAAGCGACTAGTTTTGAAAGTAGCCCTTGGACGAAATGATTGAAGATTGTTCCAAGGAAGAGTTGGAGATTTCTTATTCTGATATATCAAAATGTGAATCAATATCAGAGACATCATAATTATATTTCACTCTAGCACTCAAAGCATAAACATGATTACCTTTGGGAGAGGCTTGGAGACGGAGTTCTTATTCTACAACAAGCTTTCCTTGTTCTTTCTTTGCAAAGTCAGGAACATCTATGTTATGTTGTTCAAGCATTTTGGCCATGATGTCCAATTTCTTCTTGAATCAATATTTCTCAGGATGAGTTCCTTTGCAGCAATAATAACACTTGGGCTTCTCCTTCTTCATCTTCTTGTATTTGGAATCTCCATCAGAATCCTCTTCATTTGACAATATCTTTTGTTTGGATTTGTTATTCTTGAAACTCTTTGCTCCATGAGAAACAAGTGCAAAGTCTTTGGAGGGTGATTTATCCCTCATTTGGACCAGCTTGTCCTTCTTCTGAGTGAGTAAATCAATGAATGCATCCAAGGTTGGCATCTTCCACTTGGGAACTGCACATCTTGTAGAATGAAATGGTGAAGATTAATTGCTCATCCTTTTTCTATATGCCACATTGCTTGAGTTGAAGCACTAGGTCCTTGAATTTTGAGATTAACTCCTCCATAGAATCAAAATTACTTGGACTAAGAGAGATCAGCTCAATCTCCAATAAATGACCTCTGAGCTCGTCCTGCTTTCCAAACAGAGACTCTAGGTTTGTCCATACTTCATTTGGAGTGGATAGAGAATCAATATGGAATAGAAGATTTGGAGATACAGAGAGACAAAGTAACCCATAAGATTCATCAAGCCTATTAAACCATTTGGATTTTAATGCAACATCTCATGGCTTAGTTTCAAGCCCCATAGTGACTCTATACAATACTTTACTCCAAAGCTAGATGATCATATGTGCCTTCCAGTCAAAGAAATTGAAGGGAGTGAGAGTCACAGATTTGGATTGATTTTCCTCCATAATGATGTTCTCCTAGTGATGAAAATACCTGCAAAAATCACTATTGGAAATTTCTTTGAATCAATCTAGCTTTGATACCATGTGAGATTTTCAATTTTTAGGAACTAGATTCATAAGACAATTTCACATGGAATATTTTAGACAATAAGAGAAGAAGAATAGAGAGAATAAATTGTGGAAATCACTCTGTATATTATTCATTGATATGATGAAAATATATAATACATCCTCCGTGGATAAAATCGAATTCCTTTGAGGCAATTAGGAAAGAGCAAAAAGAAAAGTCTTAGAAAAGACAAAAAACCCCCTAGGTGACAAAAGCAGTTTCCAAAACTGTACTAGAGGCTCACTAATTGTCTAAGTATGGTATGGAAGCTCATTAGTGAGGTAAATATAATGTGTTTATGGCTTTAGAAGGTCATATATGATGTGTAGGTCAAATTGGTCAAGTGGAAAAATATTCTAAGTCAACTAGCTTTACCTTTTCCACTAGAAAGGAAAAAAAACAAGGCAAAGCTAATTAAATCAGAAAAGAACCTTCTAAACCATAAATGGAAAGAAAAAACATAGAATCCAATGAAATCTTATCCAAAATATTCTCTAAGGCTCCCTAGTGACTTAGGATGGCAAGTGGTCCACTAAAATACAAAATTGTCCTATTTTACCTAGTCAAAACTTAGGAAATTAATCATAAATGATTAATTAACTTATCCTAAGTCTAGAATGACATAGTGTCTTTTTTAAATATTCCAACATTGTTTGGTAAAAAAAATTAAGATTATCTATTTGCCAAAATTATACATTTTAGAAAGAATTTACGAGGCCTAAATATGTCATGTTAAAAGCTAAACTTAAATCATATCTTACCTTTGCAGTTATTCCTACCTTGCTACATGTGTTGGTGATGTCATCACTATCTATAACTAGAATTAACACATCGCCATTCTTGCTTTCATTTTAGATATTAGAGTCATGAGTACATATTTTGAATCCCTACTCTCCAAAGTATATTTCAATTTTAATGTACCATGCCTAGGGATCCTAATTCATCCCATAAGAAGCTTTCTTCCATTTGCATATCAGAGGTTCCTTCGTTAGAACCTAAAAGCCATGAAATTGGGACATGTATACTTATTCATTTAGAAAACTATTGAGGAAGGATTTCTTCACATCCATTGAATCTAGTTTCTAGGTGAAATGTGTTGCCATGGGCAGAACCAAGCACACTGTAGGCATTTTTGCAATAGGAGCAATTGTCTCCTCATAGTTAATCCCATTCCTTTTGAGAAAATCAATTTACGACCAACCTTGATGTATGCTTGTCAAAAATTCCATCTTCCTTATAGTTGAATTTATAGATCCATTTTCAACAAATGGGTTTCTTTCCTGGAGGCAACATTGTGATTTCCCATGTTTGATTCTTTAGTAAAGTTTCATGTTTGGCTTACCACCAAACCCTAACATAATAATTGAATTCCATTGTTGTATCCATAACAATGTTTGAATTAGATCTGCTTCTTGAGATAGATAATATATATCCCTACCTCTCAAATACTCAACCAAAAGTACTAAGAGTCTATACTCCTCACATATCCCACCCAAGGATCTTCACCCACTATAACTCTTTGAACATCTGACACTTTCCAGACTAGTCATTTGCCAATAATTGGGAAAACTAAAATTGCTTCTTTCCAAAGTATATAACCATTCATATGTGATTGGGACACATTGGTCTTACATGTCTGATAGGTGTGGGTTCCATGTGTCCAATACATGTATTTTTCCAAAATATATATACCACACAATTCATATAGGAAGAATCTCCATATCATTTGGGGCTATAAATGTGTTCAAAAGGGTGTTAGATGTAGCCAATGAAAACTTTAGTAATTATTCTTTTGTATTTATGTTAAATTGTTCAATGAACAACATTAAATGGAATGCCACATGCATGATGCAATGGGTAATTCCACTCTCATATTCTTCTCTTCTCCATTGTCAACAATTTTACATAATGTTTTGGTGTTTAATCCATTTTGAGAATTTTCGACATTAATTGTCACTTTACTATTTTGATAATGTTAAAAGAGGCATGCTCCTTCATTTATCTTTTCCTGTAATAGATCAAGCTTTCTCTCTCTAAAGGTTCATAAAATATTTGGTTGATAATTTATTGCAAAATTTATTGAAAATGGGCTTCAACTGAGTATATGGGCCGACATAAGGGTACTTGCTAAATATACAAACCCATCTGGAAATTTTTGAACCACCACATATTCCTCCACTGTTTCTCTCTATGGGATCCTTGAACACGACCACTAACTATTTCTCTTTATTTCCTAATTGAGGAAAGTGAAGCAAGTCATTTAGGGCATAGGAGAAAAATAGAAAAAACTTAGACACTTGGATTTTCCATTATTTGTTTTTCTTCGACATTTGAAGATATCCTTACCTCAACTGGATTTGAATCTTTCTAAGTTGGACACTTGGATTTTCCATTGTTTGTTCTTTGTTCTTTGAATATATCCATAATACAAGTGGATTTGCATCTTTTTGAGTTGTGATGTTGATTGGATCTGTATTGGTTCCTTCACCATGAGTTGGATTTTATGACTAAATATTTGTCTAGTTCAATCAGACTAGTCATTGTTTCTTTAGTAATTGATGCTTTCTGTTTCTTATTCCCGATTTTGCGAAAATAGACTTCTATGCTTGGAAACTACAAAAAACCCTTCTTTTCATTTTGGTTATGTGCTCATATTATTTTCTTCCAAATGAAAAACTGTGACATGCTAAGATTTGGGAGTTTTTTTTTTGCAAATTATGATGAAAAATGAAGAAAATGAAGGTATACACTTCTAGAGAAACAATTAGTTGTGGAGGCCTCATGGGATCCTATGTATAATCTTTGTAATATCTTAAAAAAAATGGATCACAACTTCCTTTGAACAATCGAATCTTGGATCATCATCATCATAAAATCCATCCTTAAAGCCAACAACATCCTTCATCCACTCAATGCATCCTTCAAAACAATAACCTTTCTTTCCTTGTTCTTGATTAAGAAAAAAAATGAAGTTTTCCAACCAATTTAGCTATTTGGCACAATCCACATTTAACTTGTCTTGTGTTTGCATCTTTGCATATACTTTAAAGTTTGATGATATGTGTGCAATATGCACTTGTTAGGAACTAGATAATCCCTCCAATGTTGTAAATATTATAGAACGGTATATGTAATGTACCAACCATGACCGATGATACACTAACTAACTCTCCTACAAGACTCAATGAAAAACAATGAATTCTAGTGACTAGTTTCATTTTAGGTAGGAAAAATCAAAGTATTATGGAAGGGATGAGGAATATGTCATCTGATAGAACCTTTGCACAAAGTACTAGGACCATTAATGTTTTGAACATCAGCGAGGCTGAATTCTACTCCAATGCTCCTAGGCACCCTAGCATATGCAAACTAGAACTTCAACTAAGCATTGAATGAGAATAAAGGTTGAGGGATTTTGACTTAGGGAGGATAAATAACATTAATTTACAGTCAATTGAAAGCCTAGGTTCTCTCTAGCAAGTTTGGGAAGGTTGTGAGGAGGTCTCACAAACATATAAGAAAAAATGCCTTCCAAGATTGCACAACTAGGCCAAATTCAGGAATTCCCAAACAATCATGAAGGCTCAGGAATTTATGATATTAAACTTGGATTGAGTCATTTAGAATCTTAATTAAAATCAGAAATAGAAATCACTTCATTTGTACCAATACTCATTCATTTTCCAAACAAATTCTAGAAACTAGCTCTTTTTCATTGAAATCTAGACTAGGTGCAAGAAGAGGTATTGGAATCAGATTTGTATTCAGTAAAACTTTAGAATTGAAATAAGAGTTCTATTATTACATTCATATCAGTAATTAGTAGATTATTCATACATCAGATAGTTCTCAAGAATAATATACATCATATTTTGACACTTGGTATCTCAATGGCCATCAATGTTCAATAGTAATACAACTACATGGCGGATTCGAGAAAGTTGAACGGTGCACTGTGATTCACGTGAGCCTGGCTCTGTGCCTGTGCAATCCTTCAGCCTCTATGCCTAGGGAACTTTCCTTGAGCTCCCTCTATCTTTGATCCGTCTTCTACCCTTCTGCAACTTGAGCTTCGTCACCGTTTCTATGGCCTCAGGAGGAGGCCCTCCCCTCCCCTCCGATATTCCCAATTTATTGAAGCTCGTTGCTACTCAGGGGAAAAATGTTAAATTTTGCGCATTAATTCACAATACTCTAGGATCTTTACTGAGAGAATAACATATACAGTATATCAATGCATGACAATCACAATAAGCATCACAAGAATCAAAATCACGAGAGACAAGAGACACAGAGTTTCCGTGGGGAAAACCCTAAGGTGAAAAACCCCACAACTTCCTCAGAGATAGAGAGAGCAATGGCTCAACCAAAGTACAACCAAAATACACTGAGATAGTCTCCTAGTAGCAGATGATCCTCCTCCTCACTAGTGCGCCACTTTCTGAGTGAGAGAAGTGTGAGTTTCCGAGTGATACAAATAGAGATCTCCCGATCTCTATTTATACTAACCTGTTTTCCCAGTGACCTTATCGGGCCGACTTGTCTAGCTAGGCACATCCACAATATAATATATATTTCAGGGCTGACCCCACACATGGTGGTCTAATAACCCGTCGCCAAGTACACACACTTGCGACACTTGTCAATACACATGACGACACTTCCTTATAGAGGAATAACACATCTCTTATAAGGGTACAATAAATATATATGAAATACATTCCAAAGTTACATATACATCAACACTCCCTCTTAACTAGGAAGATATTTCTCGACACAGTTCTGCTAGACAAGCCTTCTTCTCGGGATCATCGTCATTGATGCATCGTCATCATCATCGTCACTACTGCTGCTATCTCAACCAATCTTTGACTCTACTCGTCATAGGAATTTCTACAGAGCCAATCCTTTTTCATACTGGATGTAGGCCCACCACCTATAGGTCTTCATCATCACTGGCCATACTGTGGAATCCTCATGACTAATTACGTGAGTCAAAAAAACCTTGAAAGAGCATCCCAGGATTGATTACGAGCACACAGCTCAACCTATCGGATCTCCCAGGATCTTTTACATGTTACTACACAACCTGTCCATGGCCACAGAGTGTCACAAAGCACAACCCAGATGCACACACACAACACTTACACTCAATGGCATGGGAGGACCAACCTACCACCATCCGTGAAGGGCTCATAGCACTTACATCAACGACCATGGGAGAACACATCTGCCACCATGTCGGAAAGGCCCTGCACTTACATCAACGCACATGGGAGAACACATCTACCACCATGTCGGAAAGGCTCTGCACTTACATCAACGCACATGGGAGAATGCATCTACCACCATGTCAGAAAGGCACTGCACTTACATCAACACACATGGGAGAACGCATCTACCACCATGTCGGAAAGGCTCTGCACTTACATCAACTCACATGGGAGAACGCATCTACCATCATGTCGAAAAGGCTCTGCACTTACATCAACGCACATGGGAGAACGCATCTACCACCATGTCAGAAAGGCTCTACACTTACATCAACGCACATGGGAGAACGCATCTACCACCATGTCGGAAAGGAACTGTGCATCTGTGTCTTCGAAACTCATCACACATAATCCAACTGATTATGCACTGTATCCACCTGATACATATGATCATCCTGATCATCATCACTATACCGTCCTGGTACATATCATCTGGAGCAACATCCTGAAGCTTGTCATCATGATCATCCTGATCATACAATGCATCTACCTGATGCATACCAAGTATCTACCTAATACATATCATCATACATGATCCACCTGATCATACAGTGTATCCACCTGATACAAATACAAATACATGATACATATCACCATACATGATCCACCTGATCATACAATGTATCCACTTGATACATATAGAGATACATGGTCCAAGCATCCAACATGATGCATATGCAAAATACATACAAATGATCCAACGGATCATATCCATCATCCAACATGATGCATACATACATATACATATAAATGATCCAACTGATCATATCCAACATCCAACATGATGCGTACATACATATACATATAAATGATCCCACTGATCATACAAAGCAGAAACTAGAACATCATCCAGCGCTTACATCCACAGCCATGTGAAGGATCCTCCTTCCAACATGCTTGGAATGGATTTAGCAAATGTGTCCATCACTTCTTCCTCGAAGTGTCCTCAATCTGAAGAACACCCAGCCTCTCCTTGAAGTACTCAAACTTCACCCTAGCGAGTGGCTTTGTCAGCACATCTGCAATCTGCTCGTCCATCGCAATATACAGGAGCTTCACAACTCCTCTCTGCACCATATCCCTGATATAGTGATATTTGATCTCTATGTGTTTCGACCTGTCATGAAACATTGGGTTCTCAGACAACTTCACACAACTCTGGTTATCGCAAAAGATACTAGTAGCATCCAATGGGAGATCAAATAACTCAGACAGTAGCTTCCATAGCCATACTGCCTCACAACTAGCTGAACAGGCTGCAACATACTCTACCTTAGCTGTACTCAGTGCTACGTAGGACTGCTTCCTGCTAAACCAAGAGATCACACCTGATCCCATACTAAAGCAGCACCCATATGTGCTCTTCCTATCTGTAGCACTGCCATCCCAATCTGAATCAACATAGCCCTGCAGGTTAAACTTTTGATTCGCTTCATACTTGAGCCCATAATCCACTGTACCCTTCAGGTACCTCAGAACATGCTTTCCAGCAACCAGGTGAACACTCCTCGGATCTGTTAGGAACTGACTCAATGTGTTCACAACAAAGCAAATATCTGGTCTCGTGTTCGTCAGGTACATCAAGGACCCAATCATCTGACGATACATAGAGACATCAACCGGCTCAGATGAAGCATCACATAGAAGCTTCAGGTTCGATGCCATGGGTGTGGCCATGGCCTTGCAATCCATCATCCTGAATCTCTTCAGGATATCTACTATGTACTTTCCTTGACCAAGGAAGATCCCACCTGCATTCTGCCATACCTCCATACCTAGGAAACAATGCATCATTTCCAAATCTTTCATATCGAACTCAGCATCAAGCTTCCTCTTAGTATCTGCAATCAATCTGTCATCTCCTGTTACAAATAAGTCATCCACATACAGAAGTAGAATCACAGGATTTCCTTCCTCAGCCTTGTAGTAAAGGTTGGAATCCGCTTTACTTTTGGTAAAGCCCAAACTAGATAGGAAACTGTCCATCCTTCCATACCAAGTTCTGGGAGCTTGCTTCAATCCATACAAGGCTTTGTTCAATCTGCACACATATGACTCCCTGTCATGTATTTCAAAACCGAGTGGTTGCTCCACATATACTTCCTCTTCAACTACACCATTCAAGAAAGCAGTCTTGACATCCATCTACTGTATTTTCCATTTCATTGCTGCAGCCAGGGCAAGTACTGTTCTAATGGAAGTATACCTGGCTACAGGTGCAAAATTTTCTTCATAATCTATTCCCTCTTTCTGAGAGAAGCCACGAGCTACGAATCTTGCCTTGTATTTCTCTACACTGCCATCTGCAGCATGCTTGATTTTGTAGATACATTTGGAAGTCACAACAGACTTCCCTTTAGGTCTTGGGACAACATCCCAAACATCATTCTTCATTATTGATTGGTATTCCTCAACCATGGCATCCTTCCATTCTTTTTTTTCCGTTGCTTCTTCATAAATGGAAGGTTCTTTGTTCATAATGTCACAGAGTAAAGCAACATAGCTGGTATGTGATCTGGTTCTCTTCTTTGCTCTGTGTTCTTCTGGAATGCCAAATCTTTATGCATCTTGAATGAGCTCTCTAGCCCATGCGGGTTTCCTCTTGTGAGAGTTATCCTTATAGGGTGGATCTACAGGTTCTTACAGATCTTCAAACTCACGAACAACTTCTAGAATTGCTTCAGTCATGGTAGTGTCTTGAAATCTAGTTTCCTTAGGTTCTTCATAAACTTCGATGGGTGCCTTCCTTGATTTGATGAATGCTAAGTTTTCATCAAATGTTACATCCCTGCTGACATCAATCTTCTTGAACCCTGGAAAGTATATTCTGTAAGCCTTCGAGCTTTCACTGTAACCCACAAACATACCCTTCTTTCCTGAAGGATCTAGCTTAGTCCTCTTTTCCTTTGGGACATGTGTGTATACTGGACAACCAAATATTTTGAGATGGCTGACTTTAGGTTTCTTACCAGAATAGACCTCTTCTGGTGTCTTGTTGTCCAATATCTTGTGGGGTGTTCTGTTCTAAACATATACAACTGTTCTAGCCACTTCTTCCCATAGATGCATAGGTAGATCCTCGTCATGCAGCATTGCTGTTGCTGCTTCCATGATTGTTCTATTCTTTCTTTCTGCAACTCCATTTTGTTGAGGATTATAAGAAGCAGTCAACTCCCTCTTAATCCCTGAATCACTACAAAGCTTCTTGAAGTCACCTGAGGTGAATTCTCCACCATTGTCGGATCTGAATGTTTTGATTCTCCATCAAGGTTTTGAATTCCTTGAACTTATCAAACACCTCATCTTTGTTCTTCAAGAAGTATACCCAAGTCTTCCTGGAGAAGTCATCAATAAATGAGACATAGTAAACATACCCACTTAGAGAACTGGATGACATAGGACCACTTACATCTAAGTGGATGATTTCCAGGATATCCTTTGCCTTGCTTTCACTACTTGGGAAAGCCTTCTTAATGTTCTTACCTTTTGCACATCCTTTGCAAACACCTTCATGTTTGGTCTTGATTTTAGGAAGACCCTCTACAACCTTGCTTGCAATTGGAAGTGCCCTATAATGCATATGAGCAAGTCTTCTATGCCAAAGTTCACTTGGCTCCATGGATTCATGCACCATGGCATGTTCAGGTTGTCCCTTCAATTTATACAAACCTCCCTCTTGCTCTCCAATCACTACTGCATCATCTATGGTATTTCCCTTTGGCCACATTAGGACTTGGCCATCCACAAATGCAACCCTCATACCTCTTGCATCCAATGCAGAGATGGAGAGTAAGTTCTTCTTGATCCCAGGTACATAAAGGACTTATTTCATCTTCAAAGATTTTCGAGAATCTAGGTTGTAGGAGGCTTCACCACTTCCTTTGATTGGGTATTGATAATCATCCCCAAGTTTCACCTTATGGGGTGATTCATGTTCAGATAGATTCACAAAAGATTCCTTAAACCCAGTCATGTGTTTGGAATCCCCACTGTCAATTAACCAATCATTACAACCATGGGAGATAGTACCTGTGAGAGTAGAGATTAGAACATATTCTTCTTCACTTGATGAGTCATCATCACTATCATCACTTTCTACCCTAGCCTTCTTCTTGGGTGGTTCATCATCTTCAGCAGCATGAGCATGATATCTTTTCTTACTGCCCTTCTTCTTCTTGGTGTTGTTGTTGTTTGGAAGCCCCACTGTCAATTAACCAATCATTACAACCATGGGAGATAGTACCTGTGAGAGTAGAGATTATAACATATTCTTCTTCACTTGATGAGTCATCATCACTATCATCACTTTCTACCCTAGCCTTCTTCTTGGGTGGTTCATCATCTTCAGCAGCATGAGCATGATATCTTTTCTTACTGCCCTTCTTCTTCTTGGTGTTGTTGTTCCTTTTGTTCTTGGGACATTCTGAAGAAAAATGACCTTTCTCATTACATGTGAAGCATCTGAGATCTTTCTTATCTTTATGTTGATGATAGTGTGAATATTTCTTGGTATGAGAGTGCTCTCTCTTTGACCTTCCTTTCTTGGTGTAAACTGTGAGAGCTTGATATTCACTTCCCATCTTTTCTTCTCGAGCCACAAGCCTTGCTTCTTCTTGAGAACATTCTTCCGGCAATCTGTTGAAGGAGATCAACTTCTTCCTTGCACAAATTCCTTGAATAAAGGAATCCCATGACCTAGGTAGGCCATTTAGAGTGGTCATCACAACTTCACCATTCTCCACCATTTCATCTCCCGCTTCCAGTTGTTTCTTAATCTGGGAGACCCTATAAAAATAAGATTGAATAGTTTCTCCATTCTGAAAATTTACTCCTTTCAATTGGTTCTGTAGGGTCATCTTCCGATTTATGTTCTTCCCTTCAAATAGCTTGGTCAAAGAGTCAAACATCTCCTTGGGTGTCTTTAGAGAAGACACATAGGGTATGAGATGGTCTTTGATAGAATCGGCAATGATTCTCTTTGCCTTGACCAATTTATTCTTATGCAATACTTTAGCCTCTTCATCCTCTGGGATAGGGGTGTCTTCTTTTACATATGATTCCAACTCATTCTCTTCCAGGATTAACCCAATCCTATACTTCCAAGCTCGGAAGTTATCATCCCCTTCAAGCTTATCCTCAAGCTTGGTGTGGTGAGACATCTTAAAGAGTACTTCAAATGGAAATAGAAAAGATTTAGGTCTTACCACTTGAAATGCTGAAAATTGGATCTGGTATCAAATTAGGGTTTGTCGAAAAAACCCTAAAAATTCAAAATGTGAATTTCAACTTTCTGAAAGGATAGAAAGATGTGCCTTGATGAGCTAATCAGTGTGGTGTATTCAGAATTTGAGATCAACAAAGCTTTACCCTTCAGAATTGCCTTTTTGTCCTCTCGGGTTCACTAGGGAGAGCCTTGAATTAGGGTTTGGGTTTCCTGGAGATCTACCCAACCAAAAATATCGATCCAAAGCTCTAAACTTCGATTTTTGCAAGGAGCTTCCAGCTATGTCTTCGGATTTCAAAAATTCATATTTTTGTGGAAACCCTAATTTTTAGGGCAAATCTGAAAATGCTCAGAATTGAATTCTGATTGGACAGATAGATTCTCCTTGATGAGTAGACTCAATATACTATACTTCTTTTTGAAAAAACATGGAGAAAAACCCAATAAACAAGAAACTCAAGTTTCTGTCACTGCAAAATGTCTTCTTCTCAGGTTAGCTCTGATACCATGTTAAATTTTGAGCATTAATTCACAATACTCTAGGATCTTTACTGAGAGAATAACATATACAGTATATCAATGCATGACAATCACAATAAGCATCACAAGAATCAAAAGCATGAGAGACAAGAGACACAGAATTTCCATGGGGAAAACCCTAAGGTGAAAAACCCCACAACTTCCTCAGAGATAGAGAGAGCAATGGCTCAACCAAAGTACAGCCAAAATACACCGAGATAGTCTCCTAGTAGCAGATGATCCTCCTCCTCACTAGTGCACCACTTTCTGAGTGAGAGAAGTGTGAGTTTCCGAGTGATACAAATAAAGATATCTCGATCTCTATTTATACTAACCTGTTTTCCCAGTGACCTTATGGGGTCGACTTGTCTAGCTAGGTACATCCACAATATAATATATATTTTAGGTCCGACCCCACACATGGTGGTCTAATAACCCGTCGCCAAATACACACACTTGCGACACTTGTCAACACACATGACGACACTTCCTTATAGAGGAATAACACATCTCTTATAAGGGTACAATAAATATATATGAAATACATTCTGAAGTTACATATACATCAACAAAAAATCCACTCTTTGCCTCACAACAGAAGTTTTTGAAGAAAATAAATTGAGATCCCCACGATCGCACTTCCGATAGAGCATCTCTGCAGAACATCCCTCAACCTTTCGAATCGAGGATTGATAGGCCAATTTACAGGCTTATGGCCCTCTCCAAAATCCGATGAAATTTGGGTGCAAAATAATTGGAGACCATTGATCTCAGAAGAAGTAAATTCTTACATATAGGGGAAAGTATTCTTCACATTCGTATTAAAAAAAAAGCAATATCGCGAGCTAATATTCAGGAATGGACCATACTTCATGGGGCCACAAGGACTATACGTGAATAAATGGAACCCATACTTCGATCCATCTCAAGATATCCCATATGCAATCCTAGTTTGGGTAAGACTCCCGCATTTACCCATTCATTCCTAGAACTCATAATCATTAGAATACCTCGAGAATACTCTCAGAAAATACATAGTAGACCGAAAAGATCAGTATTCATGCTCAAGGATCTACGTTAATGTAGATATGGAACATGGTCTCCCAGAAGAAATAAACCTCAAAGTGGCAGATTAGTCCCATATTTATGAATTATACTACAAGCAAATCCCTTTCGAATGCAGGTATTGCCACGAATATGGGCACTTCGCTCGATCATGCAAGAAGAATCCTGCAAATACAGAGGCAAGAATAGAAAAAGAGCAATGGAAAGATGCACAAAAAAATTCTAGATTGGGATCAAAAACCTCATCAAAAGGACAAAGTTCAAAGAAAGTAGAATACCAATATCAAAATCCTATGGATACCAACAGCAGGAATAGATACAAAGTTCTCGAGATGCCAGAAATCCAAGAAACCCCTGAAGCCCCAGAAGAAGGGGAAATCCTTGAGTAACAGGAGACTCAGCAAGCATCCCAAAGCCATGAATATCCAAAATACCTTCAGCCCCAAAAAACCCCAAGCCCCAAAAGGAACAAAATATCCTATGCAGATGTAACAAAATTCAACTCATCAGCCTCCCCTGCATCTTCGAAATAATTCATCGACAAATCATCCAAAAAGCTTGGACAAAAAACAAGCAAAGATCTAAGGGAGGAAGAAGCAGAATGCGAGAAAACCCAAGGATCTCAAGCAACTATCGATATGGCCTTCAGCAAGAACACCCAAGCTAGAATAACAAAAAAGAAAATATGAGACCCAGCATGAGGAAGGTCCTCCTCCACCCACAACAGTAGAGAATGAAGTTGGTCCCTTGGAATTGCAAAGGTTTATGCAGCCCCAACAAAATAGAAGTAGTCAAATATCTCCAAAAAATTGACATGCTAGATATCCTCCTACTCCAAGAGACCAAAATCGATGAAAAGGTCGTCCTAGCCATAGGAAATGAAAAATGGAAGAAAAATAACAGAATTGTTGTAAGCGCTAGAGGGGACTCCGGTGGCCTAGAAACCCTATGGTCTTCAGATATCTTCCAACTGCACAAATCCTATGTCACTCAGCATTGGATCTATACAGATCTCACTCACATTCCAAGCAACAAACAAATTTCACTCTTCAATATGTATGTCCCCAATCTATACTCCGAAAATAAAGAGTGTTGGAAATTCCTCGAAGACTTCCTAGATGCATATGCTCCACAAAACCTAATTTTAGCTGGAGATATGAATATTACTCTATCCACAACTAAAAAAAAGGGGAGGTATCATTGCAAAGGATTTATTAAGATCTTAAGTAGAAGCCCTCGTGCAAAGATGGGATCTACTTGAAATTAAACCCAAGAGAGGGATTTATACCTGGTCCAACAAGTGCTTGGGAAAAGGAAATATAATGGCTCGAATATTAGACATGTTCCTCATCCAAAGCAACCTTCTGACAGACAGACAAACTACCATCTCAAAAATAATGGAAAATCTAGCTTCATATCACAAGCCAATCCAACTCCATTTTCAAGAAAATGAAGATCTCGGTCTGATCCCCTTCATATTCAGTCCTCAATGGCTATACCATACCATCTTTAGGGAAATTCTAGATAACTCCTTGAAGACCCTTGTCTCTGGCTCCCCTGGATTCATTTGGGAGAAGAATCTCATCATAACCAAAAAAGCACTAAAAGAATGGGACAAATCCAATTTCCCCCCACCTTCGAATTTCAACAAAAAAATAGTTGACGAATTGGAATCCATCCAAACCCTTCAGGAAGAACATCTAATTGAAATCTCCACGCTTCAGCAAGAAGTCAAGCACTAGATCAAGGCCTATCAATATTTTCGTAAAGAAGAGGAATTATGGAGATTAAAATCTTAAAGTACTAAGTTGGCTCAAATCCGGTGACAGAAATACTTCTTACTTCCACAAGCAAACCAAAGGCAGACAACAAATTAACTACATCTCCGAAATCAAAACTGAAGATGGCTCGATTGTCAAAGGGTACGAGAATATCAAAACTGGAGCGCAAAAATACTTCTCCAATCTATACACTGAGAATGACAATGATGAACAAGAAGGAGAGAAAATACTCCTTGATCATATCCCTAAAAGCATCATGCAGGAGGACAACATTGATCTGCTCAATCCATTCACTAAACAAGAAGTCATCAGCACTATCTGATATTTTGATCTTGACAAAGCACTAGGACCTGATGGATACTCAATACATTTTTACATTATATTAATATTGACTATATGAGAATGGTCAAGAGCTTCCGTTCAAAAGAAAATATTAGCGGCTGTACCAATTCCACTTTCCTTGCACTTATCCCCAAAGAGATGAATCCCATCTCCTTCAGCAGATTTGGCCCAATCTCCTTATGCAACGCATCATACAAGATAATATCCAAGATGCTAGTAAACAAAATGAAGCCCCTCCTTACCAAAATTATTTCAGACAATCAAGGAGGTTTCTTGGAAGGAAGACAATTCCTCAACAATGTCATCCTCGTACAAGAATCCATTCACTCCAACAAGATTTGCAAGGAAAAAGGTATGTTAATCAATTTCGACATGGCCAATGCATTCGATCATGTCAAATAATCATTCCTTCTTAAAGTCATGGAAGCGTTTGGATTCAGAGAAACCTTTATAAGATGGATCTCAGCCTACATAAGAGGGCCTTGGATTTCCCCCTTGGTCAATGGTCGTCCCACCAACTTATTCCAAGCCACTCGTGGAATCCGATGAGGATTTCCCTTGTCCTCCTTTGTTTACATTCTTTTGGCTGAATACCTAAGTCAGAAACCGAATTATGATCTCACCAATGGCTCCCTACATGGCCTCAATCTCGCCTCTAATTCCCTTCCTCTCAATCGTACCCTCTTTGCTGATGACTCTCCCTTATTGGGAGGAGGCTCTTCCATCATTGCATGAAATTTAAAATGAAACTTGGCCTAGTATTGCAACGCCTCTGGAGGCAAAATCAATCTTCATAAAAGCCCAGTCTATGACTGGAACTTGAACGTCTGTGCAACAAATATTGGTAACATCCTTGGAATCAAATTTCACAAAAAATGGGATAAATTTGAAAACTTGGGCCTCCCAATCACTTAGAGACACAATGTCTGGAATGTGGGATGAAACCATCAGCAAAATTAAGTCTAAAATAAGAAATTAGGGAGGACAATGGCTCAACAAAGCTGGGAAAATGATATTAGTAAAGGTTATTTTATAATCTCTACCAATATATCAATCCTTTATCCTACTGGCACCTAAAGGAGTCTCTGAACAAAGAAGAAAATTATTGAGAGAATTCCTTTGGATAAGAGGAAAAAACAATAAGAACAAAATTCACTTGGTGAATTGGAGCACTACAAAGCAATCAAAGTTTTCGGGTGGCCTTCAAATTCATGATACCCTCCAAGCAAACTTGGTGATGGGTGGAAAATTTCTATGGAAAATACTGCATAACGAACATAACTGAGTTAGTCAAATGCTCATAAATAAATATCTAAATGGAAACAACTTAATATGCCTTGATAGCAAGCCCATTTCCAAAGGATCTTTGGTCTAGACATTGTGCAAAGCAACTTAAAAATTATTCATACAAGAACTTTATTGGGTTCCTGGTGATGGAACAAAAATCAATATCTTTTCTAATAAAATAATGGGAAACAACCCGCTCCAGAATATTCATGAGCTGCACGACATTGCTCATTGGCTCAAATAACAAAGCATCAATACGTTGAACGATTCCATCTCCTGTAACACCTCAGGTGCATGGTAGAGCTGGAAGAATCTCTCAATCCATACCAACCTTGAATCTTCCAGGATCCTCTGCATTGAAAAATTGAACAGTTGTGCCCCTACACATCTCCAAGACAATGATGATCGTGGATGGGGTCCAAAAGGAGACTACACCACTAAACTTGGCTTCAATGCTCTCCAAACTCATGAAGCCCCAAGAAAAATCCTTTGGAAGCTAGTTTGGAACCCCTTTCGACTTCCCAAAATAATTTTTTTCATTTGTACTCTTTTTCATTGGAAGGTTCTCACCAGAGAAAATTTTATCAAAAGAGGATTCGTTGGGCCACATTGGTAGCCTCTTTGCCATAGAAATTTTGAAATGCTAGATAATATCTTCTTAGATTGCCAGTTATAAAAAATTGTCTGGAATCATATGCTCCACAGTCTTGATATAACCCTACTGACCTACAACACCCCAACCTAGGTTTTCAAGAATTGGAGATCCATCTATCCCTCTCCCCTCTCCAAAAAAAACTATGTCTTCATATCTGGACTACCATCCCCAATTTCACTTGTTGGAAAATCTAAATTGCTCAAAACAAAGCTATTTTCCATGAAATCAATTATTCCCCCATCCAAGTCGATGGACAAGCCAAAAGATTACTTATTGAATCCTTGAAATCATCCAAATTCAAGATGGAATCAAATCTCAGTGATAAATAAATAAACTGGATTGGAACCATTTCCCCAAGCTTGAGTAAAATGAATTATCGAGCTCGTCACCGACCTCCCTAGCAAATCAAGCTTCCCGAATCCGACTTTCAAGAATGGAGAAACAAGAAAAATATGGATATTCTTCACTTTGATGGTGCATCCAGAAGAAACTCTGGCACGACAGGAGCAGGGGGAGTTTTGCTGACCATTGGGGGAACACCGAGAATCAAATATAGATGGGGGCTAGGAGCATGTTCAAACAACTTAGCAGAGGTGCTAGCTCTGCTAAAAGGTTGTCAAATTTCCAAAGAAAAGAGAATACATAGACTATAGGTGTTCGGGGACTCCCTTATAATCATCAAATCCCTTAACTTGAATACAAAGTTCAACAATCTAGCACTAAAAAGGATCGTGGAATGAATTCATCATATCACAAATTCATTTACTCAATTAATATCTTTCCATATAATGCAGGATCTAAATTATGAAGCAGACATGGAGGAAAAAGCTGGAACACGCCTAGAATATGGAAAGATTGAATTCTCCAATGAAGAAACTAGTTATCATCATATACCTTAAAGTACCTCACTTGCACTGATGCTAAGAAAAGGAACTAGAAATCCACCATCCGAATTTTATGTATCATGCATAAGATTTGATATATTTGCTTCAAATTCACAATTCCTAGCTGAAATACTCGACATTGGGAGGCATGCAAGAATCTACAGAACACTGTGCACAGTATTTGATACCCTGCATGTCCTGAAATGTAACATCAATACGCAAATCATGGATGCAGAGCATAAGCGTGACATGCTCACAGAGCTTACTTTTAGAGAACGCACAAAGGATATTACCGTTGACACTCAGCGAATATGGATGCAATGTACCCAAGCACAACTCACTCACAAATGCATAACATGTCCTTCCTCAAATTCATGAAATTCACATCTGAAGGACAGAGCATTCTGCAAATCTCTACAAATCATCAAACGATCATCATTCTAATGAGGGATCAACAAATTGATTCTCAATTATCATCTGCAATCAGTTTAATTCTCATTTACATTATTCTGTTGAATATCTGATCATTGTAACTAGCTGGGTTGGATTCAGCCACATCTCACTCATTTTTTACATTATTATTAATAAAATCTACCTGTTTTAGTTATAAAAAAGAATAAGATACATCAGGAGCAAGCTCTTTCATCAAGAAATACTAGGAAATCACTCATAGATCTACCGAGAAAGCTATCAAATTTCTGTTACATGATCATACTCCACTGGTGTAGACTTCAGGTCATACAATAAACTCAATGAAAATGGATGAATACCATCATTATCTCATAGAAAGCAGGGGCACATCTCCCAGCTTGGACTAGGGGCACATCTCCCAAGTCACTGAGGCACAATTGCACTCACTCCAATTCTCTAACTTTTGAAAGATGTGATAATGGTGTGCTCTCCTTCTTTTATAGATGGAGGATGACTTGACGAGAAAGTCTCCTAGGCTAATGCGCCCTCATGGATGGATAAGGAAAGATTTATTTCATGCTTTTCTCATTTTCTCCTTTACCTTTTCTATCATGCTTTGCTTTTTACTGCTTTTTCTTTTTTTTTCTGCCTTATCCTTCTTTTCTACCTTATCCTGCTTTTCTGAATTTATCGCTTTCTTCTTTTGTGCTGCTCTCTGCTTTTGTGCCACTTTCTACTTTACGCTGCTTTTCCTGAGTTTTTGTTTCTTTTTTGCTTTGTACCATCTTTCTTTCTTTTTCCTAATTTTCTAGCTTTGGATTATTTCACCTATCTTTCTTTGCAAGTCATCACTTTGGTCAACCTTATCCTCTAAGGTGCACTTGTGGAGAATTATCCACTTTATTTCAAAACAAAATTTACTTATTTGATGAAAAATAATTATTCTTAAGTGCATAACAAACTTTATGAAAAATAAACCACACTTCTCTAATTAATTGAATGCCCGAACTATCAAAATTAACCCCAAGTAAATGAACTGGTCTCCTCAACCAAAGGGATTGATTGGATTAGGAAATTAATATAGTAATTATCATTGAGGGGACATGATAGTACTCCTCTCCCAATATTGCTTGTCCTCAAGCAATTTCAAACTGGGATGTTGTAATATGTGTTCTCCTTCCCACGTAGCATCCTCACCAAGTAGTCCTTCCCATTGCACCAGGAATTCAATGATTCTACTCCTTAGCTTCTTCTCTGGTACCTCCAAAATATTTTCGAGAACTAGCAGCAAATTTCCTTCATCATCAAGGGGAATCAATTCTTTTGAAACCTTAACTTGATTCCCTATTTCCTTCTTCAAACAAGACACATCGAAAACATTGTGAATCCTACTACTTGGAGGCAATTCTAGCTCATAAGCCACTTCCCCGGTCTTCCTTAGGAATTGGTAGGGACCACAAAACCTTGGCTACAACTTCTCAATGCACTTATACTTCAATGAGGACTTTCTATATGGCTGCAACCTCAAATATACCAAATCTCGTACTTGGAAGGTTTGCTCCACTCCATGCTTGTCTGCATGCACCTTTTTCCTATTCTGTGCTACCCGCAAGTTGTCTTTGTGAGTTACGAGTATGTCTTGACTCTCTTGGAGCCAATCCTTTTCCTTCCATTTCTTACAATCACCAAATATTATTTCATCAAAAGTGAGTGCATCATATCCATATAGGGCCTTGAATGGTGACATTTCAATTGAAAGATGAAAAGTAGTATTGTAACAAAACTCTCCCAAATGGAGCCAAGTAGTCCATGAATTTTGTTGACTAGTAACATAGTTTCTTAAGTTTCCTTCTGGCCATTGGTTCACTCTTTCTATTTTCCATCATTCTATGGATGGTATCTTGTACTCATGTCCAAACTTGTCCCCACTAACTTGAACAATTCTTGCCAAAAATCGCTGGTGAACTTGCTATCTCTATCATTGATAATGGACTTGGGTATGCCATGAAGTTTGAAGACTTCTTTGATGAAAAGTTCAACCACTTGGATGGATGAAATATTAGTTGTGACAAAAAATAACTGTGCATATTTAGTCAATCTATCAACCACAACAAAAATATTGTCTTTACCTTGGATTTTGGGAAACCCTGTGATGAAATCCACCGATACAGTTTCCCATTTTTGTGCAGGAGTAGGAAGAGGTTGTAAGAGTCCCACTGGAAGAGTATGATCTAGTTTGTTTTGCTGGCATGCCACACATGATATAATATAATCCATCACTTCCTTCTTCAGGTCCTTCCAAGAGAACCTTTCCTTCACTTTCCTATATGTCTTCACAAACCCTAGATTTCTTGCTAGGGGCACATCATGAGAAAACTCTAGGATATTATTCTTTAATGAGGATTCTAGAACTAGAAATATCCTATCCTTATGATAGATAATATCATTGAGAATACTATAAGTATCATCATGAATTAGTCCATCAAATAAATCACAAGAAAATTGATTCTTTGTATACTCTACTCCTAGTTGTGCCTTCCAATCATCATGAAAATTAATCAATTCAAAGGTTGGTTTTCTAGAAAGCGCATCAACTATAGTGTTCATCTTACCCTTCTTGTATTCAATGTCAAAGTTGAATGCTTGGAACTTTCTTACCCACTTTTTTTGCCTATCATTCAACTCCCTTTGGGTCAGGAAGTGTCTCGAACTGTTATCATCAGTCTTGATGATGAACTTACCACCCCCAAAATATTCTCTGAACTTTACTAGAGCATGCATGATGGATAGCATGGCTGCAACTTCCTACTTTCAAAGGCTAGGGGATGTTTGTTTTGCATCAACACTGCTCCAATCCCATTCCTAGAAGCATCACATTCAAGAACAAAAGGTTGAGAGAAATATGGAAGTACAAGAACATGACAAATTGTTGTTCATATTATTTTGACCAATTGAAGGATCCTTTCTTAGTAAGGTCTGTCAATGGAGATCTCAACTTTGAAAAACCTTTGAAAAACTTCCAGTGGTAAGTGTACAACCTAATAAATCCTCTCAATTCAGTGATATTTTTAGGACTTGGCCAATCCACAATAGTTTGGATCTTATCCATGTGAACCTTAACTCCTTTCCCAATCACATGACCAAGATACAAAATCTCAGTCATTCCAATCTTGCACTTCGATAGTTTTTCATAGAAATATTGATCTGCCAAGATTGTTAGCACAACATCCAAATGGTGCAAGTGCTCCTCCCAAGTTATACTATAGATTAAAATATCATCAAAGAAAACAAGAACAAACTTACAGAGCTTCCTTCTAAACACTTTGTTCATGCCGGATTGAAAAGTTCCAGGTGCATTAGTTAGGCCAAAAGCAATAACCAAGAACTCAAATTGCCCATGATGACACCAAAAAGTTGTCTTTTGAATGTCTTCCTCCCGCATACTGATTTGATGGTAACCAAAGCGAAGGTCAATTTTTGAAAAGAATTCGGGTCCTTGTAGTCCATCCATCGGCTCATAAATCCTTGGGATATGATATCTATTCCTAATATTCTTCTTGTTGAGAGCTTTGTATTCTATGCACATGCGCATGGTCCCATCTTTCTTCTTCACAAGGGCTACGGATGATGCAAAAGGACTTGATCTTGGTCTAATGAATCCCAACTCAAGGAGTTCCTTGATGGCTCACTCTATCTCATCCTTGAATATTTTTGAGTGCTTGTAAGGATGGTATTTGATAGGTGATGTGCCTATATCCAAATCAACTCTATTCTCTTGTCCTATATTAGGTATCCTACCATGAGGAAGGTCCCCAAATACCCTCTTATGATTTTGGAGCAATTTCTGAATGTCTTATGGATATTGTGCTACTTCTAAAGAGGTACCATCAATAATGATTAGGCATTCTCCGTCCCACTCAATATTGTCTCCATGCCTCAGTAGGGATCTCATACTATGTGCACTAACCACTTGTTTTGGGTAGGTGTTGATTCCCATCAACACTACCTCCTTTCCATCTTCACCTTTGAAAGTCATATCAGGAATTTGGTAGTATATTGAGTGCTTCCTAATGAAATACAACCATTGTACTCCCAAAAACATGTTAGTATCAACCACGTTCACAACATAAAATGTTTTTGTAATAGTGTGATCTCCTATAGTAATTTGCAATTTAGGAATCCATCTAGAACAATCCCTAGAATGATTATTTAGAATGATAACAGTGAAGCCTCCAAATTTTTCAGTAGGTATCTTCCTTCTTTCAACCAAAGATGAATCAATGAAATTATGTGTTGCTCCTCCATCCACTAACACAATGATTGATTGTCCTTGGACCACTCCTTTGAATCTGAATGTGTGGAAGTGAGGCACTCCTGACAATATTGCATTTTTTCTCACCTTGAGGGTATGCTCTTTTTCTGCAGTCTCATAACCCACTTCAGCATCTACAGGGGCCCCTTCTTGTTCCTCCTCAGCTTCGTGCTCTGATTAAACTTCAATGTAGTGTGCTTTTCCTTTAGCACATCTGTGTCCTGGAACCCATGGTTCCTGACAGGTGAAACAAAACTTCCTTCTTCTCAATTCATCTCTATCTTTGGATTAATTGTCCTTCTTGAAATTTCTAGAACGACCCTTCATGGGTGGACTTTGATTCTTGAATTGAGTAGGAACAATAGTTCTAGGAGGAAATATGGTCCTTTGGATAGAGTCTTTATGCAAATCTCTTGTCCTAATAAATGCATCTTGCAAGGTAAAGTGTCTGTAGGCCTTCACCAAACCTTTAAAAGGTTTTTCTAACCCTTCAATGAAAAACATGATCAATCGAGCTTCTGAGATATCAGTGACCATCAAAGCTAATTTTTGAAACTCGGATATGTAGGCTTTAGAAGTCCCAGTTTGCTTCACATGTCCTATTTCTCTGAAGGTGATTTCAAGATCTCTTCTTTCGAACATTTTTGCTAGTATTATTGTGAACTCTTCATAAGTGGTCACTTGATCATGCCCAAGTGTTTTCAAGCCATGAAAACATCAATCATTGGCTTCACCATCTAAGTGTAGAGTATCCAACTTGATGGAATCTCTCTCAACCATTGGATTCAACTAAAAATATGTCTCAAGCTTTTGAATCCAAGAGTTAGCAGTGCACTTTTGTGATCGATCAAAGTAGGGAAAATAAATCGTACCAATAACATTTCTTAAATCATAGTTTTGATTTCGCTTTCAGAAACTTCCTCTTGAGTTGGTCTTGTACTGAAGATCATAGAAATATCTGAATGGCAAGGCTCTTCTACATTCTTCATTTGGTGTGAGGTACTCAACATATTTATCCTCCCATTAAGCAAGACCTTCATTTCGAACTTGAGGATCATCCCTTTGTTCTTCAGTAAAGTTGAGCATAGTAGGCCTATATTTGGGATGAGATTCCATCTTGAATTCATCAGGGTGATTGTGAGGCCCGGTTATTGAGAAAATAGAACTGCCACTGATCTTCCTTTTGCCATGTGGGGAACCATTGTTGCTCCCCTCTCCATTTTTGCTTCCTAGTAGCTGAGATAAGAACTCTCTAGTACCTTTTTTGGAATGGAAAATATTGTGGGATATGTCTTGTAAACCTTTCCTCATGCTTTGCAAAAAGAGTTTTAACTCATTGTTTTCTTCATTGTGAGACATATCTAACTCTCTTTGTAACTTGCCTTCAGTAGCATTGATTTATTCTCCCTCTTCTTCCTCTGTCAAAGGATCCTTCTTCTTAGAATGTGAATATATTTTGGGAATCATAGAAATATGTCAAGAGCAGGTTTAGAGGACCATGCTTTGATACCACTATAATGTACCAACCAGGACTGATGATACAGTAACTAACTCTCATATAATACTCAATGAAAAATAATGAACTATGGTGACTAGTTTGACTATAGGTAGGAAAAATCAAAGTATTCTGGAAGAGATGAGGAATATGCCAGATGATAGAAAATTTTCACAAAGTATTAGGATCGTTAATCTTTCAAACATCACCCAGGATGAATTCTACTCCAATCCTCCTAGGCACCCCAGCATATACAAACTAGAACTTCAACTAAGCATTGACTAAGAACCAAGGGTGAAGGATTTTGACTTAGGGAGGCTAAATAACATTAAATGGAATTCAATTGAAATCCTAGGTTTTCTTTATCAATTTTTTGAAGGTTCCGAGGAGGTCTCACAAACATATAAGAAAAATTACCTCCCAAGATTGCACAACTCGACCAAATTCAGGAATTCCCAAACAGTTAGGAAGGCTCACGAATTTATGATATTAAGATTATATTTATTAATTTAGCATATTAATTAACAATACAGAATGTAGATCCTCTCTTCTCTTTAAAATCATTCATTTGCCAAACAAATTCTAGAAAATAGTTGGTTTTCAATTAAATCTAGACTAGGTGCGAGAAGAGGTATTGGAATCAGATTTTTATTCAGTAAAACTTCATAATTGACATCAGAGGTCCATTATTACAATCATATCATCCATTAATAGTTGATTCATATATCATATAGTTCTCAAGAATAGGATGTTAGGATATCTCATCATCACTTTTTATGTTTGCATGCATTTTGCATGCGGTCATGCATTTGCATGCATCCCAGACATCAGTGAGGTGTCACCCAACACCTAGTCCCTAGTTTGATATCTCCAGGAGATTCTTTCCATTCAGTTCTATCCCTCCTAGTCAGTGATGTGCCCTCTTTTCACCTACCACATGTGAAAGGCGCCCTTTCTCACCTACCACCAGTGACACTTCAGTCAGTTAGCTTGATTTGTGGATCTTTCCTTGATTTACGGACTGATTGACTAGTTAGCTAACCAAAACACTCTGTTGGACCTCCAGTGAGACTAGATTGCCAGTTCTGACTCCATTCAGCTCCTCATTCACCCTCCTTGGATTCTCCTTCACTCCATTAGTGCTCCATGTGCCAGTTAGACCTACCTACATTCAATTAGACTCAGTTTGACACCTGGTTGACCGTTACTTGTGCATTGATGACCCCACTAATCTGATGATGAGGACTCCTAGTGGAGCCAAGCTATTCCATGTAAGATATTCGAATGACCTCCTTGGTCAATTTGAATCATTCAGACATTGTGACTGGACATTGTATTGTTTCTACTTCTGAGTTCAATAGAGCACTGCTGCAATTCTCTTGCACAGTTTACACATATTATTCTTGTTCAATTAGATCTGTTGCGCTTCAATTTCACGTGGTATCAGAGCCATGGAAGGGACAAGAATTCTTTTCTGCAGTGATTATTCATAAATATTGAGTGTTTTTTCTCAAAAATATTCCAGTAGTGGCATGCATTCTCTCCCTTGCATTTGCTATTGCTGAAAATTTCTTCCAAGTCCACACCAAAAGCCGAGAATTTCCACATAATTCTTGGATTCAAATCATTGGATCTTCAAGCTTGCTTGATTGTCTTATGCTGGGTGTGATGCAACTTGAAAGGTGTGGGTTGTCGAGATTATAGTTCTTTTTTTCCTTGTGATTTGCAGGTTACTCCTCCTCCATTACATTCACCATTCTTGAAATATGGACACTTCCTCATCAAATCTCCTCACTCCCTTCAACTATTATCAGTGGATTATTATTGTAATAGGGTGACCTTTGGTCTTAGTAACCAGGGCCCTATATTTTATTCTATACCTCATAGTATAGCTTGAGGGGGGGTGTTAGGATATCTCATCATCACTTTTTATGTTTGCATGTATTTTGCATGCATTCATTCATTTGCATGCATTCATGCATTTGCATGCATCCCAGTCATCAGTGAGGTGTCACCCAGCACCTAGTCCCCAATTTGCTAGCCCTAGGAGATTCTTTCCATTCAGTTCTATCCCTCCTAGTCAGTGATGTGCCCTCTTTTCACCTACCACATGTGAAAGGCACCCTTTATCACCTACCACCCATGACACTTCAGTTAGTTAGCTTGATTTGTGGATATTTCCTTGATTTAAGGACTGATTGACTAGTTAGCTAAGTGAAACACTCCGTTGGACCTTTAGTGAGACTAGATTGCCAATTCTGAATCCAGTCAGCTCCTCATGCACCCTCCTTGGATTCTCCTTCACTTCATTAGTGCTCCATGTGCCAAATACACCTACCTACATTCAGTTAGACTCAGTTTGACACCTGGTTGACCATTACTTATGCATTGATGACACCATTGATTTGATGATGAGGACTCCTAGTGGAGCCAGTCTATTCCATGCAGGCTATTCGAATGACCTCCTTGGTTAATTTGAATCATTCAGTCAGTGTGACTGCACATTGTACTGTATTCTACTTCCGAGTTCAATAGAGCACTGCTGCAATTCTCTTGCACAGTTTACACATATTATTCTTTATGCATCTGTTGTAATTGATTTTCTTGTTCAATTAGTGTTAATTTTTCGATAATTTCATTCAATATTATCTAGGATCACTAAGAGAATAACATGTGCAGCATAACAATCATAAACACAAGAGACAATAGACACAGAGTTTCCTCGGGGAAAACGGAGAAGGTGAAAAACCCCACAACTTCCTTAGAGATAGAATAAGCCACAAACCAAGATTACAATGATCAAACCCAAAGAGATGTATCTAGCAGATGTTCCTCCTCCTCCACTTGTGCGCCACTTTCTCTCTTAGCTATGTGATCTTGAGAAGTGAGTGAGTTAATAGAATGAGAGACACAACCTATCTATTTATATAGTGACTTGGCCTTCCAATAACCTAACAGGGCCGACTTGCTAATGAAGTCTAATAACCCAACCATATGACCTAGATAGGGTTGACCCCACACTGGTGGTCTAATATCCCATCAATACAAATGACGACACTTCCAATCAGAGGAATAATACATCTCTGTTGGATATACAATAAAGTACAAATGTAATATATAAGTGAATATCTTCTGAAGTTACAAATACATCAACACTCCCTCTTAAATAGGAAGGTATTCTCTATACATAGGTCATAAATACATATCAGCGCAAGTATTCAATTCTAGAGCTGGATCATCATCACTGGATCACAGAGCATCATCATCATCACTGCTGCTGCACTCGACATCTCAATCACTGGGCTATCTCTGAATTCTTCTCATCATAAGAAGTTCTATAGATCCATCCCTTTTTCATGCTAGTTTTAGGCCAAGCCTCCTGCAGGTCTTCATCATCACTGGCCATACTGTGGAATCCTCAGGACTTATTACGTGCACCAACAAAACCTCGAAAGAGCATCCTAGCTTAGACTATAGGATCTCCCAAGTTATTTTACATGTTGACTATCACAAAACCTTGAAAGAGTGTCTTGCAACTTGCAAGAACTCTAAAGAGAATCCCAGGACTGATTACGAGCTTAATGCTCAACCTATCGGATCTCCAAGGCTGATTACATGTGACCCCCACCACAAAACCTTAAAAGAGTGTCCTACATCCTCCAAGAACTCTAAAGAGCAACCTAGCACAGACTATAGGATATCCAGGGCTTATTACATGTGGTCAGGAAAAATATTTAAAGAGTGTCTTGAAACCTGCAAGAACTCTAAAGAGCTTCCTAGCACAAATTATAGGATCTCTAGGGTTGATTAAATACCTCTAGTAGAAAAACCTTGAAAGAGCATCCTATCTCAGACTATAGGATCTACCAAGATCTTTTCTATGCTACATGCACAACCTGTCCATGGCCACAGAGTATCAACCTGATACTCATGATCATACTGATCATCATCATATAGTACATCATCCTGATGCACATCATTATCGCATGATCATCCTGATCATCGTCACAACATCATCCTGATGCATATCATCTGGAGCATCGTTTTGATACTCATCACATATGATCATCTTGATCAGCATATCATCATCCTGATGCATATCATCTAGAGCATCATCTTGATACTCATCACAAATGATCATCTTGATCATCATAGCATCGCCCTGATGCATATCATCTGGAGCATCGTCCTGATACTCATCACATATGATCATCTTGGTCATCATAGCATTGTCCTGATGCATATCATCACACATGATCCACATGATCATGTAAAGCATTCACTTGATGCATATGATCATCCTAATCAGTATCATGCAGAACATCATTAAGAGCATCATCCTGATGCTCATCACACAGCGCTTACATGCACAGCCATGGGAAGGACCCTCCTATCACCATGCTTGGAATGGATCCTACAAATGTGTCCCATCACTTCTTCCTTGAAGTATCTTCTATATGAAGAACACCAAGTCTCTCTCTAAAGTAATCAAACTTCACTCCGGTTAGTGGTTTAGTCAACACATCTGCAATTTTCTCATCCATCACAACATACAGGAGGTTCACTGCTCTTCTCTGCACCATATCCCTGATATAGTGATATTTGATCTCGATGTGCTTCGACCTGTCATGGAATACTGGGTTCTCTAACATCTTCACACAACTCTGGTTATCACAATAGATATAGGTAGCATCCAAAGGGAGATCAAGTAACTCAGGCAGTAGCTTCCTAAGCCATACTGCCTCACAACTGGCCAAAGAAGCTATGACATACTCTGCTTTGGCTGTACTCAGTGCTACGCAAGACTGCTTCCTGCTAAACCAAGAGATCACACCTGATCCCATATTGAAGCAACACCCTGAAGTGATCTCCCTATCTACAGCACTGCCTGCCCAATCTGAATCAACATAGCCCTCCAGGTTAAACTTTTGATTCGCATCATACTTTAGCCAATAATCAACCTTACCCTTTAGGTACCTCAGAATATGCTTCACAACAATTAGGTGAACATGTCTAGGATTTTTCAGGAACTGGCTCAATGTGTTCACCACAAAGCAAATATTTGGTCTCGTGTTCATCAGGTACATCAAGGATCCAATCATCTCACGATACACCGCGGCATTAACTGACTCAAATGAAGCATCACTTAATAGCTTCAAGTTTGATGCAATAGGTGTGGCCATGCCCTTGCATTCCATCATCCCGAACCTATTCAGGATATCTACTACATACTTCCCTTGTCCAAGGAAGATTCCGTCTGCACTCTGCCACACCTCCATGCCTAGAAAGTAATGCATCATCCCCAAGTCCTTCATCTCAAACTCGGCAGCAAGCTTCCTCTTGGTGTTGGCAATCAACCCATCCTCACCTGTGACAAACAGGTCATCCACATACAATAGTAGTATCATGGATTGCTATCACGTACCCACCCATCCATCCAAGGCAAGGGAGCGAACATGATGCCAATCTATGTGGCTTTTCATAAAAACTCAGCCCATTCATTAGATTCATACAATTAAAAACCATTGTGTGCATATGCAACTCAATTGAATATACATAGCGAAAATAAACAAACCATCCACACACATTTTATATGCATACAACATATCAATATAATCATCAAATTAAACATTGCAGAAGTAAAATACAGAGATAGAAAACACTTATCTTCGTTGTGCAATTGTCCCAAACAACTAGCTATGTCGTTGCAATGTTCCACCCAACCATAGGTCTCTTCCCAGCCTGTATTCTTTCAGCACTCAAAGACCACCCCCGAGATGGGCATGATTCCTACAAGGAAAAGGGGACATTCAAACTCATGCAAAGCCAAATAAACATTTCATCTGAGCCAAGCCAGTCCACAGCTGGGTTTATTAGACTACATTTGAACCCTGGATGCTTGCACTCAAGCTTAAGGCGAAACAATGGATTGGGAGAGGGAAATTCGACCACAGGGAGGAAAATGCTTTCTCCTGTAGGTTCATAAGCATTTAACAGGCAACACAGTCTCAATGGAACCCCATTTCCATTGCCCTTCTTCCCCACTAGTATGTAACACAAAAACACCCTTCCCAGCTAGGAGAATGAAGGCAGACACAGCAAAACCATGGAGGAAAACGCCCAGGTGGCTCCAAACTCGTGAGGGAGGAAGGTTGGTTGATGGATAATGGCTTGGGGAGCAATTCATGGCTCTTTTCTTGCCCAAGAAGCCAAACGTGATTTCCCATGCAGTGTGGCTTTCCCATACCTGAATTTGGACAGCCATACCTCTCTTTTCCCAAGGCATTAACTATCTCAACCAACTCTTGGGAGAAATCAATGATTGGGTACAAAATTCAACATGGGTAGTTGAGGGTTTGATGGGTACTCTCATTGACACTTAGCTTGACTTGATTGGCTCCAAGGGTTTGAATATTTCCCTTTCAATTCCTTGTAAAATCATGCCTCCATCTCTTGTTGCATTGCATAGCTAGTTGTGGGTATTTTATTAAATGTATATTTACAAGATATTTGAAATTCCAATGTGGCTGGCTAGCACGTAAGCCATATGCATCAATAAATCGATGGCGGGCCTTGGCCTTAAGCTCCTCACCATGATTTTATAACTATATTACATCATTTACATTTTAATGCAATGGGGTCAAGATGGGGACGTGACATTCCCCTCCCCTTGGAATAACACCATCCTCGGTGTTCCAACACTTCAGATTATATACCCACTTTACACATGCCTCAAAATTCACAACTGGTGGCAGGTCTGTCCTACGTTTCATCTCTTGAATTTGAACAGTCAGGATCAAGTCCTTTGGATTCCTCAAGCTGCTCCTGTTGGCTTTGATCTTCCATCTCTGCAAGTGGGCATTTCTCCACAGCAATCCCTTCCTTTTATTCACTTTCCAGCTGATCTACAAGTCTGGAATTTTCATGGATCCCATCTTTCTTACCATCCTGGAAACTTGTTGAGGAATATTTCCATCCAAAACAATAGCTTTTAGTCTGCTTTCATGATCAAGGTGCACAAATGGCTCTCACTTTTCTCACTAGCAACACTTGGCTAGTACTAGCTGCAGTCAATGGCTTTCAATGTCTCACCCGTGAGACTCATCATGGAAATTCCTATTAGGACAAGCATAACATAATATTAAAATTAGTCAATTATTTTCCCAGTTGACTTGGAACGTCCATGCTTTACTCATGAGACTTCCACATATTTCATGCTTTCCCAACATACACATGAACTCATTCATGTTCATCCTTTTACAGGAAAATAACTATTTCAACATTCACAATTCATTTCAAGCAATTAAACACAACTTGTTTTCATCTATGACATGCACTCAACAATATTTTGTTTCTAAGATGCATCAGTCAAAAGGAAAGAGAAGAGTAAGAGTTTCCCCCTCTTAGTCTTGTTCCAATCTGGAGCCACACCATCACTTATGGTTCTATGCTCCTTAGCCTCTTCCACTTCAATGTGAATGCTTTCCTTGCCCTTTCTTGGCTATGACACTTAGTGTCTAAGGTCTGTCTAAGGATTTTCAACCAAGGAACCCTTCCCCATTGTTTCCTACAGAACCCTTGGCTGCTAAGACCCACATATTTCCACTAGCACCATCTTTCATTACTGCTCACACTGAGCTCTTTCGGACGATCACATGTCCACATGAATCCTTATGATGCCTTCATATTCCTTGCCTCCAACAATACCTACACTCAAACATTGAATCGATTCACATGTTCAGTTTATTCTCATAGGGTTTATTTCTAAAAAAGAGTTTAAGAAATCATAAACAATCCATATACACATGTATATTCATAAGCAAGAAGCTGCAAGATAATCAAATACTTATCTGTATTGGAGGTATTCACTTTGTTCCACAGGATCCTTCTTTGCTTTACAAGCATTGGATTTCCTGTGGATACAATAATGAATGTTGGGCCAGCACGTAGGCTACTCCACAACCATTCGAATAGGCAATGCCAGGCCAGTATGCCGACTGGGTTTTATCAATTAATTAAGGAATGTTTGGCTAGCACACCGGCTACTCCACAACATCAAGTGGTTAATGCTCCCACTAGCTATTCTCTGAATTTATCGAGCATCAGTTACTCTATGGATTTACCAATACTTTTTATAGCGCCCGACCAGTTACTCTCTGGTTTACCAAGAATTTTATAGCTTCCGACCAGTTACTCTCTGGTTTACCACGAATTTTATAGTTCTTTCAGGGTCCTTGATTTCCTGCAATGCCTAAGGTTTCCAACAAAGAAAAAATAGTGTATCAGCTTAGCTGTTAGAAAACTTATACCTGAAATCTTCATTATTCCAAGCAAGAACTAAATGAAAATGAATACTTATCTGTATTGTGCATTTCCTTTCTGGTCAACAGGATCCTGCTTCGCTTTGCAGGCCTTGGGATCACCTATGGACTTGGATGTTTGTCCAACACGCATGTTGCTCCACAACATCAAATAGTTAATCCCCAACTAGTACACTTTCACGCCGACTGGGTTTACCAAGCATTTGTGGTGCCCAACCAGTCCCATACCTAGTTGGCCCTCTCCATTGCCGAGCCAGCACATTCGTTTGGGTCATCGACCAATGGAAGGAAACTGCACCACCGACCATTATAGGTCAAGGCTCTACCACTCTACCTTAGGCTTGCATCATCCTTTCACTAATACCTCCACAACACCCAATCAAATAATGCGAAACCAGCACATCGACTGGGTTCATTAGGCATGCAACAACCCTTCATCAATACCTCCACAACACCCAAGCAAATAATGCCAAACCAGTACACCGACTAGGCTTATTAGGCATGCAACAACCCTTCATCAATACCTCCACAACACCCAAGCAAATAATGCCAAACCAGTACACCGAATGGGTTCATTAGGCATGCAACAACTCTTCATGCCCATAACAATTCTCCATCCACATAAGGATGGCACTCCTTCTCCCAGGAAAGCCAACGGTTCCCTTTAAAAACTCTATAGGTGGCTTTCTTGACTGCATGCTATCATGTCCCCATGATACCCACTCACACTACATAAAGGTTACCAGTACTCATATAGTCCTCTTGAGCATCCTTTCTTTACTTTTCCTCTGAACGTGCAAAACCAAATTGCACCTATGTAAGCTGGTAGCACAAGAAGGATAAGCAAGCTCATCAGTGTTGCTGTCCCAAAATTGTAAACATATTTCATAGCATTCACTATCAAGTATTGAAACACCAGGAATGCGTCCATTCCCTTAAGTTGTAGTCAATATTGAAAACCCTATCATAACCCAGCAACAGAAAGGTGTGCACTCCCTTTCGGATGTGAGACATGTATGCCCTAATCATACTCAAGCAGTCTGGAATAATAATGAAATAAATAAACATGCTTTTCATATTAAATCTAGTAACCAGACCTGTATATTCCGAGTTAGGGTTACAGAATACTTATCCCTTTTCAGATGTATTCTTCCTTCATCTGTGAAGAATGGGAGATCCCTTCTCTGAGTCACCAGTACTTCGGTTTGCCACCCCAATATTTTCATGCTTCAAAACCCACATATGCCTTCTTGGCAATTTCGCCATTTCACTCACATGGCTTCCTAACATGCAGTGCAGCTGGGACATTATCAACATTTACAATGGCGTTTCACCTAAAACCCATTTCCAAAGCATGGGACGCTTCCCATCTAGTTTGGCTTCTGCAGGCCATCACACATAGTCTTCCTGCAATGTGTCATCCTGGCACACTTATCAAATAGCCAAATAGTTAACAATATTTAACAATAAAATTCAAATCTAATTGTTCCATAACCAATCAATGTCATTAATAATTAAATTCAATATGAATTTACAATTCTGTCTCCTACAAAAATTGATTTGCTTAGCAATGAGGCTATCCTCATATTGTTTGGCTCTTGTAAGTGGTATCACTCTGTCCATTATGGTTTCACCCTTGCTACCATACATGAACATCCACCTACAACATGTCCTCCTGACACAATTTTATATAAGCCATACAGTAATTAGCAATTATAAGCAAATTCTCAAATATGAAATTTACAAATCTGTTTTCCTACAAAAATTAGATTTGCAACCAAGAGATTATTCTCATAAACTTAAATAAAACAATTTTCAGATTTGTTTCATGCATAAGTTACAACCATGAGAGCCCTCTCATAACCTTTGGCTTCTACGCATGGTAGATCCCGGTCTTTACTATGGACATATCCTCATTGCCATATGCAAGACTTTTCTACCTGAAAACTGAAACTTCAATCAGGCAAACACGTTGTGAGTATCTATGCATATAATCCTTTCATTGCCACAACAGTCACTAAGGTGATCTCAGAATTATAACGCTCAATAATTCAAACACCTTCAGCTATTAACATTTGAAATGCAATGAAATATATATATATATATATATATATATATGCATCATCATCATAATAAAATTGCAAGAGACAGTCATACTATCCATGCAATTTAAATAAACTGTAAATACTCATTACTTCACATTCCATGCAACTCTGTCCTTCCAACATAGTGCTCTGGTAGCCCATCACGTGTCTACCTTCTTCATGCAGTCTTACCTTCTTCATGCAGTCTTTCTACTGCATTCACAGCAGCTCATGAAATGGTCTCAATATTAATAATAGTTCACCATTTTATCTATTATCTAACTACATTGAAACATATATATGTCACACTCATGCATTCACACAATTCATCTCAACATGTGCACCCACACATATGCATGCACATTCACAACATTTACATAATATTTTAATGTGCATTCACTTAATGCATAACCCCTCGATAAAACCTTGCATTGATCCATGAATACTATGCATTCCAGCATATTATGGCCTAACCATGGTTGTCTCATATGGCATGTACTACCACAACATGACTATAAGTCCTTCCTTGCTTTGGTTGTTAGACTCACAACTAATATACACAAATGGCATGATATAATTTCATATAAATGTATTGAGGTTTCTAAGAAACTATAGGGTGTAAGGATCCTTGCCTTCACTTACCCACACCTGACCATACTTGGTAGGTTGGCATTCACCTTCAGGGACTCAATGCCACATGCAAACCAATTCAACATAGTTTAAACATAGTTGAAGGGATCTTACTAAATCCTCTTTCAACATTCATGCCATTAAGCAAAAATAACCATTACCTGCATGGCTGTCATTAACAACGCTTGATGTTACCTGATCAATTGGCCTCTTACCAAGGCTACACAGTCCTTTTTCAAACCTCATGATCACAAACTTGTTGCACCATCCTTTCCTCATAAGGTTGTTGGTCATATGCAACAACATCATCCACATCCTTAGCCATGCTTCGGTTTTCTTTGCTCCTACAACCAATGTGAACACAACTATTTATTAGCAACCACAGTAATTATCTTAAGTGGTTCATTGCATATGTAAAACCTCACTATTTTATCAATATGCAATATCAGATACATGCACAAACATTTTCACATGCATTGTGTAATTTTTATTGATATGCCATCTAGTGCATATTCATCTCATTTATCCAATCTCTCGCATTTTCAATCATGCTTCTATGATATGGTTCCTACAACATTAGTTGTCATCAACCATAGGCAATACCATTAGTGGGCTATTTCATGTGTAACTTCACTATTTTATCAGTATGCAACATCATGCTTATGCATAAGCAATTCACATGCATTATGCAATGACTCTCTAATCATGCCCACTAATTCATATGCATTATTCTCTTGCATTTCCAGCATCCCTATGCCATAATTTCCAGTATAGAAAACTTGGGAATATAAATACAATAGTAAGAGAGGAGTTAAGGAATTCTCCCTTTCCAATTCCCCCTCATGACATGGAGTTCCTCCTCCACATCATAGCTGATCCTTTTCTTGGCTTCCCTACCAAGCATACAAGCAATCATTAGTTATGATCTTCCCACGAATTAGCAATTCAATATATACATACGTGTATAACATTCATTTTTGCTATTTCCCAAACATGCAATTCTTATGCTATAAAAATAAATAGTTTAAGGTGAGGAATCTCCCTCTTATTGACATTGCCTTGCTGCTCCCATTGCTCTTCCGCAATGCATATTACAGCCAATTATTCTTATTAAGGCTTCCACAACCTTTTATGCAATTCCTGCTTCTCGTCCCAAGCATAGAGAATTCATTTCACACTTTCAACGACTGTCTCCGGGGGACGACAGGGGTCAAGGGGGCATTATAGCTGAAATTCTCTGTTTCAAAGGATTTATCGTTTCTCCTCTGACCTATGTCGGACCAACTCACTGAGTTCTTCCAATCCATTTCTGACCAACTTGCCGAGTTCTTCCGATCGAAACTCAGCTTTTCCTTCCGATCCGTTTTGGGCCAACTCGTAAAGTTCTTCCGCCCTATTGCGGAGCAACTTGCCAAGTTCTTCCGGTTGGAGAACTTAAAAATTTTCGGCCAACCATTTCGGCAAAACTTTCCAGTTCTTTCCACCGTTTCGGTGAAAACTCACTAGTTCTTTCCATCGTTTCAGTGAAAACTCGACAATTCTTTCTGCCGTTTCGGCGAAAACTCACCAATCCTTTCTGCCGTTTCGGCCCAAAACTCTTAACTTTTTTCCATTTTGGCCCAAAACTCTTAACTTTTCGCTGTTTCATTGCAGAGCAACTCGCCAAGTTTTTCCGGAAACTTCGGTGCAATTCAGCAAGATTCGTCGAAACACATCGGCTCAACTCCACAAGACTCGCCAAAACAGTTAGGTAAAACACTTAGAAAATTTTTGAAATTTTGAAAATTTTCTTAATGGTCTATGTGGCACAGGAAGCATACTTACCTCTACATGTTGCTTGATTTGGCCCATTAGGCCCAATGCTGAAACCATCACTCTGATACCATCTGTCACATACCCACCCATCCATCCAAGGCAAGGGAGGGAACATGATGCCAATCTATGGATCTTTTCATAAAAACTCATCCCATTCATTAGATTCATACAATTAAAAACCATTGTGTGCAGATGCAACTCAATTGAATATGCACAATGGAAATAAACAAATCATCCACACACATTTTATATGCATACATCATATCAATATAATCATCAAATTAAACATTGCAGAAGTAAAATACAGAGACAGAGAACACTTATCTTCGTTGTGCAATTGTCCCAAACAATTGGTTATGTCACTGCAGCGTTCCACCCAACCATAGGTCTCTGCCCAGCGTATATTCTTTCAACACTCAAAGACCACCCCCAAGCTGGGCATGATTCCTACAAGGAAAAGGGAACATTCACGTAAACCACATGCATCAATAAATCGATGGTGGGCCTTGGCCTTGAGCTCCTCACCATGATTTTATAACAATATTACATCATTTACATTTTAATGCAATGGGGTTAAGATGGGGACGTGACAATTGCCTTCCTCAACCTTGTAGTAAAGGTTGGAATCTGATTTACTCTTAGTAAAGCCCAAACTGGATAGAAAGTTGTCTATCCTACCATACGAAGTCCTAGAAGCTTGCTTCAAGCCATACAAGGCTTTCTTCAACCTACACACATATGACTCCCTGTCATGTGTCTCAAAACCGAGTGGCTGCTCCACATACACTTCCTCTTCGACTACACCATTCAAGAAAGCTGTCTTAACATCCATCTGGTGTATCTTCCATTTCATCACTGCAGCCAGAGCAATTAATATTCTGATGGAAGTGTATCTGGCTACAGGATCAAAATCCTCTTCATAATCTATTCCCTCTTTCTAGGAGAAGCCAGGAGCTACAAACCTTGCCTTGTATTTCTCTATGCTACCATCTACAGCATGCTTGATCTTATAGATCCACTTGGAAGTCACAATAGACTTCCCTTCTGGTCTTGGGACCACATCCCAAACATCATTCTTCATGATCGATTGGTATTCCTCGACCATGGCATCCTTCTATTCTTTCTTTTCCGCAGCTTCTTCATAACTGGAAGGTTATTTGTTCATAATATCACAGAGTAAGGAAACATGGCTAGTGTGTGACCTTGTCCTTTTCCTTTCTCTATGTTCCTCTTCTGGAATACCATACCTTTCTGCATCTTGGATGAGCTCTCTAGCCCATGCAGGTTTCCTCTTGTGAGATTTATTCTCATGGGGTGAATCTACAGGTTCTTGTGGATCTTCAATTTCATGATCTTCTTGTAGAATTGTTTCATTCATAGTAGTGTCTTGAATTCTGGTTACCCTTGGTTCTTCATTGGCTTTGAGCTTTCACTGTAGCCCACAAATATGCCCTTCTTTCTTGGAGGATATAGCTTTGTCCTCTTTTATTTTGGAATGTGAGTGTATACTGGACAACCAAATATCCTGAGATGGATAGCTTCAGGTTTCTTACCAGAGAAAACTTCTTATGGTGTCTTGTTGTCAAGTATCTTGTGAAGTGTTTTGTTCTACACATATACAACTATCCTTGCTACTTCTGCCCATAGGTACATAGGTGGATCCTGGTCATGAAGCATTGCCTGTGCTGCTTCCATGATGGTTCTATTCTTCCTTTCTGCAACTCCATTCTGTTGTGGATTGTAAGGAGTAGTCAACTCCCTCTTAATCCCTAAATCACTGCATAACTTCTTAAAGACCCCTGAAGTGAATTCTCTGCCATTGTCGGATCTGAAGGTCTTGACATTCTTATCAGTTTGATTTTCTATCAAGGCTTTGAATTCCTTAAACTTATCAAACACTTCATCTTTATTCTTCAAGAAATAAACCCAAGTCTTCCTAGAGAAATCATCAATGGAGGAAACATAGTATACATACCCACTCAAAGAACTGGATGACATTGGACCGCATACATTGTAGTGGATAATCTCCAAGATTCCTTTTGCTTTGCTTTCACTGCTTGGAAATTCCTTCTTTGTGTTCTTTCCTTTTGCACACCCTTTGCAAATACCTTCATGCTTTGACTGGATTTCAAGAAGACCTTCTACTACTTTGCTTGCAATTGGTAATTCCCTATAGTGCACATGAGCAAGCCTTCTATGCCAAAGTTTACTTGGCTCCACGGATTCATGTACCATGGCATGTTCAGATTGTCCCTTCAACTTGTACAATCCTCCCTCTTGCTCTCCAATCACCACTGCATCATCTAGTGTCTTACCCTTTGGCCACATCAATACTTGGCCATCTATAAATGCAACTCTCATTCCCTTTGCATCCAAAGATGATATTTAGAGGAGATTCTTCTTGAGTCTAGGTACATATAGAACATCTTTCATCTTCAAAGACTTCCCAGAGTCTAACTTGTAGGAGGCTTCACCACTTCCTTTTATTGGATATTGATAGTCATCCCCAAGTTTCACCTTGTGAGGTGACTTATGTTCAGATAGGTCTACAAAGGATTCTTTAAATCCCGTCATGTGTTTGGAAGCCCCACTATCAATAAGCCAATCATCACATCCATGTGAGATAGTACCTGTAAGATGAGAGATCAACACATATTCTTCCTCGCTTGAGGAGTCTTCACTTTCTTCCCTAGTCTTCTTCTTGGGAGGTTCATCATCCTCAGCAGCATGAGCATGATATCTTCTCTTGTTGTTCATCTTGTTGTTGTTGTGGTTGATCTTTTTGTTCTTGGGACAATCTGAAGCAAAGTTTCCTTTCTTATCACAAGTGAAGCATCGAACATGAGAGAGATCTTTCTTCTTATGATGGAAGTGAGAATGTTTCTTGTTGTGAGATTTCTCCCTCTTAAGCTTACTTCCTTTAGTGTGTGTTGTGAGGACTTGATCTTCACTTCCCATCTTTTCTTCTCAGGCCACAAGCCTAGCTTCTTCTTGTGAACATTCCTCCCATAGTCTATTGAAAGAGATCAATTTCTATCTTGCACACATTCCTTGGATGAAGGAGTCCCAGGTATGCCATTCAATGTGGTCATGAAAATTTATCCATTCTCCACCACTTCATCCATAGCTTCAAGTTGTTCCTTGATTTGAGAGACCTTAGAAAAGTATGATTGGATGGTCTCTCCATTCTGGATCTTTACCCCTTTCAATTGGTTCTGATTTATGTTCTTTCCTTCAAACAACTTGGTCAAGGAGTGAAACATCTCTTTAGGTTTCTTTAGGGAAGACACATGGTGTATGAGATGATCCTTGATAGAATCAACAATGATTCTCTTTGCCTTGACCAAGTTCTTCTTGTGTAAGGCCTTAGCCTCTTCTCCCTTTGGAACTAGAACCTCTTCACTTATGTAAGTGTCCAAATCATTCTCTTCTAGGATTAACCCAATCCTATACTTCCAGGCTCGAAAGTTATCAGCTTCTTCAAGATTATCCTCAAGCTTGGTGTGGTGAGACATCTTAAAGAGTACTTCAAATGGAAATAGCAAGTTTTACGTCTTACCACTTGATTTGCTTGAAAACTGGATCTAGAGCTAGATTAGGGTTTGTCAGAGAAACGCTAAAAATTAAAACTTTGAATTTCAAACTTCTAAAAGGATAGAAAGATGCGCCTTGCTAAGCTAGTCAAGTTGGTATACTTTGATTTTGAGATCTTAAAAATTTAACCCCTCAAAATTGCCTTTGAAACTTCCAGATCTACTGGACAAGATCCCGAATTAGAGTTTGATCAAGCTCGGTCTTCTTCCCAACAAAAAGGTTCGATCTAGTGCTCTAAACTTCGATTTTCATGAGGAGTATCCAGCCGTGGATTCAGATTCCAAAAATTCCAACTTCTTCCAAAACCCTAATTTCCCGCAGCAATGACAGGACAAAAAATGAAAATGATCAGAATTGAATTATGTCTCAACAAAAAGATGTGCCCTTGCTAGGAGAGTCAATCTAGCCTCCTGTCTTTGATGATTTGTGGATAGAAACCAAAAAATTAAGAATCCCTAGCTTCCGCTGATCCAGGAGGATCCAAGAAGGAAAAATTTATGAAGTCCTCCAATCTCAGCAAAACTGGCGTCAAATCAAAGGGCTCGTCGAGATGATTCCAACGGCGTTCGTTTCACCTCAAATGGACTCCGTATGAGAAAGTTATCGAGTTCTATGTTATTGATGAAACAGGCAAATTTGGAAAAAGAGGTGCCACGTGGCACCACTGATAGGGTGACATGTGGCATCCATATAGTATGGACGGATGACATGGCAGTTGTATGGACAGATAGGTGGTTGTACAGTCCAATCAAGATGCGACACATGTCATGTATGGACGATGAGGTGGCAATCCAGTCAGCAGTACGAACCAATTCGAATGCGACATGTGTCAGTACGGAGGTGACTGCGCAACTTAGTTGGCAATACGGCAGATGAGTTGGAAGCTGATTGGGCGTTGAGGTGGACCAATCCTTAACTGCCACATGGCAGCACCAAATTGGCCAATATTGCTTGAAGATCACCAAAATGTTGCTGCTCCGCCGGTTTCGAACTCCTAACCTCCCATATCCTATCTCTGCGCCTTTACCAATTGCGCTAGTAGTGTTCTTTGTATAATGTAGGGAAATATTATTATGTAAAGTGGCATTTCGAGCCCCAAAGGAGCCGGGGCTTAGCCCCGACCTTGGTTCTTCCTCCAGCGTGACCGGGAGCTCCGCGTCAGCACACAAAACAACACATGTCTATTAAAAACTATATGGCAAGTGGGTTATCATTCCAACAAATTCTATTTTTATAACATGACAATTAAATTTGGCACTTCTCCATAGTTTCGGTTGGGTAAGTTAGAACAAGGGCTAATGTAATATGCTATAGTTGGTAAATTCCCAACTAAAAACTTTTAATAAAAAGCCCAACCACATGAGAACCAACTTAGGAGTTGTAACTCCATGCCCATTGAGGAAAATTTGTTGTAACTGAAGAATCATGAGGAGAATGTGATGAGGGCTAACTCAAGCCTATATAAACCCCCTCATATGCCATTTTCCATTCATGCTTTGGAGTGGAGACTTTGTAGATAAAGGAGAGAAGGGAGATTGCGTAGCTCTGCAGGAGGAAGGTACGAGTGTTTATACTCGTTTTACACTGTCTTCAGGCTTCGGAGTTGTTGGAAGTAGTCTGGTTGTGTTTTGGGCAGCGGTTCTCTTCCTGACCATTTTCGCCAAGGTATCATTGTATCATTGCCATGTATTTTTTCTTTATGCTGAGATTATAGATCGGCCCTCCTATTGAGAAGCAGGCCTAGAGATGTAGTCCATCCTGGACGAACTCCGTTATCAACTTGTTGTCGTTATGTGTGTATTGTCTATGCTGTTTGGTTCTATTCTTATGGATTTGTGAGCTTCATTCATGCTCTTTATGCAATTCATGTTAACATCATAGAGTAGCAAAGATCTTGTTTTCGGATCATCCGCAGTTGCGCAATTCCTTCTTCTTAGGTCAGCTCTGATACCATGTTAATTTTTCGACAATTTCATTCATTATTATCTAGGATCACTAAGTGAATAACATGTGCAGCATAACAATCATAAACACAAGAGACAATAGACACAAAGTTTCCTCGGGGAAAACCAAGAAGGTGAAAAAACCCACAACTTCCTCAGAGATAGACTAAGCCACAAACCAAGATCACAATGATCAAACCCAAAGAGATGTATCTAGCAGATGCTCCTCCTCCTCCACTTGTGCGCCACTTTCTCTCTTAGCTATGCGAGCTTGAGAAGTGAGTGAGTGAATAGAATGAGAGACACAACCTCTCTATTTATACACTAACTTGACCTGCCAATAACCTAACATGGCCGACTTGCTAATGAAGTCTAATAACCCAACTAGGGCCGACCCCACACTGGTGGTCTAAAAACCCATCAATACAAATGATGATTCTTACAATATAACTTGCGACACTTGCAAATACAAATGACGACACTTCCAATCAGAGGAATAATACATCTCTGTTGGATATACAATAAAGTACAAATGTAATACACAAGTGAATATCTTCCGAAGTTACAAATACATCAACAATTAGATCCGTTGTGCTTCAATTTCACATGGTAGCAAAGCCATGGCAGGGACAAGAATTCTTTTCTGCAGTGATTATTCATGAAGATTGAGTGTTTTTGCTCAAAAATATTGTAGCAGTGGCATGCATTCTCTCACTTGCATTTTCTATTGCTGAAAAATTTCTTCCAACTCCACACCAGAAGCTAAGGGTTTCCACATAATTTGAATCATTGGATCTTCAAGCTTGCTTGATTGTCTTATGCCAGGTGTGATGCAACTTGAAAAGTGTGGGTTGTCGACCTTATAGTTCTTGTTTTTCTTGTGATTTGCAGGTTATTCCTCCTCCATTGCATTTGCCATTCTTGAAAGATGGACACTTATTCATCAAATCTCCTCACTCCCTTCAACTATTATCAATGGAAGGATGATATGGAGATAATGTTGCGCTCTAAAGGTTTCTACAGAGTTACCATGGGACTTGAAGTCGAAGCTACATCAATAGTAGAGAAGGAAAAATATTTCAATAAGCTTGATGAAGCTTATGGTTTCCTTTGTCTCAGGATATCTAAGGATCTTCGTTTCCATCTCAGTGGACTGACTACTCCAAAAGAGGTATGGGATAAACTTACCATGCTCTTTGGTAAGCAGTATGAGATGAGATCCTATCAGCTAGAAAACGAGTTGATTGCACTCAATCCTGAAAATTTCGAGACCATCAATGACTTCTTCACTAAGTTTAAGAACTTGGTTATGCTATTGAAGCAATGCGGAGTGGAATAGGAAGATAAGCAATTGATTTTGTGCATCGTTACAAAGCTTGGAAAATATTATTCAGTTTTTGTTTCAACTTTCAATACGGGAAAACTCACAATTCCTAATTGGAAGATTCCTACCTTAAATGCTTTCGTTGAATTCTTGACATAGGAGCATGATAAGCTTATTCAAATGGGGCCCATAAGCTCCAAATATCAATCGTCTTTTGTTGGAGGATCCAAAGCTCTCAATGGAAAAGGGAATCAAAAGAAAGAGAAGACAAAGTTTGATCTTTCCAAGCAGAGAGAGAAAACCAAGCAGTTGGATGAGCCATCCAGTTCAAGAAACAAGCAAAAGGGAAAAGAGGGAAAAGAGAAGACTAAATGATCTTATTGCAGCAAGGGATTTAATCCTGAAATCTCATGCATCAAGAATACCATAGATCAGATGGCCCTTCTCGTAGAGAAAAACAACATAACCCTTCCTGATGGTGCAAGGAAGAAGGAGAAAAATGATTACCCTGAAAGAGGTCATGCACTCATGGAAATTGTTTCGAATTCCACAACTCTACTCATTGACTCTGGAGCTTCGAACCAAATGGATGCAAATAAATATTCTCTATCATCATTTGACCCCAACAACACCATCTCCATCCAAATGGGAGATGACTCTCAAATTTCTTCAAAGGGCAAAGGAACCATTCATTTAGAGCATGGAAGTTTCCACAATGTTCTTTATGTACCCTCCTTAGCTTCAAATATTCTTTCCGTATATAAGATGACACACAATGGTTCAGCAAATAAATATGTATTCTTCCCTAACAAATTTCAAATTCATGATATTGCAAGTGGAGAACTCATTGCGGTAGGAAAAGGCAATCATGATACAAAAGCATATGAGTTTTCACACTTTCTGCCACATGAAAATCCCATTGCTCTTCTGACTCGTGGAAATGAGGTTAGTAGGATATGGAATGAGAGGTTTGGACACCTAAATTATAAATATTTGAAGCTGCTACAAAAAAAATCTATGGTTGATGGCCTTCTGAAGATCAAATCGTCGAAGGGAATATGCAAAGGTTGCATCATTGGGAAGCATCCCAAGCACAAATTTGACCGAGGCAAAGCTAGCAGAGCATCTTCTATTTTGGGGCTGATACATTCTGATATCAGTGATCCACTGCCACATACCTCCATAAATGGATCAAGGTATGTTCTGACATTTATCGATGACTTCTCTAGATTCACTTGGGTCTTCTTTCTCAAAAACAAGTCAGAAGTGCTAGAAAATTTCAAGATTTTCAAGGCTTCTGTTGAGATTGCCACCGAGAGCAAGATCAAAGCTCTAAGATATGATAATGGAGGTGAATATATCAAATCATAGCTGCTGCAACTTTGTTCTGAAAGTGGCATTCAAATCCAACACACAGTTCCCTACACACCTCAACAAAACGATGTAGCAGAAAGGAAGAACCGATCAATGAAAGAGATGGCAACCTGTATGATTGAATCAATAGGTTTGACTGCAAATATTTGGGATGAGGCCATGAATTTTGCTGCAGAAATTCAAAATAGATTTCCACATTCATCTTTGAAATATACTACTCCTTTTGAATCCTACACTAGTCACAACATGATGTGTCCAATCTCAAGGTTTTTGGCTCCACCGCTTGGGCTAGAATTTCGACTAAAAGGAGAAAATATTTGGATCTAAAAAGTTTTGAGTGCATCCTAATTGGATATGCTGAAGAATAAAAAGGCTACAAAATCTTGGATATCAGATCCAAAAATATATTTATTGAGCAAAGTGTCAGATTTGAAGAACCGCTTCAAAATCTAGAGCTAGTCGAGGAAGAAACTGCTGATTTACCGCCTCTACAAGAAGATGATTTCAGAGAAGATGATGAAAGTTTTGGTTCCGATATTTCTGATATTTTATCAGACTTTGATGAACATGAAATATCAGGTTTAGAAGCTGATCTAGATGTTCCCCAACAGTTTCCAAAGTGGGCCCAAAATACTCTCAATTCGGTTGGTTCTAACATTGAAAATCTTGTCGATCCAAGGAGAACTTGAGCAGGCTTTCAAAGAGGAGGTATGGATCTTTCATGTTCTGATCCCTTATTGTATGAGAGTTTTTTTTTTTATGATAGTTTCAGATCCTAAATCATACTATCATTCCCATCTAGATCCGAGATGGCAAACCACCATGGATGAAGAGTACAGTTCTCTTCAAAAGAATGCTACATGGGAGCTAGTTTCTCTTCCACCGGGAGGAAATTAGTCCAATGTAAATGGGTCTGCCGATAAAAGGTTGCTGCTGATGGATGAACCTGCAAATACAAATCTAGGTTGGTTGCAAAAGGATTCTCCCAAGTCCAAGGAGCGGACTACACCGAGACCTTTGCACCAGTTGCAAAGATGGATTCTATCTGCCTAATTTTGGCTATTTCCGCATCTAATAAGTGGGAAGTGCACCATATGGATGTGAAGAGTGCATTTCATCATGCACATATGAAAGAAGAGATTTACATGAATCATCCTGAAGGATACATATCAGATCCGACATTAGTGTGCAGATTGAAGAAATCATTGTATGGATTAAAACAGGGCCTACGAGCTTAGTACGCAAAGATGGACTCCTTCCTTCTATCACAGAATTTTGCAAGATGCAAATCAGATCCAAATGTGTACCTACAGAAACATGAAGGTAATTTTCTGATTATTTTCCTTTATGTTGATGATATTTTGATAACTCGAAGCACTCTTGCTTCAATCGACAAGTTAAAAATTGCTTTAAATCTAGCTTTTGACATGGGCTTGAGATTGCTCAAAAATTTGATGGGATCACCATATCTCAGAAAAAATATGTTTCAGACCTGCTAAACAAATTTAATATGTCATATTGCAAGGAAGCCCCTTTCCCATTCCTCTCAGGAATCAGTCTTCAGGAGGGAGATTCTACACCGCTTGCAAATTCGACACTTTATCGACAGTTGATTGGTATCCTTATATACTTGACACACTCAAGGCCTGATATTTCTTATTATGTGATTGTTGTATCAAGGTATATGCAAAATCCCCATGAGCTGCATGGCGGGAAGCCAAAAGAATCTTGCACTATGTGCAGGGTACTAGACATTTTGACATACACTATGCTACAGATTCTGAGCTAGATTTGGTTGGATTCACTGATTTAGATTGGGAGGGTGTTAGCATTGATCGGAAGTCCACTTCTGGATATGTTTTTATGATTGGACCAGGGCCTATTTTCTTGTCAAGAAAAAAGCAGGAAGCCATTGCCTTATCTTCAGCAGAGGCAGAGTATTGAGGAGCAGTCAATGCTTGCATTCATGCAGTTTGGTTGCAGGGTATTCTAGCAGAGTTTGATTTTGGTAGCACCACTTCAACTGTCATCTTTTGTGACAATCAAAGTGATATCAAGATCTCGACAAATCCAATTTAGAGACAGACGACCAAGCACATCCAGATCCCCATGCACTACATCCAAGAGCTTGTGCATGACAGAACCATTGTTTTGCAATATTGCCCTACAAAAGAGAAAATTGCAGACATCTTCACCAAGAGCTTCACTGAGAAGTAGTTCTCTTACCTCCGTTCATTGTTGGGGGTGAGTTCCATTATGGTGGATACAGATTAGATCCTTCTATGTTCAGCTTGAGGGGGAGCTTTATTCCCACTGGGTTTTCCCTCTTTCCTCACTTAGATTTTTTCTAGCATTTTTGGATTATTATTGTATTGGGGTGACCTTTGGTCTCAGTAACCAGAGCCCTATCTCTTAATTTATACCTAATAGTATAGCTTGAGGGGGGGTGTTAGGATATCTCATCATCACTTTTTATGTTTTCATGCAGTCATGCATTTGCATGCATCCCAGTCATTAGTGAGGTGTCACCCAGCACTTAGTCCCCAGTTTGCTAGCCCCGGCAGCTTCTTTCCATTCAGTTCTATCCCTTCTAGTCAGTGATGCACCCTCTTTTCACCTACCACATGTGAAAGGCACCCTTTCTCACCTACCACCAGTGACACTTTAGTTAGTTAGCTTGATTTGTAGATCTTTCCTTGATTTAAGGACTGATTGACTAGTTATCTAACTGAAACACTCCGTTGGACCTCCAGTGAGACTAGATTGACGATTCTAACTCCAGTCGGCTCCTCATGCACGCTCCTCGGATTCTCCTTCACTCCATTAGTGCTCCATGAGCCAGTTACACCTACCTACATTTAGTTAGACTGAGTTTGACACATGGTTGATGGTTACTTGTGCATTGATGACTCCACTGATCTGATGATGAGGACTCCTAGTGGAGCCAATCTACTCCATGCAGGCTATTCAAATGACCTCCTTGGTCAATTCAAATCATTCAGTCATTGTGACTGCACATTGTACAGTATTCTACCTCTGAGTTCAATAGAGCACTGCTACAATTCTGTTGCACAGTTTACACATATTATTCTTTATGCATCTGTTGTAATTGATTTACTTGTTCAATTAGATCTATTGTGCCTCAATTTCAAATAAGTTACATCGGGAACAAGCTCTTTCATTAAGAAAGACTAGGAAATCACTCATAGATATGCAAGGAAAGCTATCAAATATCTGTTATAGGCTGGTAATCCACTAGTGCAGAATTAAGGACCTGCAATAAAATCAATGAAAATGGTTGAATACCATCATCCTCTCATAGAAAGCAGGGGCAGATCTCCGAGATTGGACTAGGGGCACATCTCCCAAGTCACTGAGGCACAATTGCACTCACTCCAATTCTCCAACTGTCAAAAGATGTGATAGGGGTGCACTCTCCTTATTTTATATATGGAGGATGACTTGAGGAGCAAGTATCCTAAGCTAATGCACCCTAATGGATTGATAAGGAAAGCTTTCTTTCATCCTTTTCTCCTTTTTTACTTTTAACTTTTCTGCTTTAGATTTTTTATCATGTTTTTCGTTTTACTGTTTTTCTTGCTTTTCTGCCTTATCCTACTTTTCTGACTTTATCCTGCTTTCTTCTTTTGTGATGCTTTCTGCTTTATGTTGATTTTCCTGATTTTTTGCTGCCTTTATGCTTTGTACCATCTTTCTTTCGTTTTTCTTGATTTTCTAGCGTTGGATTCTCTCACCTATCTTTTTTTGCAAGTCATCTCTTTGGTCAAACTTATCCTCTAATGTGCACTTGTGGAGAATTATCTACTTTATTTCAAAATAAAATTACTTATTTGATGAAAAATAATTATTCTTATGTGCATAACAAACTTTATGAAAAATAAACCACACTTCTCTAATTAATTAAATGCTTGAAATATCAAAATTAACCCCAAGTAAATGAAGTTGTATCCTTAACCCAAGGGATTTGTTGGGTTAGGAGCTTAATTCAGTGATCATCATTGAGGGGACATGACAATATCAATTCGATATTTATTTCTTTCTTTGTTAAATTTCTAACTATGATAAGCTACTGAAAGCTCCACTTGACTTAATATCACCCAAAGAGACAAACCTCAGATATTACTCAAACCTCTTTGTGAAAATCTGGAAGGGATCTAGGAATGTTTGGGGTCTAAGAAACCCTTGTCAAGAATTTATGGTTCAAAGAGTTTGTAATATTTTTTATGATATAGATATTTTTTCTTATAATAACAAAGTTAGTTTGATGTTGAAAATGGACCTTCAAGTATTCTGGCTTATTTTTGTTGATTGTTTTACTATCCATGTACCAAGTAAAGGAAATGATACCACATTGATCATGATTTTGACCTCTAAAACTATTTGGTATGGACACTGTTTGATTTTGATGACCTCTAAAATTGTTTATATATATTTATATGTATATATATGTATGTATATATGTATATATGTATATACACACACACAAAACCATTGGGAGACTGACACCTAAACGTTGAACTAAAAACGAACCACCATTGGTAGACTGAAGAACCCTTGCCATTATAAAATTTCTAGTGTATGGCATGTTCATCACACTTATACCAAGCATGTCGAAAAGGCCGACAACCATCTGTCAATCGAGCGATGGTAAACCATCATAAATACTGATGAACAACCCTCACACATCTACCATTCCCATTGAAAATACCAATGACCATTCGTTGGTCTATCAATGATAAACCATTTTGAATATCGACAAACATCCATCGGTCATATACCTAGCAAGTCGGAAAGGCCAACGAACATCCATCGATCTACAGATAGTTGGCCATCACAATTCCACAAAATATTTGGACACGTGTCACAGTAGGTAGTTGTTAGCCGGATTTTCTTCCCTGAGGCCAACAAGGATAAATAGTCCACACAAAGCACTTAAAACAACCCTCGGTGTATTTGAGATGACTAAATATCACGGGAACGGAGGACCCGTTGCCTTTGTGTATTTTCTCTCAACAAGAGAGGCCCACAATAAGATTTTAATAATTAGTTGTGTTGTTAGTTTGTATCTAAAAATGAAATAGACTATATTGTTAATAAATATATATTCTAATCTAATCATAACACAGAAATCTAATAGCTTGTTAAACTACAACAATATTAACAACTCTTAATTTTCTATAGGCTTCATAGCTAAATAAAATTATAATTATAATTAAAAAAAATAAATTAGTTCTACCTAATCTATCCTGGAGGAGCAAGTTTAGATCTAATCATAAACTTAGTTTGCATTTAGAAGTTAAGTATGTGATGAATGAAATTGAAGACAAATCTTACGATCAAATTATCACATATTAAATAACTTAAAAACTTATGAAATTAGCAGAATTAAATCATGAGAAATTGTGAGAATCCTTTAGGTATACAAATCTAAATCTACTTTATGTCAATAGATCAAATGATAAAGTAATCATAATTTCCGGAATAAACTTCAAGAAATTATGAACTTAAGGAAAGTAATCATACCAAAGAACTAAGTTCCGACAATTTACTTAATTTCATTGAGAAATAATGATAACCAATATAAATAGTCAGTTTCCATTGCTCAGTAAAAGAAAACTTGTACAAATCTTACGAAACAGTTCTGCAAATACATCTAGAGCATCATTTCTTCATAAACATGTTGATCTACCAACTACTGGGAGTGCTTCCATGCTGACTTCTTTGAAAGAAATTTTACAAAAGAAAATGTAGAGACGATAATATTCATCCTCTGGTCTCTGGAGTCCCTCCTCCCTCTCTCATACTTTTGAGGTGTAATTTATAGAAGTGAACAACAGTGGGAAGGATAGGATCAAATCCCTAGACGTCCAGTAGGTTCAACTGGATACCAAACCGGCCGCAATGAATTTCTGGAAAATTCACCTCTGTTTGGGCACACTTTTCTCCCAAACTGTTGATATATTTCCAACAATTCTCATGGTTAGGCATAAAGGAGCCCATTTGGGAAGTGGGTTTTCAATCGTTTGATCTATTTACTCACGGGTTTCTCACAATCCTCCACACAAAAACATCTCTTTGATATGTGCGCGATCTATTTTTTAACTTCATCCTTCACGTGACAACAACCACATATTAGGGTTTTTGTGAAACTATTATGTATTAATATTGTAAGTAGTGCATTTTGTTTATTATATCAAATCCAATTAAATAAATAAATCATTAATATTCTCTGTGAATAAATAATAATAATAATTAACAAATATTGAATTTTCAAAAGATATTGTATGAACACTATATTACTTTTAGATCAGAATTAGATGACTCAAAGAAATTAAATACTTCCATATATATAGACATTAATAATCTATCTAAATAAGAATCAAAATTAGTTTATCAACAAGGAGAGTTAATTAATTTTTGTGAAAAATAATACTTCACTTCATGAATGGGAATCATTGACTCCTTCCATAGTTTCCAAACATGTTCTCTAGGATATAATAGAATTATAAAATAAGCTTTAAGTAAACTATTTAAACATTATACTAAAATTATAACATCTCACAAAATGACAATTTTTTATTAAAAATTTAAGGCTAGTAACATTCAATGATCCTTTCAAAATTGAAACCAAGGTTAAAGTTCTATTTCTTGAAAATGAAAATTTCTAAGACGAGGATTGAAAGTATAAAATTTTGTACTTGATTGAATTATTAAAATCCGTGAAAGTATACAATTATTCGTTGATACATTTAAGAATCGAAAAGTTTCGCAAGACTATAGAAGAATTAAGATAATTCAACCACGCCAAAATGAAATAAGTACTATTAATAACCTCAAATGAGGACATGGAAGCATCTTTAAGTTATTACGAGACCAGAAGACCAATGTCGTAAAGATAAAACAACTCATCAAATCTCAATTTCATGAAAGGTAAGAATTTCAATCAAATTTTAAAGCCTTGCAAAAGTCAACGGATCATTCAAATACAGAAGTAAGAGCATGGTCCTGCTTTTGATATAAACTCTTTCAAGACATAAATCAGAATTATTCCAATTGAAATTTTACTTAATTAATTATGATTTACCAAAATGGTCGTTAATTCACAAATGCATCAATAAACCAAAATTTGCTACAATTGTCGAAGCATCATATAAAACCAACCAAACTAAACCAAAGGATATGATTAGCTCAAATAAGCTTAGGTAAGACTAAATAGGTGTTGTTCATCAACTAAGGGGCCAAAAGGCACCAACGACAAAGATATCTACATCACCAAATCCTTATTCAATGAAAGCCAAGCAACATAACAAGCACCGCAGAAAGTGAAGAATCAAAGAAAGAAAGCCAAGCAACCACCTACCAAAGCGAGGAAGATAGGATGAAGGAAAACTAAAGCAAATAATTACAAAATTCTAATGGGGGGTCCCTTTATTTCGCACAAATCAAGGGGAATTGTTGGGGTGCCAACATTAGTCAATCGTATAATGGAAATAATCGACATCAAGATTTCAATGAACACATGTTTTAGTGGAATTCCGACAATTTCATGGTTTTTTGAATAGGACCTTTTTAGTCGACACGTGTCATGATATATCATCGGCCTTATGATGGAAAGAGAAGGCATTGGTAGTATGACAATTCTCTCTCTCTCTCTCTCTCTCTCTCTCTCTATATATATATATATATATAGATAGATATGTATAAACTATTGGGAGACTGACACCTAAACGTTGAAATACAATTGGACCACCATTGCTATATTGAAGAACCCTTTCCATGACAAAATTTCCAGTTTATGGCATGTTCATCACACTTCTACCAAGCATGTTGAAAATAATGACAACCATATGTTAATCAAGCGATAACCATCAGAAATACTGGTGAACAACCCTCACTTATCTACCAATCCCTTTGAAAATACCAACAACCATCCATTGGTCTATCGATGATAAATTGTCGGCAAGATCGATGAACATCCATCCCGCATATACGTAACACGTCGGAATGATCGATGAAAATATGTTGATACACAATTAGTCGGCCATCGGAAGTCCACAAACTATTTTGGACACGTGTCACAATAGGTAGTCAGTCATATGATGGAAATAATAGGCATCAGGAGTCCGATGAAGACATGTTTTGGTGGAAGTCCGACAATTTCATGGGTTTTTCAATAGGACCTTTTTATTCAACACGTGTCATGATATATCATCATCCTTACGATGGAAAGAGAAGGCATCAATAATATGATGGTTTCCTCACTGAAATTTTCTATGACTTAGGTTTTTTAGTTTTGCTACAAAAGTCCATCTCATGTCCAACGAAAGACCATCGAAAAATGAATCCAAATTTAGAAGTGCTAGTGGGTTTCATTGGAGTGGTTGCTACATATGTCTATCCCTACTCTATGGATAGGATTTTGTATGTCCCTACCTCCAAAGCCTTCATTTTCCTCTAGTCTTATCATAATTAATACCCTTTCAATCAACTCTTCCCCATAATGCTTCTTTTTCCTTGGAAAGAGAAGCAGATATCATAAATCAATGGTCTTGGGGGATTCACTCAATGAACCTATGGCATAATAAATTTGTTCATGGGATATTAAATAATAACCCTAATTTCAATATATATTGAAACTATATCCACAAATACTTATGTTGAACCCCCCTTCCTATAAGCCCACAAATCACAAATATAATGCAACTTTGAGGATTAGCTCATGTGGTCATGAGCTAGACATGAGATCTCTTCCCTAATTTTGGGGAGGTCGTGATTTTGATTCTCTTTGATTCCCTTGGTACAAGGTGCTTTGAAATTAGGCAACAATAGATTTACACTATGTACCATCCTTGAAATGAGGATAAGTCCCCGAGATTTCCCCTGAAAATTATATTCCAATAAAAAAATCACAAATATAAAGCAAAAATAACAAAACAAGTGCACTAACACCCCAACATAGGGATATGCTACTGTAATAAGGTATCCAAGGTATTAAGGGATCGATGTTCTACTAATTTCACCCCTCTGTTTAGTCTAAGGTCATGCATTTTATAGGGAATGGTTTTATGCATATGGATTTCTATTGTAGACCTATAAAGGTAAGTTTCCTGAATACATAACTCTTCATCCCTTAGATATTTGACCTCATGGACATTTTAATAAAAAATATCTATCCATATATCTATCTTTTAAGGTTGTCATTGTAATAATATTTAGGCATGTTATCTACATGATAATCCATTCATGTTTTCTTATCATTTAAACTAAAAGAAAATCTCATTAAAAGAGATGTTAGAGAATTTTATAATAGAGCTCGATATCACCTAGGGACATTCTTACTATCATGTAGGTATAAATTAGTCCTTTATTCCTTGTACTCTATCACTGTATTATGTTTTATGATATATTAAGAGTAAGATTAAATGTAGCACAGAATTAAGGGATGATATCCACATTTCCAAACAAAATACCTAATTGGTTGGTTGAACTCAATAAATAGGGGTGATGATAATCATATCCCTATGTAATAAAAAAGGAAAGTGAAGGGATCTTACACATGAGGCCATGTGGATGGATACTATGGGTTGCTGGTGATATTGCCTTCCCCGTTATTTTAAAAAACTATAAACCCTAATGCTACAAACCAAAATCACCCTCTCAAAAATAACCCAAGGTAGTGAAAAATCAAGGTTTGTAGGATATTTCTTTGAAATGGAGAACACATTTTCCCTTAAATATGGGATCAATATATATAATTTTATCAAGTGATAGAAATGATTTGTAACTAAGTAAACCACATAAATTTATATATAATACTCTACATATATAATTACACAAAAAGGGGCTCATGACAACTAATATGACATAGGGGATTTGGCTCTTAGTCTCATTTTCCATACAAAGGGTTTAGGTGATCTCAATAAGGGGTGAATGTATGACCTCATTATCTATTTTTTATTTTGAAAGAGACTTTCACAATTTTTTATAGTGCATAGATTTCTCATACAACAATCCATCACCCAATACCTATAAAACCTATGAAAATACCTATAAATTCCTTTGGCCTCGTGAACCCCCCAACTCAATTCCTATAAACTTGCTTCAATTTAAAATTACCTTTTCCACCATTAATGAGAAACAATATGTTGACTTGATTTTTCTTAATTTTACAACCACATTTATAAATGAACATGTTAGGATATTTCCCAACAAGTGAATCCTTTGTGTCGGTGGTGGTGATTCTAACTCTTGGCCAACTCTTTAATTCTTATCATATGTCTCATTTGGTAAGAATATAGGGAAAAGGGATGACTTCTATCCTTTTTTACTCCTTCACGATTGACTTAATTTAGTTTTTGTCTCTAGTCACCTTATATCTTAACCGCTTTAGCAGTGATTGACAAGTTTCTTGGGGAATCAAGTTTTTTATTAGGTTACCTTAGTCGTTCTCTTGTAACAAGTGATGAAGGCCCTTTATTAAAATCGATCTAGTCTAGTTCCTTTTGTTCCCTCTAAGGTGAAAATGTTATTGAAACAAGTCATTTTTCCATTGGAAGGAATTGGTGGCCTTGCAATGGTTCCCAAATAAACAACACAAATGCTAGTAGAAAATAGACATAGTTAAACACTATTCTTTGCATGTGATTTACTTGTAGCTTCTATGAACTCATTAAACAATAATTGGCACCAATTTAGGCACTTATGTGCATGCTTGTATAGTTGAGAGTATGTGTAGGCTTCATTCTCACTATCTTTTTTATCTGATCCCACAATAGGAAATAATATTTTCATTATATGCATTGGAATTGAGTTAATGGAGTCTATGTGATCCCCCTCGTGACATATATGTTTCCCATAGAACATGTAAATAGCCTCCTCTTTGACAATATTGTTGCTTTTTTGTTGATGAAATGTTATAATAACTTCTTGGGCATTCATTAGTAGACTAGTAAAGCCTTTCACAAGACCTAAGGATAATTCATATGCATTATCCATCCATAACTTCCCCTATTGTACTTTACTCAATAATAATTTTATGCAATATTTAATTGGAATTGATGAGCCAAAGGTTGGGACTTGTAGAATATTTAGAATTGATAGTTCACCTCATGACCCATTTCATCCCTCTCCTCGCCATTACTCATTTGAACTTTGTGTGTATAGTGCACAAACTGCAACATAGGGAACTATTCAAAAACTATGATGTCATGCTCTATTATAGTGTTCTTCTCTAATTTTCCCTTGATGTCCCCTCTATTGAAGACTCAGGGGTTCATGGGATCATTGTGAACCACCTCTATCCTCTTTGACATCATCCTCATATTTACTTTTCCCATACTTATGTCTTGGGTTCTCTCAAATAAACTACCAATAGCCTTATGATGATTTCCTAGATTATAGCTCTCTAGCTCACATTTTAGTATGCAGACATCAACCAACGTTTATGAGTTTGGAGATTATGTCTTAGTCATTGAGCTCTCAATTTGCAGAATGATGTAAGAAGCAAACAATGTTATTTAAATAGACAAGAAATTTAATAATGGATATATAATTTCCATTAATCTAAAAAGTGATTTGATCTTTCATGAATTTGAAAGTTGACCATATCTTTCAAAAAAGCCTCAATATGTAACCAAAGTGTGGCAATCACAATCTTTCCTAGGTGCATTACTACTACTTTACTTTCATTATGGTAAGGAACCATGGCATTAACTAAATATGAATGTTGGCATTATATAACCCACTAAACTACCAATGTGACCCCTGTTACTTTCCCCTTAACCCCCACACCCATCATTTTGGATTTTATGACTTAAGGAGATAATTAAATGCATGTGGTTATCATTAACTAGTCCCTCGCCTACTAACATGATTTTCATGGGATTCTAGATTACATTGTAGTTCTATAGTGTGAGAAGACAAGTCAAAGACCTATTTGGATCCGACTTTTATTAATCACAATGAGATTCCATCCTCCTCCCATGGACCACAAAGATGGTGCCTAGTTTTCAACAAGACTAAGAGAGAATTTTCAAATCTAAAATTTTATTGATTGAATCAATACTTCTTGAACCTTAGGGTCAAGTTTTATTGAATTGATCTTAGTAGACAGTTATCTCTTTCAAAGGAAATTAATGAACAAATCATGTTTAGGAAATTCACAACTTAGCTTCATACAGGAGTGCAATATTTCAAGCAAGTACCATTCCCCCATCCCTCCCAATGTGTTCCATCAATTTGATATATATTTAATAAACTTAAATCCCATATGGATACAACTAGAAAAGGTATTAGCCAATTCATCTAGTACTTACTGAGGTTCTTAATGTGTCTGCTATTATATAACAATACCAAGTCATCAATTTTAAATTTTTTAATTATGATGTGGTGGAAATGCCATGAATTCTTGAGCTCTTGGTGATACTATGCTAAGAAAATTTCTTCCTCTAGTTCCATTAAATCTACAAGTCATATTTTAGTTGACCTTTCCTTCATCATCTTGATAGATTGTGCAACTAATAGACTTGGAACTAAACATTCTGCAGGTACCACTGTTTCTCTTCCATAGACCAAATTGAAAGGGGTGTTCTTTGTCAATGTATTAGTATATTTATATATGCCTCGATTATTGTAGGTATGCCCCTCTCATCCCAATCATCATATTTGACTAAAAGCATTTGTCCTTCCCTTCTCCAGTACCTTAGTAAATGATTTGATGGCCCCATTGTCTTGCAGATGGTAGGGAAAGCTAGTGCTGTGCTACATCATGAAATCCTGAATCAAGGTTATAAGGGTATTTCTCAACAAATTACTACCCTATTCCATTTTCAAAATCCTAGGAAAATAGAACTCGAAAATGATGTTCTCAAAGATAAATCTCAATGCCATATTCATGGTGAAATATCTAATTTGTGTTTCCTTGTCCCATCAAGTAAGGTAGTTTATTATGGTGATAATATATCATGAACTTGAATGCCTAGTTTGGTATTTTCTAACCACAAGAAAGTTGATGACTATTTTCTTAAATGATTGTAATAAAACCAATAAATGTAGAGGCTTCTCATCTCTCCTAGAGGTTCATATGGTTCTCTATCAAACAAAATACTTAGAAAAGTATTTCATATCCTTGGAGACCACGGGACACCATAATTCCACTTGTAACACTTTATGGATCATGGCCTTTCATCCATAATGGCCCTGGAAAAATCCATTGTGGATTTACCATAGAACTTTTATATAGTCATGGTCCAATATGCACCATCTAATTATCATATCCATGCCTAGTTTGTACAACTACCAAACAATAAACTGGTAATGTGTTGCTCTATTAATTTCTTTCTTGTTTTGCATGGCCAACTTCCTCGTGGTGCAACCTTGACAGTGAGTAAAATAGAGATCTCTTCTATGTAGTCAGGGATTGAATCTATTCTAAGAAAATTGGTTTGGTAACTTGTTATACAACACCCATTAGATTTTCCCATATACATTAGGAAGGTGTTCTGGCACAACATTAGTTTTCCTAGATTCACTATGACTTAAAAATATAATTCTTAAATAGTTTGGTATTTTCTAACCACAAGAAAGTTGATGACTATTTTCTTAAATGGTTGTAATAAAACCAATAAATGTAGAGGCTTCTCATCTCTCCTAGAGGTTCATATGGTTCTCTATCAAACAAAATACTTAGAAAATTATTTCACATCCTTGGAGACCACGGGACACCATAATTCCACTTGTAACACTTTATGGATCATGGCCTTTCATCCATAATGGCCCTGGAAAAATCCATTGTGGATTTACCATAGAACTTTTATATAGTCATGGTCCAATATGCACCATCTAATTATCATATCCATGCCTAGTTTGTACAACTACCAAACAATAAACTGGTAATGTGTTGCTCTATTAATTTCTTTCTTGTTTTGCATGGCCAACTTCCTCGTGGTGCAACCTTGACAGTGAGTAAAATAGCGATCTCTTCTATGTAGTCAGGGATTGAATCTATTCTAAGAAAATTGGTTTGGTAACTTGTTATACAACACCCATTAGATTTTCCCATATACATTAGGAAGGTGTTCTGGCACAACATTAGTTTTCCTAGATTCACTATGACTTAAAAATATAATTCTTAAATAGTAACAACCACTTGCGAATTCAATCCTCTAGAACAAGCATATTTACCAAGTATTTTAGTGTCAAATGGTTCATAAAGAACTTGAAGTGCCCTCCAAGTAGGTAATACCTAAAAATTTTCAATGAATTGTAACACCCCATTTTCGACCCAACAATGTAAATATGTATATAATTATTAGGTGGCTAGAGGTTGGACATAAATTTTCTAGGGTGATCAAATATATTGTAATTATGTACATTCATATGATAATATAAAAATATCTGACAACTACAATGAAGAAGGATGAAAAAGAGATGGTGACTTGTTGGTGCTATATAGTTGGCGATATATTACTTGTGTAAATATATATATATATATATTGTAACACTGTAAAGGCTTTCATAGTATAATTTATATATAGATTAACTTGAGTAAAGAAGTCTTAGAATTAGTTAAGGGTTATTAATTAAAAGATAATTAATGAGGTTGCAGCTACCTATGATATGAATAAAGATGAGAATGATAAAAGTGTATCAGTTGGTGATTCTGAGATACTTTTATATCCAATTAGAGACTGCTTGTATTTACTGTGATTCAAGTAATGGAATATAATGGATATTTTACTATGTTTATTTGTATATGAATGAGAACAGTGTATGTGATGAATATACCATGTTGGTTGAATATATAATACAAGTATGAGGGTATATACTTTTAAAATCTTAACTTACTTTTAGTTTATGTAATCTTCATGAGAGTCTTTGGTGACACTTTTCCCTTCTCAGCTATTGAAAATGTCAATTCTCATAGGTATATTGTTGGTAATTTATTAGAACCCAGGGTTCGAGTTTGTGCCAACAATTCATTCTGTTTTTAGGACCTAAATAGGTTAGGGTTTATTTAAGTATGACTTGGAATCCTTCAAGACAAGAGTTGCAAAATTGGTTGAACGAGAAGGAGGAAGAATTTGTGTAGAAGGAGACCAAAAATTTGAATATTGACCCCCAACAATGGTTGCAAAGGTACATATATTCTAATGCGTTATGGATTTTCTTTGTTGAATTTCCTTATTTATTGCTTGTATGGATTAAAAGACAAGTAGAATTTGATATTGTGTGGACAAGCCAAGAAGCTATTGTGTGGAACTAAGAGACTCACGATAGTTTGAAAATTTTAGACAATAAGTGGACATGATCCCTAGAATTTTGGTTTGAGAGGATTAAAGAAGGTTATATTATAGTGTTTTCTATTTAATATAATGAATCCTTTGTTTATGCAAAAGAGAAGTTTGAAACTAAACCTAGGAAAATATTGATAGTGGAAATCTTTACTTGGATTAAGATGTTGTTTGTTGAAAAGGGGATAATGTGTTAACCAGAAAGGATGGAAGGGAAAACCCTTGATATTGGGAGGGGTGAGGCAGAGAAGAGGGTAAATATATGATTTATAAAAGAAGAAAATAAGTATATATGGACCTGAATGAACATATAAGGATAAGAGAAGAGCAATATGCGGGAAGGAATGCACTTAGAAAAGGAGTATGGAAGGTAAACATGGATGAGATAGGGAATGTTAGAGAGGAAATCATAGACATGGTTTTAGGAGAAAATAAAAGGAGGGACATGATAGAGGGTGATGGTGAAGGTGGTTTCGTGCTATAGGAAGGCATAGTAATAATGGAGGATGACAGGGGAGGAGAAAGGCCAGTGAAGAGTCATGGTGTAGAAGAAGGAACAACAAAGGAAGATGCATGCATTCACAATCAAGCCGTATGAAATGTGAATAATTCATGTAAACTAAACTTGTAAGGAAAACCGATATAATGATGAAACCACAACAAACTATGTAATTTTGAAAGATAACATAAATACCAAAACAAACATTTGGTCTATGAAATTACAATAACAAACTTACCATCATAAAGTTAAAATAAAATCTTATAAGGATAAGGGGGAGTGAATTTTACTTACCAATCCTTAATAAAATTTAAAAGTTTGCTCATGAGTTTTTTGGGTTGGGGGATTATGGAGGCCTCAACATCCTTATGATTGAAAATGATACATACATTAGGTTGTTGATACAATTGGGAAAGATAGCTCTCTCTTCAACTTTTTTTTGCCCATTGTAAGAAACTCAATGCTTCTAAGTGATACACCATCCTTAAATATATCATGGCCCAAGTGCTTTAGGGATGATTGTTTATTAAATATAAATAGGTAATAAGATAGGTGGGGTAATAAAATAACATTTTATCTTGGAAATTCATCATTTGGACTATTATTCCTTGGCTTTGGATTCATCATATTAAAACAAAGGGACTTGGTTACGAGAACCCCTAAAATTTTGAGGAGGTCCATTATAGCTTTTGTTGTGCGGTTTAATAACCTATGACTGGGAAAAGGAGGACACCAACGTACATCAAATTTTATTGCAAGATCATACAAGCTGTAAGAGTCGTCATGAGCAAGTGATTTTTTTTTTTTTGTACTAACAACTTCGTGGTAAGTGTAAAACCTAAACTTGGCTTTAGAAGACCACTATCACCATTCGCATCCAACTTAATATAAACATAATATTAGCAGAAGTTAACCATACTCAATATCTATTTTTCTTCTAAATCATAAATTCTACAATTCACCTAAAGCACATACCATCATTTCTTTTCTAAATAGATGACTTCATACATCTTCAAAATGAAATATAACCAGACATATTTTATTTTTCAATGAATATAAACAAGATTCTAAGGATCCCTTCGTAGAATTTATGATTAAACAAGATTCTAAAGATCCCTTAGTAGAATTTATGATTTAATCAAGTACATTTATGCAAAAGTCTTACACACTATGTTCTCATCCTACAGTTTATTAAGTCCAATGCATATAAACTAAATCATTTCTTCATCTATTCATATTACTTCACTAAATACGACGTCTTTTCATTCATCCACCCATCTAACTATAATAAACTAGAAATGTACATATATAATTCAATTTATTTCTCTTTGCCAGTAAGACATTCATATATATATATTAAACTACAACCTTAACAAGTAATATAATTTGATCTAAACCAAAACACTTGGTACTCTTTTCGTCCTACACCTTATGCTATGCATTATTAAATTGTGCAAGTGGTTTAACTCAACACCCGACATCTTTCGCATATAAAAGTATAGCAGTCACTAAATGTAAGACATTCACTCAAAATTAAAGCGTAATCTTACTTCTTGAATTTAATACAATTCAATCGATTTAACATAATAAATATATATGACATTATCTTAAATACCAATTTATTATAATAATGCATGGTGTTCAAACCTACTACCAATCTATCAATAATACAACATAGTAATTATGGTCAATATAATAATGCAATTTGAAAGATTCTAAATTCAAATAAAAAAATGGAATTTCAATCCTAGGTTATCTTATTCATAGTGCGTTTTGGAAAGTAAATGGACTCTAATAATGTATTGTCAATGATACACTTAGTATTTATAATCAGAAAGGAATAAGTGCAATTTGAAATTCTAATATCAATAGTTTGGAGATTCACTCCTAAGTCATACTTATTATATTATTCATAGGACTTTTGAAGGTAAAGTAGACTCTAATAAAGGACATATCTATGATACCACTAAGTGTTTATAACCCAAGGTAATAAGTGTAATTAAAAAAAAAATCTGAATTTAATAAATTGAAATTCAGTTCTAAATTATTTGTTATCTCATTCATAAGACACCAGAAGATACAGTGTAATGCATGTCTACTTACATGAATAACATTTAAAAAGACGCGTAAAGGTAAATCTATTGTTGAGGTCTTAAAAAGACGCCTAAGTGAATTACAAAAGTAAATAAAATAAAACTTAAAATTAGACTTCCAAGGGCGTTTTGATAGTTAAGCTATAGCTTCTACAAGGCTGAAAAAAACGCCTACTTTCATAATTGATACAAATTAATTAATGGTCAGAATAGATCCAAATTACTTCTCCAATGTATGGAAAACACAGCTATATGATTGTCTTTGGAAAAAAATATAATAAATTCAGATGTATCCAGTCAAGGAAATCGGAATTTAGAGCTGGAACCGCCGAATTCTAAATGTTAACACGCAGGAGGTAATGATGCCAGATCCGGTTGGGATTCTCACATGCAGCAGGTAAGAAAAGTGAATAGAATCATTTGTGAATCATATATCGGATCTTCGAGAGCTCAAGTAAACACAGTGTACAATTCAGGTTAGCGACTCATAAATCGATTTTCAATTCAATTATAGACAGTACATACTGAATTTCTCAAGGTACTCATGGATCGATTTCCCAAATCAATTACAAACTGTTCAAAATGAGATTCTCAAGGAACTCATGAATCGATTTCCCAATTCAAGACTGGATCTGATCCTTTATTAACTGAGACAGTGGATCACGCCTCAGCTGGGAACACCACAGGGATTGACACCAACGCTGGCAGTATACAAACCAATCGTGGATTACAAATTCAAAGAGATGACGGGTTGATCCTCACTGAGCCAAATCGCCCAGATTTATACAGCAAAAAAGAATGCAGAGTTAATAAAAGAAAAGCAACAATTTTCTTCAGGGTTCGTTTTCATTCACGAATTGGCTAGTTTAAAACTCTGTAGCAGGGTTTACACCTTGATTTTTAAACATTGTAGAACAGATCCATAAAAACGCTAAGATAACCTAAGAAAATGAATTGGCCAGTTTAAAACTCTGTTGCAGGGGTTACACCTTGATTTTTAAACATTGTAGAGCAGATCCATAAAAACACTAGGGTACCCGCACGAAGCTGGTACCCAAAAACACCGCAATGACACCGTGTGAGCGCAAAAAAAACAAACACGCGCACGCGCCTATAAACACACGTACGCGCTCCTGCTTCAGCAATGCCGAGCCTCCACATTGGCGAGATGACATGGACACCAGAAGCGCGTGCGCACTTTTATGCGCGCACGCGTTGTTAATGAGAAGCGCGTGTGTGCTCTTATGCGCACACGCGTTGTTAACGCGTGCACAAAAAAAAATGCATTTGTTTAGTAATCCTAAATGTAGTTTTGATTGTGTTTATTTTGGTGTTGGTCATCACCACCATCCTCATAATCTTCATCACCACCATCTTCATCTTCATCATCTTCATCATCATTGTCTTCAACGTCTTCATCATCATCATCCTCCTCATCCTCACCATCATCCTCATCAACATCATCATCATCATCGTCATCATTATCATCATCACATCATCATCATCATCATCATTATCTTCATGACGGCGACAACGATGATGATGATGTGATGATGATAATGAAGACGATGATGATGATGATGTTGATGATGGTGATGAGGATGATG